>CM053171.1:29184549-29219500 GCA_012977825.3 Pteromalus puparum
AGAGAGAGAGAGAGAGAGAGAGAGAGAGAGAGAGAGAGAGAGTAACAGGCGCAATTCGCGCCGACACGTACAACTCACGGATGTTCGCTGTCTGCCGTTGCGCCGTCGTCTTCCCGCCGCGATGATGCTCCGTCAGGTTGATCTCGGTTCTCTGCCTCTCGCCTTGGTTCGCCCTGTTGCCCGTAGCCGCCAAGGCGTCGATGCCTCTCCCGTCAGTCTGCTGTTGGCCGAGCGAGATGATGATGTGCCCAGGAGGTGTTGTGGAAATGAGCGGCTCCAGCCAAACGTGAAGAGAGCACAAGCTAATTCTTCTCGCCTCTCTCTACTCCCTCTTTCAGTTCCTTTCGGCGTTCTCTCTCTCTCTCTCCCCCCCCCCTCTCTCTTTCTCTCTCTCTCTGCTTGCTCTCGATTCTTGAGCGCCCCAAATCCACCAGAACTGGCACTCTTATCTTCGCTTGTATATTTCTTATTCTAGGCTGACTTAGTCTTTTGGCTGTACTGTGATATAATGACTTCGATTTTGTAATGTGATACTGCGACTTAGCCTGGTAGCTGTACTGTGATCCTGCGCAATTAGAAAGGTCTATGACCAAATTGTAACTTCGTTTTATGCGCAAAATTATAATCTTGATTATCAGCGGTGTATATTCACCAACGTATTCTTTTTATTGTTATTTTCAGACTTATATTGTTTGTAAGACATGCGAATTTTTAGTACCATGACTCCGTATTGAATTTATTGCAATATTGTTGCTTTAATATTATTTGTGTATCAATATTTTACTGTCAAAGTGAATAAAGAAGATCTATCTATCTATCTATCTCTCTCTCTCGTAAGTACACCAGCCAGACGCGTGTTCCATCGCTCCGACCTTTGAACAATTTTCTAACGGTCTGCGTACTTCGGGGCGAGTCACTTCTTTTTGCAGGCGGACCGGGATCCAGCTGGCTCCTTTTTAAGCCAGGGTTTTCGGTATTCTGCCTGCTTCGAGACTTCGAGGTTAGCCGCCATCGTCCCGCTGCACTCAGCCTGGCCATCACCGATCCGCTTGCTGCCGGGCCTACGTCAGCTCGAGGGGTCACACTTGGTATCAGCCCGGTCACTCTACAACTCTCCGGCTCCAGCTCATCGTCGCCATTGTGACCCCAGCTCGTCACCTACACGTCTTCACTCGTCACTACCGGTCATTTCCTGTGAACAGTGCGTTATTGAGAACTTTGCCTGTGCGAGCGCTAAAGTGTATTATTGTGCAGTGTTCTTGTTCTGTTGCGCTCTACATCCACGATCTACAGCCCGCTGCGCCGGGCGCCTGCACCACAGCTGCCCACTCGCCATTCGCTTTTGAGGTTAGGGTCGCCTCAAACCCACGTGGTGACTTTCGCGAGTGCAGTTCTCCGGTCTCCCGCCGAGCATTCTTCGGTCCTCAATTGCCACGCTGTTCTCCCCGACATCCGGGATTTTTGAGCTGCTTTTGCGATCGTCTACTCCTCTGCCGCCGAAAATTTCCTGGGCTGACCACAGCGTTACTCTCACTACTGCACACTCGTCTAGGCGAGGTCACTGACCCCTAGCGTCTGACCGCACACCGACCCCAACTACTATCTACTGACTCGTTTTTCCTCTCCCGCTGATGTCACTTTGCAAGCGATGCACTAAAAACATCGCTACTGAAAAACTCGAGTGACAGGAGTGCCACAACGTTTTCCACCCGGGTTGCCTCAAGCTCTACCTGGTTCACAAACCCTTAAGCTGCTGCTGTCGGCTCCACGCGTCTGCTCCCTCGGTCTACGAGTCGTCACACGGCACTCTATCCTCGTCCTCGCCGAGCCGCGACATACCTTCCACCTCATACAAGCTTCAGCACTCTCCCCCGACGCCGCCAGACCTGCAGTCGAAATTCCACCGCACCGATCAACATCAAGCTCCCGCAGTCACCGCCGAAACCAATATGGCCGACGAGATGCCCTCCTGGTTCAGGGAGTTCTACAACGACTACAAGGCGGACTGAGTCGCACTCAGCACCAATCTGAAGGCCATCGAGGCCCGCCTTGACCAGGCGGCCGCCCAAAGTAAAGCCGATGCAGCCGAAATTCACTTTGAGGTAGCGGCGATAGCGCTCAGCTCAACGCACGAAGACACCTGCGAGGTCATCATCTCAGAGCTGCCGACGCCACTCCCGGACCGCCGCGAAGTCGTGAGGAGTGTCCTGACTGCCATCGATTTCCCCGAGCTCATTCCGTTCGTCACTCGCATTCGCCCCTGGCTGCCACGCGACAACCACGACGACGCTGATAACGCATCCTCCTCGAGAGCCACTTCGGCCCTTGTGGCAAAATTCAGCTCACCCTCTACTCGGAATGACGTTCTTTACCAAGCCAACAGACTGGACGAACACACTCCGCAATCTCTATTCGGGTCGGGTGGCACAGGCAAGATCTTCATTTCAGCACTCTACCCGAAGCCCATCTACCTGCTCCGCAGGATGGCATTTCGAAAGGCTAAATATCTGGGCTACGACCGCCCTGTCGTCAAAAACCTCGTCCTCTGCATGAGGAAAACGCGAGACTCCCCGCTCATTCCCGTCTATTCTAAAGAGGACCTCGATGCGCTGCCTTCTCGCCGCAAATGACGGTCCGTGGCCCGAACAGCTCCCTCCTCAGCCCACGATGCTCTGATTTTCGGTCACATAAACGTCAATCGACTCGCATCGCACTTTAATCAAATTGAAGCTCACTGTCAAGAGCAGCGCTAAGACGCCCTCGCCATCACCGAAACCTTTCCCACCGTCAATCAACCCGACGATCATCTATCGCTCCCCGGGTACAACTTTTACAAGAAGGTGGCGGCGGAGGCATCTACGTTCGCGATTACTTTAGGGTAAAAATTATAACTCACTCCGAAGGGAAAATCCCTGAATTTCTTATTGTGGAGTTAATAAATAGCAACTGCAAAATACTCTTTGGTGTGGTTTATCGCAGACCTGCTGCCCCTTACCCTAACCTCTTCTTCACCTGTATCCCCGTTGCTTCCTCTCTACGATAACGTTATCATCACAGGAGACTTCAACTTCAACATGTGCGCGCATGTACACGACCGCTGCATTTCTGGACCAAATCGAGTCGTACTCACTGTGGCGGGTGCCCTTCGAGCCCACTCACCACGTCTTCCGCGTTGACCGCGAGCCCTCACACACATGGCTCGACCTTTTTATTAAGAATGAGTGAGGTAGACGGGAGGATTGTTAAGAATAATGTAGTTTTATTATAATGGATATATACAAGGAGAGCATGCCTAGCATGCGTGTGCTCTCCTCGACTATCGGCAGGCCGGCTTCAGGCGCGGGCATAGCACCCAGACCGCTCTCCTGAGCGTCCTAGAAGACATTCGCACAGCGATTGACAAGCGCATGGTGACAATCCTCATTCTTTTCGACTTCTCAAAGGCTTTCGACTCCATACCCCACCGCAAACTGCTCGATAAACTACGCGACCTCAACATCACCGACCGGTCTCTTCGATGGTTCTTCAGCTACTTGACCGACCGGGTACAGGCCGTAGTCGACCTAGGCGGTTCCATCTCCGACTGGCTAAGGGCGGCTTCAGGGGTTCCGCAGGGCAGCGTACTCGGCCCCCTCTTATTCGCAATCTACATAAATGACCTGCCGAGAGTTCTCAAATTTTCTAACCACCTCATTTTCGCAGACGATACACAAGTATACCACCACTGCCTCCCCAGCGATCTTCTATCTAAGTACTATCGCCACGCCCTGACGCTGGACCTCAGGCGCAAGCTCGTCGAGAGCCTCGTATTCCCTCGCTTTGACTACGCCAGCTCAGTCTTTTTCGACTTGGATGCCACCGGAGCCCTGAAACTTCAACGCCTACCATGCACACGTCACCCCTTATCGTTTATAAAAACTCCCTTCAGTCGGTTCCATATGGTGCCATGCACCACAAGCCGGAATCCGACACCTGGCTTGACCTCTGCTCAATTGACGAGCAGGATCGCCTGCTGGCCCACTGGAAGACTGATACACCTTTCATAAACGGATACGATCTTATAACGGCGACACTCGACGTACAGATGCCAAGACACGTACCTCTAACTTATACTTAAAGAAACTACAAAGGCATCTGCGCTGAGAAGCTAAGGGACTTCCTCGGTGCGTGCGACTGGTCGTTGCTCGCCACGTCATCACTAAACGACTGCATTACACTACTAAAATTAACCTAATAAACGCTTTACACCATCTTGCCCCATTACGTACAGTTACTCAGAGACCAAAACGTCACCCGTGGTATACCACGGCTCTTCGTGACCTCTTGAAAGAACGGGACCGACTCTATCGACGCTTCCGCAAATCACGTCTCCCTTTGGACTTGTTCCTCTACAGACTGGCCAGGGATGACGCTCATAGACAGGTTGGGGATGCCAGGCTGAATTATTACCATTCACGCCTGTCATCCCTGACTGACGTCGGCGAGATCTAGAGAGAGTTTGAAAGACTTGGAATCACCACCTCCAAAGGAAAAACACCTTCCCGCTTCTCTATTGAAGACCCCAACAAGCATGTCAGCAGTGTGTCCACCAATCCGCTAACCCCTGCTCTTGAGGATTATCTGCACAAGCTCGAGGGTCAGAACACCCCGAACATTTCAATTTTAGGGAAATAACGGAATTGGACGTAGCAGTCGCGATCATGCACTTTGACTCCCAAGCAAGGGGCAGCGATGGCATCCCACAGATTATAATTCACAAGGTACTGCCAGTACTCGCTTCCATCCTCTGTCGTATTTTCAATCTGTCATTGAACGAATCATGCTTCTCCTCTGACTGGAAAAAGTCACTAGTGCTCGCGCTAAACAAAGTCAGTTCCCCAACAGCATTAACTGACTATCGTCCGATCTCCCTACTATGCTTTCTGTCCAAAGCACTGGAGTGGCTAGTTCACAGGCAAATCTCTGAATATCTTGAATCGAGGCTCTGCTTTGATAATCTTCAAACTGGTTTCCGCTCCGGACACAGTACACAATCAGGCCTTATCAAGCTGACCGACGATGTCAGGCTTGGAGTCAACAAAAAGATGGTAACACTTCATTTTCTTTTCGACTTTAGTAAGGCGTTTGATACTGTGTGTCACGTCAAGCTACTGAGCAAGCTAGACTCTTTCGGCTTCGCTAAGCAAGTCATCCGCTGGCTCGCCTCATACCTAACAGACAGAGAGCAGGCTGTCATTGGTGAGAATGGGAATCTTTCCACCTTTCGTCCACTCTACACCGGGGTATCGCAGGGATCCGTCCTGGGTCCTCTGTTGTTCTCACTGTACATCAATGACATCAGCTTCTGCCTCGACTCTGACATATCTCATCTCATTTACGCGGATGACTTGCAGATTTATAGCCAATGCCGCCTGGAGGAACTCGACTCCTGTTCCGAGAAGATGACTGCTAACGCCGAAAGGATTTCAGGCTGGGCTACACAGAATCATCTCAAACTAAACGTTCGCAAAACGCAGGCAATCATCGTCCTGGGCTCTCCCTACTACATAAACGCTTTGCCAACTTTTGCTAACACCTATATCAATATAGGGGGAGCCCGGGTCGAATACCAATCATCTGTGCGCTGTCTAGGGTTAGTGCTCGACTCTAAGTTAAACTGGAAAGAACACGTCACACAATCGTGTAAACTTGCCTCCTCACTAATGTACCGACTCAATTTTTTAAGAAAGAGCACTGATCAACAACTGCGCAAGCACCTTGTGCAAGCATTATTATTCCCTACTATTGACTACTGCTTACTAGTGTACTGCGACCTGACTCAAGAACTAGACACCAAGCTACAGAGACTGGTGAACATGGGAATCCGTTACATCTATGGTGTAAGAAGGAACGAGAAGATCTCCCCCTACAGGCGCGAGTTGCAATGGCTCACCACCGCTGGGCGTAGTAAATACGTCATGGCCTACTTCTTAAGGAAGCCCTTTAACACTGCCACTCCAGCCTTTATCATGGCCTTTTTCGACTTTCATGTTGCACTCCGCCCTGTGAGCGGAGAGGTGAGCCCCCTGGACATACCCCCTTCGCCACAGAGACGCTGCGGAAATCATTTTATGGCAGCGCCTCATATCTTTGGAACGCTCTACCACCTCATCTGCGGAACACAAACTCTGTCACACATTTTAAGACACTGGCCAAATGCCACTTCTTGGCACAGGACAACATCGAGCCCTAGTCAATACTCCTTCACATTCCACATACAGCTCACATCTTCCCACCTCGCCTATAACCCAAACTAAATGAAATATACTCTATACATCAATCACTAAAATGTAAATATTGTACAATATAATGTACAAAAAATGAACGGATGAATCTAAAATCTAAATCTCGCTTACTTTTTACGCGTCGCGTTCGGACTAGCGCTTCCATATCGCGCTGTCTTTGTTTCTCTCGCGCTTACCTATCTTACTATGCTTCGCGTGGGACTCCTCCTCCCCTAATATATATAAATATATATATATTATATATATATATATATATATAAGGGTGGTCCTTATTTTTCAAAGTGCTTAAAACCTCGCTCCAGACTCAGCAATCGATGTGTTATCACTAAAAACTTAGAAAAATACCCAAAAATCCTGTCGACATTGATTTAACCCTGCCACTTTTCAAAAAACCGTTTTATCCCGTTTTTCAGCATTTCTCATAATTCTACCTACGTAAGTCGTCAAAATGGTTTTTAAAATCTTCAAACACACGTATAATTTTGGTTTGAGTGAAACAAAACATTTTTGCACAGATTTTGAAGCTAAAGAAATGTTTTTAATGAAAAATGGCTTCTTAAAACTCAAAAAGGGTTAAAAAATGTGTTTTTTTGCGTTTTTTGATGTTATCTTATCAGTAATTTCAGCTTTTTTTACGTCATATATTTCACACATTTTTACGTTTAATAATCGTATGTGGTGATCATAAAAAATTATGATTGTGGCTCGCGCGCAAAGCTATGGCCTTCGGAACTTCTCGTGGTAGAACCAGCCCTAGAAGTTGATGTCTTGGTTAAAAGTCGTATTGTAGTAAGTGTTACTACGTGTTATTACGTAAGTGTACTCTCGATAGAGTTTATTCCGTTCAGTATAATAAATTATAAGTGTATCTATATATACTATATAGTACTATATATAGATACACTCATAATTTATACTCAAAATGCATTAGACTGAACGGAACAACTGAACAGATCCCATTGTAGAAAGGCCCCTGCTATCGCAGAGAAAATACGTTCCGTTCTGTGTGTTTGTATTTGTGTCGTGTGCCGTGATCCGTTGTTCTGCGGAACTTGAATTGCAGTTGCCCATCACGTGTTTATTGTGAATGTGTTTATTTCCTTCCAACCACCATAAACCGAATTCCAGGACTTTTGTTATTATTTATCTATTTCATTTACAAAGTTAATTTTCAAATATTTTTCAAAGCATTCATAATACGAATAGATAATATATATTATATGGCCAAATCTTGGACGTACATTAACTGTATTGGGAAAATTACTGTAACCTCTTTTTTTTAATAGAATATCTTCTTAATTGTTCAATAAATATAGTTAATTAAAGGGTTATAGTTGAAAAATAAATCACTTATACAAGCAATTTTGAAGTGAATACTTCTATAGGCTCGCCAGCTACACATTTTTCCCGGGAAGTGAATCGAGAAATAACCGACCGAACGAACCAACCAAAAAGCGACTGTAACGAAATCAAGGCGCTCTCTCTCTCTCTCTCTCTCGCTCTCTCTCTCTCTCTCTCTCTCTCCTTCACTACACACTCTGCGTACGCCGCTTATTACATCTTGCTCTCTCTCTCTCGCTCTCTCTCTCTCTCTCTCTCTCTCTCTCTCTCTCTCTCTCTCTCTCTCTCTCTCTCTCTCCCTGCTACTATACGCACTCTTCGCCGCGCATGGCATACTGCGTTTTTGAAGACGGTTAAATATGTATCATGTCGGCATACACTCCTTCAGTGCATCAACAAAAAACATACAATGTTATTACATTGTTAGTGTATAAAAATTAAGAATATTGATCCAGAAGAAAATAATAATACAAGAAATACTGTAAACTCATAGATATATATATAATTTCTCGCATTAGAGTGTACTCTAATTCGTTGCCCGCTACACAACATCTATGCGAGCAATGTCCTTATTTTAATATGTTGACAATATAATAACTCCGTATGATTTTTATTGATGCCCTAAAGAAGGATTATCTCACTGAAACATAGAGCATAAACAAATTATAACAAACAATAATTTGCAAAGATTCTAAAGCTTGTTATTAGTTTAAAAGGATTATACTAGAATTGTACTTAAAAAAATTCATAATTGATACTAGTCGCTTCAGATAAAAATTAATGCTCTACTGTACCAGTGATATAGGTACTACTGAATCACAGTTGATGCAATTTATTTTTAAATATGTTCTAAAATCTTGTTTTAAATGTTGCAGTAAACAAGCTATTACATTGGTATAAATGTTAACGGTTCAATGAATAACCACTTACAGTAATATACTCAAGTTATATATAGGTCCACGATCTTTACAAACTTAATGTGATACGCATGCTGTATTTAACTTAACCAAACAAAGTCTTAAACTTCCATTTCATAAAATCATGCGTTTTCTGATTAAACAAATTATTAGATATTATTTATATTAACATGATAATAGTGCAAAATGTCTTGCTTAACAAAACTAAACATAAAATGAACCTATTCAAATATTCTTTGTGGCTTATCGAGTACATTAAATAAAAATTTCACAGTTTGCTTGGCATCGGTAATGAAGGTCTAAATCCGAAATCAGTCAATTGCAGTAGTAACATAATAAAGGTTTTTTAAACTTATTCATCAGCTTTTAACATTTCAAAAGAGTATAATCAATAACTTTTCATTTACAGTTCGGAAACTTTTAGAACAGTCGTATCTTCTAAAATTGAAAACCACCACCAAATGATTAATATTCTTTTGAATTTTTTGAATAGCTTCTGAACTCCAAATCAAAATTATTGATATTTACTCTTTTTAGAAATTTCAAAAGCTATGATGAAGTTCAAAAAAATTGATCGTTTACCAATCAACGTCAGCACTGAAAGTTACAGTAAAATCATTGATGTACCGGCTCTTGACAATGGGCTTGAAAAAACGATGGCTTTAGCAGTATTTGGAGCTTTAAAAGATTAGGGCTTATCAGATCTCACAGTTGGCGTTTGCTGTGATACGACTAATGCAAATCTTGGTCACAAGGAAGGAGTAGCACTGCTCTTGGAACAATTATTAGAAAAAGATTTACTTTGGTTAGCATGTCGACATCACACACTAGAAATTATTTTAGAAGCAGCATTCGTTGCTAAAATTTCTGGTACGAGTTAACCTAATGAAGCTATTTTTAAAAAGTCACAAAATGAATGGATAGCATAGATCAAAATAAATATAAAAATGGTTTAGATAATTTAGAACCAGAATTGAAAGAAGAAATTCCAAGAGTAGTGCAATTTATAAATAAATTCCTAAACGAACAGCTTCCCCGAAGCGATTACAAAGAATTGCTATTGTTGAGCTTAGCTTTTCTAGGTGAACTGAAAATTTTAAGTTCAATAGACCTGGTGCCTGTCACTATGCACGTTGGATAGCCAAAGCGATCTACTCCCTAAAAATATACTTATTGAGGGAGTCCTTTAAATTGAGTAAAAAGTACGTTTAACACTTTTACTCAATTTGCAAATTCATTGTGTTCGTTTATTTGAAACCGTGGTATAGATCGCTTCTAGCTATTGGTGCTCCAAATAATGATCTAAAATTTTTAAGATCATTAAAAAAAACCGCTGCCAATTCATTGGCACGTAGCTTCCTCCAATTTAATGTATAGTTCCAATAAATAAAATATTGTTTTAATATATAGAAGTTAATGATTTTTTAAAATGATTTTAAATACATTTTCTATATGTAAACTTAGAAAAAAACGTAGCGAACGAGAGAGAGTAGAGCGGGAGAAAGCACGGTAAGTGGGGGAGAGAGAGAGCTCCGCGCGCGTGTCGCGTATCGGAGAGTGGTTTCGACTCGCATAGAGTGAGCATCGTGAGCACAACTATTCCGAGAAGTCGAGAGAGTGTTTTGTGTGAGAGCGACGTGCGAGTGCTCGAGATTGAGGACCACCACCGAGAGGGTCCGTCAGCGACTGCGCTTCGTCCGAGGCTACTGTGCGACTTCGCTCCGTCCAGGGCTTCCTAGCGACTCCGACCACTCGAGAGGGTCCGTCAGCGACTGCGCTTCGCCCGAGGCTACTGTGCGACTTCGCTCCATCCAGGGCTTCCTAGCGACTACATCTCTCTCTCTCACCAGTGCCCTGCCGGTCTCTAACTACACCGTTCATCTGCGTTTCGCACACCCGCGTGTGTGCTTGTGTACTGACACTTTGATTCTATAATATACGTTACTCTTTCGACACTATCCAGTGTGTTTTGTTTGGATACCGGTCCTGAACCTAAGATCCCCGCCGCCTCCGCGGGCACGCGTATCGCCTCTCGATACACGTGCAAATAAACTGTAGCTAGCCAAAATACGACCTTGGCCGGTCCACCTACGATCTCGAGAACATCCGAGGAAACGAGACCTTGTCTCGATTATAGCGCGGTTGTCTCTCCGCTCTGGTAGCTGCATTGCACGCAGCTAACGTCTGCGCGGCTATCAACACCGAGCAGAGCAGCCCCGTTATATTGGCGCCCATCCGTAAGTGGCATTATTTATTTAACATTCGGACGCGGAATTTTAGTTTCACGAAAAACACGCGGTTAGTAACGCGACGAATATATTGAAGCGAAACGACACGATAGATTTCGAGAACGCTCGGTAGAGTCACAGCAGCGCGACATTGTTGTTGTTTACGTTGCGACGAGCGATCGCATGCGGACTCGGGAGCACACCGAATAACGGTAAGCGAGTCCAATATAGGGCTTGACGAATATTATTACGTCGTCGAGATATAGCGAATCTCACTCGGCAACAGTGGTGCGCAAACAAGCGAGTGAGTATAGGAATACCACTCGAAGTTGTGCAGTACAGAAGGTACGGCAAGCGACATTACAGACAGCAGCAGAGCAGAGTGGCTCTCGCGCGCTGAATACGTACGCGCCGAGCAGTCACGGCAGCGGCCTATAGCGTGACGTCACATGCACAGCGGCTGCCGACTCTCACGCAGCAAGAGAGCGTTCAGCGAAGAAACTGTACACAAGCGAGCGCGCGGTGTAATTGTATTAGTGTAGGGTTAGATAGGAGCATTACAGAAATCTGTATTGAAAGTATTCCAACGGATTCACGGTTTGAAATTCGGAGAAAGTAAAGATTGTTTTACACATCACGTTTCCAGATTTTCTTTTTTTTTAATTTCTTTCTCAAATTACCGGTACGCGCTGTACAAAACAAGGTACAGACTGGAGGTGATTGCAGACTGAGAGGAATAATCAAAATAAAAACAACTTTTGCAGGTTTTTCTTTGTAACAACGAAAGTGGGAAGGAAAATTTTTCCTTCTTCACAAGTATACCGAATAGATATCGTCAAATTTTTTTTTTTTTTTTTTTTTTTGAGATCATCACATCTTTTAGGATTTTCTTTCTACTGCGCACTGATGTATAACCACAACGTCAGTAGGCTAGCGATAACACAGCAAATAGCAGAATGGGCATATGAATTGCCAGAAGAAAGTATGAGGGATTTAATGGACAACCTCGAATTAAGAGTAGAGAATAGTCCATCTCAGAATGTAGACAGGTTAATTAGGCGATTACGCGGCGATTACACCGCAAGAGATTTTGTACAATCAGATGATCCGGAAGTAATAACAACATCAAGAAGAGCGGCAAGATTCCAAAAAATACTGCTAATGCACAGATCGTTGGCAAGGTTGCTAGATGCGACGAAAAGCATGATCCTAGAACTGCAAATGGAAATTACGAACGGAGCGACGGGAGGAATTTTGTACCATAGCTCGCCCATACAGCAGCTTGGACAGAACCCTAATCAAAACACGGCTCAGCACGCCGAAGATATAGCTGCCCATGACGAGAACGATAATCGCTGGGTGTGGGGAGATCCAGAGAGCCGTATAGTTACGACAACGGCAATGACCAACACAGAGACGCCCAGAACAACGTACACATCGAACGGTAATCTTATAGATTTTACAACACCAGCTAGTCGCACGGACATAACAACCATGACAACGACGACAATAACAAGCTTAATAACAACGCCAGCAGTATACACAGGAGTAAACCAGGGAATAACTAGTTTCCAATCACAAGAGAAGGGGACGCAAAATGAAAACGAGATTAGAGAAAGAGGACAAAAAGAACGAACAGCGTATGCAGAAGAACACGAACGACTCCGAAATGAGATAAAAAACTTGGAATACGTTGTGCAACAACTATTACAGCAAAGCCGACAGACAGGGGACTCGGCAAATCAAGTAGCGACAACGCAACCGAGCAAACAAGTACAATTTCAAGATACTTTAAACATAAGGCATATAGAGCCAAATGCTCATAGTACACGTAACCCAGGATCGAATCAACGGGCAGATATTTGCCAACCACCAGCACAAACAGCCTACGAGATACCACAAATCGGAGTCCAGCAACAACGGCCACAGTGGCCGGGAGATCCTAGGAAGGGGGGAGGATTACCCTTGGGTAATTCAACGCCAGCCCACTCTAACCATCCCTTCATGGCAGGGAGCTCATATCCGTTTTCACACCCAACGATGTCAGCCTGGAGCGGGTCACTCCGAGACATTGAAAAAATCGCGAGAGAGTGGAACATCAAATTCGATGGACACAAGGACAGCTGCATCGAAGAATTTATACAACGAGTCAACGAGTGCAGAACCTCCTCTCACCTCGATGACGAAGATTCGCTCAACGCATTGTTACACGTGCTCACAGGACCAGCACTGGTCTGGTGTAGACAGCTGCGACCCTCATGGTCAAACTGGAAGGATTTTTGCCAAGCCGCAAGAAGAAGTTACGGAATAAACCAAGATATACAGATGCAGCTCCTAGCAGAAGCGCAAGCTCGTACACAGGGGAAAAAGGAAGCGGGCAGAGACTACATTTTCGCGGTGCTAACCATTCTAAGTCGATTGGATATACAGCCTCCTATAGCAATTCAGCTCGGCATGATCTATGACAATATGTTGGCTGAAATTAGGATGCTTGTGCCGAAACACAAAGTCACAGACTTGGATGCGCTGATAACCCGCGCTAGGGCCGCGGAGAAACTGATCCATGACAGGGATCATTACAAAGCTCCACCACTACCAGAAAGGTCCTTACTGCCCCTAGTAGCTTACAAGGACCCACCGGAAGAGCCAGCGGAGAAGGTTGCGCCACCTCGCACTGTAGCAGTCGCAGAGGTAACAGAGGTACCAGCAGTAGCCGCATATGTCGCAACCGCGGTTAAGGAAGCGTTGGAGCAACTGGGCATTTCGGGAAATGCGGACTTGCAGAGTCCACAGCCCCGACCGGTGAGTAAGGATGGAGGGGGTAAAAAGAATAATCGGCGAGGTAAGCCGAGAGGCACATCAACCGTCACGATCGAAGAGGTGGAGGATAATAAGAAGAAGCTGGAAGACAGAGAGCCTGTGAGTAACCATAATGCAAATCAGGCCGTCCCTGGCCCTCTCAAACCGCCTGTAAAGTGCTATGGTTGTGCGTGGCCCAGATATATTAAGAAATACTGCCCAGAATGCTCTCAGAAAGCGGGAAAAGATCTCGGGAAACAGTAGACGGGGTCCCTGCGTTTCCCAAAAGTACCGAAGGGACCTCAAAACCATCTTTAGAGCAGCAAGAAGGAAACGAGATCATGCCACTGAGAGGCGACTCACCAGCCGATATAGATTGTAGTCGCTGGTGGACTCAAGTCGGAATTGGCGGATTTCGAGTGCGCGCCCTTTGTGATTCAGGGGCCGCCCGAACCGCTGTTGGCCCTATTGGCATACAGATAGCCTCAGCTTGTGGCCAATTAATAATCCCCTATACAGGGCCGGGTGCGAGGCTCGCGGATGGCCAGTTAGTGCCGATCTATGGGTACGTGGAACTACCGTTCGAAATCCTTGGACAGCGCCGTTGTCTAAAAGTAATGATAATGAGTCAGCTGGACTCAGAATGTATCTTGGGCACAGATTTTATGCGGGCGTTCAATGCGATATTGCTGCCAAGAGAGAATAAACTAAAGATTGAAGGAACAGAGAGTTCGGTCCCTTTAGAACTATACACTCTCACGGATGGAGAGGCTAACGCTCTTGCGGCCATCGGTTTGGTAGATGTGACTCCTACACAGCGGACGCGGTTAGAGGAAGTTCTGAGTAGATGGCTCCCCGAAGGAGAGACTGTGCAGGATGCACTACCTTGATCCAGCATACTATCGATGTGGGATCCGCAAGACCAATTAAGCAACGATATTATCCAGTATAGAGAAGAAATGCATGCCCAGGTATTGAAGATGTTGGAGGCTGGGATAATACGACGATCTACGGGGATCCGGAAAGTTGATCGAAAACATTTGATCGAAGGAATTTTGATCGAATTCATTTGGTCGAACGGAAGTTTGATCGAACGGAATTTTGATCGAACGGAAATTTGATCGAACGGAATTTTGATCGAACGGAATTTTGATCGAACGGAAATTTGATCGAATGGAATTTTGATCGAACGGAATTTTGATCGAACGGAAATTTGATCGAATGGAATTTTGATCGAACGGAATTTTGATCGAACGAAATTTTGATCGAACGGAAATTTGATCGAAACTGCAACACAAAACCACTTTTCCCCAACCACTTAACCCACGTAAAGATGGTGGGTGAGTCGACTGAACAACCAGTTTTTCAGTTCGGTTTTTCAGTCGACTCACCCACCATCTTTACTAGGGTTATTGGGTTAAGCAACTCGGTACTAGAACCAAATGCAACACAAACCAAGGTCGGTCATAGGGTTAGTATGGTTATTTTTTTGAGCATCCGAGTCGGTAACTACAGCAACTTGGTACTAGAACAAACTTGGCGAAATGTCGCATATATATATATATATATATATGTGTGTGTATAATTACCATTTGAATAAATGAATTTAAAAAGTGTTTTTAATAGGAAAGTTTTTAAGCACGAATGTTTTTAATCGCAAAATTTATAAAATTATATATATATATATATATATATATATATATATTCTTTATTACCATTGCTATTTAAGAGTATTTTAAAATTACAAGAATTATCAAAATTCGACAATAGTAAATGAATTCAAAAAATGATTTTAATAGAAAAGTTTTTCACCGCAATATTTATAAAATTAAAAAGTTGATACGAATTTTTGCAATATTTTTTAAATATATATATATACATATTTACATATATTAGTTAAAAATATTACACACACACACACAGACATACATGTATCCGCATATATAAATTTGCATCGTCTGCCGAATGTGCTGCGATATCAAGAGTAAAAAAAAGTACTTTATTATTTTTTAAATTTAATAACTAAGATGTTGATACTTAACAATTTTAAAAGTAAGACAACAGGATGTTAATAATTGTTATCAACTCATAAAATTATGTTCATGTGTCAGTGCTAAAAATATTTAAAGTAATATGCTTTTATTTTTTTATTTATTATAAAAAATAGAAAAAATATTGCTCATAAAGTATGCAATATTTATTTAAATACATATTAAACAGGATGATAAGATAATATGAATTNAGATACTTTATGAGCAATATTTTAATAGAAAAAATATTGCTCATAAAGTATGCAATATTTATTTAAATACATATTAAACAGGATGATAAGATAATATGAATTGCTATTCAAGAGTATATTGAATTATTAAAATTCGACAAAAGTAAATAAATTAAAAGAAATGTTACAAATAGAAAAAATTTTAAGTACGAAAAAATTTATAAAATTTGAAAATCGCTACGAGTCATCGCAAAATTTATTTAATTCATCTTAATAAATATAATATGTTTAGATTGTTTGCTTTTTTAGAGTATTTACAACTTTCAATTCGATTAAAATTTCGTACGATCAAATTTCCGTTCGATCAAAATTCCGTTCGAACAAAATTCTGTTCGAATAAAATTCCGTTCGATCAAAATTCCGTTCGATCAATATTCCGTTCGATCAAAATTCCGTCGATCAAATGTTTTCGATCAACTTTCCTAGACTTCGATCTACGAGTGACTGGTCAAGCCCAGTAGTCATGGTACGGAAATCGGACGGTACCTATAGTATAGATTCTGTATCGATTACCGAAAGCTCAATGCCGTCTCTAAGTCCAGCGCGTACCCACTTCCATACATGGATGTCATACTGAATAAGCTGCAGCATGCTCGGTACATCTCGACTATTGACCTTAGCTCAGCGTATCACCAGATACCTATGAAGGAAGAGGACATGCACTTAACGCATTTACAGTGCCTGGGCTAGGCCTGTTCGAATTCACTCGATTACCATACGGAGTAGTCGGCGGACCATCGACCTTCCAACAGTTAGCTGACAAAGTCATTGGACCAGAACTGGAGCCACACGCCTTCTCCTACCTGGATGATATTATTATAACGCCAAGCGCAGACAAGTCGAGTTCGAAATCAATGACTTGGTCTGGAAGCGCAATCGCATTTTGTCACCAGCCGTCCAAGGAATTAACGCTAAAAGCTGGCTTCCAAGTACGCTGGACCGTTCAAGATTACTGCCCGGCTGGGTCGAGATGTCTATAAGCTCGAGAATGAAGCAGGAGAAGTATTCGAGAAGATCCACGTCGTCGATCTAAAACGCTACCTGGCTGGAGAAGAACCACCCACCGACGAAGATCTCCAAGGAGGTCACGAACGACACTGCGCCGTCAAGTGAAAAGCATGTAAACGTGGACCCACCACGTAAGCGAGGTAGGCCGAGAAAAACACACGTAGTCGTCGCTCGTCAATCAGCTAAAGTCACGCGAGCAAAGAAACTCAGCAGCCCTCCGACGGCTGACGCTCCTCCGGTGGAGATAGTTAAAGCGAAACACGGACGACCCAAAGGGTCAACGAAAAAACCGATACCACCAGCAGACGTTTCACCGCGACGGATGCGATCACTCGCGAAGTAAAATTAGAATCGCGACAGAATTTTTTTTTTCCACTATACTTCTTTCAAAACTCCCCTGCCATCAAAGTATAAGATAGGCGGAACCCTAATTCTCTGTTTCATTCCCTCCGGGGCACACTAGAAACGGCAAACAAGGAAATGGCGGCACTCCGAGAAGATCCAAGGACGCTGATAGCTCGAGTCGATGGAGATAAGGCTCTAATGTGGAAAGAGTGGTACAACGAGCAGGGCCGACGCAAATGGACACTGGAATATGAAGATATCCCTCAACAGGCAACCGAGTCCACTGCGCCAAGCCAGGACACACCACCAACCACTCAACCCTCCTCCGAACCGGGCGAGCCGTCGACGTCCCACCAGGAGGCACACGATTCCGCCGCAACGGTGATTGAGGCGCCAGCAACCACCACGGCCGAGAAGTGGGCCAAGGTGGAGGCGCGCCTGGCCAAAGCCCGAGCGCTAAAAGCAGNGCCTGGCCAAGGCCCGAGCGCTAAAAGCAGAATACCTCCAAGCACAAGAGGAAGCGTTCGGCGACCTTGACCAGTTCTTGGAAACCTACGGCGAGGAAGGGAAAGCTCTCGCAGGGAACTACCCCCAACTTGTCGCTGGCGAAAGAGAACTGCAAAAGGTCTCTAGGAGGAAGCAATATGAAAATATTGACAAATCTATATCAACGGCTACAGTAAAAAATTTCATTTATCATTTATGATATTTTACGCCAGAGCTTACAGTTCTTTCTCTATTTGATGACGAAGTAGAAATTAGCGACAAACAGAAAATAGTGAAATCTTTTGGTGGTAAAATAATAGATCTTGATAAAGAGATCCTAAAAAAATTCAACCTATTAAAAATTGATTTGAATACGTTAGAAGATTTACAATTTGACTACTTCACAAATAGCCAGAATATGAATTTTTTACATGATTTAATATCGACTCTGGATTTTTAGAATGTGATTGCAGCAAATGGAAAGCTCATCAATCATACATTAACTCTCGAGAAAAATTGAAAGATTTACTTGTGGTGAATGATGTTTCTAAAAGGGCAGTTAAACTAACAGAAGATCATATTAACGCTAGGTCAAAAGATGACAATCAAAAACAATATTTGATACAGTTACTCGATGAATACAGAAAAAACTATTTATGCAGTACTAATAAAAAGAAAATTATCAAAAAATTAAAAACGATGAATAACACTTAATGACTTTCATTATATCATGTAAATATAACTTGTTAATTTATTAACTTGTTAAACTTATTTACAAAATACAATTTAAATTAATATTATTTGATCTTTTGTATTTTATGCATGACATTAGATTTAATTGCAAACTAATGTTATTGCAATATAATGTTCTACTGGATCTCAATCTGTTATTATCGTAATTTCATTCTTGTATAAACTTGACTACTTCACATGACCATATCTCGGCACTGGGGGCACCTAGAGACTTAAATAAAAAACGACATTAAAGGTCTTGAACTCCAGTTTCCGATAAAATACATTATTTAAACCTGGTATAGGTGGGGCATCCATAACATCAAAAAACGCAAAAAAAAAAACAGATTTTTCAACACTTTTTCGAGTTTTTAGACGCCATTTTTCATTAAAACATTTCTTTAGCTTCAAAATCTGTGCAAATATGTTTTGTTTGACTCAAACCAAAAAATTCTGTGCAAATATGTTTTGTTTCACTCAAACCAAAATTATAAGTGTGTTTAAAGATTTTAAAAACCATTCCGATGACTTACGTAGGTAGAATTATGAGAAATGCTGAATAAATGGGAAAAAACGGTTTTTTGAAAAGTGGCTGGGTTAAATCACTGCCAACAGGATTTTTTGGGTATTTTTTTAAGTTTTTAGTGATAACACATCGATTCCTGAGTCTGGAGCGAGGTTTCAAGCACTTTTAGATATAAGGACCACCATTATATATATATATATATATACATATATATATATATATAAGAAAACAATACACACAGGTATACACTGCATGTATACAAAAAAGTGAATATTTCAATTAACAAAGCCCATGAGACAGATACCTAAGTTTTGTGACGTGAGGAAACCCTCAGAGGCCTTGGTGTTCCCTTGCAAGTGGATTTTCTACTGGAATCTCGTCAGTAACAGGAAAATCCACTAAAATTTTACACATCGTCGCTCCCTACGAAGAGTAGTAGATTTCAGATTTGCCACGAAAACATGAAAAGTAGTAGATTCAATTATTACCACGAAAAGTAACAGATCCCAGATATTTTCCATATAAATAGTTACACCATTAAAGAAAAAGCAAATAGTGATTCGGTAGCAACTAATAAAATTCTAACATCGTCAGAATTACCATTTTTTTTTTAATTTCATTACTTTAACATTTTTTATCAAAACCTTAAAAATTTGAGAAAATTAAAAAATTTGTTATTTTTAAGGTTCCAATAAAAAATGTTAGAATTATGAAATTTAAATTTTTTTGTCGGTAATTCTAAGGATATTAGAACTTTATTAGTTGCTACCGAATTACTATGTGTTTGTTTATTTGTTTGTTTTTTTTTTTTTTTAATAGAACTATTCATATGGATAAGATCTGAGATCTGCTACAAGAATTGGAATCTACTACTCTTCGTGGCTAAATCTGAAATCTACTACTCTTCGTAGGGAGCGATGACATGATATATGTCAGAAATATTTTCTAGCTGAAAGTCTAGAATCTACTGCTGAACTAGACTTTTTTCTACATAAAACTTAATATGTTAAAACGACTATTAAAATTTATTTTCAAATATCCTAACAATATATTTTACACAAAAAAAATTAAGTATACAACAATCTTTATTATTACCGAATGAATTATATAAATTTAGTTTCTCAGACTCAGAGAAAAGTATTTTGTATTCATCATTATTTAATACAAAAATAAATAGTTAAGTTTGTCTTACCTCGATGCCTTCAATATTGCCTGTGTTCTGTTTATTTTTTAACTCTTCTTCTAATTGGATAAATTGCTCTTTTATTTTTACTACTTGAACAAGTAATTTTCTATATTCTTTGAAGCCAGTATAAAATTCTACCTTGTAACGCGTTCTTTGTTCAGCACTACTTATTTTTGTATAGCACCTTAAAAGGAATTAAAATTTGAATAAATTTTTCAGTTTATGCGAAAAGTTAAATACAAAAATAATAGCGATAGTTACGTAAGGTAATCAGGATTCTCGGTATTTTGAAAACTCTCTGATGAAACATGTGATATGCGATTACAAGAAGATGTAGAAAAAGATAAGAAATTGTCTTCGACTGTAGTGTTGGCAAAGTTATTTATAGATTTGTCACCAGATGAACTTTCAAAAGGTAAACTCATTTCAGATTCACTGTACTGCTCCATTTCTCTTTCTTTATCAACTTGCACATGAGAAGTTATGGTTTCAGTAGGTATTTGAAGAGGAGCATTAATATTTCCAACATTTATTGTTTCGAATTCTATTAGAGAAGTATCTGAGTTTTCATCTTCGATATTTTTAATACCTTGCCTATTGTTGTCCTTCTGCACGTCATGGGGTAGGTGTTTTTCTTGTTGTTGTTTTGGTTGTAGATATTGGTGATCAGATAGATTAGATTGATTATGAACAATATGGCTAGACGTAGTTGTAGGTGGCAAATCTATTGGTTTAATTTTCTTATTTACAACTTTTGTGTTAATATCATCACTATCACTACTTGATATCAAATCTGATTTCATAGCAACATAGCTATTTGGCTGTTGAAGCTGTGATTGAATTTGGTGTTGCTGCTGGAATTTCTGCGAGCGCTGTTGTTTTTTGTCCAAGCAGTTACTTATACTATTAGAAACATTAGATCTCGTATTATCTACATTAGATGCATAAATTGAGTCAGGTTTACGATAGTGTGATATACGCTGTCGTTTAGTAGGTAAACCGTCATTTCCTTGATAATAACCTGGCCTTTTTGGGCCAAGCAGAGTAGACGGAGGCGCTGCTATAGTTGAAGGAGAACCTGGATGGGTCGAATTAGGCGACTGTCCACTACCTACAGTGTGGAAAAATGTGTAACTATCTGTAATATATTTTATTCAAGAGTTGAAAGAATTAATACCAATAATTTACAGCTTAATTGTCAAAATTTTATACAATTTTTTAATGACAGATTATTAAACACATCTTAAAAATTCTTAAACTTTACTTTTGTTTAATTTATTGAAATTTTGATCAAAATAAGATTAAAATGTTCATTGAATCTGTAGCTGTAACCAAATTTTTGTCATAACTTATTTTTATATCAGGCCATCATCTTTCAATTACTTTTAAAATTTGTATATTTATTAAACAAAATTTTTTTGTTTAAACTATTTATAGTAAGTATTGTAAGAATTTAATGAATATTTGTTTAAATATACTTATAGATGAATATTTAATAATAAAAAAATTGTAGTATCGATTTGTACTTGAAGAATTTAATGTAGAAAAATAAAAAGAATTACCGCTGGATCCCCCATCACTTGAACCAGGTGGCGTTAGGTTTTGAGGCTTACGTCGTTTTAGCATTGCTTTTTCTTGATCCGTATAAAAAGGCCAATCTTCCTGAACATCATTCCATACGCATCTATGCAGATGATATGTATTATCCCGCATAAAAGCAATTTGCTTTAATACAGTAGCTATTACATTCTTTTCTTTTTCTCGTATACCTTCTGAGAAATTAACGATAAACTATTACATTTATTTTATGTAAACAATTAGTAGATAAAAATATCAAAAATTACCTCTCGTAATGCGATCATAAAGTTCTGGTCTTTTGAAGGGCCTTAAGGCAAGAAGATGAATCAGCCGCTCTCTGAAAAGTAAGAAACATTTTTCTAGGGCTGTATGATTAACTTTAAAAATTGATCAAGAAATTTCGAATTACTTAAGTGGCCTGCGCATGACATCGGTAAGTTTTTTTTGAGTATCAGTTTGTAATCGATTAGTTGGTAAATGGTTTGATACCGTTTTTTGAGAGGGTGTCAATTTTAAAGTCTGATTACTTGAAGTCAGAACAGATGGGTCTCGATGTTTTTGTATGATACCTGCAGTTGTATTGGCGGAGGGTGGTATTGCTCGTACTGATCCTTTTACTTTTACTTTTCTACCAATTGGTTCATTTGCTTTAATAACTCTTGTGCTAGACATGATATAAATAAAATTGTTTTATTGAAATCAGGTTTGTTTATAACTTATATAATAATATATTGTACAATCTCACCATTTATTTTTGTTGTTCTCTTCAGCAACGTGCATGCGATGTCTTGTAGTTTCGTAAACGTCATCATTCGCATGAATTCTCATTTTACAAGGCAGTGTCCCCAGACTTTGTAAGTTTCTGAAAGAGTGAATTTTTTTATTATTTAAAAGCTTCATGACATTGAAAACAAAGGTGTATGAAATATACTATTATAATATAAATGGTGCCTAGCATAGAGAGCGTGGAGGGGGATCGTCACTTAAACCAACATGATTTTTCGTATAACTACTGCAAATTTTAGGAACCAAGGCGTTTTTCAATCCGCAATTAAATTGCAAACGTTTTGTGCTAGTCGCAAGCCGATATATTGGCTATTTTAAGATTTTCGCTGCGTAGAATTCGTAAGGCAAAATATCCATGGTTTCACGATATGATTTGTAACACCCCACACCGGCTCCGCAGGGTTTTCAATTTAAAATTACAAAAAACTAAAGTCGTTTGACTTTATTTTAGCAAATATTCGCGCCTGTAACTCTGCCCCACTCTTTACACCGACACTCCGGGCCACAGCTGATCAGCCAGCTGCAAGCAACAACAGCAGCGCCATCAGGCAGTAGCGGCGGCAGCGGAAGTCACGATGCGGCAGCGGCAGCAGCGAGCGCAGTATAGATATACCCAGCGATAGCAACGAGCGCGTATATCTATATATGTAGCGCAGCGAGCGGTGCGGCGTGCACAGCGTGAGAGTGGGATGATGACGTAGCGGCGGCGCGGCGCGCGCATCTCAGTATGCTTGTATGAATGGGTTTTGTACATAGGTGTGAATGTGTGTGTATATATTTGTATGTAAGCGTTTTTTCGGCGGCTCGAGTCCCGCTCTCTCCGTATGTGTAAAAAAAAATTTATTTATAATCATTCTTCATCAAAATGTTAAATTAAAATTTGAGATTACATAACAAAGATCATAAAATTCATAATTAGCTTCTAGAATCAGGTAAAAATAACAATTTAACAAAATTCAAATTATGAATTAACAGCAGTCTTAACTTGCGACCCGATGCGTCGCAGCCGCGCAAAAATCACATTTGACGCGGCAAAGTCCCTCGTCCTAGCAACGCAAGAATTCCCGGGCCAGATAAGATCACGCCGACGTTCCGCAAAATCACAAGAAGAATAATACCGCGAAAGGGGCGAGCAGCTATGGGTCTTGCGACAATGGGAACACGCCTTAATTTGGCCCGAAAGAGTAGGAAAACTCGCGCGCACGACTGCCGCGCGCTGAGCCGGCAGTATCTCGTGGGCTTCGTAGACGCAAGTCGACGATTCAAAGACGTGAGCAAGCGCGTTTTGTGAATATGCGACCATTAACGCTGCATCCCGGGCATTCTGAGACTTCTATACGAGTCATTCCAGCACCAGCTTGGCGACGAGGAGGAAAGCGCGGACGACCTGGCAAGAGTACCGCCACGATCCAGTGAAGACCAGTGGTACAAGAGATAAAGACGAGAAGAGGAGGCAACCCTGATGGACCGGAAAACCGCTACGGCCCAGCCATTTACCGATTGTCATCCACTATAAAAAGGGCAAGAGAAGGAGAGACGACAAGAGACCTTACCACAGGAAGACAGCCAGCCCCTGGACCAGCAAAGTCTTTTTGTGCGGCGAGCAAACGGAGCCACCCCAGGCGTCGTGCCGCTAGCTAAGATTTCCTTTGTGTGTGTGAGAGAGCAAGAGCGCGATAGTACGGCTACGAGAGTGCTTACACAAGTGCGAGAGAGATTGAGAGAAGCATGCGTGCGTGCGTGCAGTGCGGATACACAGAGAAGTTAGGCGAGAGAAAGACGTGCGAACGTACACGAACGTGAACGCGTTTGAACTTTTCTTTACATAACGCTTTAGTAAAAATATCAATCAGTTCTTCTTTTATCCTCATCGATCCTCGTACGATAATGCATTTCAATGTGCTTAAAATTTCTAGTTAAATTTCCATTTTTTGCAATATTTATTACTCCCAAATAGTCCTGTAATGTTCCTGAACTTGCTGGTCCTGGTGTTGTAGTAATAGTTTTAATATAAATCAAAGAATTAAATAATTAAGAAGCCCAGTTCATTAGCTAAACTGGATCACAAGCGTGAATCCAGATAAATTAAAATTAAAAAGATTTTATTTTTTTATATTTTCATAAAGTTAACAGAAAAGTGATTCTAAATTATTTTTATTTAATGATATTTATTGTAATTTAAATAATAATATAAAGAATAGTAATAGTGGTAGGTCCGGGATGATAGGTAATAGATGTTTAACACAAAAAATGAGAATTCTTATTTATCATAAAAATATTAAGTGTATTGAATAAAACAAGTGTTGAAATGTTACTACGCATATACAAACTATTCTGTTTTGATAATTTTTAAGATTACGCATAAATTTTTATATAATGATTTTTATGATTATCATTCTGAAATGTGACAAATATAATTCATACGTGTTTTCTGTTTTATCTGTATCGCAAGTGTTATGTAGGAATTTAATAGTGTATTAACCAGTACGCATGAATTGCAGTGACTAATTAACGTGAGTGTGTTGTTAATCCAAGCGTTAATTGCTATGGAGTGAGAAGTGACTACTGCGCTGTAAATTGCGACGACCAGTGGTCAGATACGGGCTTCGCATTGCCTTTTATAGCCGAGTTACAGAGCGCTCACTTGAGCCGCCGAAATTATTCACGGTTCCACACATGATACTCTCATTCCTACATATATATAATCCACACTCATACCAACATACTTGGTTGCGCTTCTCCGCCGCTGCGTCATTCCAGCGGCCTTCGCTGCTGACACACATACATACACCTTACTCTCGTACGCCGCTGCGTAGTTCCATGCTTGATGCTGGTTGTCGCTTGCTGATAAGAGGGGAGCACGTGCGCGATGCTGATGCTGATTCCTACGTCGTCACTCGCTGTGCCGATAAAGCAGGGAACAGTTTTCTTTAAAAATTTCGAGTGACTTTAGTTTTTTGAAATGATGATATCATTTTTCTTTATACGTGGCAATAGTGTACAGGGTGTACGGGGTATTACATAGTCCCCTAGTGAAAATTTTTCAAAAGTTGAAAACTTTCACTATACTTCCAGAAAAAATATTTCAATTATTTGATAATAATTATAAAATAAAAGAATTGATATGATGCTTAAATTGCAATCATTAAAGTTAAACCTTTACCTCTTTTTTGGGTTATATCTTACGTAGTTTTGCTCTTCTCTCCTCTTCCTCTAGTGTTGTAGCCCAGGCCGCCTAGAATTCCTTCATGACTAGGTCCTGGTATTTCGGTGTATCAAAGTTGTATTTACCCAACCAGTGCATTTTTCTTGGAGCTGATGGTAGAATGGCCGATGGATTGGAAGGAAATATTGATTCCTCTTGACGACTCATCCGCTTTTTCATCGGCTGACACCGAGCTGCTTCGATGTTGGGTAGAGGAGGAGGAGTTAAACTCTTCAGCGGAGCTACTTCGTTTTTCGTCCTCGGGTGCGAGAGATGCCTGTAGTGTAGGTGAGACCGGTGGGGTTACGTATTGTGATGTCTGGCCAAACGGCATTCTTTTTCCCCGAAACTTCCACGTGTACGCTAGTCTCTCGCGTTCTTCCACTGGTCGGGGCATCATCTCGCGATCCCCGGGTAGGCTTACCTTCTGTCCAATAGGGGCAGTCTGGACCCAAACGTCCCGCCCGGAGATCAATCTCTGAGGATATTTCACAGAGACTTGCTTCGTGCGTCTACGTCCCATTTTTGCATTTATTTAAGTGTATTTATCAGCATGTTTTTGTGCTTTTGACTTGATTCGTTCACGAGAGAGAAATATCTTTTGTTCATACGGGATTTCATTTTCTAAATTAATTGGTCTGATCCAATTTTTCCATGCAAGTTTAGGCTTAATATTCAAGTGTAATTCAATCGGTGTATATTGAGTCGTATCATGATACGTCTCATTGATAATTGTTTGAATGATATTTATATATCCAACCCACCCGGTATGTTTATCGCTCGTGAACGTGCGAAAGAATTTCCCGAGTTCTTTGTTACGCGCTCTACGACATTGCTTTGAGGGTGATGAATAGATGAAAAAATTAAATCTATGTTTTCTTCTTGTAATTTGTTGATTGTCACGGACGAGCCCATGGCTCTCCGATGGCACCTTCGACGGTCGCTGCTGGCGAAGCCAGACGCATCGTCAGCAGAGAACGCCGCAGCCCAAGGTCTCGCGCTCGCGGAAATGCAGCATGAAATGCCGCGTCGGGGACAGAGCGAGCAGATCACCGGCGACACGCAACGAGGACGGAGCTCCTCTCCCCCAAATAAAGTCTGAACACAGAAGTCACTGCGTTCCTCCTTTCTCACCTGCCTGCCTCGTGCTCTCTGGGAGTACCACCTCTTTCCATCACATCTGGCATCCCTCAAGGGGCTCAGACGCAGCTCCAGGAGGCAGCGTCCGAGATTGGACACGCACGTTACAAGTGAAACAAGATAATTTTGTTTCGAGCGATTATCTCGAAAATTAAGGCCGCAGAGAAGACTGGCTAGACAGCCCAGATATTCTGCAACCAGCACACTGCAGCTACCTCCAGCGCAGGAAGGCATAGGAGAAAATACGCTACACAAAGAAGACGTCTCCACGAGACGCCGTGTTCGCCGAGGCTCGGACGACAGTCAGAGCTCAAAAAAAAAAAAAAAAAAAAAGAATCGAGAGAAACTACCTCGAAGCCGTTCAGCCAAGCAAAAAAAAATATACCTCGTAAGTCGATAATTCGAGGAAAATCAGCGGCTCAGAAAAATCCAGCAAACGCCAGTAAGCGTTGAAAAATCCACAAAGCCGACCTACGGCCCACAAAGTCCGTCTGGACCAACTAAGCCCACCTGGGCCATCGCATAAAGCAGACAGCCGACCAGCAGCCATCGAGAGCAGTTCAACTGTCGGCGCGGACCAGTCGCCGACAAACGCAAGCAGCCTAGCCGAGAGCAACACCAGCAGTCCAGCTGCAGAGCAACATCAGCAGCAGTCATCATTCGAGCGCCAACCATTTCAGCGATCTACTCTATGTAAGTCTCTCACTCATATTTGCGCAGCTTGGCTTCCGGGAATATAAGCGCGAAACATCTGTTTTATTTTATCGCTGTCCCGTATATACAAAAAAAAGTGCGCGTAGTGAACTTAAATCGAAACCCTCCAAAAAAAAAAAAAAAAATTTTTTTTTACGTTAAAACATGGCTTCATCGGGTTTATTCGGCGCGGCTAAAAACATTCTCAAACGAAACTCGAGGGGTAAAGAGAAAATATCGGGCTCGGAAAGTGACCCAGGGTTATCTCGCCAGGAAGAGAGAAGCTTAGAACGTATCGTCAAAATTGCACAGCGGGAAATTAGACCAAAGAATAGATGCTTAATTGGTGCGGCATACCCGCCAGAACCGGTAGAATCAAGCAGCTCCGGGAACGGCCGCGGCCGCGAAAGAATGACTGGCAACTGGGCCGAGGCCCAGAGACAGCTTTTAGAGGGAAGCGGTACGGTCCCACGCTCGTACGAATGGCCCAAGTCAACCGACGCCGGGGATCATGAGCCGATCAGCATTGGAAGGCACTGCCCCAATTTATCCGTTGCGGGAGCCGCGGAGCAACCAGCCAGCCGAACCTCTAGCCCACGCGACCTTCAACAGCTAGAGGACCGGCTGGAGGGATTAAATTTAAATACAAATCCGCCGACCGATAACATGTGGGGATCGCTCGGAGAACCGCTGGATATCCCCGAACGTTTGGCAATCGACGCGAGATGCCAACAGAATATCGCGAATTTATGCGGGGTTAAAAATATAGTATGGAAAAATACCGACTTAATTACGAGCGGACCGAGACCACAGGATATAAGCAGCGAGGCCTTAAACGCGATCTCGCCCCAACGCGTAGTATCGCATATTCCCCTGCCCAACCCAGGAGGGCACGCGAGCTCAACCGGTACGAACCCCCCAAGCACGCAGAGCCTGGTTATCCCGCAACAACAGATAGAACAAATGATGATAAACGTAATTCGGCAGCTTAGTGAGCGCGAGGACCTCAGTTCGTCGTACAGCAGCAATGCGAACCGCCGGCGCCGCATCAAGCACGCGCGCGATATCAGCCCACGAAAGAACGCGGAACGAGGAAGTCCGCCGAGGCGCGTAAAAGTACCCGCGAAATCCGACCGCGCGCACAACAAGACACAGCACGCGAGACAACCGGAGAGGTTCGAAGCGAGAAGAGACGCGGCTACTCACAGCAGCACAGCCAGGCCTACAACTGCTGAGCGAAGCAGGCCATCGCCCGCAGAAAATCCCATACGGCAAAATCGAGATAACGCCGCGCGACAAATACGTAGCCACGAGACGAGAGTAAAAGCGGGAAGCGGGCACAGGTACGCAGATCCACGCCGGGAGGCGCAACGGCAACACGAGCGGGCCGCCAAAAATCATGAGCGGTATAGACACGTGCCGGATACGGAATCCGACAGCGAAACGGACCTCGAGTCGGAATCGGAATATCAGTCAGAAAACGTGTCAGTCGCGGGAGACGATCCGAATGAATATTCCAGCGCATATTCAGACGACTCCAGTACGGCATGGGATACCACGCCAGACCATCTAGTATGGGAACTCGCAAATACGACGACCGAAAATGACTACGAGAAATGGCACGCAAAAAAAGGAATCGTTCCTCCGCGTCGGAAGCCGAGGGAAGCGCGCGAAGGCACGGGCAATTATAATAAAAAATATAGGAGCAGAGACAATTCCCCAAAAAAAAAAACGGTGCGCAGGGTCTACAGACGAGACGACTCCGAGGATTCGAGACACGATCGGTCGGACGAAGAGTACAGCCGACGGCCAGGTAACGGCAGAGACGATAGGCGCGACGGCGACAGCCACCCAGACCGCACAAATAACCGGGAGAAAAACCCGCAGCACCCGAGATCTTCCAAGCGCAGAGCGCGTAGCAATTCGAGTCATCGGTCAATCGAAACAGAAATCGTACACGAGCCGCCAGTGTACGAACGCAGCAACAAAACATACACGTCGGCTCCACAGCAGAAAACTTCCTCCGCGTATGGCAACAGCGACGAAACCCCACCAAAGAAAATGACTTTTCACCAGGCCGCGAGCTACATTCCCTCTTTTGACGGCGATCCAGATAATTTAAATTTATTCTGTAATAATGTGCGCCAAGTCCTCGCTGCATACCCGGACCATGAAAATTTTTTGCTCATGCAAATGGCTGATGGCTATCGGGCGAGAACCGCGGATTATAGCTCGGTGAACGACTTATTACGAGATCTAACGTTACATTATGCAAATATAGGTATCGCAGAGAAGATTCACGCGGATATTCGTACAGCGACGCAGGGCACAAACGAGAGCGTGGGTGATTACGGGCTACGCGTTGGCAAATTATACAACCGCTTAAAAACAATTCTGAGCTCAGCCCCAGAGCTGTCGAACGCAGACAAAAAGTCTCGGAAGAGACAGGCTGACGTGGACGTCCTTGAACAATTTTTGCTCGGACTAAGGCCTCCGCTAGACCATTTAGTCCGCAGCAAAAATCCCAAATCCCTCGGCAATGCGATAGCTACGGCTATAGGTTTCGAGGGGAAACAAAGTGCGAGAAGCGCAACAAACTGCGACACAACACCCGCGAAACCTCCCACACAAATACGCCTCGTAGCGGTCGAAGAGGCCAGTCCCGCGGAAAATTACACCACCGATCCAAACCATAAAAATTCGGGCGAACAAACCAATGGTTCGAGCAAGGCATTCTGCGGATACTGCAGCGCTCGAGGACATTCGACCGACGAGTGTCGCACGTTGGTAATCCACGCGGTAGAGAAGAAAATCGAGCACCCGTTCAGAAATAAAAATAGGGGCGGTAATCGACGGCGTGATAATAACGGTGACGGCGAGAACAACAGAAGCGCGGGCAACGGCGACGCGCGAAATGATAATAAAAAGAAAGGCAACGATAATAATAGGAATAATTACGGTAATTATCGAGGCAGAAACTACGATCCTAACCGTAATAACCGATATAATAATAGCAATAATAATAGCTATAATAATCGGGACAACAGATATGACAATCGTGACAATAATCGCGGATACAACGACCGTTACGAACGCGACAACACGCGAAACAACAGCGACGACGTACGCAACAGTCACGATGGCAGCCGCGAAAATAAAAGCACGGGAAATCAAAATTTAAACTAGAAGCACGCTCGCCGCGTTCCTCAAGCGCCGAGCGTCCAAATAAAGAAGTAGAGTCCGAGAGCAACCAACGCGAAATCTCAGCAAATATTAAATTCTTGACAGCCGGTAGACAGCCACCAATAATTAATGCAAATTGTCCTCAATTAAAATCCGGGAGGGGCAAATTCTATGCAGACTCAGGAGCAGATATCTCAGTTATAAAAATCGGGGAGTTGGCAGCAGGCCACCCCTACGACGCGCAAAAAATAATAAAGGTACAGGGTGTCACCCCTGGCACCTCATTTACGTTGGGGCAAGCAGTGATACAACTGCAAGGGTTAGAGTGCAAGGTCCAAGTAGTACCGAACGAATTCCCGATAAACGAAGCGGGGATCATCGGTTGGGACGTCATAAATGCACATAAAGGCTGCGTCGATGCAGCCACGAGAAGTCTGAAACTCGGCGACACAGTTTTGCCATTCGAGTCAGACGAAATAATTACAGTGCCCCCACGAGTCAAAATGGTAATAAGCGCGCGCGTACGCAATGATAATATAAAAGTAGGATGGGTCCCTCTCATGGACCTACACCCAAATCTGCTCTTCGGTAATTTCGTAACCGAAAATAAAAACGGGCGAGTCTACGCGGAGTGTATAAACATCGGGGAATCGGAAATTTCGGTTGCAAGCCCCATTGTAGAACTGCAAGAATGCGAAACGGTCGCACATAACACATTATTTCAAGCCGCTGAGGACGGCTCAGCTGAGAATATCGCGGATTTTACGGCAAATTTGCGCCGCATGTTCGACGTAAATAAACAACAAGAAAAATATAAAGAAATAAACGCACGGAATAACAGGTTGCTCGCGGACGACAGGGAAAGACGCGCACGAGTCAAAAAAATTTTAGAATTAGCAGACACGGAGGGCTGCAACGCGGAAGAAATTCAACTCGTTCGCGAAATAATCGACGAGTACTCGGGCGTGTTCGGGCTAGACGGCGAGCCGCTGCCAGCCACGCATCTACTTCAGCATAAAATCGTATTAAAGTCGAACAAAGTAATTAAAAATTCGCGCTTTAGATTTCCCCCAGCATTAAAAGAGCACATGTTGAAAGAACTAGCTAAGCTCCGAGAACAAAATATTGTCGTACCATCCAATTCAAACTATTCCTCATCGCTCTGGATAGTTCCAAAAAAGCCAGACGCGCAGGGCAATAAGAAATTTCGCTTAGTGACGGATTTTCGCGCACTCAACGAGGAAACGGAGGGAAGTTGCCACCCGTTACCCTTTACGAGTGATATTCTCGAGCACTTAGCTTCCGCAAATTATATCACGGTGATGGACCTGAAGCAGGGCTATCACCAAATTGAGATGCACCCAGACTCGGCTCATCTAACAGCCTTCTATGCGCCAGACGGCATGCACGGCAATCAGCTGCTGCAATTTAACCGTATGGCCATGGGCCTCAAAGAGGCTACAATCACCTTTACGCGAGCCATGTCCTTAGCTATGGCCGGCCTGCAGGGCGAAGAGGTAGAAATCTACCTCGACGACCTCATGGTTTTTAGCCAAACGCTAGACGAGCACGTCGTTCGTCTACGTCGTGTATTAAAAAGACTGCTAGACGCCAATATGACGGTCGAGCCCAGAAAATGCCAGTTTTTAAAAAGAGAAGCGCAAGTACTCGGGCACATCGTCGGTGGTGGCTGCATAAAGACTGATCCCGCAAAAACACGCGCCATGGCGAGATACCCGGTACCGACGGATCCAAGAAAGCTGAAACAAGCCCTCGGCTTATTTAGCTATTATCGGCGCTTTATAAAAAATTTTTCCGGTATAGCCAACCCATTGTATAAATTATTAAGGAAAAACGAAGAATTTAACTGGGGCAAAGAGCAGGAAACTGCATTTAATACTTTGAGAGAACTTATGTCCAAAGAACCTGTTTTAAAAGCGCCAGATTTAAATAGACCATTTATTGTAACAACAGACGCGAGCGACTGGGCCTTGGGAGCAATCCTGAGCCAAGGAAGGCTAGGCGCAGATCAGCCGTGCGCGTACGCGTCTCGTTGTTTAAAAGGTAGCGAATTTAAATACCCTACATATGATAAAGAGCTTCTCGCTGTAGTTTTTGCGAAAGACGAGTTTCGCCACTACTTATACGGGCGTAGATTCACGATAGTGACCGATCACGAGGCGCTCAAGCACTTCCATACGACGAAAAAGCCGGACTTGAGATTTAATCGACTCAAGGCCGCGCTAAACGGCTATGATTTTGACATCGTATATCGCCCGGGAAATAAAAATGCGAACGCCGATGCATTATCGCGCAACCCAGTCATTAGCGAAGGCGAGGAAAATCCGGAACGGCCGCGTATAGAACTGTACAAGCTCGCCGATAAGCAAATTAAAGAAAATCCGGACGAAGAAGCGGGCGCTCCACCAGGAAGAGTATTTCGAACGCGCGCGGTAAGGAAACAGAGTAAAAGCGGGAAAATTCGGCAATCAACATCGAGCTCAAGCCAATCGAGTAATTGTGCTAAAATCGCGAAAAAACATAAAGAAAGCGCGCGCATATATAGCAAGAACGAGACACTCGCCGTACGAAATGAGTTTGACGGTTTTTATTTATGCCGCGTGCTTCGAGACGTACATGACGGTGACGAAGTACTCAAAGTACGGTGGTTTACAGAACTAGAAGACCGACCAGGCATATACGCGCCGGATTATCGCGACACGGTGAGGTACGAGACTGTGCTGACTAGCACGACGCTAAAGCAAATTTCGACATACAGATACTCGATAGTTAAAAGCGAGCGCGAGCGTATCAGGCGAATATTAAACGAATCAATTGAACTCTACCCGCAACCACATAAAACGCAGGGCGAGCCCGCGCTCAGTGACAACCTGTCATTGGACTCGGATGCGTCCATGGCGTCTATAATATCGAGCAGCTGCGACGGCATGAGTGATTTTATGCTGCCATCTCAAGCTCAAAATTATATTAAAAACGTAATGCCGGTGAGTAATGCGTCGGAAAGCTCAAGGCCCAATAGCCAACGGCGGAAAACGCCGAAAAATTACGAACCAGCAGAAACATCGAGCGACGAGTCCGACGACGTAATCCCACCATCCGGGAGAGCGGCCCCAGGGCCGGAACCCTTACAAACTTTCAGCTTCCCCGCGAGAAAAACCGGGCTAAATCTCACGCCGGTAATCGAAGCGAGCATCGGATTGCCCGCAACAAATTTAAATGAAACGGTATCACCTCAGCAACTAGCATCACCGCGCGCATTGCCAATAAACCCTACGCAATCAGACGAAAAAACCATAAATAAATCCTTAACACCCCAGCAGACAGCATCGCCGCGCGCGCTACCAGTAAATTCAACACACTTATTCGAAAAAAACGTAACTATCGCACCACAAGCCGAGAAAAAAACAGCTACCGCGCCAGGACCACAGATCAGCTCGCCGTGGTTATGGTCCGGGCAGCTTCCGGAAAAGCGATTGGCGGTTGACATAGCTGCAAAAGATTTTGGGAGTAAAGAGGGTTTTCAAATAAATATATGGGAAAGAAAATCAAGCACTGCAGTAGGCAAGAAAGACGCAGGCCGGGCGATCGCGGAAAGAAGTGCACAACTCGCAGAAATCGGAAACGCACGTACTAACGAAAAAATCGCGCAATTAAGTAATCCGAGCTCGTCACCCGACGAGGCGTCGGCAAATTCGCGAAAATCGGACACATCCGGAGGAAAAAACGGATCGGGCGCTCGAGAATTGACACCGCCGTCAGAAAAAATCGCGGCACATCCGAAAATAATTGCTGATACGTCAAATCAACGAGTCGAGCCAATGGACACCGAGCCAGAATTGCGCGTCTATTCAGATCCCGAGAACGTCGGCCCGAACGAAGATTTTAGCGGCATCCCGAGAAATTACGAGCGGAGACCAGAGCCATCGGACATAAACTCATCGGCAAGCTCGGGCAATATTTTAGTGCAAACGTACATCCGAAAAAAGCGATGCGCGGAACCTCACGCGAGACTCAGACGTTCGGACAACATCCCCAATTCACCGCCGGGAAATTGCTTATTTTTCTCACTTATTAAGCTAGCAGAGCTCGACGTGTCGGCAACAGAGTTACGGCTGCAGCTACGTCAATCACCAATGTTAAAACACTGCGGTGAGCCGGACGAAACTGAGGAAATTTTAAATTCAAAAACACGATACGGCACTGTGGACTGCG
>CM053171.1:29222049-29235427 GCA_012977825.3 Pteromalus puparum
AAAATCAAGCACTGCAGTAGGCAAGAAAGACGCAGGCCGGGCGATCGCGGAAAGAAGTGCACAACTCGCAGAAATCGGAAACGCACGTACTAACGAAAAAATCGCGCAATTAAGTAATCCGAGCTCGTCACCCGACGAGGCGTCGGCAAATTCGCGAAAATCGGACACATCCGGAGGAAAAAACGGATCGGGCGCTCGAGAATTGACACCGCCGTCAGAAAAAATCGCGGCACATCCGAAAATAATTGCTGATACGTCAAATCAACGAGTCGAGCCAATGGACACCGAGCCAGAATTGCGCGTCTATTCAGATCCCGAGAACGTCGGCCCGAACGAAGATTTTAGCGGCATCCCGAGAAATTACGAGCGGAGACCAGAGCCATCGGACATAAACTCATCGGCAAGCTCGGGCAATATTTTAGTGCAAACGTACATCCGAAAAAAGCGATGCGCGGAACCTCACGCGAGACTCAGACGTTCGGACAATATCCCCAATTCACCGCCGGGAAATTGCTTATTTTTCTCACTTATTAAGCTAGCAGAGCTCGACATGTCGGCAACAAAGTTACGGCTGCAGCTACGTCAATCACCAATGTTAAAACACTGCGGTGAGCCGGACGAAACTGAGGAAATTTTAAATTCAAAAACACGATACGGCACTGTGGACTGCGCATTTCTTTTCGCTCACGCTTACGGGATAAACATTTGCATACATTACGATCTCCCGGACGATAGCCGAATTTTCTGCCACATAGTAGTGAACAGCAACGAAAATTATATTCATCTTAATTTAACGGGCTTACATTTCACACCGTACCTACGCATATCGGCACCGAGCCCATCAACCAGCGCTACAGAGCGCCCGCAAGACCAACACCCCCCTAGCGACGGCAGCCAAAGCGCCCATAAATCGCCGGTGTTCGGCAGTAAAAGAAATCGCGCGCGCAACATACCCGCAGCAAACGAGCGTGCGGACAACAATGTCAAAAATAGACAAGAACCGGGCACAGAAAATATGGTAGATGAGATGGGCAGCCGCTCGGTTACACCCAGGCGTAGCTCGCCAGCGGCAGACATCGACCCTATAATTATGAACCCTGCAACGTCAGCAAATTCGACAATCGGGCGAGAGCTTGCAAGCCTCGCCGGGTCACCCGAATCAATTAATATCGATCAGGCCGAGAATAACGCGCCAAATAATCCCAATTATTCTCAGCCGACCGAAGTAGCGCCGCGAAATGAAAAAGACTCAGTCGCAGGTACAGCATGCGACAGCGTCATAGGAGCATCGGCTCAGATAACCGGTGAACGGCCTCGCCACAAGGCCGCAGCGACAGCAGCTGACGGCAGCGTCAGCAGCCGCAGCGCGCGTGCAAAAACAGCCGCTGCAGTCGAAGCTGCACTAGGAAACGATAAATTAAAACGCTACGTCGTAGCAAGTGCAAGGCCACCCCGCGAAAAGCCACCATGGGCTATTCCAGAAGGGCAAGAGCCGCCGCCCTTCATGCACTTGCAGTCAGTCAAAGAGCATCCATTCAGATTTAGAGAAAACCTAGTTTATTTAATTTCGGCTGATAATTTTATATCAACCGAAATTCAAGAAGCATTAATTGAACGAGGGTACTTAAACCCCGACGATTTACTAGACAAAAATTTCAAGCTTGGGGAAATAAATGTAACAGACTGCAAGGGCACATATTTAATCGGAGTATACATTAAAAAACATATCGACGACCGCCCCTTAAAAGCAGATATAAGTAAATGCCTAAGAACTCTCAGGAACGTAGTGCTCGCTCGCGGCATTAGCAGCTTCGGAATAATACGCGATCTCGCATTGCTAACACTGACCGAATGGACAAAATTTATCGATTTATTCGACGAGATATTCGCTAACAAAAAAGTAGCAGCAGTTTTGTACAAAAATAACTTGCCAACACCACCAACAATCGAACGTTATAAAATAATAAAAGAATATCACGAAGCGGTTATGGGCGGCCATCGTGGCATGACAAAAACGTATAGTAAAATCGCGAATGATTTCTATTGGCGAAATATGCGGCCGGACGTAAAGCAATTCGTCGCGCGCTGTGCTACGTGTCAAAACAATAAATTAGTAAGGGTTAAAACGCGACTACCGATGCTAATAAGCAACACGCCGGCAATGCCATTTGAACAAGTCGCACTCGACTTTTACGGTCCTCTAAATACAACTAAACGCGGAAATAAATACATATTATCCATACAGTGCATGCTTTCGAAATACATAATCTTAACCCCTACAAAGTACGCGAGCGCGGACGAAGTAGCGCGAGCGTTAACCGAAAAGGTCATATGCGTATTCGGGCCGCCGGCCGCTATCGTAACGGACCAGGGGACACATTTTCAGAATAGAACGCTAGAACTACTCGCGAAAATCTTCGGAATCAATAAATTTTGCACGACAGCCTATCATCCGCAAGCTAACGGCTCGATCGAGCGGATGCATCATACGCTGACAGAGTACCTTAGAAAATACGTAAAAAAGACGGACTGCTGGGATGACTGGACGGCAGTCTGTCAGCACGCATATAACTGCACTGAACACGAAAGTTTGGGCTACTGCCCGCATGAGATCTTGCTGGGATCCAAGCCACGAACGCCGTCCAGCTTCCCACGCGAGACAGACAACATTACATATAATCAATACATCGAAGACATGACCGCGAACCTGACGGCACTACAGACAATCGCAGCAATGAACCTGGTCCAATCTAAATACCGGTCTAAATATTATTACGACAGAAAATTAAATACCAAACATTTCCGCGAGGGAGAGACAGTATTTTTATTAAAAGAACCAAAGAAAGGGAAGCTTAGTGTTGAATATTCGGGGCCATTCGAAGTAATTAAAATCAACAGGAAAACAAACAACGTTACTATACAGAATGACGGAGTAATCAAGACAGTCCACGCAAACAAGCTCGAGCGCCCCAGCGAATTAGCGAGACGCGCTGCGGACTCAGAAAACTCCCAAGGGTAGTCGTTTTTTTTACTGTTTTTTTTGCGCGGCACCGGACGTGCCGCGCAGCAAAAAAAAAATAAATAATATATATCATCGAGATTAGAGACCGACCAATAACATAAATAATAGGAAATAAAATAATCGAGCAGAGCAACCGGCAAGCCAGCTGAAAAATTTTGTCTTTCTCTCTCATCCAAATCTGTATGCTAACCGCGAATATTTTTGCAGCGTACTGGTGACAATGTACCAGGCCAGAGCAGATAACCTCTCGCAAGAGGACTCTTCGCACTTCATTAGACCGCTAAAGCAAAATTTAGGGTTGATCACCGAGAAAATCGCGCCCCTCGCCACTTCCAGTACCGACTGGAAAATAATCCAGAAAACCGACCTACAGCACTATTTCAAGGCCGGCACAGATTTAGTTAAATACGCAGCGCAAATCAGCCACGTATGCGGGCCGAGATGCGAAGCGGACGGGTTACGCGAGGAGGTAAAAGCGGCAGCACGCCAGGCAGATCGGGTCTTGGACTTAATCCTCGTGCACGGCGCCGGCGAAGATCCGCACCGCGCCCGCCGAGCTATATTGCCATTCATCGGCACGATACATAAATTTTTATTCGGCACACTAGACGAAACCGACGCATTAGAAATACAAGCTGCCATTCGGGCAGTGGCAAACGATACGCGTACAACCGCAGCCCTTCTGGCCAACCAAACGGAATTGATTGATCGGGAATTATCTAATCTAAATAGTAAAACTTTACAGCTGGAAGCAGCAACAAAATTTTTAGTGAATAAAACGATTGCGAGCGGGAACGAGATGGCGGCACATAACGCACTGGCTAGTTTTAGAATAACTCTCGCCCAATTTAAGCTGGACACGGAGACATTAACGGATGCCATCCTTTTCGCAGCAAAAGGACTGATCCATCCGCGAATAATGTCCCCAGACGTTATCAATCGCGCAGCCACAATGGTAGACGGCTCGATAGCTAACGCGAAATTTCCCCTCCCCGACGGCAAATTTTCAGCACTGCCGATAATGAAAATATCCAGGCTATCGATCTTGTACTCCCAGGGCTATTTAATATACCAGATCGCCATCCCGCTCCTCGACACGCAACGGTTCTTCTTATATAAGGCATCCCCAATTCCAGCGAGACAACTTTTATTAAATAATTCGGAGGCAGCAGCATATATTTGGCCTGAACACCACTATTTCGCAGTGAGTGAATCTAAGCGCACTTACATGCCGCTGCCTGAAGATAGAATCCCAAAATTGAGAAAATTGAATAGTCTATTAATCTCCGTTAACCCGGAACCGGTCAGAGAAATTCACAACAACGCGGCGTGCGAAGTGCAAATCGCGGCGAGTCGGAAAATAGACAACCTAGATCAGTGCGATATTAGAATCAGACAGTTAAAAGACACGTTTTGGCTAAGAATGCATAAAGGCAACACGTGGATTTTTTCAACTAGCAAGCCCGAGAATATATATCTGCAATGCTTGAGAGCAGAACAAATAACAACGGTAATCAAGGGCGTGGGGATATTAGAGCTTCGCCCCGGTTGCACCGCGCACACGGCAAATGCACGAGTAACAGCCGCGAGAACCCTGCTGGCACACACACAAACGGAAAATTTCGAATCAATAGCAGTTAATATCTCATCAGTAATCGCAAATTTTAACGACTCGAAAAACGCCCTCACAGAAATCGGGGACGCGATAACGCGCGAGACTGCAAGCCGCGCGGAAAATCTCCATGGGATAAAATTAGAAACCTTAGAAAGCGGAACAGCCTTGCGAGACATCGTCGCAAAAGCACGCGATTTAGCCCAACGAAAAGCCACCGACTTCGAAATAAAAGAATTATCCAAGTCGACGACTATTTTTGGGTACTCGACAGGCTCGATAATGATAAGTATATTAATAATTATAACCGCCGTCTGGCACATAAAGCGCCGGTGCACAAAAAATCCGCTAGAGAAAATGATAGAGAGACAAGAAGAGCGCATAGCAATCGATCGCATACGTCAAATCTCGCGCAGCCGAGATAATCTAAACGCAGCTTAAACAAATCGCAAAGATAACAAACAAAACAGGCCAATCAGGCATACATTTTTATAATTTTGATCGAGAACACGTAAAATTAAATAGAAAGTTACAAATGAGTAGAAATCTTGAGTTACATCCTTCAAAATATTTGTCAGCAATCTATACACTGACATCGCCTTACAACGTTCAATTCCAGCCACAAAAAATATTTTTAATCTGTACTACCCCACAAAACGCGCTTAATAAAATTCATATAAGTACAAAATAGCAACTACAAATCAGCCAAGCCGCGCAAATCAGTGAGGGACGGGGTACATAAATACACCCAGAAATACCGCAACGCAACTACCTCCAATGTGCCACTCGCATGCTAGCGAGAATATTTAACTACATACGTATAATTAAGATTTTTTTTTGTCTAGGGCAACAAGGGAGTTTAGAGCTTCCAGCCATCGGAATGCATCATGATGTTGTATTTTAATATATATTTTTACCCTTAATAGGGGAAATAATGATAAGGTAATGGGATTAACTACGATATTTTTGGTAACTAATAACTAATATATATTTTTACCCTTAATAGGGGAAATAATAATAAGGTAATGGGGTTAACTACGAAATTTTTGGTAACTAATAACTTATATATCCTTTGTGATTAAGAGAAAACAAGCAAAAAAAAAAGGAAGAAAAAACAACCATCGCAGCCAAGTGTAAGGCAGCAGCGGCTGTCAAGGGAAACTTATACGTATACGACAGATAATATTCGCAAAAATATATCATATCATTTCGTAAATTAAGCAAATTTGTAACTGGAGCTCCGACGTAGAAAAATGTAAAGCAGCAGCGGCTGCTAGCCAACAACACCCGCGCATATACTACAGCCACACAAACACACACACTCACGTAAGCGGAAAGATTGGATAAGAGTCCAATGCGCTTACTCGCGCCAAGGGACCAACAATTTAAAGCATTTGTTTTAGAATTTTTTTTTCTCCTATTTCGTGCATTATGCACTGGCATCCGGACACTCACACAACATAAATACAAACACACACAAGACACAAGCGCCCTTCGGCGCGGCGTTCTGGGAAGCCCTGTTTTTTGGGGGCGACGAGGACGTCTGCCCGCGCGGCCTCGGACGTGTCACGGACGAGCCCATGGCTCTCCGATGGCACCTTCGACGGTCGCTGCTGGCGAAGCCAGACGCATCGTCAGCAGAGAACGCCGCAGCCCAAGGTCTCGCGCTCGCGGAAATGCAGCATGTGCATCTTCCGCACGCGCGATCGCTCGCCACCGACGAGTCGCGTCGGGGACAGAGCGAGCAGATCACCGGCGACACGCAACGAGGACGGAGCTCCTCTCCCCCAAATAAAGTCTGAACACAGAAGTCACTGCGTTCCTCCTTTCTCACCTGCCTGCCTCGTGCTCTCTGGGAGTACCACCTCTTTCCATCACATGATCCATGCGCTTGCCGTAAATTGCGGGCCGTGATCGCATGAAATACGCTTCGGTTTTCCATATTGGAGAATGTAGTCGTTAAAGATTCTTTTTATGGCTGTCGTGCACGTCTGCCTACGAATTGGGTATAAAACTACGAATTTCGAGAACGCATCTATTGTTACAAGAATATTTTTCATTCCACCGCGTCCCGTTGGTAGAGGACTAAAAAAATATATCGATAGCAAATCGTGTGGAGCTTCTGGAATAATCGATTCAATCGGTGCGGCACATGTACGCGTTAATATATTATTTCTCTGACATGAGTCGCAGAAAGCAATTACTTTTTACGCTTTATGTCTAATATTTTTTTATGTAAAACCTTTTTGTAATATACGAACAATCTTTTTTGCGCCAACATGGCCATATGTCTCGCGTGTTTCAGGAATGAGTGGTTCGATCATGTTTTTTGGACCATAATCTTATATTCTTTCAATTGATTCATTTTATGAATAATTTTTTCTTTGATCAAATATGTCATTTTATTTTTAATTTTATTTTCTTTGATTTTGTTAATTATATTATTTAAATATTCATCATCACGTTGAAGTGTTGATAAATGCTGTTACGGACAGCGAGGTGTGGTGGAGAGACAAGATGGTGGTTTATGGTATACAGGGAGAGTAGAGAGAGAGGCCCGTCGCCTCGGAGAGGCGCGAGTGATCTGTCGGGTGGATCCACGGATCAGGTCACATCCGTGACACGTGCGGAGCTGCGGAGTCTGCGTCCTCGCAGACCTTGAAAACAATTGGAATCGAATTTATCGCGATCAGGCGTCTCTCTCTTATGTTCTCGTTAAATTTATTAATATAATATAATTTTAGTTACATCAGTTGGTTACATATGAGATAATATTTATACGAATAAATGATCAATGTTTAGAATTCTTGATTTTAAAATAGTTAGATAACGTATTGGATGCAATAGAGACACAGGCTTATTGGTATTAAATTTAGATAGTAAAACATAATAAAACATAATCGTAGAATATAAAGTTATAGAATTATTGAAATGTAAAAAAATATAGATTTTGTAATTGAGCTTAATCTTCTATTTTCTTGAGATAGGCGTCTGCAACTGCTTTCCCCTGCATCGTATTTCAAGTGCTCTGAAAGGAATCATCGTTCTATCGCATGTGCCACGAAATGTGCTCTTTTTCTAGATATGTTAGTTTAAAATGCTTGCGCTGCGTGCGGAAGCTGCGGAAAAAATTAAAAAAAAATTAATTAATTTTTTTTTTATTTTTGTTTGAATATCCTCTAAAGTATATAGAATTTTTTGCTGTATTTGCTAATTTTGTTTATACTATATTTTAATTTCCTCATAATTATAATGATTGGTATGATTTTTTCTCGTTTTACATATTATTGCAAATTACGAGTTTGTCTACTTTTCTTTGTGTAATTTATTATGTTGGTTTTAAACCTTTATTTAAATTCGCATAAAGATTTTTTTTTTCTCTGGCGATAAGTTTGCAGAGCCTCTTTAGTCTTCCATTAGTGTTTTACCCCGAGATTTTTACTCGTTCTGCGGCATAACTTTTCTAGAAACTCTATAGGCTCCCGCTTAGCGGCATGTCATAGAGCCTTTTTAGCTCCCGGTAAAGATTCTTGCCCCGAGTTTTCTAGGCTCGGTTTGTGACAAGGCTTTACGGTGCTCTCTAGGCTCCGGATGCTTTATATAGTCTGTTTTGGAGGCTCTGTCTCTCTTCTTAGCTCGTTTAGCAGTTTGGAGCGGTGCGTCTATGGCTCCCACTCATATTCTTATTTGTCGCTTAAGGACGTAGAGTACTTGGTTATCTCTCGTTTTTGTTCGCCAATTTATTGAGAAAAAGAAAATACTTCGCGAAATTTATTTTAATTTCCAAAACTGTAAATGGAATTGCCTCTATTTTGGAATTAATATTTTTGATAATTTTCTCGCGTGACATGTCAACCTTATAAGAATTAATTATTAATTGAATAAACTTTTATTGATTATATTGGTTTAGATATAAATATTCGAAAGTGTTATTTTGCTAGTGCTACTTAGCATTCCTCAGCAGTCGTTCGTTCGCGAAGACGCAGGAGCTCTCTACGTACTTCGACGGTATCGGCTAACCGCGAATGCAAGGGAACACCTTGGCCGTTATTTTTTTTTTTATTATGCAATTTTATACGTTAGTTTAATTGCGACTATTCTTCGTATAGTAAAATTTGATTTTAAATTAAGTTTTTGAATTTATATTTGAAATTTTATTTTATTTTTCGCTTAATGTATCATACCGGTAGATTTTTATGAATGCAAATCATATTGAATTTTTACGCGAGTAGCACACGTAGAACATGATTACTTTCTAGCATCGCATATACGAGAAAATGCAAAGGTACTTACAGTGCAGAAACCACGAAGAAGCCACCGAAAGTCAACTTGCCGTACGATGTTGGTGCTCGTCTTTGACCCTGTAGATGACTCTTGTCCATGTGTATGGGTAGCTGTATGGCTCGATTCTGCTCCAAGGATAGATGCTGGCTGCCACGTCCTTGACGTCTGTTTGACCCGGGATCGGTGGTCGAGGTCGACATTGTTGCGCACTGACCAGTGCGAAAGAAGCTGATGATTTTTCGGACTCTCGTTGATCAGAGTTCTGCTGTGTGGTTTCGACTTTGGTTGTTTTCTCTCTCTCTTTTTTTGTTTTATTAATGGAGATGTTTTTCGCTCCCTTTCCAGATGTGAAAATTTGTATTCTTGTTTTTATTCTTTCTTCAGAATATCTTAATACGGATGATAATTTTCCACTAATTTCCAAATGATAATTGCTTGCACCAACCAAACGCGTCCATGAATAGTACTTAAATTTCCAAAGGTGTAGGAACGAACACTTGATTGAGTTGAGTAAAGCTCAATCCCTTGAGCTTTGTAGCGAACTCAACCACACAAAGGGATGCCAGAATGTTACGGACGGCGAGGTGTGATGAAGAGACAATATGGTGGTTGATGGTATACAGGGAGAGTAGAGAGAGAGGCCCGTCGCCTCGGAGAGGTGCGAGTGATCTGCCGCCCGGCTTTCGTCGCGGAGCGACGAAAGCCGGCGGTCGCACAAGCAAAAGTGCAAGTCTGCACTTTGCTCGTGGGAACAGTCGCGAGGTGTCGGGTGGTTCCACGTATCAGGTCACATCCGTGACAATGCTTAAATTTATTAATCAAATCTTTAGAAAAAGTTTGTTTTTTAATTATTGCAATAATAATTTCACCCTGCTTTCTATGATCTTCCGGATTGAAGTTAGGATGTCGGCTAAGCATATCGGCAACGACATTTTCCTTTCCCGACACATTTTCAATTTCTAAATTGAAATCTTGTGTTCCGATAATCCACCGTCGGATACGATTACCGATGAATTTACATTTAAATAGGAAGACAGGAGCTTTGTGATCTGTTTTTACAAAAATTTCTGCTGCTCGTAAATAAGTGCTCAATTTTTGCAAACTCCAGATTACTGCTAATAGTTCTTTTTCTGTTGTGAAATAAGTAACTTCTGCTGCTTTTAACGTACGACTTATATATATAAATATGATATATACAATCCGTTATCCTATATTACAATCCGTTCATCCCCGTTATCATCGATCTGTGACAAAGCACCGGCTATTGCAAAATCTGAAGCGTCACACCGAAGTATATACGGTTTAGAAGGATCTGGGTATGCGAGGCAGACGTTCTTTTCAAAAAGTTCTTTTACATTTTCAAATGCGCTTTGTTGTCTGTCCCCCCACTCCCAGTTTTTGAGGTTTTCCTTTTTTAATAATTCTAATAAAGGGAGTAATTCATTTGCATGATTGCTTACAAATTTAGAATAAAAATTCACCGTTCCGAGAAAGGCTTGTAATTGCTTTAAGTTTTTTGGTACAGGATAATTTTTGATTGCTTCTATTTTACTGTCTTGTGGTTTTATTCCAGTAGTCGAGAGAATAAATCCCTAGAATTTAGTATCTTTTTTGAAGAATTCTGACTTAGTAAAACTTAAAGTAAAATTCCATTTAATTAAATTTTGAAATAATTTTTCTAGATGATCCAAATGATCTTTCTCACTTTTCGATATACACAAAAAATCATCTACGAAATTTAATATTGTATCACCAAGATTTTTTATAACATGAAATAGACCACGGATTAACGCTGCGCTGCTTATTTTTCTACCGAAGAGAACTACTTCAAATTCGTAAATTTTCCCTTCAAACATAAAGGCTGTATATTGTTTACTTTCCTCGCTTAGAGGAATTTGCCAAAAGCTAGAAGTTAAATCAAGACTTGACATAACCTTTACTCCAAAACACTGCTGTAACAGTTCCTCGATATTTTGAGGACATTCCAAATCATCTACGAACATCTCGTTTGCTTTACGCGCGTCTAAACAAACGCGAATTGTTCCGTCCTGTTTAATTACCGGTACTATCGGACTTATGAAATTACTGCTTGACCGACGTACGATTTTCCAATCTAACATAAGTTCAATTTGCTCCCGTAGCTGACTTCTTAAGTTAGTAGCTACTGGATAAGGAGGAATGAAATATGTTTCACGATTGTTTACTTTAATTTTATATTCGTAATCTTTTAATCGCCCCGGTTTTTTATAGAATACTCGACGATATTTTTTTATCAAATTATTAAGATTCTTGATGAATTCAGGATCTACGACTATACTGGATTTTAGTTTTTCGTCAATCTCCGTATCAGTAATATCGTACGGATCGACTAGTGAATTTTGATCTTCATATCGATACGTTAATTTATTCGCATAATTTTGGCATCTGGCTTTATTTAGCACTGGCCAGTTTTGTGAGTGAAGATCAACATCATTGGTTTGTCTCTTCCTCGAGTATTTCAATATATCGATCGATAGAGCTTGAGGATCATTCGCAGGTGGTTGAGCCAGCTAGAAACGCCAACCAGCACTGCCAGAAAGCTCGAATATAGTTCCAAGGTTGTCTCCGGGCGATGACATCAGCCAGAGACGCCAAGCAGCACAACCAGATACCATAAATCCAGCTCCAGAGTTGTATCGAGACTGTTGAAGTACCTAGAAACGCCAACCAGCACCACCAGAGGGAAAGTGAATCAAGTCCGGGGTGATCTTGGGAGGCATCGGAATCACAACACTAAATTAACTCTAAAAAACAGATAAAAATTACACTGATTGTACTGCACATAACACAATAGATATCTGTTGTAAACACAATGAACACAAGAACAAAGGAAAACCAGTTATAGATCTTATGCGATAGTGAATCTTCATCCAGACAGCATCTTGCAAGAAGAATGTATCAGCACATCAATAGAATGAGCAGGAGCAGCAGCCGCAGAAGTAGTCCAAAAAACAGGAGGATAACCTCCAAGCAAAAACTCAAGTTTTTTGTTAGAGCTACATGTCTTCCTATACTGCAGTACTTCTTGATGAACTGACACTCACACATCGCAATCGTCGGTGCATTCCGGGTGCATCGCTTTTGAATACTTTTTACACTGTCTTACAACCGCGAACAGCTGATCCGCGAGCGGGATCCCGGTGAGCAGAGGTTGATTGTAAACACATAATATAGGCACCATAGCAACACTTCTGTTCTGTTTTCCAAACTACTTGTAACACTGCTGCATCGCGACGCTGTTTCCTTTTTCATTACGTACTCACTTATATCGCCGAAAAGTTAAACAGAGCAAAACATTGGGGTTAGCGGAGGCCGGGAGGCTGCATCGAAACATCAAAACACACACGGCAGACGGTTGCGTGGGCATGTCACTAACCGGTCGCCAAATCGATGCGCACAATGTATGCACAGTGGTCGAGCTCGCTGCCTCGCTTCGACTAAGCCAACGAACAGCTGTTCGGCTTTGCTTAGCTGATATAATAAAACTAATACATTTTCTGTTTAAATTATGTAATAAACTATCTTTGGACGAAATTCAAGACTTTAAAAATGGGATGGAATTCGGTTTATTAAGCATGAGGTCACAGCTTACATATAAACCAATGTATTTTCTACCAATAGGATAGTTTCGAATATTATGGAATTTCGCGGGTATAATTTGAATTAAAGTACTATCAAAAGATATTTTTTTTGAATCTTATAAAATAATAATAGTTTTTAATCATATTTAAAATAAATTTCGTTGCGATAAAAGAATACATGTTAAAATTTATACGAATGTCTGTTCCAAAATCAACAATATTAAAAATCATGATTCGAAATATAAAATAATTAAAAAACTTTTAAGCTATGCATATCCAACACATTTTAGTATATGAAAAAGATGAAAAATCAATGTTTTATTACTAATATAATTAGATAACAAAGGTCAGACAGCGAGCGCGCAGCGCGTAGCGCGAGCGTCGGGGGACAAGGCGAGCGCGAAGCGCGTGAGTCGGGGGGCATGGCGAGCGCGAAGCGTGAACGTCAGCGGTCGTGCCTTATGCGCAAAACGCGAAGCGCGAGTGTTTTGCGTGCCTTGCATCACTTCGCCTTGCATCCGTAAGGCCGCGCGTGGCGCGCTAGTTTATCAGTGATTTCGTTGCAGAATATATCAAACTTGCCTAACTTTTTACTTTTGCTTCCTCCTCAAGAGGAAGCTTTGTGATAGTAAAATTTTCAGTTTTGCTAATACTTCGTGGAAACGCATTTGGAGGTGTTTGGAGTACGAATCATACGTTTTTAGAAAATGCGGATGGCTGTGTGTGTGTGTGTGTGTGTGTGTGTGTGTGTGTGTGTGTGTGTGTGTGTGTGTGTGTGTGTGTGACGACGAGAGGAAGAGAATCCAGCGCGGCACGGCCAGAGCAAAAGTGTGGGCGGGC
>CM053171.1:29236141-29264303 GCA_012977825.3 Pteromalus puparum
GTGCGTGCGTGCGTGCGTGCATGCGTGCGTACGTATACTCTTATAATTCTGGAACTACGTGATCGATCGTTATAAGATTGGACGTGCATATATGTTTTCTGATTTGGAATTCGAGTAAACCTATCCTTTTAGTATCGAATAGTAGCGAATATTTAAATCAAAGAATGAGTTGGTTTTCCCATGTATTTATCTTCCACTAGCAGAATAGGAGGAAGCTAAGTGCCAATGACTTGGCAGCGGTTTTTAAATAGTAGTATAATACATGAATATTAAAAAAAAACTCACAAACTAAATAATGTAACTTCAATTACTATTTGTAAAGAAGTTATTTGTGCCAACAAGTCATATCAGTTATCTACAGATATATATATATATATATATAGAGGCATATATATATAGGCGTGTGTGTGTCTCTCTCTGTGTGTGTGTGTGTGTGTGTGCAGGGCAGTACCAGCTGAGCTGGAGCCCAACACCAGAGGGAGAAAACATCAAAGACGGAGTTGGAAATTGCGTCGTCGAGTTAGAATTTGAAATCGAGTCAAATGTCGGAGTACAAGTAGAAGTTTGAGTAGCAGTTTTAGCAGCAGTTTTAGCAACATTTTGAATCAAAGTTAAAGCTGTAGTAGCTGAAACAGTAGCTGTAACAGCTGTGTGTGTGTGTGTGTGTGTGTGTGTATTTGTGTGTGTGTGTGTGTGTGTGTGTGTGTGTGTGTGTGTGTGTGTGTGTGTGTGTGTGTGTGTGTGTGTGTNGTGTGTGTGTGTGTGTGTGTGTGTGTGTGTGTGTGTGTGTGTGTGTGTGTGTGTGTGTGTGTGTGTGCGCGCGCGTGATAAAAAACGCAGTAATAAGTATAATTAGTTTTAATCTTGTCTGTTTTTATTTCGTTTGAGCGTCTGTAACACCCCAGATCAGCTCCGCAGAGTTCTTATTTTTCATTGCTAAAAATCTAAAGTCTCACGGCTTTTTTTCTAGCTAAACCACGCGTAAATACGCGAGCTCTCCCACTCTTTTAACCGACGCTCCGGGTCACAGCTGAGCCGATCGCAACATCACGCTCGCAGCGCCAGTAGCCAGTAGTGGCAACGGCATGAGTTACGCCAAACACTGCTCATTCGCAACACCAGCTAAATCAGTTATTGAAAGGAAGAAAGAAAGAAAACGATCCTGTCGAGTGGATCAAAGATGCCGAGAAAGCTTTCGAAGCAATGAAAGACGGGCTCACAAGCGCTGCAATGCTCGCGCTCCCCAAGCAGGGAGCAGCAATATCAATCGTTGTCGACGCATCGAACTTTGCAATCGGAGCCACTTTGCAACAACGTGTTGACGACGCTCGGCAATCACTCGCTTTCTTTACAAAAACGCTTACAAACGCACATCGTTAGTACGGGACCTACGACAGGGAGTTCATACGCTGTCTACGCTGCTGTAAAAAGTTTTAAGTATGCCGTCGAGGGCCGACACGTGGTAATCTTTTTAGACAACAAGCCCCTCACGTTCGCATTTTTACAAGACCCAGAGAAAAGCTCGCCCAGTCAGTTAGGATACCTGAATTTTATTGGGCAGTTTACAACAAACATCAGCCACATAAGAATACTGTAGGCACGGAAGAACTAGCAGCTGCACACGACGCAGTAAAAGAGTCACTTTAAAATCCTTATGACAGCCCGTTTAAAATGATCGAAAAGCGAAACAAGACTTTTACTATTTTGAAGGGCGAACAAAACGTTAACGTCACGATCGATCGACTAAAGCCAGCTTACTTGCTTAATGAAGACAACAGCGATATCGCAGATACACCAGGCAGAGAAGATACAACAGAACAGCAGCAGAACGAGAATATCGGCAATGAGCCGACGCTACCAGCAACGACGACGAATCAACATCAGAATTTTCACACTCGATCCGGCAGAAGTGTACGATTCCCGGACTGTCTCCAATGATGGTTTCAATTAATCTTGTTATGTAATATAATAGAGAACAGACATAATATTGAAATACCATTTATTTTATTTCCTACTTCAGATGATAGCTAAGTAAAGAAATTCGTAGTGAAAATGTAATCTTTTACCGTTTCTACTATTCTTATAATTAATTAAAAGTTAAGTAATTCAAACGTAAAGCCATTTGGACCATTAACGTGATTGGCTAAAAAAACAATATGGCGGCGTTTACATGGTACAATGCATAAGTATAAGACGCCATAATTAACGACGTGATCGTCCATCGTTTGAATTCCCGTATGACAACAAGAATATTTGAAACAGTCGTTCAGATACAATTCTGCATAAAAAAAAAATTTCTTTCAATTTTGTGTATAATTTTGAACACATTTTATTTAAAAACTAATTTGAAAATTTATGTCTGTTCCCTATTGAATGAATATGAATAGATGCACTAATAATATTGTATTGAATAAATGAATAGTATTATAAGTGCGTGCAAGCGACAAGTGACAGAATATAGCAAAGTTTTATCTTATATTTATCATCATTGAAGAGCGATCTAAGACTACAAGTTCCACGTAAATAGGTTTATTAATTATAACTTTAGTCTCACAAAGCTGAATAGCAACCAAATTTTTATTAAACATAGAACTGTTATGAAAATTCGGGTATAATATATATGCTTGTGCTCCATATCTTTCATTCAATTTTGTCAGAAGCTTAACATTCACTCGTTTCCGCATATTCTCATCGTCTTCCATATACTGCATTATTTATTAAATTAAAAAATTTGTTTAAATTCGTCTTTAGCTGGTGCTATCATTGAGCTATTTAATGATATAAACTTAGAAACATTATAGAAAACAAAAAACAATGTCTGTAACACAACAAGTCTTCGAAGGCCAGAATTCATGATTTTGATTTTTGCAGCTACCGCAGACTTATTTAAGATTTGGCCTTCGAAGGGCACTTTTACTTTGATAGAAATGCTTGAAACAGCTATAGTTTCCAGACAAATGTGGGGATTTAAAAAATAATTTAATTTAAAAAAGTTGTCCATAAGTTAGTAAAAAAATTTGTTTAAAAATTTAAAAAATGACAAATATTATGCATTAATTATAGACAACTTTTTTAAATTAAAATCTTTTTCAAATCCCCACATTCATCTGGAAACTATAACTGTTTCAGGCATTTCTATCAAAGTAAAAGTACCCTCAAAGCCCAAATCTTAAGTGAATCTGCGGTAACTGTAAAAATGAAAATCATGAATTCTGGCCTTCGAAGACTTGTTGTACCTGGTATATGACATATACAGACATTGTTTTTTGTTTTCTACAATGTTTTTGAGTTTACAGCATTGTTTAAACAATATTTTAAACAATTTAATATAATTATAAATAACATTTTTTTTTTTTAATTTTTTGACATTTAAAGGTGTATCCGTCCTCTTAAGTCTATCTAAAACTTTAATCATAGAGATTGGTTGAATTATAAAACTCGATGATCTTTACGCAGACTAAGGCCATGAGCAATGACTTATTTTAGAGCTCTATAACCGATGACATAATTTTTCTTATGCCGAAGTGTACCCAATAGTTTTTCTTAGATCCTAGAGGTGTTAGATGCTCTGGACAGAAGGGCAAATCATTGTTCTCATCATGCAATTTATAAGGGTACTCTAAATCCACTTCTAAAATATAGCCGTTCAGAGCATTATCTGCGACTGAGAAAAAATCGAGATTCCCGCAATCAATTATTTACTCAGAGTCATCGTACGGAAGATGCTGCGATTCTGTAAAGATTGTTAGCATCTCAGTGAATAAAAAACTGGTTTCTTTATCACTCTTATAATTCTGCAGCATGTATTTATTGTAAGCAGCCGCATATCGATGTGAGCATTGACTTAAAACTCCTCAAATACCTCGTTTTATAAGTAAAACCATGTGAATGTCTGACAATATTTCAATCTAATGTTTAAGCATAGCATCCCCAGAAAATCCTAGTGTAGTATAATAATGTACGGGATCCAAGCCATACGCCCTTGTGATATGTTCTCGACAATTTTTGAAAACATCTGCGAGTAATAATATATCAGTTTTCATGTATAAATCAGAATATTCACCCAATGTCTGTATGTTAAACGAATGCCAAACATTTTGTGCTTGTTTCGTAGTCTTCAATGCTTATTCCAGAATCATTGAGTGTACTAAAAAAATATGCCTAGATCAGGTAAAGTCGTTTCATCCAATTTATCTCATGAAGTAATATACTTATACGGGTGTACACCTTCTTTCGTCAGATTAATTTTTCTTGTTCTAAGCTTGAAAATTCGACGATCTCATATTCTTTAAGATATGAGGATAATGTTTTGAGCGATGAAGGTATGAAACGAAAAGAATCAATAAATTTGAATTTAATATCACTAATCTCCACACTTTTCGGAAACGAAATATACTTCTCTTTTGTTATAGGAAGTAAATAGACTGCAACGGCCACATTTTGGGTCCGTGCAGGTACGGCCCTGATCTACTAGCCCAGGTGCCGCGGAGCGCGGGTACAGGGCTGCCTCGGTCTCTCTCTCTCTCTCTCGCGCTTACACGGCTCCCATACAATTATCGATCGTATGAGAGCCGCCGATGCAGCAGATCTACGCCGCAAACGAGATTTCGTCCGCTGCGCATACCCCTCTCCTAGCGGTCCCGCTTCGCTCGTCGCCTCGCTGACCAGCTCGAGCGAAGCAGCGTTTCAGTACATTTCCTTCCTCCAATAGACTACAACACTCCACACGATTCTTCTACAGATGAAACCACGTGCCAGAGTGTTCCAGAGGAAGCCAGGTCCTAGCCGCTCGAGTTGCCGTTTCGCCTCACCGCTGGACTCTATGTATTCTTAATTTTAATCTTTTAGTTTAACAAACTAACATTTGTATTGATTTATTTCTCGCACCCGGGGATCTCCACACCAGACTGATCCGGGGAGTCTATTCCTTCGGGAAAGACTCAGCGCATAATTAACCAATTAACTTTGCCACCGACAGACGCAAAAGAGACAGCTTTCGCTGTCCGGCTGGTGATGATTATATCACTTCCCAGTCGGTTGTCTATGGTCGCATTCCGCGAATTATTCGTAAACTAACATTACCATCATAACAGCTCGTAAAGTTAACCAAATAATAAAACAACAATTACGAGGATTACACATTTCATCATTCCAATCTTAATGTATAAAAATTTACAGGTCATCCATCCTACGACTGTCAATTTTCACCACGATATAAATTCTAATTGATTCCTTTCTTTTGCAATAATATTACTCATTTCTCTTTCATTAATTACGTTGATTCTTAAATCGTCACGAGACTTATTTCCCGTGTAATTATTCCGTTGAACGCCGGATCTCACGTCTGGATACACGGTGATGGCAAATAAGTCATCTCTTACATAAGTGATTTTTCCCAACATAATTATTTAACTATATATTCAATAAATCGTAATACTGTTCGCGTATTATCACATCAGTAAATCCAACTTCATAGCTTAAATTTACAATCAATATTTTGTCTATACACAACCTCAATTTACTCCATCATATTTCATCTAACAACACATTTACATTTAACTAAAATTTGTCGTAAACAATATTTTCTTGCCTTATACTTTATAGGTTCTACTTGATTCACATGAAAGCAGTCAATATTCTTGCATTATCGAATAATATTATAATCTTCATATATGAAAACTTGATCTGTCGAGTCTCCGCAATTGTTGTTAATTTTTGTTTCGGCTATTTTCGAGGTGGAGATTTTCTATGATTTAGTTTATTCCAATTCTAGCTAATTGATGCGTTTGATAAATTTTTCCAATGAGCCTATGGTGATAAATAAAGTGAATAAAGGCTACTAGCCACAATCATTTTGTTAATTATAAATATGTGTACGATTTATTTGACCTGCTGCTCCTCACCTACTCCTAATTATATGTGCGCCACAAGTCTCTAATTATTAATCAACGATTATATTAAATTATTTCAACGTAAAACTCAATCGAACTCACGAATCTTATCCCATACCGCGCAAATTATTTAGCCGCAAAATAAGATTATCTCAAGACCTGTCCAGGAAAATTATTTGATAAATCTGAGATTATAAAATGAGCGTCATTTTACTGTCCAAAAATGATTTTTCACAAATATGACAGATAGTAGCAGTATTCAAACTGATTAGTTCGTTCGACGTGAGGGGAGTCATATATTTATATTTTTATATAAATCTGTCACACTTTTTTCAATAATTCGCAGCTCTTCAGCAAATCAGCGAGCGGTTTTAACATCCCTGTAAGAGTTGTATACAGATAGAGAATCATCGTAATCACGCTTAAAATAATAACTCAGAAACTACTATCGCTAGCACATTGTATCTCTGGTTTTCAGTGTATTTTTACATGGAGAAAGTAATAAGTATTTTAGCTTTTTTGTCAAAGCATTAATTAGTATTTTGAATTTATTTTCAGTCGAAAACTAACAGTTCTAGAGAGCTCATATTTCGCATATAGATTTCTTTAATTATATTGAAGGAATAAATAAGGTTCATCGTAATCGTGTAGGTTACATGTTTCTAGGCAAGCATCTGTGTAAAATTTGAGTTGTCTAGCTTTTTTATAATGCAAATAGACGGCATTATAATGATAGACGAACTCACTGACTCTTATAATGAACTTTTCTTTAAATACACTACTCAAATCTTAACGACGACGATATTGGGCAATATTAATATATTTATTTTGAAGTATTGCTGGATATGGTAACATTTGACATGTTTATAAAATATTAGCAGAAGTTAGTGTGCCACCCAATACTTATGGTGGATTTTCTACCAGAGTTATTAGTCAGCGATAGAATTAGAAGCGAGCAAAGCGCGCCTTCATTCCTAGTAACTTTAAAAAATTCTACATACACACTGATCAATTTATAAGTATAAAAGTATAATAACATTTGGTAGGTATGGAATAAGGCTATGCGAGACGCTACGTTTACGAGGTGAGACGAAAATCGCGTCATGTCTTGTGTACTACGAGATCTCGCAAACAACGAGACTTCTCGGTTTTTTCCGAGATTTCTTGGCTTCTCATCAGGGTGTGCTGCACTAACGCTTTGAGGACTATTTAAGACGCTGGCTCGGGTCTACGGCCGCAACCCGTGCTAATCCATTTTATTGTAGGGCTTTATCACGGTCAACCTCCAACTAAAGGAATTCGTCGTTTTTTTATGAGTACGAGATTTCGCACAGCCTTAGCATGAAAGTATAAGAGTATTTTATATGTAATAAAGTTTATATAAGTATAAAAGAAGTCGATATTACATAAATGAATAACACTGAGAAATAATTACAAGTCTAACTATGTGCAGCTATTATAAAAAACCGCTGCCAAGTCATTGGCACTTAGCTTCCTCCTATTCTGCTAGTGGAAGATAATTACATGGGACAATCAACTCATTCTTTGAATCAGAAAACATATATGCACGTCCAATCTTATTACGATCGATCACGTAGTTCCAGAATTATGACAGTATACGTACGCACGCATGCACGCACGCATGCACGCACGCACGCACGCACACACACAGACAAAACCATCTGCACGGACATTTTATAAAACCATGAAAACTCTCAAAATATATTAAGCTTTAATTATCAAATTATATGTTTTAACAAAAATAATAATGTTCAGTCACACAGAGTATACAGGGTGAGAGTTGAAGAATTTGAATCTTAATATCTTTTAAACTAAAAGGTTTCATAAGCTACAAAAAGAACCTAGCCGAAGTGATCAAAAGATCAATTTTTTCCTAAAATTTCAACTCAATTTAAACCTTTTTACTCCCGTAATCGTACGACATAAAAAAACCATCTTTTTTAGTTTTTGATTTTTATCTCAAAAACTAGTCGCCAAAATTGCTTAAAATTTTTACAACTAGTAGATATCGTTGTTTTTTATTGTCATGAATTTTTTCAAAACATTTAACTATTTATTTTTTGAGTTATATATGTTTATCGAAAAATTACCTTTTATATCATAAAAAATGAACAGATCAGTCAATCTAGAAAATCTTGCGGGAAAAAGTAGACAAATTTATGTTCTTTTAGATACACTATTGTTGAATATATTGTATAAATCATATCATTATAAAAAAGCAAAAATATTTTTTCAAAAATAGAAAAATGGCTATAATATGGCCATAAAATGGTCAGAATCATAAAACAAAAAATGACCTAAATTCAGAATTAGAAAAAATATATGCATGTCAAATTTTATTACGATCCGTCGCATGGTTCCAAAATTATGGCGGTATACGTACATACACACACACACACACACACACACACACAGCCATCCGCACGGACATTTTCTAAAAACGTGTGATTCGTACTCCAAACACCTTCAAATGCGTTTCCACGAAGTATTAGCAAAACTGAAAATTTTACTATTACAAAGCTTCCTCTTGAGGAGGAAGCAAAATTTACATGAAATGCAGCGTATCGTGTATGTTAAAACACTGAAAGGCTTACTAGATTGCGAGCACCTATTTGTAGGTGAAGAGCGAAGTACGCGAAAGTAGGAGTCGGTGGCGATTTCGCACAGAGGAAAGCCGTTGCCTGTGTATCTCTATTAGCAAGGCAGGAGAGTGAGAAACAGGAGAGAGAGATCAAATTTTTTAGATTAGATTAATTACAGTAAAAGGTAGAACTAGTTATAATATGTGCGTATGAGAGATGATGTATGTAGAGTGAGTAAAAAATGATGCAAATAGAGTGATAGAGAGTAGATGTTTGTAAGATGATTATGAGTTTTTAAGTGCAAAAAAGTGTTCTTTAGCTATTTATTTGAAGTGTGACATGGATTTAGTGTTGCAAAGGCGTGATGTTAGCGAGTTCCAGAGGTATAAGGCGCTTATATGGAATGAACCTTTGAGCGTTTCTGTCTTGAAAATCGGGCTGTTCACCTCCACCCTCACCGGCCTGAGCGCGACGTAAAAGTCAAAAAGAACCATGATGTAAGAGGGCACAGGTGTGTAAAACAGTGTAACGGTTCAACTTTCCCCGTGTGTTGAGTAGTCGGCCGGACGCCAGAATTTGGTTAGGGGAAAGGTTAATTGAAGAGACTGTTTATGCAATTAATAACAAAATAGATATATTCTAGTAATTATGATAACAAGTTGATAGTTCAATTATTAGTCTCCATCTGGAACAGAAATCGAAATCGCGGTTTGTTTAGAATATTTCACCTTTACAATCGGTTTAGCTTAATCTAGTGGCACATCAACACGACGTTGTCGGAGTTACGTAGTTTCGGTGCATTTGTCGGTTTAGCGAACGCGGTATCGGAGTTTCGGACGGTGACACGGGTTCGGGATATCGGCGGGTTTTCGGAGGTTAGGTATTCCTCGAGTCCACCAAGTCGTGAGCGCACGGCTCTACGGATCGAGGTCGCTCGTCTCGTTCTTTTCCTTGTCCTGTGTGCTCACAGTGACCAGGCGAATCTCGAGAGGTCGGCGTGTGTTCGATTTCGCACGGACAAGAGTCGGCCGCTGCTTCACCAGGACGTGAGCGAACGACCTGGGGAATCGTCAGCGGGGCTTTAGCATTTTCCTCAGCCCTGTGTGCTCACGGTGGCGGAGAAAACAACCAGTCCCTTGGAACGGGGGTTCAGAAGCAGGTGGCAACGTCGGGTAACGGCTACGTGTGCTCACGTAGACGAGACTCGGCGCTGTTCGGCTATTCCTGGTTGTCTCGCGTGCTCACGACGACAACTCGGAGTTCCGGGTTCGCTAACATTGTCGTCACGTGTGCTCACGAGACGACGTCGTTGGCGTCGGTCTATCTCTGGCTGTTCCTTTCGGTAACGTGTGCGCACGATGCCGCCAGGAGTTCAGCTCGAGTAGAACTGCCGCTGCGCTTCGCGGCCCGCTTTATATAGTTGTGCCCGCGGTGCGCCGCTCGCGCCACCTGGCGCGTCGCCGCTGAGTTGCGTGCTCCGCGGTCATGCGGACTGGCCTTTCGGTTGGTGCGCGCGCGCGCTCACTTCGCGTCGTGCGGACTCGCCTTTGTTCGCTGCGCGCGCGCGCTCGCTGGCGTCTGCCGATTGACTCGGGGCCGCATTTGCTTGCTTTATGTGCAAGACTTGCGTCTCGTCACAACAGTTTACGTAGAAAACATGCTGCAAAGTACTTTCTACTTCCGGCAGTTGTAAGTCATTGCAGGTCACACCTGTAAAAGGAGATGTGCCCGTCGCTCCTTACGCCATAGATGTATCGAATTCCCGTGTTTACAGGTCTCTGAAGTTTTGTGTCAAGTTCTTGGGTCAGGTCACAGTATACTAATAAGAAGAAGACGATGATTGAAAATAAGAGCGCTTGCACGAGATGTTTACGCAGCCTGAGATTGGTACTTTTCTTAAAAAAGTATATCCTGTACATTTATGCATAAGCACGTTTGCATAGTTGTGCTCTTTCCACGTTAATTTCAAGTTAAGTACTAATCGCACATTGCGCACATAGGATTCATAGTCAACCTGGTCTCTCCCTATGCTAATGTAGGTGTTGGCTATAGTTTTAATGTAGTAGGGGAAGCATAAGACGATTGCCTTAGTTTTAATAACATTAAGTTTGAGGTGATTTTGTGCAGCCCAGCCCATTATTCTTTCGACATTAGCACTCATCTTGTCAGAACAAGAATCAAGCTCCTTAAGGTGGTACATTATAGGCTCATAGGCTGTATATTTGCATGTCATCCGCATAGATTAGACGGGACACATCAGAATCCAGGAAAAACCAATGTCATTGATTTACAACGCAAACAACAGAGGACCTAGAACAGATCCTTGCAGGACATCGGTGTTGAGGGGCCGCAAGGTGGAAAGTTCATTGCCGTCACTAATGAAGGCCTGGTTTCTTCCTGTAAGCTAAGATCCAAGCCAGCGGATGACCTGCTTAGAGAAGCCGAAATAGCTTTCTCAGGAGTCTGACATGACATACTATGTCAACGCCTTGCTGAAGTTAAATAAAAGAAGAAGCGTGATCTTCTTTTTATGTATGCCACGCCTGACATCATCAGTCAGCTTGATTAAGCCGGACTGTGTGCTGTGACCAGCGCGGAAGCCTGGTTGTGGGTTGTCAAAGAAAAGTCTTGATTCATGGTACTCCGAGACTTGTCTGTGCACCAGCCACTCCAGCGCCGTGGATAAGAAACAGAGAAGAGAAATCGGTCGGTAGTCAGTCAGAGCTGTTGGTGAACTGACCTTGTTTAGTGCACACACCAGCGACATCTTCCAGGCAGAGGGGAAGCGTGACTCACTCAAGGACAGGTTGAAGATCCTACATAGTAATGAAGCATGTACCGGCAGTGCAATAGATATTACAACCTGCGGGATGCCATCGCTGCCTCTGGTCTGGTTGTTGAAGTGTGATACAGTAGCTAATACATCCGGTTCTGTAACAGCCCTAAAATTAAAATGCTCAGGGAAGTTTAGAATTTCCAGGGTAAGTAAATATTCATCAATTGCAGGAACGAGTGGATCTTTGAAGATTAAACTTCAGTGCTTGTTCAGGTCATCTGTGGAGAAGTAAGAAGAAGTGAGGGTGCCTTAATAGTAATAATTCAAAGGTTCTCAAGCTCTCCCCAGATCTCAGTGACATCAGTCAGGGTTGACAGGCGTGAATAATAATAATTCAGCCTGGCTTCTTCAACCTGTCTGTGAGCATCGTTCCTTGATATTCTGTAAAAATATAGATCACAAGGTAGATAAGTTCTGCGAAACTGTCTGTAAAGTCTGTCCCGTTCTGCCAAAAGGTCACGAAGAGCCGTGGTAAACCACAGGTGACGTTTACGTCTTGGAGTAACAGTTCGTAAGAGGGCGTGATTACTTATGGCGTTCATTAAGTAAGCGTTAAGAATGGTGATGCATTCGTCAAGTGATGACGTAGCGAGAGATGACCAATCACACATGCCAAGGGAGTCCCTGAGCTTCTCGGCACAGATTCCCTTGTAGTTTCTGTAAGAGTTTTAGGTACGTAGCGTAGGACCTGTACGTCGAGTGGCAGTGATCAAGTCATGTCCGTTAGAGAAAGGAATATCAGTCTTGTAGTGTGCTACTAGGCGATCCTTCTCATCAATCAAGCCAGGTGTCGGAGTCCTGTCTAAGGTGCGTGGCACAATAAGGAGTTTTCCTCGATATAGTCCTTGGTGAACTTGGCATCTTGAGAGAGAATGCGACGCTGTGCCTCCCAACACAGGTGCGCAACACCTAGCGCCTCCGCGTGCACTAGGATTTCTTTATTTCGCGGGATTTTACACGCGATCGCCGACGTATGGGAGTACGCTGGGGAGAGGTGGGAAACAGGAAAGAAGTCAAACACAAACAACACTTTATTTACGTTTCTGCACTTGTATTTCGCCCAGCCCTTCCCTACAACGTGGTGGCCTTAGCCGTCCACCCAAGGTAGCCACGCAGGGCCCGCAGATACTCGCAAACTACGCATACACACACTCTGCCACGCTATAGTCCTGAGGCTCTCACCTCTGAACACAGCTGACCCTCTCTCTCTCTCTCTCTCTCTCTCTCTCTCTCTCGTACCTGCGCTAGTCCCCAAGCGTAGCCGCCGCGGGTCTGACACGATCACGCAACTCTCCGTCTGCTTCGCACACATCACATGCGCCAGCCGCACGGCCGACTCTCCCTCGTCTCGTTCCCTCTCTCTCTCCTCTCTCTCTCTCTCTCTCTCTCTCTCTCTCTCTCTCTCTCTCTGGTTCTTCGCTACTCCGCGCGCAGGCTATGCCCGACGTTGACGGCAAGCCCGTCCTGCTGCTACACACGCACAGCGTTCCCGCGCTTTCTTCGCGTCTTCGCTCTCTCACACACACACACTCGCGAGCACTGGCTCGACGCCTCGCGCAGATGATGTCGTGGTGTGCGCCCGCACCACACACCGACACTCTCGTCTCTCTCTCTCTCTCTCTCTCTCTCTCTCACGTAGACTCGACGACGGCGGCCTTCCTCTCGTTCCGTCGTCCTTCCTCTCGTGCCTGCTCGACGGCGGATGGCGGTTCAGGTTGTGATCCTGCTGCTGCTCTCCTCACACACTCTCTCTCTCTCTCCACACTCGCACACTTCACACTCGCGTGCGATTCTCTCTCTCGTCGACGTGTCGCGTCGACGGGATCCAGACGAGAACTGCCGAGTCACGCTGCGTTCACGCGCTCGGCGACACTCTCCCGGCCGATAACGTAGTCCGATTGGCCAAGCGAGGCGCGAGACGGGCTGATTGGCTGCTCGTCTCGCGCTAGCTCGGACCGGCGAACTTCTTCCCAGAGCTCACGACGGCTGGCAATTTCCGCGAATTCCCGGGACGTAGCTCACGTCCGAGAAACGCGGGCTTCGCACGCGCCGACTGTCTCTTTCTCGGCCTTATGCGTTAAGGAGAATTTGCCGCGCAAAACAGCAACACACGTTTTGCGTGGCTGCGACGTTTGCAACGAGAGAGAGAGAGAGAGAGGGAGAGAGAGAGAGAGAGGGAGGGAGCGAGAGAGACAGAGATTAGATTAGATTAGATTAGGTCTGTATTTTCTGTAAATAGCGTTATACGAAAATTATTTAAATAGTTATGAAAGTGTAGTAGAGTGTTTTACAATAATTCAGTGGGATGAATGAATAAGTGCGGATAAGAATGATACAGTTTAATATTATTGCAGAATAATATGTTATAGTTATGAGTTCTCGACAGTGTTGAAGTGTTGACGTGATTTTCTTTTAAATAGTAGTATTGATGCAATGTCACAGATATGAGATGTTAGTGTGTTCCAGAGATAAGCAGAGCTTATACGAAAAGTTCCTTAGCGTCTCCGTGGTGAAGGACTGGATGTCAAGTGGTGTCACCCCCCCCCCCCNGCCGTACTTCGACGTGGAAGTCAAAGAAGGCAATAAGGTAGGAGAGAACAGCAGTATTCAAAATCTTTCTAAGATGACAAGCCATGAAGTACTTTCTACGTCCAGCGGTGGTGAGCCATTGCAGCCTACGGCTGTAAGGTATGATGTGCTCGCTCCTTTTAACACCATAAATGTACAGTATGCCCGTGTTGACAAGTCTTCGTAGTTTAGTGTCCAGTTCTTGGGTTAAGTGTTGTTAAACGTATGAGCAGTAGTCAATGGTCAATTTTNATTGAAAATAAAAGCATCTTCTCGAGACGTTTACGCAATTTGATGTTAGTACTCTTTCTGAAGAAGTAAAGCCTGTACATTAGAGAATGAGCACGCTCGCAGAGTTACACAACGTGCTCCTTCTAAGTAAGTTGGGAGTTAAGCACCAAACCAAGAGTGCAAACAGACGATTCTAACTTGACCTGGGTCCCACATATTGTGTTGATATAGTTGTTGGCAAAAGTTGGTAGAGCATTGATAAAGTAAGGGGAACCTAGTCAATTTGCAAGTCATCCACATAGATTAGATGACGAGCTTCAGCTGAGAGAGAGAGAGAAAGAGAGACACAGAGTGAGAGAGAGAGAGAGAGAGAGAGAGAGAGAGAGAGAGAGTAGTGTCACGGATTCAAGGCCGTAAAGCATAAGAGCAAATTCGTTTCGCGGTTTATGACACGTCATACTTTGGATATCTCGCACTTCAACGGGACATGCTATTTCGTAGATCGGTCAACGCTATATATCCTAAATAAAAAAATTAGCAAACGAGCATATTTATTCTCGTTTATGAGGGGAATGTTACTTTAAGGTCTCTACAAATACATTTTTTTAACATGTGCATGGAACAGGCACTTTTTCACACATCTAAGGTTATCAGAGAGTTTTTTATTTTGATCGTGCGAAAGGAAATGGCTATTTACTCGCGCTTCTCACAGTTAATCAAATTTTGAACGTTTATAAAAATTTATGAAATTTTTTTTTTTGCGATTGATTCTTAGAAAAGAGACGTGTACGACTCAAAATGTCATACATAAAAAAGGGCCTTTAGCTGTACTTGCCAAAAAAGCACTACGCGTAACAAAAAGGGAATGGTAATTTCTAGCTTGAATAAGATTTGAGCATTCGCCTCCGTCTTGTACTCAAACCTCGCCCTCCCTAGAAATGGGTACCCTTGCTCCTATAGTTGTTCAATATACTATTACTAAATTCAATTACTTACTTTGGTCCTGTTTGCTGTACGCACTCAAAACCTCCTTGAGGACCTTCAATATCTTGATTACTTGAAAGGTTAAAGGTAAAGTTTCCATGACTGGATTTGGTAGATGGAAAGGACAATTTCTGTAATTAGAAAAAAGGAATGTAAACTTTCAAACACTTGAAATGTTTTATTTTTGTTTTGAAAATTTTTATTCTATTTTAATGTAAGTATACTATTATGGCCATTTAATTCACGAAATTCAATATGATGAATCTGGAATCCGGAACAAGTGTATACTTAACTTTCTCAAAAGTTCGCATGCAACTAAGAATACAATATTTTTGCAACACCTTGAGCAAAAGTGCCACATTCTCTTTCGGCACCGCACAGTGGAAGATTTAAAAAAATCTGTATCAAAACTCAACGGCTCTGAGTAGAAATGAGATAGCGGGCTAAAAATTTACAGAATGTAAGTTTGAATAATACAGATTAGAGGGAAAGGCTACCTTATTTGCATTTTAAACCTTAAAATGTGAAAATCTGAGGGTTCGATTCGGACTCTGACTACTTTTGTACAGTGAAAAAATACCTTTTTATAGTGCAAATGTACCTGTACAAGAGCCAGAATGGCAGAAGCCTTTGTTTTTTGTTTTCATGGTACACCAATAGTGAAAAACCCTCAGAATTGATTCAAATAACTCATAATAGCTGTGACAAAGGACGTCAGATTCCTTTTTACTAACATAAACAACCACTGTGATATTTTTATGATGGATACGTCCTTTGTCTACAGCTATTATTAGTTATTTGAATCATTTCTGAGGGTTTTTCACTACTAGTGTCCCATAAAAACAAAAAACAAAGGCCTCTGCCATTCTGGCTCTTGTACAGGTACTTTTGCACTATAAAAAGGTATCTTTTCACCGTACGAAAGTAGTCGGAGTCCGGATCAAACCCTTCGATTATCACATTTTAAGGTATAAAATGCAAATAATGTAGCCTAAACATGTATATATGACTTTAAAAGTAAATTTATTGAAAAATTTAGAAAATTTAACAAAAAAAAGTATTAGGGTAGTTTTAGTTAAAAATGTATCCATTATGAGCTACAAATCATTGAAAATAGGCAAAAAATGCAAAAATCGCTTAAAACACCAACTTTGACCAGCTATAACTTGAAGCCAAGTGAAGGGATCGCGCTGACTTTTTTGGGGGGCCACGCGCATCATATAGAACATATATATAAAGTTTGGATCAAAAAAAATTTTTTCATCTTCGATTTGACAGAGAACCATCTATATATATATATATATATAGATGGTATATATATATATATATATATTGGACGTTTTAGTAACAAGTAGTTTTCTACACAATGTAAAAAACGCATATTCTTAGTGATTTCTACTCTTCAAAAATTCGCTTTTGAATACTCTGAAAATGGTCGGAGAAACAAATAATTCAATGTACAAAAAGTTGCAATCCGACGCACAGGTAATGATCTACCTGACATAACGCGTTTCACTGGATTGCGGCAAAGGTTTGTAATATTTTAGCGTAAAATTTTGTATGAGCATAGCTAGTATACCAATGAAATAGCATGCGAATTTTCAGAAATAAATACACAATAGATTTTGCGTGGCAATCGTAGAAAGAGGCGACAAATTAGCGTTTCGAGCAGGTATTTGGAGAAACCGCTCGTGGCGTATGCAATTAGAGAGCGCTTCCCTCATTTTCTTGCGCGCGCTTTTGTAAATAGCGTTATACGAAAATTATTTAAATAGTTATGAAAGTGTAGTAGAGTGTTTTACAATAATTCAGTGGGATGAATGAATAAGTGCGGATAAGAATGATACAGTTTAATATTATTGCAGAATAATATGTTATAGTTATGAGTTCTCGACAGTGTTGAAGTGTTGACGTGATTTTCTTTTAAATAGTAGTATTGATGCAATGTCACAGATATGAGATGTTAGTGTGTTCCAGAGATAAGCAGAGCTTATACGAAAAGTTCCTTAGCGTCTCCGTGGTGAAGGACTGGATGTCAAGTGGTGTCACCCCCCCGGCCCCTCCCCACAGGCCGTACTTCGACGTGGAAGTCAAAGAAGGCAATAAGGTAGGAGAGAACAGCAGTATTCAAATCTTTCTAAGATGACAAGCCATGAAGTACTTTCTACGTCCAGCGGTGGTGAGCCATTGCAGCCTACGGCTGTAAGGTATGATGTGCTCGCTCCTTTTAACACCATAAATGTACAGTATGCCCGTGTTGACAAGTCTTCGTAGTTTAGTGTCCAGTTCTTGGGTTAAGTGTTGTTAAACGTATGAGCAGTAGTCAATGGTCAATTTTCATCTTCGATTTGACAGAGAACCATCTATATATATATATATATATATATATATATATATATTGGACGTTTTAGTAACAAGTAGTTTTCTACACAATGTAAAAAACGCATATTCTTAGTGATTTCTACTCTTCAAAAATTCGCTTTTGAATACTCTGAAAATGGTCGGAGAAACAAATAATTCAATGTACAAAAAGTTGCAATCCGACGCACAGGTAATGATCTACCTGACATAACGCGTTTCACTGGATTGCGGCAAAGGTTTGTAATATTTTAGCGTAAAATTTTGTATGAGCATAGCTAGTATACCAATGAAATAGCATGCGAATTTTCAGAAATAAATACACAATAGATTTTGCGTGGCAATCGTAGAAAGAGGCGACAAATTAGCGTTTCGAGCAGGTATTTGGAGAAACCGCTCGTGGCGTATGCAATTAGAGAGCGCTTCCCTCATTTTCTTGCGCGCGCTTTTTCTCTCTATCTCTCTATCCCTCTCGGACTTAATTTTCCGCAGAAATTTCCATCGTAGCTTTTTTTATATACCTATAGGTAAGTAGGTAAATATATTTCGCTGCTTGCTCACGTTCTTTCCCTTCTCTATCTTTACGACTGGATATTAACGAATACGCATGGTACGGTGCAATAACAATTTGTGAAAATTTATAGATAAGGGGCAGTGGTTGCTCAATTACTTTCTTTTTGTTCTCGTTATCTCTGCTGGGATTATAGACAGCAGGGTATGCACTTCTAATAAATCCAGGTAGACAGAAAAATAAATACAACAAAGTACAATAAATATAAATAAACCCAGGTAAGCGCGGAAAATTTGGAGACGAACTTTAAGGCTTACTCAGTGGCATTTAGTTAAGTGATACTCTTCGAAGAGTGGAGTTCGATAAAGAATTCGTAAATTCGTGCAAACTGTGTAAAAGTGTATTCTAAATATATTTTACTATATTAAAATAAAGTGTGTACTTTTCACATGAGATTTTCATATGATTACTATCAAAGAAACTTGCTTACTAACTTCTACTCGTTGTTTTTCAAACTAATGTTTTGTTAAAATTTCAAAATAAACCTAACGTGATGACGAACTGAATTTTTTAAAGCTTACAGGGCCTAAAAATCTAAAAGAAAATCATAATGATCAGATTACTATAATATAGATATCTTTGATTACAAAAACAACAGTATAATAAAATATATAAAGTATTATTGTTTTAAACTCAATCGTTTTTGCAGGTTAGCTATATAATATATCTACCCGATTTACTATAGATAATAATAATAATAAATAGATAAATGGAGCATAAAGTGTTTCGTGTGCGAAAACAATCATGTTACCCATGAGAACAGGGTTGTTAAATCAAACGGTATACAATCTTTCATTGAAGCTAGTAGACAAAGGAATGATTCTAAAGCTAAAATTTTGCGTAATCGCGAATCAATCATTGTTCATTCTACTTGCACAAAATCATATTCAGCAACAGGCAAGTTTAAGTATTGATTAACTAAGGATGATACACCTCCGACGAAAAATGAAAACAAGGAGTTCAACTTTTTTTTCTGGAGAAGATGCATTAGATGTATTAATAAAGAAAGAAAAAAGACGCTTGCAAAGCGGCAAATTATTATTAACGATTCCTGATACGCAACGAACTCTAATAGAACTATTTAAAAAATCAGTTGATATTAAACGTTTGGAAGTACTTTATTGACTAAATTTCATTGATGATTTAGTAGCAGTGAATGCTAGATATCATGACATGTGTAATACTGCATATCGAAATAAGGCTAAAAATGTCAATTCGAATGAGACGGTTTCTTATATCGATAAAGTTGTTGCACTCATTACTTCGTACATTGCTGCCAGTTTTCTCTTACACGAATTCTCTCTACATTTGATATAGACAAATGGCCATGTATGCAAACCATTACAAAAAATTTAAAATATCTTTCGGACAAGATATTAAAATACACAAATCTAAAGATGGGCCTATAATTTCACTTCTTAACACTGGTCTTCACAAAATTCTTACTGAGCATTGGTACAAAAATAAAAAAAGACGATAAAAAAGCTGAGCGTATCAAAATCGTCGAACTTGCTGCGAAAATAATTCACGAAGATATACAGACAAAAGGTACCAAACTGGCACATATCCTGCTCTCGATTCTTTTGATGAAAATTTAGAAAATGACATACCAGATACTCTTAAAATTTTACTTAAAGAAATTATATCCGAAAATAAATGCCAATTGAAGAGATTAAAGAAAAAAAAATATTTCCATAGCTTATTTTATTATATCAGCGACGAGACCACATGCTTTATTTCGCCACTTATATTAGACTTATCATCAACGCTTAACAGAAAATTCGGTTCAAAAGAACTGCTACAATTTTTAAGGACATTTGGATTTGGAGCTACTTACGATGAAGTTCTTTTGTTAGAAGCATCTGTATTAATGGACGAACAAGCATTTCAATACGGAGATTCAAGAGTACAAACTGTTGGTGACAATACAGATCACGATACCCGACACATTTCACGTGATAGGGTGTATAGAAATTATTACGCCAAAAAATTCTAATAGAACGAGCAAACCAATACCAAGGTTAAATAAATTACCTTCAGCTGATATCCTTGGGTCAGTTGGAAAAGTCAATTTACAATATTTGGACAAGCCTTCTTACTTAGCAATGGAAAAGATTAGGGTTACAAATATGGAACTTAGAAAAATGTAACTGCTAATATTGTTATCTCTCCAGCAGAATTTGTATGGTTCTATGGAAAACGTGTACAGCCACTTAATTTAAAAGGTTGGCATGGATTTATGGAAACCATCACAAAAGACTTAAAATATGAAATGAGCCAAATTAGAATTTTGCCATTTATCGATAATTCAGCAAGCAATTACAATACAATTTACACTACGCTTCTTGAGGCAGATAGAAAGTGTAAAGCTTTAGGTCAAAAAGATTTTTTGTGACTTTCGATCAGCCGTTGTACGATAAAGCACGTGAAATATTAGTCCACCAAGGTCAATGAGTTAACATCTGTAAATATAAGACTAGGTGGGGTTTACCTACTTATGTCTTATATGGGCTCGATAGGCTTATAATGGCAGACAGCGAATTAGCAGAGCTTTTTTGTCAGATATTCGCCCCAAACTCGATTCCATTAATGTTGAAAGGCCACGCTTACGCGAGAGCTGTAAGAGCACATAAACTTGCTCATGTAGCTTTAGCGCAAATTATTTTATCCACTATTGATTTTAGTGAAAATGAGAAGATATTGTTAAACGAACTATTAGACAACATTGGAAGTGACGCTTTAGAAGAATTGCAAACAGAATCTTTCACGACAATTATGGAAAAATTTTCAATCACATTGAAAAAAACCGCTGCCAATTGATTGGCACGTAGCTTCCGCCAACGAAATTTATTGTTCCAATAAATAAAATATTATTTTAAAATACAGTATGTGAATGCTATTTTAATATTATCAGTATGATATAAATTCGTAGGGAGGGACTTTACGACGTGCAACGACTACCTAAGAGGAAGCCAAATTTTTTAGAAAAATCGGATTTTACATTTCAGCTCTTTACTTAAGAACCGCTCAACGAAATCGTTTAAAATTTTAACAGCAGATATCTTCGTTTATGGTAAATCACCAAATAAAATTTTGAAGCACTTGACTACATTGTTTTAGAGATATAAGGAATCAACAAATTTTCAAAAAAAATTCAAACCTTGATATCTTAAGAACCATAGGGTTTTCAAAGCTGCGCAATGAACTCAGCCAAAACATACAAAATATCTACTCCCAAAATCTCAAGTGCAATAAGGCCTATTTACGTCCGTAATCGAGACTCAAAAAACTCATTTTTTTCAGTTTTCTATTTATTACTAAAAAAATAAGTAGTCAAATCACTTGAAATTTTAATGGAATACAGTTTGACATGTAACCCATCAACATATTTTTTTTTTTTCGTGAGGTTATGATGTTTAGTTTCAGAGATATGAATTTAAAAAAAAAATCACCTTTTTCATTTTATCTGCCGAACGGAGCGGTCAATCCCGAGGACCGAACGGGAAAAAGGAGGTAATTTTATTATCTTTCAAATGCATTTTAGCTGAATTGTTTGTAACAATGGAATGATTAAAAACGAAAATAATGATTTTCGAAAATCAAAAAATGGCCATAAAAAACAAAAGTAATTGAAAAAATTAAAAAATAAATGTTTTTCCCGAATTTAGAATCCAAAAATAGATATGCATGTAAAATTTGATTAATATTGACGGAGTAGTTTCAGAAATATCATGGTATACACACACACACACGAGCGCGCGCGCGCGCACACACACACACACACATCCATACGGACATTTCCTAAAAACACGTAATTCGAACATCTAACATCTAAAAACATGTTTCTATGAAGTTTTAGCGAAACTGAACATTTTTATTTTAACACGACTAATGGCGGCCTGTGTCGCAACTCTGTATTTCTAGGATCTCTAGTAAACACGGTGACACGCACGCCACCGCGCGGCGCATGCAGCAACTTTTGCCGCGCGAATTACAGCTACTCCGCCACTGACACGCAGCTCCACCGTCGCTAACTACTTCTTTGCGTGTAGAAGGAGCAGCAAAATCGTTCTCGTAATTAGTTAGTATTATTTTTTTAACATATTTTTCTTGAGACTTATCAATTTTCTCAGCTGCTCGGCTTAACTCAAATCCTGTTTCTGATATGGAAGTAGAGGAAAACATATAATCATTTTCGTCAAAGGTGTCAGTAATTTCCAAATTATCAATTTCATCCTCGTTATCGGCATTGTATGCAAATGAGATATCGACAGAAGTGCCCGCTTCTAGCCAATCTTCGGATTCGGCGCTAAGAGTGGGGAGAGAGCGCGCGAAGCGTTGTGGTGGTGGAGATGCATGCCGTGAGGCTGCTTATGACTGAAAAGATAAATTGAAGCTTTCAATGTTCTTTTTTAGTCAAGAAATAAACAATTTTTAAAATATAAACAATTAATTATTCATTAATAATATTATTTGTATAAAAAAAATAAGACGAGCATCGACGCGACGGCCGTACTGGCTATCATAAAATCGTTTGTGGTCACCCTCGAACTGAAGGATCGAAGAGATCTATTCCCAATTTGTTTCTATACAAGCTTGTAATATTGCCATCGTATACTATGCACCAACCATAAACAGTTTGTATACCTGCCTCGACTATTTGGTGGTATTGAGAAAACTTTCTTTTGCTCCTAGACTAGAAAGTAGCAATTGCACGTGAAAACGTCTCAAACATGCAACCAATATTTCTAAAACTAATCAACTTCATATTTAATCATATTAATTCGAGAATGGCTATTGTATGAATTTGATTGAAAAACTGATTTATTTCGTTGAAATAAATCACATAAAACAACTTTTCAAATCGATCTTCTATCGTAACGATACAGGTGTGAATAAATATTAAAGTTATTTAACTAATTACACTCAAGATTTAATATTAAGTTAATAATTAATTAACTCAATATTAGTATTAATTTGTAATTATTTTGCAACCACAAGTGATATAGTTATCTTTATACTTACAATATTGAAAACCCATTAGTGATAACAAATATAGTCGGCAGACAGTTTTTAAAATTTGTCGATACAAAGAACAATTTGACAAGATGGTTTTAATTATTCTATGTTCAGATTCAAACCTCATTGATGAATATTCACAAACTGGTCCGTTTTTCAATAACTGCTTATAATAATGGAGTAGCAAATTAAATTTTGGTTTCAAACTCCCAAAAATCGTTACGTAGGTATCATTAAATTCGATAATTAAAGTTTCTACTTGTAAAATGTTTGAGTGTTTTAAAACTGGTGCAGTAACTAAATGTATTAATGCCCTTACTTTTTTATACAAACGCCAGTATACGTTATCGGGCTGTATAAGGTGCCCCACTGTTACTACAAAATACCGAGAAAAAAATAGACATTTAGCGGCGGACATTGTAAATCTTTTATGACTTTTTACATAGTCTGAAGTAATTGGCGGTGGTACACCCAACGTGCATGTATTCGTTTCGCGGGGTTTTCATTTCAGAATGTGAAACAGGAACTTGAACTATATGCCATGTTAGGTTAGGTATTCGAAATCGAAACGAAGAGCTGGTTTCGATCTATAAACAATATAATTCGGGGTCTAGTTCTAAAATGTATAGAGAAAATCCCGATGTAGAACTAAATTTGATTAATTCACCGCATACCGAAATTTAAAAAAGGAAAGATCGCGATTTATGTTAATCAATAAAAAACGTCAGTTAAATTAGTCTTACCTATTTTTTGCATATAAAACCAACAAGTTCATTAATTTACCCATATATATATATATATATATACACACAAATAGTTTAATTAAAATATACAGTCAAACAATAGTTTTACGAATATTTTATTTTTCATATAAAACATACAAATTTTAAATTATTACAAAATATTAGAGAACACTAGTTTAAAACATTACAAAAAATTGAACATATAAATGTAAAACAAAATTTTGTGCAGCCTGCTGACTCTTGTGCGTACCCACTTTTTAAAAAAAAGTAGCATGAAGTTTGGGTGAACATCTTACCTGGTTAGAACGTATAAAAGAGGTTCAGAAGAAACATTTTATCTGAAAAAAGGAGGATTCAATTATACGTTATTGTCAAGATATATTTTATAAAAAGTTTATTTACAATAGCGATATCAATAATTTTTCATCTAGAGGTCTGAAATTTTATACAGATGTTATAAAATCAAGTAGAAAAGTAACTACCATGGCAATGTTTGTTTAAATTTATCCTGTATACATGTTGACCTGAAGACCTTCTCACGGGTTTTCACTTTGCGTGTGCAATTTTTGCAATCTATTGTGACAGAAACACTCTTCACCCCTAGGACTTTCATTATCATATTCTACTTCATTTTTAACCACAGAAAGTTGTAATTACTTTGTCTCTTACTCAAGTATACAAAAATTCACAAGTTCAATTGTAATGTGTAAAAGTGAAAATGATTTAATCTTGAGTGAGAGTCAATGAAATTATAATTTTCTGTAGTTACAAATAGAGTTGAATATAATAATGAAAGAGTCTGGGGTGAAGGAAGTTTCTTGATTAATAGATCCAAGAAATCACACCCGCAAACTGAGAAACGACGAAGAGGTGTGTAGGTAAACATATACACAGGATATATTTAAATAAAAACTGTTATGGTAAATTGTTTTGTAATCATTGTTAAAATACCTGTGCCAAATTTCAGACCTCTGGATGAAAAATTATTCATATGTTACTGTCAATAACTATCTTCTTGACTGTCGGATCCAGTTATATGAATACTTTTCTTATATCTTATATAACTTTAATTACCTTTGTTAAAATCTAATCGCAGCAGACAGATGAGTTTTCATGAAGACATGTGGGTTGTAAGTTTTCGTTTAAAAAAGATGAGCAGGCTTTGCGAAGCATCAGCAGCAGCAGCAGATACAGTAGTGCGACCGCAGAGACATCTTATTTGGATATTATACTCGCTTGTATAATATTTCAAATTTTTTATAACTATCATATAGAGCTGTAAATTAAGTATAAATAATATGTAAATAATACTGTACTATAAGAAAACAGAGAACCAATTGTGAATTACTTACTTCCTATAAGTATGTGTAGATTCAAAGGAGCAAACACCTGGTATCATGATGCTTACGTTCAGTGGTATCAAAATTACCAATCTTGATGATCGTACTTTGTTGTAAAGTAGACGAAGTTTGATCATTACGAACATCTGTAACATATATTTATATGGAATTTTATATTACAAACTAACTTTGAAAATTAATTTTTTTAAAATGTAAAAAAATTGCAATATACTTACAGTCATAGTAAATCAGTAATTAATATATGCCCCTTCGGCATCTATTACTCGCTGTAATCTTCTATTCATTGAGTGGCTTAAGTTTCTAAAGTATTCAGGTTGATTATTCAACGCATCCCAACTATTTCTGACTCGTACTCTCATTTTATTTAGATTATGGGCTTCGCTTGGTATCCATTCTTGCACCATTTTTGCCCAGACATTCTCGATTGGATTTAGGTCAGGTGATCTTGGTGGATGGTTTAGACGTTGTATTTGAGGATGTGTTTCATACCAGCCCCTAACGACACGAGCAGTATGGACTGGACTATTATCTTCTACTACCCACACGGTTTGTTCATTTGGGTAACGTTGCTGAATACCTGGTAGAAGAAAATTTTCCAGCAGCTGCAAATAACTATTTGCATTTAACCTCCTTTCAATTTCGACCAAGTCACCGGGTCCATCACTAGAGATCCAGCCCCAGTAGGATTTTGTAACTCGACCACTGTTTTTATTTGGCAAGACATAATTTCTATTATATCTTTCGTTGGGTGGCCTCCAGACTCCAACTCTTCCTGCAATTGATATTATTACATAATTATTGACATATATTTTCTCATGATAACTAATAAATCTTAATTCTGAATTATGTAAAGAATAAATATTAATTATTGATTATATTTAGTTGTAGTATGTTTTCAAATTTACAAACGTTTCAAAATTATTAAAGCTTACCATCCTTGCAACTTGAAAATACTTTTTCATCCATGTAAATAGTTTGCTGCCACTGAGCTTCTGTCCTTCTTAAATTTGCATTGGCATAAGCTAATCGTGCAATATAATCTGGTTGACGAATCTCAACTTTCTTTGCAGCTTTGTGGAAGTTAATGCCACTGCGTTTTTTTAGACTTCTTCTTATTGTTTGCTCATGAACATTCAAATTTAAAATTCTTGGCAATCGTTTCACTGCTTGAAACGGATGTTGCTGCATATAATCAACAACGTTTTGTAGATCTGCTTCAGGAAGTTTATATCTTCCGCCATTATGTCGTCTACGATCTTCTACAGGTGCATTTTCATCCTCTTCAGCAAATCGCCTAATCCACTTTCGTACGCATATAGGTGTGCAATTAAAAAAAATTGCAATTTCATCAACTGTTTGTTGACGAGCCCATAAATTTCGCATTATTAAAAGATTGTCTTTCGTCGGTCGAAACGGCATTTTATAGCTGAACTATATGCACTTCACATTATACACACACTTATACACACATATATATGATACACTTCTGAGGTATAGATCAATTTTTTCCGTCCTTAAAGAGTATCAAATAGATATATTGCTTCTATTGTAACCAAAGCTAGATAGTATCTGAAGATCGTCGACAAAAGTCAGCAGTGTTGTTGTCTGTCCTATAGATACACATCGTATATTCATATAGGTATAGTCTGCGCTCTCGGCTTTTCGACAAAATTCGAAGAATCACAAAACCGAGCGCAAGGCGCGTTTGCCGATGTGACCGCCTTGACCTTTCGCATGAGCTTTGTGTGAACGTATAGCGCTGTAGTCGCGCGCGAGTATAGCAGTCGGCTTTCGCCTTCGAGTGAAACACAACATTCGCACCATAATCTTTACCGATCGTTAAAGACGAAAAATTTTTTTACGCTGCGTCAAGCCCTCACTGTCAATATAGTATCCAGTTGATTTTTACAATTAATAACAGTATTATTCGAATTTCTAGCTTCTCGTGAAATTTATAAAACGCAGTTTAACACTGTATGTGATTTTCTCAGTCCATCGTATCGTATCAATTGTGGCTATGTGTTTACTTGTTGTAAACAATTATATTTATAGTGTATCCAACATTCGATTCAGATATTGTGTGCGGAAAATAAAATATTAAGATGAATCCTATAGAAAGAATAGTAGCACAGGAAGTGCATCAACGTGTTTTTTTATATGATCTGCTGCATCCTTTGAATTTAGATACACACATGCGTGCTCAAGCTTTTAACGAAATAAGTATTATCATTAGACAAGAATTTCCTGATGTTGCAGAAGTCCATGATGGTAATTAAATTATTTATTATTTTATAACATGTAAATATATGCAATAAATTTATATTCAATTCTACTGACTTACACAGCTGATAGAATTATCTCCATATACCACAATCTCAGGAATACATATGTCCTGATTAAAAGAAAAATTACAAGTGGTGACTGGCACTTCGAGACATTATCAGAGAAGAGAAGAGACATATACGACGCTATGTCATTTTTAAAATATTTTATAAGACATCGAAGTGGACCACCAATGCTTCACCCCCTACGATAGCTATACATACTGACTTATTATCGTTCAATCATTATATTGTAAGTATATTGCAATTTTTTTACATTTTAAAAAAATTAATTTTCAAAGTTAGTTTGTAATATAAAATTCCACATAAATATATGTTACAGATGTTCGTAATGATCAAACTTCGTCTACTCTACAACAAAGTACGATCATCAAGATTGGTAATTTTGATACCACTGAACGTAAGCATCATAATACCAGGTGTTTGCTCCTTTGAATCTACACATACTTATAGGAAGTAAGTAATTCACAATTGGTTCTCTGTTTTCTTATAGTACAGTATTATTTACATATTATTTATACTTAATTTACAGCTCTATATGATAGTTATAAAAAATTTGGAATATTATACAAGCGAGTATAATATCCAAATAAGATGTCTCTGCGGTCGCACTACTTATGTCAAAATGACCATATAATATAGGAAGATATTAGGC
>CM053171.1:29269385-29283800 GCA_012977825.3 Pteromalus puparum
GTATCTGCTGCTGCTGCTGATGCTTCGCAAAGCCTGCTCATCTTTTTTAAACGAAACTTACAACCACATGTCTTCATGAAAACTCATCTGTCTGCTGCGATTAGATTTTAACAAAGGTAATTAAAGTTATATAAGATATAAAAAAGTATTCATATAACTGGATCCGACAGTCAAGAAGATAGTTATTGACAGTAACATATGAATAATTTTTCATCCAGAGGTCTGAAATTTGGCACAGGTATTTTAACAATGATTACAAAACAATTTACCATAACAGTTTTTATTTAAATATATCCTGTGTATATGTTTACCTACACACCTCTTCGTCGTATATATGGGTAAATTAATGAACTTGTTGGTTTTATATGCAAAAAATAGGTAAGACTAATTTAACTGACGTTTTTTATTGATTAACATAAATCGCGATCTTTCCTTTTTTAAATTTCGGTATGCGGTGAATTAATCAAATTTAGTTCTACATCGGGATTTTCTCTATACATTTTAGAACTAGACCCCGAATTATATTGTTTATAGATCGAAACCAGCTCCTTGTTTCGATTTCGAATACCTAACCTAACATGACGGTTCAGTTCCTGTTTCACGGTCTTAAATTCAAATCTCAGTAAACGAATACATGCACGCTGGGTGTACATTTGTTGTTTCAAAACCATTGTTCATTGTACGAAGCTCATAATTAAAGTAATCTATAGAAAATAATTTTTCATCCACAACAAATTTTAACAGAATTTCTGCCATTACATAGTTACAAACACCTTCATAAACGTCATTCATCAGATCAACGCTACTATTTTCAATATTATTATAATCCTTTACGGCATTAAAAATATATTTTTCTATGATGCCGGTTTCAGATGGCGTTTGTTGGAGATCTTCGTTATAATTCTCGACGGTTCTTAACAAGCTTTCGGCTTCGCTTATCAAAACGTGCATAAGCCCGGCATTAGCTTTGCATATTCGGCACCAAAAAGTTTTTGCAAAAGACATTGTAAACCTGCATATGCCGTTTATCCCCAAATTATCCCCAAGTATTAACAAGGTAATAAAATATACTTTTATCTTTCTCTGAGTATCACCTTTAAATACAATTTCAATACCATTGACATACAACTCGTTGAGTTCTTCAATAAATCTCTGAAATATAACTGCGTTACCGTACTGCTTTCTGTCGTTCGAATAAACAATATCTGACAGAATAATACTGTCAAGTTTAGATGCAAAGTGTGGAAGCAGACATGGTATTGCCACGTACACTGCTCCAACTTTGTTATGCATTGCATGAGAACCTAAACCGTTTCCTGTTTCTACATCGTCAAAGTACCCGAATAACGGAGAAACTTGTTTTTGCCATAACGTTCCTTGCACGAAATTGATTCTGGCAGTTTTGTCTTGCACCAAATAATCCATGTACTGAATCGTTGCATCAAACAAGCCATCAATCTGCAGTAGTTGCTTGAGCGTATAGTTTAATGGTATGTGCATCATTATAATATTTTTATCTTGTAAAGCAAGCTTTTTTCCGTTCGTTGTTGAACGTTCTTTAGTAGCGATAGCTCTTCTGGCTCTTTATACAATTCTATTGCTTCCTCCTCAAGAGGAAGCTTTGTAATAATAAAATTTTCAGTTTTGCTAATACTTCGTGGAAACGCATTTGGAGGTGTTTGGAGTACGAATCATACGTTTTTAGAAAATGTCCGTGCGGATGGCTGTGTGTGTGTGTGTGTGTGTGTGTGTGTGTGTGTGTACGTACGTATACCGCCATAATTTTGGAACCATGCGACGGATCGTAATAAAATTTGACATGCATATATTTTTTCTAATTCTGAATTTAGGTCATTTTTTGTTTTATGATTCTGACCATTTTATGGCCATATTATAGCCATTTTTCTATTTTTGAAAAAATATTTTTGCTTTTTTATAATGATATGATTTATACAATATATTCAACAATAGTGTATCTAAAAGAACATAAATTTGTCTACTTTTTCCCGCAAGATTTTCTAGATTGACTGATCTGTTCATTTTTTATGATATAAAAGGTAATTTTTCGATAAACATATATAACTCAAAAAATAAATAGTTAAATGTTTTGAAAAAATTCATGACAATAAAAAACAACGATATCTACTAGTTGTAAAAATTTTAAGCAATTTTGGCGACTAGTTTTTGAGATAAAAATCAAAAACTAAAAAAAATGTTTTTTTTATGTCGTACGATTACGGGAGTAAAAAGGTTTAAATTGAGTTGATATTTTAGGAAAAGATTGATCTTTTGATCACTTTGGCTAGGTTCTTTTTGTAGCTTATAAAACCTTTTAGTTTAAAAGATATTGAGATTCAAATTCTTCAACTCTCACCCTGTATACTCTGTATGACTGAACATTATTATTTTTGTTAAACCATATAATTTGATAATTAAAGCTTAGTATATTTTGAGAGTTTTCATGGTTTTATAAAATGTCCGTGCAGATGGTTTTGTCTGTGTGTATGTCTGTGCGTGCGTGCGTGCGTGCATGCGTGCGTACGTATACTGTTATAATTCTGGAACTACGGGATCGATCGTAATAAGTTTGGACGTGCATATACGTTTTCTGATTTAATTCCCATGTAATTATCTTCCACTAGCAGAATAGGAGGAAGCTAAGTGCCAATGACTTGGCAGCGGTTTTTTTTTTATATAACAACGCATTCTCTTATTGGATTTTTCTATTTTTGGAAAACATTTTTTATCTCTTGAGCAGCTTCATCATCAACTGCATTAAATATATAAGCACAGAGATTGTTGTACAAAAAAGGATTATAAACGACTCTAAGAAATTCTGTATTGTATCAATCACAAATTGAACATCACTTCGCGTAATTCTTAAATTACCATATAGTTCGCATGTAACTTTTAAAGCTTCATTAAAAATATTTATGATTATTTTTAATATATACGGAAAACGGAAGACTAGATATATTACAAACAGTTAAAAACTAATTTGAACGTTTTAAACAAAAGACATTTTTTCTAATTCAATAATCAATTTATTTATCGGTCGGGAAGCTACTGTTCATAATTTTTCTAATCGAAAAAAAAAATATTTTTTCTTTCTTTAACTTTCTTCCCATTGATTGTTCACGGCGTCAAGAAAGGTGGTTCGTAATATAATTCTGGTTTCTCAGTTACAAATTATGCTGTGATTAAACGAGCTAACTCCAGATATTGTTGATTACTTATACTGAAAAAAGTATTATAAGTGACGATAAATACGTTTAAAAACAAATTGAATGAGAGTATACAATTATTTTGTAATCCAAACTATGACTTGATAACATATATTCTACTTCTATAAGAGAAGCTTACATCAACGGAGAAATCGAATCCAACGATTGCACTAATTCGTGCTCAATTATCATATCACTAATACTTTTTCTAAAAAATGCAAGTTGTCGATCAACGGTGTAATTAAAATTAAAATTAGCATAATGGAAATAATCCATAACGTCTTGAAATATTAATATTTACTTTAAGTATAAAAATTTTCGTACTCATTACTAATAAATTTTTGCAAAGCATCATCATCTAAATGATACATTTTTTTGGTTACTAAATCAACAGATACATTTATTGCACTTGAATTGGTAATCCCATCACCATTATAGCACTTGCATTCAATGTATTTGAAATGTTCTGCAATGACTCTCTGTTTAGAACATTTTCGTTCTCAACCGAACTTAATTGCGCAAATTTTTTAAACATGCTATACAAAATAATGAATTTATTTTTAGCTCGCATGCTGCTGGTATGATAGTGTGGATATCATTTTCACTCAAAGACAAAAACTTGTCTTTACTGACTGCGGCCACTATATAAAAAAGTTTAAAAATTATATTAATAATGTAACAAGAAGAAAACCAACAGTTACTTTATCGTATACATCTACTTTACGATTATACGCCGTAAAACGCGCTGCGAATATAACCTCGATAACCAATCTATTTATTAACAATGTTGAATTTAATAGTAAGGTAAGTATCACTTACCGACAAAAAAGTATAGAAGATCATCCATCTTCCATTTCTTTAATATATTCTCCATATACTGATCGCACATGCTTTAATAAATCGTCGACGCAATTGTAATTCTTTGGATGACCGGACATGACATGCATTGGAAAACCCGTGCGCGGCCGCATCCGTCGCCGTGGGAGCCAGCAGTAAACACGGTGACACGCACGCTACCGCCCGACGCACACATCAACTTTTGCCGTGCGAATTACAGTTACTCCGTCACTGACGCGCAGCGCCACTGCCGCTGACTACCTCTTTGCGTTTACAAAATTACGAAAAACTTGATTATATGTTATGAAAAATTTTTTGAAATGTACAAAAAACGAAATAAATTGTTATGTAGTTTATAGATATTGTAAATATTTATTAATTCGTAGTATTGTTCTGTAAAAATTCGCTGAATGTAAATAAAGAAAACGAAAAGAATGCTTATTTAATTTACCGACAATGTAAAAATGTATTCGTAATAAGTAACAAGATAAAATAAAACACATTTTTTTCAATAAACTTTTGAATTAATTTATTAATTTAATAACTTATAGTATAATACAATACTTAGTAGAGAGAGAGAGAGAGAGAGAGAGAGAGAGAGAGAGAGAGAGAGAGAGAGAGAGAGAGAGAGAGAGAGAGAGAGACAGAGCGCGCGCAAGAAAATGAGGGAGAGGGAAGAAGGGAGCAAGGTACGAGAGAGCCCGAGTACTGCTGAGCGCTCCCGAAGCGGCTACGCTACGGGCAGTATCTCCAAATACCTGCTCGAAACGCTAAGTTGTCGCCGCTTTCTACAATTGCCACGCAAAATCAATTGTGTATTTATTTCTGAAAATTCGCAGGCTATTTCATTGGTATACTAGCTATGCTCATACAAAATTTTACGTTAAAATATCACAAACCTTTGCCGTAATCCAGTGAAACGTGTTATGTCAGGTAGATCATTACCTGTGCGTCGGATCGCACCTTATTGTAATTTGAATTATTTGTTTCTCCGACCATTTTCAGAGTATTCAAAAGCGAACTGTCGGAGAGTAGAAATCACTAAGAATATGAGTTTTTTCCATTATGTAGAATACAACTTGTTACTAAAACGTCCAATAATATGTATAAATAATAAAATTTTATAGCACTGTGTGGCATAAATGCGCATCTATGTCACGCCTATCCGTGACATAAATAGTCCATTAATGCACCGTGCTGATCCGTGCTAACTGCACAGTGCAAAAATGGACTATTTATGCCACTTGTATCGTAATATACTATGAATGTTTTACTAATTTCTTTCGATCAATAAGATCTACAAGTATGTATGATTATGTTGGTGCTTATACTTGACAGTCGTACAGATATTTGCAACAGTATCAATTTTGAATTCTTATTAATATATATATATATATATATATATATATATATATATATACTAGGGGGGTTCCCCCCTGCTCGCTCCGCTCGCCAATCCCCCAATTTTAAATTTAAAAACAGATTGATGAATAAAATATTACATTTCTTAAAACATGTATAAATTAAAAAAAAAAATAATAAAGTCTTGTGAACATTATATGATTATTATTGAACTTATATATAATTAAGACATTATTTAAATGCATATGAATTATTTTTTATTTGTCTTAGATTTGACGTATATAATATATTATTATATACTGTTTTTGTGCATTTATTTCGGAAGATCAAAAATAAATCTGGACATAAAAAATGTCTCCTCTCCGAAACTTTGCCCGAACTTTATATTTTCACTCTCCCGCTGCTTATGAGTTTGTTAGGCGTAGTTTTTTAAAATGTTCGCCGACTGTTTAAGATTATGACACCTGAATCAATAATTAAATACATTTCTGCTGAGATTCCAAACCATTCCAATAAAGATTTACAAAAATTAGTAATCAAACACATGTTACATGGACCACACACAAATACATCTCATTGTTTAAAAAATAATAAAATTAGTAAAACTAAAACTACTTGTGCTAAAAATTTTCCGAAAGAATTTTGCGACAACACAACTATTAAAGAGAAGGGTTATCCATTATATCGTAGACGAGATAATACATCTGAAAAATACACGTATTCGACAAAAAAGTATAAAGAAATTATTCTAGTAGATGACCGTATGGTCGTTCCTTACAATAGCTTCCGACTGCAAAAATATAAATGTCATATAAATGTAGAATATTGTGCATCAATTCAAAGTATTAAATATATATTTGATTACATTAAGGGTGGAGATAGAGCATTATGCAAAATTAAAAAAATGGATGATAAAGAAAATGATGAACCAGGTGCTGTAGTTCATGATGAAATTACTCAATTTATTGATGATGAGATATATTAAGCGGAATTGGAAGGAACAGACTTGGACCAGAGAAAGTTTTCATTATGGGGAAGCATACTTTACATCGTTTAGCTAGGTTATCTACAAATGAATCAAACATTATTTTTGAAGAACATAAAGAGTCAGCCAGATTCGCAACCAGAAAACACATTAAGGCGTTCAAAACCAATTTTACTACCGATCGATCGATAGACCGTGAAGTACTCCGGTGAAATTGCTTGATAACAAATAAATACGTTGAAATTATCAAAACAAGCATGTGCCCTTGTCCTCGGATCATCTACACACATGCACAAGATTATCAAGTCACTAGTAAATGCGTTAACAAATGCATTTAACACAACCAGTAACTGCAGCGGTGTGCATCAGTTGAAATTCTACGTTCAAGTATGCCCATTTTTATATAGCGTTGAAGAGTTCACATTGCATGCTTGTACATAAGATATAAATGATGAAGAAAGAGGCAACTAGTCTTGTTTTCTCAAATTTGAAACAAAAAAAAATAGTTTTATTATCATCCAGAAGCGACCCGAACAACTGTTAGTTGCCGCTCTGCACGCGGCTCTGGCGAAGTGAAGTACGACGACTTGCGCATTATCATTGTGGCGTCGATCTGGGACTCTACTGGGTATGCGGAGACACGTTAACGCAGCGCCGCCATTTGCATGGCCCGCCACCGTTCTGTTTTTGGACGTTTTGAAAGCTGCATCCACGCGGCCTTATTCGCTCGTTCGATTCAAGCTTCAAAGTTATTCAAAGGTATTGATTGATATCAGTGCACACCTCGAAGGATACAGAGTGTTCGGTTTCTAATAAAACATAATATGTTTTCAGAGCAGCTCCGCTCAGACGCGATCATCCTCGCGATATGTTGCCACGGCGAAGCTCGCATGTCGTTTATTATAATGCAAGTGGCGACGAAGTATATAAAAGTGATGCTCCGGAATATCAGCTACGATGCAGTGTGTGAGTGTCTGTTCGTCAAAGAGATGATGCTGGTTGGCGTTACGGGAGGCTTCAGTTATTTGGAGACGACTCTGAAACCAGGTTCACGCTCTTTGATGGTGATTGCGCTTGCGTTCGCTCGGAAGGCTTTCGAATCAGTGAGGAGGACCTTGGAACCATGTTTCACACTCACTGCGCTCGGTACTGGCTGGCTTGCCTGGAGCTTCGAACACTAAGGACGACCATGGAACAGCTTCACGCTCTCTGTGCTAGCTGGGTGGGGTGGTGCTGGAGGCTTCAGTCATTCTGAGGATGATCTTGGAACGCAGATTCACACTGTTTGTTGGGACTAAGCGTTAGCGTTGGCAGGCCCATTTAATCATCAGAAGACAGCCCCTGGAGCTGAAATCACGCTGATTTTTGCTGCGCCCTGGTTAGCTTTGCCCTGACCTGTTTTCAATCATCTTGTAGACGCACCCTGAAGTTGGAAGTTGCTGCTATACATATCTACAGCTGTACATCACGGATCTACAGTTAGGTCCTCGACCAGGGTCTGCTGTTACTAGTTACGGAGTCCGCAGCTGCCTGCCAGGAGTTACTGGCTCACAGTGTACTCCTGCCTGCTATTCAGGCGGCCACTTCTGCGGACTTGCCTGTGTAGTGCAGCTTTTGCTGCTCTATATTTCATACAACTTTTGCTGCTGCTGCTACTCGAGCTGCGTCAACTGCCTGCTGCTTGCTATACTAAGCAACTCCTGCAACAGCTGTATGGTTCAGGATTCCTACTGGTCCTCCACCAGATCAACTTGCTTGCTTTATACTAGTACATCTCTTTTATACGGCTAATTAAGTAGCTTCTGACGTTCTTGTTCCTTCCAAGCTTTTTGCAGGCCAAAATTTTGTCGCCAAGTCTATATGATGATATAGCACATCTATATAAATTTAAGTTTTTAAGATTTGTGTGGTTCAAAATTGTTATATCTCAAACCTCATGTAACATATACACTTGAAACTTTGATATGCAAGCTGTGTTATAGTATTTAACATATTTATACAGTTTAGTGAATTAAGTGTAACCAAAAGAGTTATTTTGTTCGAAAACACTTGCGGCCACAAGCGGAATAATTTAGAACGAACTAGATCTTCTGGTTACACTTAAGTCACTATACTGTATAAATATGTTGAAATATATAACAGGGGCTTGCATACCAAGTTTCAAATTTAAACATTGCATCACTTGTACATAAACTCAATGTTTTAAAAAATTTCTTTGACTAAAATTGCATATCTCAAAAGTGGTGCATTGTATACACTTGAAACTTGATATAATAAGCCCTCGTAATGTATTTCACTATATTTCAGCAGTTTGATGCACTTACTACAATCAGATGATCTACTTTGTTCGAAAACACTTGCGCTAAAAGCGACAATTTAGAACAAACTAGATCTTCTGGTTACGCTTGAGTCACTAAACTGTATAAATTTGTTGAAAGACCTAACAAGGGCTTTTATACCAAGTTTCAACTTTATACAATGCATCATTTATAAATAAACTCATTTTTTTCAAATTTCTGGGAAAAAAAATTGCACATCTCAAAAGTAGTTTTTTGTCATAAGAAAAGCGTGTATTCGAAACACGTGTGTATATGCGAAATACACGTAATTATTTATTAATTTTTATAATATAAAAAGCGTGTATTCGANTTCATAATAGAAAAGCGTGTATTCGAAACACGTGTGTATATGCGAAATACACGTAATTATTTACTAATTTTTATAATATAAAAAGCGTGTATTCGAAACACGCGTGTATATGCGAAATGCACAGTTATTTTATTGTAAAAAATGCGTGTAGTCGAAACACGTGTGATGTATATACGAAATACAGATCATTATGTATAGGCATTTTTCGTTATATCAAATCTGCGTGTACGGCAACACGCAGTGTGAGTTTCGATATTGCAAATTTTTGTAGTGGTTGACGCCAGATGGCGCCAGAGGTTATTAGAAGCACTACCTGCACTACCGGCCGCAAGGTCGGTAAAATCGCAGAAATGGGTTTGAGACCCCCTTAACAGCATGGTTTAAATTAAATAAAATAGATAATTTTGCAAAAAATATTAAATATGCTGAATATCCGCAACATTACAAATTTGATCAAAAAACAAAATCTTGGATAAAACGATCGCGAAATTATAAATAAGGTGCCATTGAACGATTAAATGTAGTATCTCAAAAAGATAGTGAAAGATTCTTTCTGAAGTTGATACTAAACAGAATAAAAGGTGCTACTTCTTTTGAAGATTTACGAACTTATAAAAATACACTTTATCAAACTTATAAAGAAGCAGCACTAGCTATGGGTTTAGTAGCTGATGACTCTTGTGTTTATAATATTTTTGAAGAAGCTTGTCAAATAATGTTACCATTTCAATTACGTAAATTTTTTGCTTGGTTCATATTAGCAGAAAACATCCAAGGAAATACAATTTGGAATAGGTTTAAAAATTTTTTTACTGAAGATTTTAAAATAAATAAAGAAAATAATGCTTTATCTCATATCCAAAGTATATTAGAAACAGAAGAAAGGTGTTGTAAGGATTTTAGTTTACCAGAACCTGACAATCTTATTCTCAATGATGATATGTCTTCCGAAAATATAATTCAAAGTGCCACTATTTTCAAACAAATGGTAAATTAATTAAATAAAGATCAACACTCTATTTTCACAGAACTTATTAATAGCAAAACTAACATTTATTTTATTGATGGTCCTGGAGGTTCAGGAAAGACTTTCTTATACAAAACTTTAATACACTATTATATCTCATTGAACAAACAAGTCTTGTCAATGGCTTGGACTGGTATCGCTTCTATATTATTACCAAAGGGAATGACAAGGAAATGACAAGCCATAGCTTTTAGATTACCTTTAGATTTGGATAAGATTGATACTGCTTTTTTAAATTAGAATCAGATAAAAGAAAATTAAGATTGGCTGATTTAATTATTTGGGATGAAGCATCTATGATTCCGAAAAAGGCTTTAGAAATCATAGATCGAACCTTGCAAGATGTATGCTGTAATAAAATACCTTTTGGAGGAAAATTAATCATATTAGGAGGTGATTTTAGAAAAATTCTTCCAGTAATGAAACATGGTTATAGAAATTCTATCGTTGAGGAAACAATTAAATATTCCAAATTATGGCCTCTTTTCAAAGTTTTAAAATTAAAGAAAAATATTCGTTCTAATGATAGAGAATTCTCAACATTATTATTAGATTTAGGAGAAGGTAAAATTAATCCTTTCAAAATACCTCAATTTTGGAAAACTGATAATGTTTGTGAAAAAATTTATAGCAATATTAATCAAAATATATNCGTATAACGGGGCTGCTCTGCTTGTTATCGATAGCCGCGCAGACGTTAGCTGCGTGCAGTGCAGCTACCGGAGCGGAGAGACAACCGCGTAATAATCGAGACCAAGTCTCGTTTCCTCGGGTTTTATCGAGTTCGTAGGTGGACCTGCCAAGGTCGTATTTTGGCTAGCTGCAGTTTGTTCGCACGTGCACCGTGAAGCGATGCGCGTGCCCGCGGAGGCGGCGGGGAACTTAATAGGAGTACGGACCGGTGTTCAATCAAAACACGCTGGGTAGCGTAGAAAATGTAAAGTATATTGTTCAGTGAAAAAGTAGGTACACGAGCACACACGCGGGTGTGCGAGACGCAGACGAACGAAGCAGTTAGAGACCGGGAGGGCACTGGTGAGAGAGAGAGATGCAGAGCTGACACTTACAGTAGACGAGAGTCGGCTCAGCCCCAGGACGTCTCCTTCGCAGGCGAGTGGTTGGAATTGCTCGGAAGCCTCGGACGTAGCGGAGTCGCACGGAGACCTCGGGCAAGGCGCAGTCGTTGTCGGACCCTCTGGGTTGCAGTCGTAAACCAGGAGCCTTCGCACGTCGTTCTCACAAAGTTATCGGTCTTTACGAATCGAGGAGTCGCGCGCACGATGCTTACTCTCAGCGAGTCTAAACGAATCTGTCCCTCTTTCCGCAAGACGCGGCACGCGCGCGAGGCGCTCTCTCTCTCTCTCTCTCTCTCTCTCTCTCTCTCTCTCTCCACTTACCGTGCTTACTCCCGTTTCACTCTCCGCCGTTCGCCTGTAACAGAGCTGTAATACATTATTATACATTATGGTATTTATGCTGGGGAGGTTATGACGAGTTAACATTGTTCCTCGTCATATTCCCCCCTTCCAGACGCTGGATACCCGAACGGTGTATCAGCTCTCCATCAATTATCTCTCACCAGCATGCATATCTTTATGTGGGAAAAATAAAATGGAAAAAAGAAGAAAAAGAAAATAAATCTAAATTTATGAAAACCCAAAAAAAACTAATTTCTGGAACTGTGCAGTGAACGATCATTCAAGTCCTGCTTTCTGAAATTTAAAGTTGGTAGGGAAAAAGAAATAATTTTGCAAACACTCTCCAGGTCTCTTTACAAGGTGTATGTATTATATAAGCTTTTTAGGGCGAGCCTCGGTGGTTGCCTACAGGGCGACTACGCAATTAGTGTTTCCCGTGGAATTCTCTACGGGGACACTCTCGTCCACGCATAACCCCCTCGAGCTTACAGACAAAGCACCGTGGCATCTTCGAGCCCTCTGCGCGCACGGCATCGATCTTGGCGCGCCTCATCTGCTCTAGAAGTTCTGTTGTTTCCTTGCCGTGCCGCTCCCTCTGCTGCCGTAGCTCTTCTTCGGCCTGGGCGACGGCGGCTTTGGCACGCCTGGCCTCCGCCCGGCGCTTCTTTTCGGCGTCGACGAGCTCTTGCAGCTCCCGTTCGCCCGCGACGAGTTGTGGGTAGTTCCCCGCAAGGGCTTTCCCTTCCTCGCCGTAGGTTTTCAGGAACTGGTCGAGCTCGCCGAACGCCTCCTCCTGAGCTCGGAGGTATTCTTGTTTTTGCGCTCGGGCTTTCGCCAGGCGCGCCTCAACCTCTGCCCATTTCTCTGCTGCGGTTGCTGCTGCCTTCACTTGTGGTACCATGGTTGGAGGAGCCTCGGTTTCCTGTTGAGGGACGTCCACGTAGGCTAGCTTCCATTTGATTCGGCCCTGTTGGTCGGTCGTTTTGTCCCAGATCAGGGCCTGAGAACCGTCCATTCTGGCTACCCATGGTGCGTCTTCCCTTGGTGTGCTGCTCATCTTCTAGAGTGTCTAATCTATTTGGGGAAAGAAGGCCCCGGGGGAAAGAAACAACTCATTAGGGACCTGCCTATCCTGCACTTTAAAAGCGGAGTTTTTGCAAAAGTGTAGTGTGAAAAAGGAAAAGAAGAAAAAAAAAAAAAAAAAAATTTTGCGATTCTAATTTTCTTTCGCGCGTGGTCGCATGCGTCGCGGTGAAACGTGTACTGGCGGTACCGGTTTTTTCGTAGACCCTTTGGGTCGTCCGCGTTTCGCTTTCCCTGTTTCCACCGGAGGGGTGTTAGCCGTCGGAGGAGCGTTAGCCGTCGGAGGGCTACTAAGCTTCTTCGCTCGCGTAACTTTAATCGAGTGGCGAGCAACAACTACACGCGTCTTTCTCGGTCTGCCGCGTTTACGTGGCGCATCCACGTTTACATGGTTTTCTACCGGTGGCGCAGTGTCGCTCGCGACTTCTTCCTGTTGATCTCCTTCGGTGGGTGGTTCTTCTCCGGCCAGGTAGCGTTTCAGATCGACGACATGGATTTTCTCGAACACCTCTCCTGCTTCGTTTTCGAGTCGGTACACATTCTGGCCCAAACGAGCGGTGATTTTAAAAGGTCCGGCGTACTTGGGAGCCAGCTTGGCGTTAATTCCTTGGACAGCTGATGACAGAATGCGATTACGCTTCCAGACCAAGTCATTTATTTTGAATTCGACTTGTCTGTGCTTCGCGTTATAATATTTCGACTGACGTTCTGTAGCGCGCTGCGTTCTTTTTGCCGTAATAAGTCGCAGATCGAAAAGGTTACGCATTCGTTCTTCCCACTTGTTTAGCGCCAGCTGTTCCGCTTCTTGCCGAGCGGCCTGTTCTTCTGCTCGTTTAGTATTGTGCGGAGGAGTTGGATGTCGTCCCATGTTCAGAAATGCGGGGCTCACTCCCGTTGACTCTTGCGTAGCGGTGTTATAGGCAAAGGTGAGCTCCGGCAGGAACTTATCCCAACTTTTGTGTTCGTTCTCTATAAACGACGTTACCATCGTCTTAAAAGTTCGGTTAACCCGCTCTACAGGATTTGCTTGCGCGTGATACGGTGGGATAGTATGGTGCTCCGTGCCATGCTGCCGTAGGAACTGGTCGAGCAGTTTGTTACGGAATTCGGTGCCGTTGTCAGACAAAAATATATCGGGCACCCCAAAGCGTAGAAAAACCCGCTCATTTAGTTCTTTCTTGAGTGTGTTACCGTCAGCCTTGCGAATCGGCACCACTTCAATCCACCTGGTGAAAGTGTCCATAAATATCAAAATATAGCAATATCCTCTAGTAGAGCGTGGGAAGGGGCCCATAATATCACTGGCTACAACTTCCCAAGGTCCATAACTTCTGCGTCTGCCCATTAGTCCAGCTGGTAGTAGCTGCTCTACTTTACATTGTTGGCAGACGGCGCAGGAGCGTACAAAGTCGCTGATGTCCTTGTACATATTCTTCCAGTAGAAGTATCTCGCGATTCGCTCGTATGTTTTACGTCGCCCGAGGTGTCCCGCTGTGGGCTCACAGTGCGATTCTCGTAAAACTCGAGGAATCTTATCTGCTCGTAAGACCATTTTCCAAGCTTCTTGATCTTCTATAATATCTTCGAGCGTAGGATCGATACGGTAGCGGTATAAGCGGCCCGCGACGATCTTGTACTCGGGGTGCTCGGTAGGTTTCTTTGAGACTTGTGCGGCTAGCCTGTCATACCAGTCGTCTTTGCCATGTACATCTTTGGGCTGGACAGCGGAGATCGGTGCTGCGTCACTCGCGTCGTCCTCATACATCCTCGATAGAGCATCAGGGACAAGGTTCAGCGAACCTTTCCTGTGCACAATGTCGAAATCATAGG
>CM053171.1:29289728-29301696 GCA_012977825.3 Pteromalus puparum
ATTTGAGTATAATAGATGGTCTATGCAATGGGACTCGTTTAAAAATCATTAAATTATATCAATCCAATATTGAAGCAGAAATAATTACAGGAGAGAATATTGGAAGTCTTTATACCGAGAATCACCTTAAATACTTCATTTCCATTTACTCTTTATAGAAAACAATTTCCAATTATATTAGCTTTTGCAATAACAATAAATAAATCACAAGGACAAAGTTTTGATTCCTTAGGAATTTTTCTTAGACGGCCATTATTTTGTCATGGTCAGTTATATGTAGCTTTATCTAGATGCAAAAATCCCAATAAAATATTCATTCAAAATGAATTAGAAGATTCTTCAAAAATCGATAATATTGTATGGAGTGAGGTATTAAAAGAGTCTATTTAAAATATATACAAATCTATTGCAAATTATTACATTTTTTTATAGATATATTATAATACAGAAGTCATAATTGATTCCTTCAGACAATTTCTCCTATTTTAGTTTCAAAAAATACTTTTTAATTTACATATTTATTTTTTTTATTTTTAAATTTTTAGCATATTATTAACAATGGAATGGGATCCAATTCAAAATTAATTTGTTCGTGTAGAAAATGATGAACACAGGAATTATTTACTTGAATTAAATTATCAAATTGATCAACACGTTATTGAAGAAGTAAATTATGAACGTTACTTGAATAATTTAACAGATGACAAAGACGATACATTGAAAAAATTAAATTTTCAAATAGAAATTTATGAAACATTTGATGAAGTAGATATATCTTCAACATTTTCTAATTTAGATGAAATCACTACTGAAATTACATTAATTACTNAAAAACAAATTAATACCTAGTGAACTTAAAAATAATGATAATGATGCATATGTTAAATATATTATAAATATAAGCAACATCATACATCATATTCAACTACAAAAAAGAATTTTTTTTTAACTTTTTCATAATTTGGACTAATATTCAAGAATTTTTTCAGATGGTTTAAGCAGTTTAAATTATTTGTGAAGTTAATTTATAAAATTGTTTATTTCAGATCAAAAGTATGAGAATGATCAACACCAATCATTCTCTAAAAATAAAAAAACAGTCAACTGTACGCAGTTTTATCTAGATGCAGAAATCCTAACAAAATATTTATTCAAAATTATTTTTATTTATTCTCAATATAATAACATGTCAAACCATAAATATTATTTCAATTTATTTATTAAAATTATCGAAAATGTTTAACTAATTAGAAACTTACAGACACAGAACACAAAGCACACAAATAATCATAAAAATATAGAACAAGTTAATTTCGTTTTGTTATAGGATATGCTGTAATAATACTTAGTTACTCGTAAGTATTTAATGATTATTTGTACACTTTTACATGAAAAAAGTTTCAATTCAAAATTTTACCTTGTTCAAGTAGCGAGCTCGCTACGCTCAAGCACTAACTATCTGCCGTTGTAATGAAATACTAACTTAAGTTACAAGTATTATATACTTCCAAAAATGAATGTTATAACTAAATAGCAGTACATTAATTGTAATACTTAAAACTTTTTTCAACGGGTTCATTCCACGGGTTTTTTTAGATTATCGTATAAAAATTCTAATTGTAAAAATGAATCAATTTTAATTATTGCATTTTCAAATTTATTAACTTTAGAACAAAAATTTCTAATTGTAAAAATCGATCAATTTTAATTATTTCATTTTCAAATTCATTAACTTTAGAAAAAAAATTCATTTTTAACAATAACCATAATTTTATATAATTCAATCATGTCATTAAATTATATGAAATTATTGGTGATTTTTATACAATAAAATAAAAAAAAAAACAAAAAAAAAATCAACGCACCTGAAGTATATTATATTATGACCCTAATACAATATACTTTTGACAGTACCTCTTGGGTGGTGTGGAAAACTGTCATCTAAATAATGATCTTTCATAATCTACTAACTTACTATATTTGTTTAAGATCCTCAAATTTCGGCATTGGTTCCATCTTATAGGAACAGTCTCTCTAATAACACTGAAGTTATTAGAGAGTAGAAATTTGTAGGATTCAGACACACAGTAGATCTACTTAGCCGCGTTCTAAACCGACGATCTACCGCACGAAGGGATGCCAAGTCTGCTAACTTACTATACTTGTTTGAGATTTTTAAATTTCGACATTGGTTTCATCTTATGGAACTAAAATTACATTTAACCTTCTTCTAAGCTTAAATGATACAGAAAATAGCTTTGGTTCTGCTTTTAGTGATGTTTAAAAATTAAACTAATCATTAATCTCTTAATTTATATAAATACTTAACAGACAATATGTCTTAATGCATTTACTTTCTTCTCATCTTGCTTTATTACCTTATCAACTGTTACTGTTATTTATTTAATGAATCTGTACTAATTCTACTTTCTGAATTAGGAATCAACATTTTTAATGCGGCCATATTTTACTATTTACGTAGTAAAAGTATGACGGTCTCAAGCCCAATAACGCAGAAAGAAGATTTTGATTCAATTGAGAACATACAAACAATCGACTCTAGAGAGAAGTAAATGACTAATATCAAAGCTGTTCTAGTATATACCGATCATAATATGACGTAACATTTGTATGAAATAACCTCACATATGAACATATAGGGGAGTAGAGAAGAAATTGAGAGGAAGTGGAGGGGGAGTGGAGGGGAAGTGGAGGGGGGATGGAGGGGGTGAAGGGAAAGCGGATGAGAAGTAAAGGAGGTGGAGGGGGAGTGGAGGGGGGCGGAGGGAAGTGGAAGGGGGTGGAGGGGAAAATTATGAAAAAATAACGTAAATTTTGAAACAATTTAACGTTATTAGGTGGAGGGTAAGTGGAGGGAAGTGGAGGGGTAGGTGCAGGGGAGCGGAGGGGAAGTGGAGGGAAGTGGAGGGGTAGGTGCAGGGGAGTGGAGGGGGGTGGAGGGGATTTCAATTTAAAATCACGCTTACAACTATATAATATAGGAAGATATATATATATATATATAATATGTATACGACATGGCGCCAGGACGCAAGCCTCCTGATAAGCGTCCCGCATTTTTTGCATGTCATACTAAGACCACTGAAGAAATAAGAAGAGAAGTACTGGCTGAGATTGAATCTAAGACTACCGATCTATACAGTTTAGAATCAAGTATAAGTGACACTGAGATGGAGTTTGTGAAAACAGAGGTTAAACTACTAAGAACTCTGGTTGCTGAACTTACGGAGAAAAATGATCTACTAAAAGAAAAACTACAAAGAAACTCAAATCAGGCTACTCTCAAGACATTCACGTACAGAGATGCAGTAAGACAACAACAACAAAAACCGCTGAATAAAAAAGTACCGAAAATCACAGTTCAGAAAAGTGAAAACAGTGAAGTTGATATTAAAGAAATAGGTAAATCGGTAATAGATTGTTTAACAGCACAAAAGTGTATACAAACAAAGAACATATTTATAAATAAGAAAGATGAAGTTATTATTAGTTGTACGAGTGAAGATAGTGTCGCACTAACTGAAAGTGTACTTAAAGAAAAATTGAAAGGTCTGTGCAATGTAAAAAAGCATGAACTTCATAATCCGAAGATAAAAATTATAGGTATAGACAACCACACTAATATGGATTTGGAAGAAATAGAAGAAGATATCAACACCAGAAATTTCAACGACTTCACAAGAAAAGGTAAAGTGCTGCACATGTACACTAGCAAATACAGTAAACAGTGCACTGTGTTGCCTGCTGAAGTATATAAATATGTAAGAGACAATAGAAATAGAGTGTATGTAGGCTATCAAAATTGTAAATTCTACGATTTGATAAACATTGGACTGTGCAATAAGTGTGGCAGGTTTGAACACAGTGAAAAGAAGTGCCACAATGAAACCGTATGCTTGAAATGTGCTGAAAGTCATAATACAAGTGAGTGTACAAGTGAAACCGTTAAGTGTACAAACTGTGCATTTAGTAATGCCAAGTATTCCACAAAACTTGAAACAAAACATACTGCATATGACACTAACCTTTGCTCTATTCTGAAAAAGAAAATTGGAAAGTTCATTGACTCAACGGACTATCCGATGAGCCCTTCATTACCATCACTAGACTCGATGTACAATAGGAGGAAATCTACAAAACAGCAGGTACCGGCGGATGATAACAAGGGTAACAAGGATCTAGAAGAACCAAGCAAGATTAATCCGAATGAAAAACAAAATACTCCACAGCAACTGAAACTAGACAAACTAGATTGTGAGGGTGTCACAAGAAACCAACAAGCACTCCAAAAACAGAAGCAACAACTGGACCAGTACACTACTCCACCGGCGGCTCGCAAAGGTAAGAAAGTCAAAGATCAATAAATAGGTTATAATGGCTACTTTTGATTACTTAGATACAATCCAAAATGATTCTTTTCAAAATGAAAAAACATGTAATAGTGTTGATATTTTTAATAAAATCAGTAAATAGTAGTAAAAATTATACGATCATGCATATAAATGTCAGAAACATGAATGCTAATTTTGATAAAGTAAAAATACTAATTGAAAGTTTGGCTATAAAACCATCTATTGTTGTCAGCACGGAAACTTTTCAACAGTTTAATTATAAAATATACGAATTGAAAGGATCTAACTATGAATATAAGTGTTATCCAATAACCATAGTTCGATAAACAAAAATGATGGCGTCACAGTCTTTGTAAATGCTATATTACACCAAAACACAGATGTGATTGAAACGGGTAGGATTAAGATTGTAAATACGAGTATTAAGCTAAGTAACCAAAGTAATCTTGAGGTGTCAGCGGTTTATAGGTCACATGGGATTCCAAAATCTGAATTTATTCTAGAGATAAATAAATTTTTAATTGCGAATAAAAGTGTTAAAAATCACCTAGTAATAGGTGATTTCAATATTGACTTACTAGAATATGATAATTACAGTCAGGAAATTCTATGTAATTTCTTTGAGAAAGGGTACATCCCCAGCTTTGTTGGTATTACCAAGCCGCCAGTTGGTATCGCTAAGGGTTCCTGTATCGAAAATATTTTTATCAAAAGAAACAATTTAAAAAGAACTACATACAAAATAAAACTTTCAATAACAGATCATTACCCAATATTTATTGCGTTAAACAAGATCAAGGAAAAAACAAAATAGCCGGAAAACTTTGTAAATTATAAAAAATTAATAAGCATTGCTAGAAATAAAAACTGGAGACGAATATTGTCGATTCAGGATCCTAACTTGGCGACCGATGTACTCGTAAATGAGATTAAAGATTGCATAGACCTAGCAACTGCTAAAAAAAGAAAAAAGAAACAAGGTGGAAGAAAGAGCTGGATCACAAGTGCAATAATAAAATCATTTGAAACCAAAGAGTTTTTGTATGATTTATGGCAACTGGATATAAATAATGATCAACTTAAATCACAGTACAAAAAATATGCTAAAATACTAGACAAAGTTATTAAGGATGCCAAACTTAAACACGATCAAAAACAGGTTCAAAGCAACATTAATAGTCCAAAAAAGCTATGAGAAGTCATAAATAGTAAAATTGGAAACAAGAAATCCAGAGAAACCATAAATCATGTAAAAATTAGTGATAGGAAAGTAACTAATAAAACTGAAATTGCGAATAATATGAACAGTTTTTCTGTGAAATAGGTCGAGAGTTAAGTATACGAATTGAGAAACCGGATAATGTGGAACTCAATTTACCGGCGATGAACCCTATTACAATTTTCATTAAGCAAACGAACACGAGAGAGGTAATATCTGTAATCAATGCACTAAAAATTAGAAGTGGTAGAGTTGACAATATCAACTCCAAAACCTTGAAATTAATTAGTAACTATATAGCTGAAGCAATCACTTTCATTATAAATTTAAGCATTGAAACAGGTATATGGCCTAACGCACTGAAGAAGGCTGAAATTGTCCCAGTCTACAAATCAGGTGAAAAAAGTAAAATCACAAACTATCGGCCTATTTCATTAATATCAAACGTAGCGAAAATTTTTGAAAAAATAATACACAGTAGACTTTATGATTTTGTGACTGAAACTAGCATAATCGCTGATCACCAATTTAGCTTTGTTTAAAAAAAGGGCACCAAAAATGCACTAAGCTACTTTATAAACTCGTTATATAACAATATCGACAAGAGTATTCCTACCATAGTCACATTTCTTGACCTGGCTAAGGCCTTTGATACGGTGGACCATAGTATCTTATTGGATAAACTGTACTGCATGGGAATTAGGGGGCAAGCTTTGATACTGCTCTCTAGTTACCTTAGTAACAGATATCAAAATGTAAAAATTGATTGTTGTGTTACCGATAACCTATTAATAAACACCGGGGTTCCACAAGGTTCGATACTTGGTCCACTGTTGTTTATCTTATACATAAATGATTTGCTACAGGAGATACCTATGGAGGCTATTCTGTCGTATGCAGATGATACTGCTATAATTGCTACAGGAGAATGCTGGGAGAAAGCCCAAGATAACATGAATAATTATTTGTTACAAATACACAAATGGCTTGTTGATAAGTCGGTTTGTATGACTTTTGGCAGCTATGTCGGCAGTGTTCCTAACCAGATAGATGTAAAAATACAGGATAAAAAATTAACTAGAGTTGAGAACTACAAGTACCTGGGCATAGTTATAGATTATAAACTAAAATGGGATATGCATATGTTATATATTGTTAAGAAAACTAAGTATTTAGTATACATTTTTTACAAAATTGCGAAATCTATGCCAACCGAGACTTTGATCAAGTGGCGCGGTAGCGCCACGAAGGCGAGTTTGAGAAGCAGACGGAACCGCGGCGCCCGTGACACTATTTACTTCTATATTGGTGTTCGGATTTTTCATGATACAGAAAAAAATGCTTATCGTTACTGTTCGTGAGTTTTTTTGGCTTATTGTTGTCCTTTCTAAGCTAAACTATGATTTCCAACGAAAATTTTTGTAAATAAGCCGTTATTTTTAATAATAAACGAGTGTATACATCGCGAATGCTCGGAACAGTTTCTCTAAATTCTCCAGTCTCCAGTGCGTTAGGACCGTGAAGTTGACTTTCAAAGTGGTACGAGCATGAAGTTGGCCTAACAAGCTATGTGTAATACAGTTGGGTATCGCTTTCCCACAGTTTTCTATATGCTGCGCTGAGTAAATGTATTTACATTGTCTGCTGTCTTACGGGGTGGCCGATGACGAGGTCTAGATGGTGCGCTCTGTGGTTTTTTGTGTCTAGGTGTAGAAATAGTTCTAGGGCGGTATCTAGGTGTACAGGGTGGCCGATGACGAGGTCTAGGTGGTGAGCTCCGTGGTTTTTTGTGTCTAGGTAAAAAAATCATACGGGGACGGCGTCTTGGTGTACGGGGTGACCGATGACGAGGTCTAGGTGGTGCGCTCCGTGGTTTCTTGTGTCTTATAGGTGTAGAAATCATTCGAGGGTAGTGCATCAGAACAATCAGTGATTTCATGTTAGTGATAAAAATTTTACAAAAAAGCCTTATATTTTATTTTTAGGACAAATATTAAATACTCAAAATAATTTACTCAAAAGGACTGAAATCTCTAAAAAAAATTCAAAAAAAGTAAAAGGTTATAGGCGAGTTTAATATATTCCGCAACGAAATAACAGATAAAAAAGAACTGAGATCAATCAAACAAAGTCAAGTTTATTATATTTAATCATAATGAAGCAACAAAATTATTTTTGGTCAATAAAGGCCTTACTTAAGTTAAAGTTAAGTTATATAATAATCAATTAGGAACAACTCTCAAGATACTTACTTCGTAACTTGCCATGTCCGTTTCATTGTACTTTTGGTGTTTTTATGACGTTCTAATACATAAAAAGAAAATTTTAGTTGTTTACCAATAAACAAAATGAAACGGTTATGGCGAATATATATGGCGATACGAAGTATCTTGAGAGTTGTTCCTAATTGATTATTATATAACTTAACTGTTATTTCGTTGCGGAATATATCAAACTCGCCTATAACCTTTTACTTTTATTGAAGTTAATTTTTTTTAGAGATGTTAATATATTATGCGTTCTTTCATAGTATTATGAGCTATGGTATCATTGCTTGGGGTGGAGCTTATAAGAATAATAGAGATTTAGTACAAAAAATAAAGAAAAAAATTCTTAAGATAATAAATAAGAATAAATTTGTCACGCATAATAAACCACTCAATCTAGAACAATTGTTTACCCTGGAATCACTAAAGATATACTATAATGATCTCAAAGAGCAATACCTCAACTCATCTAGTATTACTAGAAATAAAAGTATTATAGTTCCGATAAATAAAAAGAGAATTAGTAATAAGAACTGTTATATTAAAGCGATCTCAAAATTTAATGCTTTGCCGAATAACCTAAAAGTGCTAGAAATTAGCAAATCGAGTCAACAGGAGATAATTAAAGAATGGATAAAATCCAACTGTTGAAATCTGAAATGTGCATCTCTTGTTAAAATTGTTATTCATGAAATAATTTATGTATACATATAATGTGTAAAGTAGTGAGGAGGCCACTACTAGTCATGCGTAATTAACAGAAGTTTTAGTTTTAAGTGTTTTTTTTTACATTTATATCTTTATTAGTTTGTAACTAAATGCCAGGCCTTTGGTAAGATAACTTTGTTTATCTTTGCAGGAATGCAGAGTATGCATTATATTTCTGTATTTTATTTCTGGTCAATAAATATCAAATATCAAATATCAAATATCAAATATATATATATATATATATATATATATATATACACAAAACATTTTCTTTTGTCGTGCACAATTTGTCAGAGAACCACCTATAAATTGTTATGTATGTGGGATTCGAACATGGGAATTGCACATAGCAACGCCATTGACAACGAGATCAACGATGTTCGAAATGTTATTATTTTTTATCAGTCTGGTTATGACAGCTGCTGATAGCAGACGTGTTATAATTGTGTTATCAAACAAAGTCTGAGTTTGTGTTGGTTTTTATAAATAAGTGTGATCATTGAGTTTACCTGAACCCGAGTATAACAATATATATATATATAGATATACTAGTGGGGCTTCGCCCACCTGCTCGCTCCGCTCGCCAACCCCCCATTTCAGTTTCTGTGACACTAAGACACTGCGTTTGAATGATTTTTACACTTAGATACTAAAAATCACGGTGCGAACTACCTAGACTTCGTTATCAGCCACCTTGTACACCTCTCTCATATGATTTATTTATCCAGACACAAAAAACCATGTAGCGCACCACCTAGCCCTTGTCACCAGTCACTCTGTACACCTAGACACCACCCTCGAATGATTTTCACACCTAGACACTAAAAACTATACAAAAATGTATTTATTAATTTTGTTCTGTAAGTTGAATCTTCGATAATATTTGTTATTTAGATAATTGTGAATTCAATAATATTATATATGAAGTCATAGAACTTTTCGTTTACCTTTAGATTTAACAAATTTAAAAATTGCATTTTTGAAGTTTGAATCTGACAAAGAAAAGTTACGAGAAGCAGATTTGATTATTTGGGATGAAGCTTCTATGATTCCTAAAAAAGCTCTAGAAATAGTTGATTTAACTTTACGTGATCTATGTGATACCAACATTCCTTTTGGAAATAAATTAATAGTTTTGGGAGGAGACTTTCGGCAAATTCTACCCGTTGTAAAAAATAGTAGTAGAACTATTATAATAGCAGAAACTATAAAAGCGTCATACCTTTGGTTACACTTCCATATTTTAAAATTAAACATAAATATGCGTTCACTTGATAGAACATTTTCAAAATTATTATTAGAAGTAGGAGAAGGAAAGATAAAAAAATTTAGTATTCCCGAAAAATGGAAAACAAATGATATATGTACAAAAATCTTTGGTCACAGCATAAATTTTTCACTTAATAGCGTAATACTCACTTCTCACAATGAATATACTTATTTTTTGAATAATAAAATCTTAAATCAAATGGAAGGAGAGGTAAAAACGTATTACAGTGTTGATACTGCAACCTATCAAGGTGTTGATAAATCTGACGATAACATTTACATAAATTTTCCTGTCGAAATATTAAATAGCATTCGCGAAGGATTGCCACCTCATGAACTTCATTTAAAAATTGGGGCTATTATTATGTTAATAAGAAACTTGAGTATAACAGACGGTTTGTGTAATGGCACGCGATTAAAAATTACCAAACTATTTAAGTACAACATTGAAGCTGAAATTATAACTGGGGAAAAAATCGGAAATAAAGTTTTCATACCTAGAATTACTTTAAATACTGGAAATTTATCTTCATTGCCAATTATTTTATACAGAAAACAATTTCCTTTAGTCTTAGCGTTTGCTATGACTATTAATAAATCTCAAGGACAAAGTTTCGATAATGTAGGAATATACTTAAAAAAACCGTTATTTTCTCATGGACAATTGTATGTATCATTATCTAGATGCAAAGATCCTAATCGATTGTTTATTCAAAATGAAAGTGAAAACAATTCAGAAATAGAAAATATAGTGTGGAATGAAATTTTCGATTAGAGCATATATATATTTTTAAATTTAATAAAAAAAATATCCTTGTTCTATTTATATTATAGCTATATCTACAAATAATTAAAAATGGAATGGGATCCAACTCGAAATTCTTTAGTTCCAATAGAAAACGAAGCCCATGGAAACTTTTTGCAAGCATTAAATAATCAAATTGAACAACATGAATTAGAACAAGTAAATTATGAACGTTATTTAAATGATTTGGTAAGAGAATATGACGAAGATCGATTAAAAAGATTACATTTACAAATTCAATTTTTTGAAATATCTCGTGACGAAGTACAAATAACCTCAAAATTTACAAGTTTAGACCAAATTCCAACTGAAACTACATTGACTATTCAATCGATTTTAAAATGTCGTAGTAGAACACATGATCTTCTTCCAGATAACTTGAAAAATGATAGTGCAGCTTATGTTGAATATATTATTAATATAGCTAACATTCTAAATCATATCAATCAAAATTAATCGTATGATTAATGAAAGTAAAAATATTATTTCACAAATTATTTATGTAAATTCACAATTATCTAAATAACAAATATTATCGAAGATTCAACTTACAGAACAAAATTAATATTCGTCATTTTCTCAAATATTATTTTTCAATAAAAAAATAAAATTCCTAAATATCATTCGAAAACCGTTTTTTAGAAACCTTTTTCATACACAATACAACACAAAAACAGTACAGAACAGGCACACAAACAATCATTAGCAAATATAGTAAGTTAAGTTTGTATTATTACAGGACATGATGTAAGGACATGATGTAAAATTAAAAATAGTTAATGATTATTTGTACACTTTTACATGAAAAATGTTGTAATTTAAATTGTACCTTGTTCAAAAATCATATTTTTGAACAGGTGTTTAATTATATAAACATGTGTACGCTTACAAATTTTTTTTTTCAAAAAACTTTTTCAAAGTAAAAGTGATGCTGTAGGACGGAGGATGGTATGTTAGTTAGATATAATCAAACATCTTCAGGCACGTGATTTTTTTTTTTTATTTATTGTAAAAAATTCCCGATAATTTCATATAATTTCATGATTATGATGTAAATTATAACAAAATTATGGTTATTGTAATGAATTATGTTCTAGGGGATTAATGCATTTCAAAAAAGGAAATATTTAATGTAAAGATCAATATATTAAAAAATAAATTTTCAATCTATCAGAAAGGAAATTAATTTAATGACTGATCATATTTTATCATTAATAATTTGTAATACAATACATCTAAAAAAAGAAAAGTGAATCATCGCCTGGAGCCTGATAACCACGGTGAGTCTTAGATACCAATTCCTCCTCCTCTAAGACTCGCACCT
>CM053171.1:29301721-29316195 GCA_012977825.3 Pteromalus puparum
CCCCGTCACCGGACCCCCGACTAACCCTCCCACCCGACCCCCCACCAACCCCCCACCTTGCGTCCCGCCACCAAATAACGTAAATCTTTCATTTTTATGTGATATTTTTGAATAATCTTAAAAAGACCCCCCAGCCACCCCCCCAGCTTTTTCCCTCCCCACCCAAATAACCGTAAAATTCTTTCATTTTATCTCGATTTTGAAAATCTTAAAAGACCCCACCACCCCCCCACCAGCCCTCCACCACCCCCCCCCAAGCCCCCATACACCCCCACCAACCCACCACCTACCATTCGTTCACCAAATAACGCCACAGAGTTAAGGTCACGAAAAAAGTGCAAAATTATTATTAAGAAATAGAAAATTATACTGTGTCTATTTGAACAGTTTTCCACGACCACCGGGATTATCACACATACGCTTTATAAAACTTTTGGAAATTATTTATTTTCTTTATGTTAACACCTAATAAGAGCTGCAACTCCATATGGAAGAACCACCTTAATTAAAAGAGTAGAAGCCCCCGCGATCAAAAGAGACTAAAACAATACCGCCGGAAACGATTCTATCACCAGCTGAATTCTACCCTAATATGGGGGCACTGCGCTGACATCCTCGACAATTTTTGAACTTAGTACGCTCTATTGGAAAAATAAACCAATGCCAGAAAACTGTGAGAAGAATCTATCATCATACGATTCTTAAAAAGCGAGATCCCAAGGACAGACTGCAATAACTATCCGGGGGAACTCACTTTTAGCTACCCTCGCTACAACAGTCCCCTACTCCCTGTCAAACGTAATACAGGCCAGACTCACCTTCGCGCAAGATATAATCAAGAGATTATCAGTGTGGATTCCGCGTACACAGGTTCGACGGGAGCCGATCAAGTTTACTACAAGACAGGCTGTTCTATCTGCTGTTTTTGGTGTTTTCTTTTTTCTTTTTCTAAGTTTTTGTGTTTTATTCTGTCAGAAGCATATTATTTATATTTTATTTTTAATTTTTTATTAACTACAACATTATACTTCAGCCACTGTTATTGATTTTTTTTGGTTGTTTTTTACTTTTATTGGCTATAAAAATTGCTGATAATTATCATATAATTGATGATATGATGAAATTATAGGCAAAATACTTTATGAGGTTGATATATTTAAAAATGAATTATGTTTTCTAAATCATTTAAAGCGATTCACCAAAAGGATAACATTTACATTGTAAAAGATCAAGTATTTAAAAAATAAGTATTTTTCAGTCTTATTCAAAAAGGAAAATTAATTATAATACTGTCATCATTTTTATCAATTCGAAAATTTGTCTAATCACATATTAATCTACAAAACAGAAAACCGTGGAATCATCGCCGTGAGCCCTCTAACCACGGGAGTCTTCGATACCGAATCCTCCTCCTCTACTCATACGACTCCCCTCCGATACCATCCTCCGTCCTATCAGCATTCACTTTACTTGGAAAAGTTTTTTGACAGGGGGGGGGGGAGTCTTGCCAAAATGACTATATAATATAGGAAGATATAGGTGGTTCTCTGACAAATTGTGCGCGACAAAAAAAAATGTTCGCCTAAACTTGGGGGACATGTTCTAGAGGTCGTCACGATGTTACCTGTAAATTTTCGGATAGGTTTGATCAAGTCTTTTCGAGTTATAAGGGTTCAAAGTTGGTTGTTTAAGCACTTTTTACATTTTTTGCCTAATGATTTATAGCTCTTAAACAACGCATCTTTCACTAAAAATACACTAAATGTTTTTTTCGTAAAATTTTCTCAGCTTTTTAATAAAAGTTCCCTTATAGCCTTATATATATGCTATGACTGACTTATTTGCAATTCAAACCTTAGAATGTGAAAATCTGAGGGTTCGATCCGGACTCCGACTACTTTTGTACGGTAAAAAGATATCTCTTTATAGTGCAGAAGTACCTGTACAAGAGCCAGAATGGCAGAAGCCTTTGTTTCTTGTTTTCGTGGGACACTAGTAGTGAAAAACCCTCAAAAACTATTTAAATGACTAATAATAGCTGTGACAAAGGACGTAAGATTCTTTCTTAATAACATAACCTACCACTGTGTTATTTGTATTAATGTTACGTCCTTTACATAAAATCATATTTTTATATATTGTACATATAATGAGGTCCAAATCTCAGCTAACTAGATCTAAAGGAGGAAAGAAAAGTGAAAACACTTAGCTCTTATAACTATAGAAAATATAGCAACTATAACAAACAAAATACAAGTAATTGCCAAATAAAGTGTGATTATTGCGAAATGTGTCGTCACTCTGTACAAAAGTGTAGAAAATTGAAGAATTTAGAAAATATTGCTAGAAGACAGGAAAACTGCACATATTGTAACTAAAGTGTTCATGACATAAAAAATATACCGAAGTAAAATCATTGGAAATGTGCAAGAGTAAATTTTGCAGTCTCTTCTAAAAGACAAACCATACGACAGAAGAATGTTTCTGATTACAAAAGCAGCAGAGTGTCGAGTCAGGAAACGACTAAAGCTTTCTCGAACCGAGTGGCCGAGAAGTAACAATACAAATCCACTCAGCAATACGGAAAGCACGGTTAAAACAAATGTCGTAATAACGTCTCAGAATCACAACAGGGTAAATTATAAAGAGCACGATCAGCAGGCGATTCAATCGCTCAAGGAAAAAGAAATCAAACTAGAGATATGCCATGTAAAAGTGGATGATTTATTAGAATAAGTCGAAATAATAAATCCCTATTGTAAAAATTTATATAATTTACTTGTCGATAGTGGAGCACAAATAAATATAATAAAACAAGATCAAATTCCTATAGGAGCACTACTGATAGATAAAAAAATTTTATCCGGCATCGCAAATAAATCTATTAAAACATTAGGTATAGTAGAACTACTGATAAATGACAAGCATTTTCATTTTTATGTAGCACCTAATGATTTTGTGATTATACATGATGGAATATTAGGAATTAAATTGTTAAAAGGAAGCAAACTACGTTTAGATAAAGGATATTTAGAGGGGGATAATGTAAAATTAAAATTACAGAGAGGTCTGATTACAATTACATTGTGCAACGATGCAACATTCTGCCACACGAGAAGCGTGCGGAATTGAAGTAATTTCACAGCGTGGGATATTCGCTAAGTGGCACTTTTCGAGCATGCGTGAGCAAAACATAAATAATGACGATCTAAAAACTGGAATGAAGTTAAGCCAAAAAGAAACTCTGAATAGAATTTTAAAAGAAATTATTCGCGACAATGATGCATATAATTTTCAACAACAAAATATTTTAAAAGAAACGGATCGTGAGAATAATATAGATAAAATCAGAATGCAAAATGAAGCTAATCAAGAGATTTTTGAAAAGGGTAGGACTAGCAAAATCTGCGACATAGAGGATCAGTTAAAGCAAACTGAACAATCACATGAGGAACAGAATATTACAATTAAATGATACTGTCACGGAAACTATATTTAATAATGATTTTTTCGCCATTTTAATCACAATATTGGTATTGCGTGGAATGAATAGCATATCAGAATTACAAAGCTTACAACAAAAAAAGATGAAAACAAGCCTAAGAACTTGGAAAATTTTGAAAATTTTGTAAATCTTTGAGGCAAAAGTGCTGTCTACTTTCGTTCTTGGAGAAAAATCACTTTTGCCTCAAGATATATGTATATATGTTTGGGTGTGTTTATATCTATATATACACAGAAAAACACTAAAAAGGCCGTTCGCCTAGACTTGAAAAACTCGACATTCGCTCTATTTCTGCGTAGGTCAAAAGCGCGTTTTCGATGCACGTGTTATGAAAAAAACTTTTCATGCTGCAGCCGCCCTCGACTCCCAGTTGTTCTCAATCATCATAGTCGCTTGAAAAAGCCAACTTTCGCCCCTAGTTGTGTAATGTTCTATTTTCTGCTTTACGATTTACTTTTTCCTATGCTCAAACGTGGTTTAAAAATATCTAAGCCCATACAGAGCTTTAATCTTGTAGGTAATTGTATGTCACTAACAGTTTTGTTTATTGTGATTAAGTTGATTCTACATATACATTGTATACAATAATAGACTTACCCCTTCATTTCCTAGGAACTGTATGGTTGGATTTTGGTTTATTTTGCCCTGAAACCAAATTTTTTTGTTAATAAATAATAAATTTATCATAAATGTTGAATATATATATATATATATATATATATATGGTTTTCTGTCAGATCGAAGATGAAAATTTTTTGGTCCAAACTCTATATGTTCTATAGGATGCCCCTAACTCCCAAAAAAAATTGCAGCGTGTTCCCTTTACTTGGCTTCGATTTACAGCTAGTCAAAGTTTGCTGTTTGTTTTTTTTAGGTGTTTGAAGCGATTTTTGCATTTTTTGCCTATTTTCAATGATTTCTAGCTCATAATGGATGCATTTTTAACTAAAACTACCCTGCTACTTTTTAGGCACAAAAAATGTGTGAGATGCGATATCTCACGCAATTATTTTTGTTTAATTTTCTGAATTTGTCAATAAAAATACTTTTAAAGTCATACATACATGTTGAGGCTACCTAATTTGCATTTTAAACCTTAAAATGTGAAAATCTGAGGGTTCAATTCGTACTCCGACTACTTTTGTACGGTAAAAAGATATCTTTTTATAGTGCAAAAGTGCCTGTACAAGAGCCAGAATGGCAGAGGCCTTTGTTTTTTGTTTTCATGGTACTTCAAGTAACTAATAATAGCTGTAGGTAAAGGACGTGTCCATCTGGATTATTCATAAAAATATTACAGTGGTAGGTTATGTTAGTAAAAAAGAATCTGACGTCCTTTGTCACAGCTATTATTAGTTATTTGAATCATTTCTGAGGGGTTTTCACTACTAGTATACCATGAAAACAAAAAACAAAGGCTTCTGACATTCTGGCTCTTGTGCAGGTACTTTTGCATTATAAAAAGGTATCGTTTCACCGTACAAAAGTAGTTAAAGTCCGGATTAAAATTAATTTATACCTGTCAAAAATTCTCTTAAATAAGCAACTAGTTTTGTTTACCAATAGAGAAACGACACTGAGAAAGAGATTCATTAACAGTTAAGTTAATACATTTATTAATTGGCTTATTAAAATATGGATGAAATCCGTCTGTTATCAAATGCAAGATATTAAAGGACTGTTAATAATATCATTTCTCGTTCTTATCTTCATCATTCTCAAATGAATAAAATTCTATTGTTATAATTTATTTAGCAAAATTTATAGAGAATGTAATTTTACAATGGTGTCCCAATCCAATTTTTCATATTCATTAAGCTGAAAAAAATATTAAGTATATTGGAAGAATCTTATTTTGAGTCTGAATGATTTACGCGAAAAATAAGATTCGTGAGTTCGAATTAATTAATTATTTAAGGACTTGTGGCGCAGATATTATTATTAGGAGTAGATAAGGAGCAGTAGGTCAAATAAAATGTACACAGATTTATGATTGATAGAATGATTGTGGCTAGCAGCCTTTATTCGCTTTATTTATCACTCAAAGACTTACTCAAGAATTTATCAAACGCGTTAATACTCTAGTATTGAAATAAGCTAAACGGAGAAAATCGACACCTTGAAAATAACCTAAACAAAATTAACAACAATTGCGGCGACTCGACATATCAATTCTTTTTATAAACAAAGATTATAATATTACTCGAATATGTGACAATATTGACTGCTTTTCGTATAAATCAAGTAGAACCTATAACGCAAGAAAAGATTATTTACAATAATGATTAGTAAAATGTGAATGAATTGTTAGATGAAATGTCCTGGAATAAATGAACGTTGTGTACAGAAAAGATCAATTATAGATTTAAGCTATGATGTTTGAATTTACTGTTCTGAAAATACGCAGAGAATATTACGATTTATGGACGATATGTCTAAATAATTATATTGCAACGATCAATTATATGTAAGATGTTATTTGCCATCACCGTGTATCCAGACACGTGTTCCGGCTTTCAACGGAAAGATTACACGGAAAATAAGTCTCGAACCGATCTAGATACTAACGTAGTTGATGAACGAAAAAGAGTAATATTATCGCAAATAGAATAAATCATTTAGAAAAAATATTGTGGTGGAAATTGATGGTCGTAGAATGAATGATCTGTAAATGGTTAAACATTAAGGATGTACGATATAATGTGTGATCCTCATAATTGTTGTAGATTATTTAGTTAGTTTTACGAGGTGTTACGATGATATGTTATTTTACGTATAATTCGCGAAATGCGACCATAGACAACCGACTGGTACGTAATATAATCACCACCAGCCTGTCTGTTTTGCGTCTGTCGGTGGCAGGGTTAGTGAATTAATTATGCGTGAGTCTTTCCTGAAGGAAGAGACTCCCCGGATCAGTCTGGTGTGGAGATCCCCGGGTGCGAGAAATACAATAAAAATTTATAAAGGTTAGTTGGTTATACTAAATATAAAATTACGTAGACTACACAGGGTCCAACAGCAGCCCGGAATTCGCGTCGTAGCTGGCTGGAACTGGCTTCCTCTCGTACACTCGGCCACGTGGTTTCGTCTTTGGAATGCGTCGTGTACTAAGTGCGTGTAAATTGTAGAGCGGAAGGAGTAGAACTCATACGCTGCTTCGCTCGAGCTGGTCAGCAAGGCGACGAGCGAAGCGGGGCCGCTAGGAGAGGGGTATGCGCAGCGGACGAAATCTCGTTTGCGGCGTAGATCTGCTGCGTCGGCGGCTCTCATACGATCGATAATCGTATCGGAGCCGTGTAAGCGCGAGAGAGAGAGAGAGAGCGAGGCAGCCCTGTACCTGCACTCCGCGGCACCTGAGCTAGTAGATCAGGGCCGTACCTGCACGGACCCAAAATGTGGCCGTTGCAACATAATTGAAACAATTAAATTAAATAGTTGATTATGTACCTAGCAGGTAAAGTAGGTAAAGTGTACACGTTCTAAAAATAAGATCCAAGGGAAGCCAGCAAATGACCATAAAATGGTCAGAATCATACAAAAAAATTTCCCAAATTCAGAATCAAAAAACATATATGGGTGATTCTGCCGTAACTGGCTCAAAACGGCCACACAAATGTTCTATACTAAAATCGACTATTTTTAACTTGCCGGACGGTTATTCTAACTGGAATTACATACAAAACAAGTCCCTAAAGCTAAACCACAACATATTACTTTTATAAAAAGTTATGTGAAGAATCCATATTTGACTAGGTTACGGAACTGACATTTTTGTAATTCGCGCTACTAAAACTCCAGTAAATTTTAATTTAACATGGTAAAAAAAAATTAAATCGTCTAAGATATATATATCTATCTATCTATCTATATGTATATGTATATTCACTCAATATATGACAGTCTGTTCATTTATTCATGAAGATCGCAATATCGTTAAATGACGTATTATTTAAAAAAAATTAGATTCTTATTAGACGTTTCCTTGTAACTGGAGCCATTTAAATACTAAAAAAGCAATAATTAGGACATTATTAATGTATTAATGATACTTACTGTATTATGTGTTACGGAACTGACGGTTACGGAATTGACATTTAGGCGTTTATCAACTCACATAGCCTAGCGTAATTATTATAAACAATTCTTTGCACATATATTCGAAAATACTTACTATTTACTCGAGAAAAACGCCCTATATGTTTAAATACATTGTTGCTAAGTAGTAGTTTACTAGCGTTACGGAACTGACAGGTTGTGCTTTTTTTCGAAATTTCTGATGAAAAATCAGCTCTCACTTCCACAATTTTGAATTTTGGAACCATGCTACGGTTGGATTTCATAAATAGTAGTATATAGTTTGAAATTCTACCGATAGGCAGCGCTATATGACACACTAGAACGTTTTTAACATAAGGTAATGTAGACGGTACCTTTTTAATGCAAAAACGGGCGTCAAAGAGTAAGCGCCCAGCTTTAATATTAAATAATTAATTTTAATCCCAAAACCATGAAAAATATATTGTAATAGGTCTATAGTTCATACTATATATGATGGAATTTTTTTTACATGTCGTACTTTTATCTGCATCGACCTTTTAGATTGAAATCCGTGTTGGAGACAGGTTACGGAACTGACATTTGAGGCCTATTATATTGCGTAGTTTTAAATATAAGCCTGCATACTCGGTTTTAACTATTGGTAAATATAGTTAGTTATGCCAGACATACATAAAACCGCTTGTGCGATTTTTTTTCAAATGTGTAAATGCCTGGGAAGCAGGCGCGCAGAATGAGCCAGTTACGGCAGAATCACCCATATGCATGTCAAATTTTATTACGATCGGTCGGGTGGTTCCAGAATTATGACACGGTATACACACACACACACACACACACACACACACACACACACACACACACACACACACAGCCATCCGCACGGACATTTTCTAAAAACGCATGATTCGAACTCCAAACACCTCCAAATGTGTTTTTACAAAGTTTTAGAGAAACTGAAAATTTTACTATTACAAAGCTTCCTCTTAAGAGGAAGCAAAAGAGAGAATTGTCCGTGATCGAATTGTTATTCCTGTACCTAACAAGCAGCGACAGCTTGCATCTACAGCATGGGGCGAGATAACCATCTATGGCGTACTTATCTGTCACGCACCTATACACCATTGTCATATACCTATACACGTCAAGCCGCGCATATCTCATCTTCATCACCTCTCCCCATTCACAAACTTTCTTCAACGTTCGCAGCTACGCAGCAGTTCGCTCCCGGCCAGCAGCGGTGTCTGACTAGCTCGAGTCCCCGTGTAATAGACGTAGCGCGCCAGCCGAACGAGCGAGAGAAATTCCGCGCATTCTTACGCCACAAGCATCTTTCTTATATATTTTTTTATGCACGGCCGCCTCGCTTCTAGGTGCTTTGCATGAGCGGTTGCAAGCAATACGCACGGATTTCGCGATTTTTAGCATAGCTCCGGTACTTGGCACACGATCATCACCGCGTGTGAGAGACGCATCGACGATCCGACGACGACCTTGAAGGCAGAGCACGGGGAGCAGAGCAGTCCACGACTTCAAGGGCATTGCGTGTGTGGGCGGGCAGACAAAGAGAATCTTCGCATAGTGTCAGTAAGTACGTCGTTTCCACTATTTCGGCTCTCGGAGTCTTGCAACCCGCAAGTTATCGACAAGGAATTTATAATTCCTCTTGGCCTGTACGCTCTACCCTGGCGTAATCCACCAAAAGTGACGTCGTCACCTTCTGTCCACTGGCGTGATTTGCGTCGAGTTTACGCCAGCCGCAACGTGGTAAGAAGGGGTGGATTACATCAGCCCGGACCATTCAGCGCACACGTGGAACATTTGATCGGAACAACAAGCGTATAAAATAATAAAAATTAAAAGCGAAGTGTCATATCGCAATTAAATTTAAGTTTATCCTCCACTAGTAGAACGTATATTTTTTCTTCTTCGAATTACTTAATTTTTAGTTATTATTCAATCTTTAACTCATAAGTGCGTGCACACTATCAATCGCTACTAAGCGCGTCTCTCTTTAATTATTCAGCGAGATATTCGCGATAAAACTGCGCTCTATCGTTCAACGACAAAGCAACAAATTCGTTTACTTCTAGTTTTCGCACGTACAACTACGCTGATACCCTTGCAGCGGATTTCGTATTCAACATTGACTTATTTACTTAATAATAAACGCATACTCAGCATAAAAAAAATAATGATGTTTTCATTGTGTATACCCGATACCCTCATCCTTGACCTCTGGTTCTCAAAATTAAGCTAGTTCATTCGAAATTCGTTACTATCGACTCACGTATATATAGAATCATATTAATAATTAGCCTCACTATCAACTATTTATGAAATTTATTATAATCGAGTCAATCTAAACTTGCAAGTACCCACCTTGCATAATAAAATGAATCTCAAGGTCAATCTTTTGACAAAGTTGGAATCTAATTACGAACTTCAGTATTCAGTCATGATCAATTATATACTGCTTTATCGAGAGCGACATCGAGAAATAACTTAAAATTATTTCTAAGTGAAGAGTTTATTTATGAACACAATGACGACTTATTAGACAATAAAAAACCAAGAAAATTAAATATTGTTACGAAAATTTATACAAAAAACATAGTATATTCAGAATTTTTTCAAATTAATTAAATTTTTCAGGAATAAAAAGAATTAAATAAATTTCATACATACTGGTAATTGTTTGAGCTATAACTATTATAAAGTCTAAATGTATAATACTACCCTGGTAGAAAAGCGCCTATTTAAAATGGTGGTAAAGGCAGAAACTATGTAGAATGCAGAGGCTATGTAAAATGTAAAAAACTAGATATTTTAAATTCCTCAAAAGTAGCGATATCTTGTGTATTTTTTATGGGTGAGAATTATATTTCATGAAAGTATCATGTTAGATAACGACTTATTTTAGTGTAGAAATAAGAACACGATAAAAGATCTGAACTCGTGCCTCAGTTAATAACAACACGCCACAATTTTGAAATAAATACACGACCATGTATTTCTACAGTTGCAACGCGGTCCGTTTAGAGCAATATTAAGCATGTGCTTTTCGATTGCTTATTTGTATGTGGCACATTCTACCAAAGGCATACGCATCGCCTGTACTAGGTAAACATTTAACTTTAGCTAATTCCTTTTTATCCGAATTTGATGATTTTTAACAAACTTTAATCGATTGCTTTCAATAGACTCCATACAATCAAGGCGCCCTAGCGTAATCCGATTCAGCGTTTGTAACGTAATTATGTTGATAGCAATACTATTATTTAATACCCGTTCATAACATGAACCATTCGGTTTCGTTATACTTAGCTTGGCCTCTCTAATGACTCTTTTGACAACGTCTTAATTGCCTTATCGTCCCAAATACAGGTCTCCGTGGCTCTCTAGGCTTGCTGGTCTGTAGTCGGTAGTCATTCGTAATTCTGCCTTCCTTCTCTCGTTGTAGACTGGCTGCCAGGTTGCAAAAACGGCTTGAATCGGCATCCTCTCGTCGCAGATCTCCTTGCATCCAATGACAGCTCGAGCTGGTATCCTCCGTAGACTGTAGTTCTGCAGACTCCGTCCTTAGTAATTGACTCGTTTAGTTCTTGCAGTCATCTCGAGTTTCTGGTAGAGAACTTAGCTGATAACAAACAGATGACCACTCCACAGTGATCACCTCTTACACTTATGCTCCCCGAGCATCTCGCGTCAAGCTTTGCTTATTACGCTTGACTTGCGCCCCAGACGCACTGCGAGTTGAGCTCCTTATCAACTCTCACTCTGCAAGCATTTCACGATGCTCATCCGCTATACTCGCGGTCTACGAGTACTGCGTCTTGTTTCTTCGCCGATCTCGTAATCGACGCACGCTCCAGGTATCTCTTGTTTCCTCGACTCACGTGAACTCCGCGTTCAGGTAACAGGCCTCGCTCGCTCCGCCGATTCATCCGCTCCTTAAAATATCTGCGTTTCCCGAACGAGAAAGAAACATCGCCATAAACATGGTAAATCTCAGCTGCGGAGAAAATCCAACCAGACAGCACGTCGCTCTGGAAGATAGAGCACTGCATCGCACGACAGGGTAAAGGAGGCCAATAAATGTAATCCGCTGCACATGGAGTCGCAGCGCGTCAGCCAGTCCCTTGCTCGCTCAGCTGGCCCGCCGTCGACTTGCTTGGCAGGTAGGCGATCCCTTCTTTGCAGCGCCGTACACGTCGTTCAGGTACGCGGACCTTTCCGGCCTACGCATTGCACTCGTACGATGGTCTGTCGTCCCTCGGAATCATCGCTGCATTGTACGCGTTCACTGGATACTCCTCATTGATAATACTCGATACTCTTTATCACGATGACGTCTTATGCTCAACTGCTACATTTCGTTTTGTTCACATCTCTCACACGTTCATATAGGGCATGTAGGGCATATCAGATACATATTGCGACGACTATTCTTGATTTAAATTTCAACTGTATCGTAACGTATTGATGCACATAGCGTTATACTGGCACTATCTCCACTTTAGTATAGTTGCTGTTGAAAGTCCGGTCACGTAGAACTTCATATCGTCGCCTGTGCAACGCTCACATCCCTCGTAGGCGCTGATGACTTTCGCAAGCCAACACGGCTTCTCCACGAAGTACCAGCAGTGTTTGAGTACTGCTTTGTTTACACAATTCACCCTTTGCTCGTGTACTCTGGTATATTCACTTGATTAATTACACTGTAGATTTCTTTCAAGATCACATTCGCATATGCACACCGCCTTTAACACTTGATCTCGTCGATCGCGTTCTTACAACATACGATTCGGATATCATAATCACTGAAATGTCGCGTAAGTTACCGATCTCGGACGTGCTCACTGAAAGGACACGTAAATTGCCAATCCCACTTCTGATGTTAGATAACGACTTATTTTAGTGTAGAAATAAGAACACAAGGCATTTCAATGCAAAATGTATAATTCCGTGATCCCAATATTTTACACGGTAACCCGACAATATCAACGTGTATCTGCTTTCTTTGGATTCTTCTCTGAGATTACGATGCGCTCGCCAGCGCAGGCTCAACTAGACTGACTTTCCCTCTCACGTCTCCGCATCCCTCTCCTCCAGGTCATCCCTCTATCGGCTACAGCCCCGTGGAAGCTGCCGGCCAGATGGTGCGCAGACGCTCCGTTTGGGCCTTGGGAAGGCCCTGCAATAAAACCCGGCGCTGTCCCTGCCGATGCGCCCGAGGATGTGCCTTTGTCTCACTGCTTAATTCGTCGCCAGCCGCTCTTTCCGTAAAAACCAGGGAAAGTCTCGGGGAATCGCGTCGCATGCAGCTACGCCCGAAAACGCGCGCTAACAATCAATAAATCAATTTGTTTTTTGGATGTAAGATACAAAATTATTAATATTTAGGCGTAAACTGAATAATTTTAATAATTCAAACATATGGCGAAGCTCGTAGGGCTTGTGTCGAAGAACGTCTGCGTGGCCCAGTCGGTTAAGGCACACGACCGTACTTAAACTCGAATCGAAGCCTGCTAGCCACGACTTTCCAATTCTAACCTCAAACAGCGATAAGCCACGTGTAACTCAGCTGTGTAACTCGACCAACTATAATGGGCAGTTTGTACATAAAAACAAGGTACGCAGATTGAATCCAAGAACTGCCCATTAAGTGGGAGAAAAAGCGTTACATTCTGCCTAAGAAATGGCAAATAAAACTGTCTAGTTCTTCGATTCTATGCCAAGAACTGGCCATTAAGTGGGTTACCGATTCTACCAGTGTAATATACAAATTGTTTGGCTGAGTAATCGTCATTATAAACTCTAAATATATAATAATATCAATATGGAAATCGTTTTCGTTTATCGTTCCCATGTTTATTTTATCATAAGAGAATTTAAACTGCCCGGCAAAAAAAGCATTTCAAAATCGCGGGAACGCAAGATTTTTCGTATTTTGGGTAGCCTAAGGAATCCGAAAAAGTTGGTCTGGTAGGCCTACCATTAATTTTAAAATTGTCTCACTCAGACCTAGAGAAGTTTCCTGTTCGCCGTGGATTTGCACATATTTATTAAAATTACAAAACATTGGATTCCGATAATTGACATGGATTACAGCGAGTACGAAAGCAAGCAAGAATTTGAGGGCGATGATGAGGAAAACTCAAAATTTTAATGTGAATAAATATTTTGAATAAACATTATAGGTAGTATTTTTTAATAATTAAAGTATTTATTTAAATAAATAATAATTTAGTAATCAATAACACAATCAAGCGCAAGAGAGAAACAGCTGATTGCTATCCGAAACTAAGAAATAGTTATCTGAAACCAAGAAAGCTAAAACTTCATAAACTAACAGTTATCAGTGACAGTTACACGAAAAAAAAATAGTCAGCTGAAGTTTTCGCAGTAGAAAAGTGCGCAGCTGATGCAGTGAATGCAGATTGCACGTGCCTGCGCGCATAACGATGTGCCGTATCTTTAAGTCGCCAGCTGAGCACTTTTCCACCGCAAAAACCCCTTACGAAAATAATGTGCAGAAATCTGGGACCAGCACATAATGGGCCCAGCACGCTTCCACTGCGCGCTGAGACTTTGCTGGACTTTTGTATACTTGGTGTTGGATTTCTGCGTATATCCATAGTAATTTAGAAATAATATCCGTTAGTTTATAGTTTTATAATCACTCCGGGGAAATTTTTTAATGTTAGTTATTTCACAAACGAGGGATTTTCCTAGCAAAATAATATGATAATTAGAAAAATCTTATAAAAACTTTTGAAATTGTATACTCATTACATAAACATCAACAACAGATTGAATTAAATACATTGTTCGGGTTATGTAGGGCCGTCTACGGAGATTTTTATTTCTCGCCGAAGCGCGTCGATCGCTGCGGCGAGAGCGGGCG
>CM053171.1:29316295-29334295 GCA_012977825.3 Pteromalus puparum
ATAAACAATATAAATAAAGTAGATGAACAAAAAGGGTCTCTTGGAAAAGGCGTTTATTAGAGAACAATACACCACTGCGGGCCAAGAAAACGTGCGCTCTCGAGGAGTGCTGGTGGCGAACTACTGCGGCGAGCCGAGCGACGGAGCTCGACGAGCTCGCGCATGCGCGTGGAGGGGAGAGTCCCAAGTGGACCTATCGGTTATATACAACACTCCCTCTCACTTGAGGAACACTCCCTCTCAACCCCAGGCTTCTTCCTGTATGGACGACTCGGGCTGCTCGTCCTCGTCTTCGAACTCCTCAGGAAACTCTAAAAATTGACACATAAATTAATTAGTTACATTTTAAATATAAGTTTCAATAAGTCGTTATGTAATTGTTTAGGCAAAGCCTTTGTAAATATGTCGGCTAGCTGACTCTTGGAGTTAACCCATTCTATTTTGATATAATTCTTATTAACACATTCTTTTACATAATGTTCCCTTCTTTCGACCATATGTCTTAATCGATTACCACCATTTACTTTCGCGCAAGAAATGGCTGCCATATTGTCGCAGTACAATGTCAGTGGATATAAATTACGCTCTAGCATAATCGCCACTGAGTTATGTAAGGACATACTTTCCTGACAAGTTTCGCTCATGGCTACATACTCTGATTGACAAGTGGACAGAGCAACGCTCTGCTGCCTGTGCTTTCTCCACGCCACTGTGTTACCGAACAGTCGAATGACGTAGCCACACGTAGTCAGAGAATTTTTACAGTCTGCTAAACTGGCATCAGAGTAAGCTATCAACCCCTCATCTGTTCGATTGAAAATCAACTCATAGTTTCGTGTTCCTGACAAATATTGAAATACTCTCTTAACCATATTCTATTCCTGTATAATAGGGTTGACCTGATGCCTGCTAAGTACATTTACCGCATACGAAATGTCTGGCCTTGTAGCATTTGCCAAATAGAGTAGAGAACCGACAGCCTCTCTGTACAGTCTATTGGGAATTTGCCCTTCTCCTGATTCAGCCAAAATGTACTCAGTTTCCTCCCTCTCTTTTCTACCGCAGCTAGTAACCTCTAGTTGCCTAATTGGTGTACTAACTGGTCTGCAGGTTTCAAAACCAAATCTACTCAACATTTTTTCTATAAATTTAGTCTGGCTCATTTTGATAACACGCTCAGTTGGATCTCTGTCTATCTTTATCCCTAAAAATTCTTTGGGGGTACCGAGATCTTTGATTTTAAATTCAGCACTTAGATTTTTGCTCAACGTGTTCAAGACTTCGTTGTTTGAACTGGCTAACAATATGTCGTCAACATACAGTACAACAAGGATTGTATCTACACCTGAGTGTTTAATGTATAAGCACGGATCTATGTCGTTTAATTTGAAGCCTAGCTTAGTCATTACACTTGAAAATTTATCATTCCACTTCTTGGGACTTATCTTTAATCCATAAAGTGACTTGTTTAACTTCCATAGAAATCTTTTTCTGGTATCGCTGGTAATCTGAACTCCCTCGGTCAAATGTCCTCTGACAAGTCACCATACAAGAATGCAGTTTCAACATCGAGTTGTCTAATCATGTAATTTAATTTATTCGCAATCGAGAAGAAGGCTCTTATCAATGACATCCTGGATACAGGGGCGTATGTTTCACGTAAGTCATACACATTTTTATCTTTAAATCCCGAACTAATCGACCTTTGAATTTAGTTTCGCCCTGTTCATTCGTTTTTCGCTTAAAGACCCATCTGGAGTCGATTATATTTGGTCTAAAGTTATTCATTGATACATTAGATCTTTCTACTACAGTGTACACTTGTTTTTCTTTAATAGAATCTAGTTCTGATTTAATTGCTCTTAACCAGTGTTCTCTCTCTGGCGAGTTTACAGCTTGTTTAAACGTTTGTGGGTCACCTAAGATTTTTGCTAGAAGAGCATGATATTTAAGGTCGCTAAATTCTCTATCAAAATTAAATTCTTGTATCTCAGAGTCATCAATCAATTAGGTCTACCTCTTTTTCGTTTTACTTCGCTTACTGATTCTACTGTTTCGAATATCAACTCTTGCGCAGTCTCGGACTCTGATTCCTTTTCAAAGTTTAATTCTGATTGACCGTTTTCTATGCTTTTACTTTGAAAGTCTTTATATGTTAAGTTTTCTACAAACCTCACATGCTTACAGTCATACAATTTATTTTCGCTCGGTACAAGTATCGTGTATCCTGTGTATACTAAAAATCCTAGCTTTGCTTGGGGTGAAAACTTGGTATCTGTGCCGCGAGCTATTTTAATATACGATGCGCATCCAAGACGCTTGACCTGGCTCACGCATTTAGTCTGATCTGGCAAGATTTTACTCAAAGGCGCCAGCATGTCCACCGACTTGTGAGGTGTCCTGTTATAAATATAAACAGCTGTTTTTACAGCCAGATCCCAATACGAAAGCGGTAAGCCAGAGTCCAGCATCATGGCTCTTACTTTATTCTCTAACGTTCGATTAAACCGTTCGGCAACACCGTTGTGTTGAGGTGTATCAGGATAAGCTAGTTGCAGTTCTGCACCGTATTTGTCTAGGACCTCTCTAGTAGCCTGACAAACAAACTCTGTTCCCCTGTCGCATCTTAGATAACAGAACTTTTGATCAGCACCCACCAAATTACGAAGACTTTTTACAAATGATCAAATTAACAATCTTGTTGTAATAGATCGCGTCTATTCTATTGATTATAATTTCTCTAACTTTAAACTCATCATCCGATCTTTTTAACTCATTTACGGTAGAGTTCATGCTTACACTCTCATCGAGGATGTAGTGCAATTTCTTGTTTCTTAATTCAGACTTCAAGTAGTCTTCGAACATTTCAAAGTTAGTTTTTAACGTGAGTTTATAAGTTCTAGAGCCTAAATTTTCTCTGCCTATAAATTCATTTTTCAATTGTTCTGACAAATTCATAAAACTTCTATCATTCAATGATTTCTCAGTCTCTTTATCTTTTTCAAGAAGCAAGACCTTTATCTTGTTTTCTACTATTTCGTTAACTACATTTAAGGGAATGTTATTTGGTTGTTCTACAAACCGAAAGTGATCATTTTGTCTTACCGATTCACGGAGAAAGTTTGACCTGTATTCTCGATCAGGTGGTGGCTGCATCTGCTGTGACCCAGATGTCTTGTAGGGGTCGAACATGGGGATATCCACCGGCGTGTCACTCGGTTCCCCAGGCTCCTGAGCCTCGTCCTCCGAGTTGTAAGAGAGTTCTCCATCCTCGGAGGGCTGCCGCCTTCCTTCCGCCGACCTCTTCCCAGGCTCGCTCATGTCGATGTTCATATCGATCAGTTCTGTGCACCGCACCGTCTGCGGCCTGCGGAACGGGGTCGAAGCTACTTTTTCGATCCGTACAACTCGGGGCTTCTCCCTGGGGAATGGATCGACGTTTCTAGGCTCCATGGGCTCGGTTTCTACAACCTGAGCTGCAGGCTTCTTTGCCTGGGCAGTCTCCGTTTTATTTGATGGTTCCTGACCACGGGGCTCAACTGCCAGTGGTTTTACAGGCGGGCTTAGGAAGAGGGGCTGCTGCTGTCCAAAGCCTGGCACAGTGAGACCCTTCACCAACATCTCGATCCCAGTCAGAAACATCTTGTTCTGCTCCTGCATCATTAGCAGGACCCACTTCTGGTGATGGAGTCTGCTGGATATCTCAGCTGAAAAATATGCTGCTTCTCTGCAGCTGGCCACACACGGTCAATGACCGCTCTCTCGGTCTCCGACAGGGCATCGTCGAACCTGCGCAGCTGGAGTTCGCTCCTTGAGAAATACAGGGAGCCGTCCCTCTTCCTTAACAGAGTGATGGTGTCACGGTGATAATAGTCACCATGCATCTCGTTGGCTTCCGGCCTCGCCCATTCTCGGAGGATGATGCGACGGAATTCTTCTCGATCAGCACCTGTTGATTTAATTAGCATATAAGTGTTTTGTTTGTATGTATATGCAGAATATTATTCTAAATATCCATGCAATAGATTATTAAAACAGTAATAATAATTATTCAATTGCAACTTTGATTCGGAGTTACTATCACCAAATGTCTCTTGACTTTCCTATCTTGAGGAGCGTGTCTTGTCGCTTGCTCTTGCTCTCCCAATCAAGTGGGGCGATTCTAATCGCGCGGTCTTGGCATATTGTAAGATTAACCTGTTTCTTTGGTCGATGTTCTTTTCTGAATCTTACTGTCACCTGACTCTTGTCTATCTTTCTAGTTCTAGCTACTGTGTTGACTTTTGAATTGATTAGTTACGGCTTGCTTGAACTTTAAGCGAAAGCCGGTTACGCATTATGTGGGGCCCTCACAAAATGCGATTTTTAATGAACTGCAGTCCGTATTTATTTTGCAACACAGGATATTAAAGAACACTATTAAACATGCTACTCAACGGTTACTGATGCGAAGAATTTTTTTAAATTTCTTTCTTTGAGGTATTTTCTATTTCCGAATATCGTTGTAAAGAGCGTATACACAACGCGCCGCTGACCGGCCGTCGCGCTCTAACATACATAGACACACGCGCCACTCACGCTGTGAGTGCGAGAGAGAAGCTGAGTGGAGAGAGAGAGATAGAGAGAGAGAGAGAGAGAGAGAGAGAGAGCGCACGAAAACGCGCCCGTGCACACTCCGCTCGTCGCATGCGTACCGCGCACGAGGGAGAGAGATAGAGAGAGAGAGACTCCGCATGCAACGCTGCCACGCGAGCCGCCAGAAGTTCCCAGCCCATGCAGTGTAGCGACGTTCCGCCGCTTGATATTGCCTGCACTGCTTCCTCTATACGCGCGCACTTGCCGACGCTACCGCTCTCTCCGCGATAGAAGACGCTAGCTGTCTCCCTCCCCTTTTCAGGCTATGCGACCAGCAACTGGTGGTCTTGTAGAGAGAGACAGACAATCCCGATGTAACATCGGCGGCCGCCATCTTAGCCTCGTGCCTCCACTCTCCCCTCCACTCGCGAACCCATGCTCGGCTTCTCGGAAACGCGGGACTTGCTGCGTTTTGTTTTGAATTCTCGGCTTTTTCTAAACTTTCCGTATTTTCACGAAATACTTCTAATTTTAACGTTTTGCTCACGCCTTTTTACACGATCTAGCGCTTTTGAATTTACTCTACACTTTTGTCATGCTTTTCTTCGTAGCACTTTTCGCGACTTTACATTCTTTGTACGTTAATCTAGACTTTAACTACGCGAACTTTTCACGACTTTACACTTTTTATCAGTATCAATTTTGTATTACTTACTGAACGAAGAGCCTGCCGTTGCAAGTTGCTGCATGATGACCACCTTGTCCAGGCTTCTTCTCGAAGAAGATGCGTTGGCTCCTGGCCTCGTGACACAAAGGTGCGGATGATGAGTGGACACTCACCTCGCTTGAGTTCTATCTGCTACCTTTTGTCACTACACTTTACTTGCTCTCGTGAGCTAAAAACTCTCCCGCGTCTCTAGGCGCGTACCTCGCCGTTTTTCTTTTTGCTCAGTTGAAGCGTGACTCACCCGGCCCATAACCTGTCAGGTTGGGTGAGTCTCGTAAATAAAGTAGATAAACAAAAAGGGTCTCTTGGAAAAGGCGTTTATTAGAGAACAATACACCGCTGCGGACCAAGAAAACGTGCGCTCTCGAGGAGTGCCAGCGGTGAACTACTGCGGCGAGCCGAGCGACGTGCGACGTTGCAAACATCGCAGCCACGCAAAACGTGTGTTGCTGTTTTGCGCGGCAAATTCTCCTTAACGCATAAGGCTAAGAAAGAGACAGTCGGCGCGTGCGAAGCCCGCGTTTCTCGGACGTGAGCTACGTCCCGGGAATTCGCGGAAATTGCCAGCCGTCGTGAGCTCTGGGAAGAAGTTCGCCGGTCCGAGCTGGCGCGAGACGAGCAGCCAATCAGCCCGTCTCGCGCCTCGCTTGGCCAATCGGACTACGTTATCGGCCGGGCCCTAACGGGGGAGTGTCACCGAGCGCGCGAACGCAGGTGACTCGGCAGTTCTCGTCTGGACCGGTCGACTGCGACACGTCGACGAGAGAGAGAGCGAGTGTGAAGTGTGCGAGTATGTGAAGAGAGAGTGTGTGAGGAGAGCAGCAGCAGCATCACGACCTGGACCGCCATCCTGAGGAAGGAGTCCATCCTCGGAGACGACCATCCAGCCGCCCGCCACTGCTGCAATCCAGAGTCTTCACCGCCCGGCTGCCATCTTCCGTCGAGCAGGCACGAGAGGAAGGAAGCCAGAACGGGAGGAAGGACGTCGGCAGGAGAGTCTTCGCCGTCCAGTCGCCATCCGCCGTCGAGCAGGCACGGGAGGAAGGACGACAGAACGAGAGGAAGGCCGCCGTCGTCGAGTCTACGTGAGAGAGAGAGAGAGAGAGAGAGAGAGAGTAAGAGAGACAGAGGACAAGAGGAAGCGGGAAACCAGCGGCCGCGAGGCCAGCGAGGCTACCTTGCATTTGGGAGTGAGAGAGAGAGAGAGAGAGAGAGAGAGAGAGAGAGAGAGAGACGAGAGTGTCGGTGTGTGGTGCGGGCGCACACCACGACGTCATCTGCGCGAGGCGTCGAGCCAGTGCTCGCGAGTGTGTGTGTGTGAGAGAGAGCGAAGACGCGAAGAAAGCGCGGGAACGCTGTGCGTGTGTAGCAGCAGGACGGGCTTGCCGTCAACGTCGGGCATAGCCTGCGCGCGGAGTAGCGAAGAACCAGAGAGAGAGAGAGAGAGAGAGAGAGAGAGAGAGAGAGAAGGAACGAGACGAGGGAGAGCCGGCCGTGCGGCTGGCGCGTGTGTGTCTGTGAGAGAGAGAGACGGAGAGTTGTGTGACGTTACCGGCTACGGCTTGGGGACTAGCGCGTGTACGTGTGTGTGTGAGAGAGAGAGAGAGAGAGAGAGAGAGAGAGAGAGAGAGAGNGAGAGAGAGAGAGAGAGAGAGAGAGAGAGAGAGAGAGAGAGAGAGGGAGAGAGAGGATCAGCTGTGTTCAGAGGTGAGAGCCTCAGGACTATAGCGTGGCAGAGTGTGTGTGTGCGGAGTTTGCGAGTATCTGCGGGCCCTGCGTGGCTACCTTGCGTCGGCGGCTAAGGCCACCACGTTGTAGGGAAGGGCTGGGCGAAATACATGTGCAGAAAAGTGAATAAAGTGTTGTTTGTGTTACTTCTTTCCTGTTTCCCACCTCTCCCCAGCGTACTCCCATACGTCGGCGATCGCGTGTAAAATCCCGCGAAATAAAGAAATCCTAGTGCCTACGGAGGCGCTAGGTGTTGCGCACCTGTGTTGGGAGGCACAGCGTCGCAGACGCAGCTCGACGAGCTCGCGCATGCACGTGGAGGGGAGAGTCTCAAATGGACCTATCGGTTATATACAACAAAAATATAGGTAATTTTATTCTTTTTTAGGTACATATTAAGCTATTTACTTTTATTATCTTTTTCAATAACTTTATTAGAAAAAACTGAAATCTCAAAACTAAAAAATCACTATAAAAAAACCGCTGCCAATTATTTGGCACGTAGCTTCATTCAACATTATGTATTGCTTAATATCATAATTGTTTTTACTTCATATATAGATCTATCATAGATCTATCAATTTTTGTTTGTTTGATGGATACAATTATTTTGAATCAATTACATATATATAATTAAAGCTCTCTCTCTCTCTCTCTCTCTTCATCTCTCATATCTTCGAAACTAACTGGTATCGTAAACAACCCAAAGAAAGGGATCAAGATGCTATATAATACTAACTAAATCCAAAATTTTAAATCGATTATTGCCTTTTTACTTTAGTTATCGCGTCACGCAAAAATAACGATTCATAGTATACAGGGTGAGAAAAAAAAATTTTGAAGCTTAATATCTTTGAAACTAACTGGTTTCGTAAACAACCCAAACATAGGGATGGAAGTGCTATATAATGCTAACTAAATCCAAAATTTGAACTTGATTAATGCCTTTTTACTCCAGTTATCGCGTCCCATAGAAAAACGACTTTTTTCAGTTTTTGATGTTATTCTCCGATGAACTTACTTAAAATTAAAGTAGTATATAGTTCTAATTACCTTCAATAATGAGCATCGGTAATCTACCTTATCGACCTGGGATGCGATCGGTCCATAGCTCAGAGTGAGCATCGGTAGTCTACTTTATCGGTTACTACTATTATATCGACAGTGATGGATAATTTGGATTTGTAGGATTAAAGGTTGGGATTAATAAATAAATACACCAAAATATTCATTTTTATTTTAGTTTATTCAAAAAAGATAGGTACATAAAACATTATTTGTAAAGACATTATAAAATCTTTCAGAACTTCTTATAACCTTGATGTTCTGGCATGGACTTTGTGTTAGATGAATATTTCTCAAAAGTATTTTTCCACTGTTCACTTTTGTTAGTAGGAGTAGAACATGGTTCTCCACGATGCGTATTACATTGTTTATCATCTTGTACTCTTCTAGCGCTTTTGTCCTTGAGAGGAGTGTACGAAGCGCTATATCGATTAATTTTTGAGATCTATCTTGACTGATGGTTTATAACAGTACTGACTAATTAATTGTTCATGCAAGCTTTATATAGTTTTATACGAGTTTCTCAACATCACCACTTATAGGATTATACTTAACAATGCGATCATGTAAAATTAGACAATACGCAGTTGTATTTGCAGGCATATTATTCTTACAATCAAATTCAAGGCGTACATTGACAGCTGCTTGTTTAAGAGACTCGTTTTGTTTTGAACAATCTATGACTATGAGTGGTGCATGTTGGATAAATTCTTCTTTACTCAAAAGAGGATCTATTACAATTCTATCAGAATAATATACATTTTGGAAATTTGCATACATATCATAGAGTATGGCAAACTGATTGTTTGTAATATCAAGATTGAGATTACCGTATGGGTAACTCTGCGAGTTGAGGAAAAGTTTTACATTACTAATATCGCAGTGATCAAAATAACTAGCATTTTGTCTTCGCACTCCTTTCCTCGCTGTTTGAAAGCCTAGAATAATAAAACGTGGCTTTTCCAGTTGATTCGATGTTTTGACTGTCCATACATGTTGTGTGGTTGTTGGAAGTACTTCAAGTACTGGATACTTATAAAATTCCCATGAACGAAAACTCATAGCAATCGGTATATATTTTTGAATGTAATTAAATAGTTGTATTTTTCGTCGGTTTGACAGTACGAGGTAGGGCAAAAGCCACTCTATACGAGTGATTTCGATTTTAAAGTCTTCGTATGTAGGTCTTGCATCAACCATTGTAGCCTCTTGTAAAACAGCGTTCAAATCATTTCTCGATCTTGTGAGAATGAGTTCATGCTTAACGTTTACAACGATTTTTCGATAATCCTCGGCGAAACCAAAGATCATTGATAGGGGAACTGTCACATCAAAGTTTCCATTATTATCAGATATATTTCCCGCGTCAGTAATAGGTGTCCAACCAGAATTTTTAAGATACTTTAGTTGACTGGGCGAGAATCCTTTCATCATGGTTGTTGCAGCAACGTTTTTACATCGATCAATCTCTATGGCATTCATCTCATATCGAATTTCTTCAAAGAGATGACTGATAGCATTGTTCACAAAAAGATTATGTTGTACAACAGTACCATCTTGTTTAGTAATCTTGCCACAAATGTGTAAAGAACTTTTAAATGGTAAAATACATAAATCTTGATGCTGAATTTCATCACTATTGTTGAATGTATGTGAGGTGTAGGGTTGATGTGCATGAATCTCATAATGTGAGACAGATTCGTCAAAGACGACTGAAGATTGTACGTTAAGAATTGCCTACATCTTGACAGCAGCAGCAGATAAACGTACAAGTTATTTTTTCAGTATTTTTCTTACTTGTTCTATTTTTCCTCCACCACCACGCTTTACTGTGAGACCGAGACTTTGTAGAAATTGACTGTTCTGACGTGTCAATCGTTTGATCACTCGTTGTGGACTGACTGTCTGACGACATACTGAGCTGTTAATATAGCTTCTGTCAGCATTAAATACAATACCCATTTCAGGTGCTTTTTAGATGCAAACGAATTGTAATAATTTCACCTCGAAGATTAATCAATTCACCATCTTGATCTACTAGACGTAGTTGTAAATGATCGATCACTTTCACAGATATCGGTAAGTATATTATCTGTCTAGGAACTTCGATAATCTTGTAGCCAGGTGGGACTGCTGGGAAAAATTAATGTATTGTATGAACTTTTTGTTGATTTATGTATGCTCCAGTCGTAATATTACACTCGACTCGTAGAGCGTTCACTTTGAGAATAGCTACTGGTAAATCAAAGTCATGACTTATATATGGGGTTTTAAAACTCTTGGAGTAAATGCAAGTAGACGAGCAATCGAGTCACTTGGACGAAAATCGATTTCATGACTGCATTCAATAATACTACGCAATGTATTGCTTCCTCCTCAAGAGGAAGCTTTGTAATAGTAAATATTTCAGTTTTGCTAATACTTCGTGGAAACGCATTTGGAGGTGTTTGGAGTACAAATCATACGTTTTTAGAAAATGTCCGTGCGGATGGCTGTGTGTGTGTGTGTGTGTGTGTGTGTGTGTGTGTGTGTGTGTGTGCGAGTGTGTGTGTGTGTGCGTATATCGCCATAATTTTGGAACCATGCGACGGATCGTAATAAAATTTGACATGCATATATTTTTTCTGATTCTGAATTTAGGTCATTTTTTGTTTTATGATTCTGACCATTTTATGGTCATATTATAGCCATTTTTCTATTTTTGAAAAAATATTTTTGCTTTTTTATAATGATATGATTTATACAATATATTCAAGAATAGTGTATCTAAAAGAACATAAATTTGTCTACTTTTTCCCGCAAGATTTTCTAGATTGACTGATCTGTTCATTTTTTATGATATAAAAGGTAATTTTTCGATAAACATATATAACTCAAAAAATAAATAGTTAAATGTTTTGAAAAAATGTATGACAATAAAAAACAACGATATCTACTAGTTGTAAAAATTTTAAGCAATTTTGGCGAACTCTTTTGCAGATAAAATCAAAACTAAAAAAAATGTTTTTTTTTATGTCGTACATTACGGGAGTAAAAGGTTAAATTTGAGTTGAAATTTAGAAACAGATGACTTTTGATCACGTTCGGCTAGGTTCTTTTTGTAGCTTATTGAAACTTTTCAGTTAAAAGACTATTAGATTCAAATTCTTCAAACTCGCACCCTGTATACTCTGTGTGACTGAACTTATTAATTTGTTGTCTAAACCATATAATTTCATAATTAAAGCTTAGTATATTTGAGAGTTTTCGTGGTTTAGTAAAAAATGTCGTGCCCAGATGCGTTTTGTCGTGTGTGTGTTGTGTGTGTGTGTGTGTGTCGTGTGTGTGTGTGTGTGTGGTGTGTGTGTGTTGTGTGTGTGTGTGTTGTTGTGTGTGTGGGTGTGTGTGTGTGTGTTGTGCTGTGTGTGCTTGTGTGTGTGTGTGTGTGTGCGTGCGTACGTATACTGTTATAATTCTGGAACTACGTGATCGATCGTAATAAGATTGGACGTGCATATATGTTTTCTGATTCTGAATTCGAGTAAATTTTCTTTTAAGATTGAGACTATTTTATGACCATTTCATGGCCATTTTTCGATTTTTGAAAAAATATTTTTGCTTTTTATTATGATATGATTTATACAATATATTCAACAATAGTGTACCTAAAAGACTGCTACCCACAAGGTTGAAATATTTTCCCGCTTCTCCGACGCCCGCGCTCTCTCATCTTAAGAGAGCTCGGGGCTTCAGTCCCGAGCGGATCTCCGGTGAGACCACTCTCCCAGGAGCTTTGGAATATAGAAAACTATTACGAGGGTCTAAAAGGCGACTGTGGGAGTAATGAAATGAGCTTTTAAATTTTTATAGGCGATTCTGGGAATATAGACAATAACTTCAAGGGTCTGAAAGGCGGCTGTGGGTATGTAGAAATCTATTGCAAATGTCAAAAAGGCGACTGTGGGAATACAGAAAACGATTACGATGGTCTAAAATGCGACTGTGGGAGTGCTGAAATGAGCTTTAAAATTTTAAAAGACGATTATGGGAGCATAGAAAACAACGTCAAGGGTCTGAAAGGTGGCTGTGGGTATATAGAAATCGTGAAAAATAATTAATCAAAAAAATGAAGCCACCCGCAATTTTGTAATTTGCAGTTGTTAATGTTATTAACGATTCTGCAATTACTGGTATTTTTTTTATTACGATATATGTAAGTTATTTTAGGAGTTCACGGAGCTCTATCCTTTTGATATCCACCTTAACCCCCACTCCTCTGATACCCTTCCCCTACAAGTGTCTTCCTAACCTATCCTTTTAGTATCGAATAGTAGCGAATATTTAAATCAAAGAATGAGTTGATTGTCCCATGTAATTATCTTCCACTAGCAGAATAGGAGGAAGCTAAGTGCCAATGACTTGGCAGCGGTTTATTAATTGCCTTGATACTAACTTTTATGCCTCGCGTATCGAGGATGCCTTGCAGAGTTCGTTCAATATCCTCGATCTCATAACTGCCTGTAGGAAGTTCAATTATTTCTTGTCCAACGTAAAACGTATTGAATTTGACATCGACGTTTGGTATGGAATTGAAAGTTAGCAGCTCAACAAGTCTAACACTATACTGTTTATCTGGATCCAGCTCTATGGGTGTAAAATAGTGCGTCTCGAGGTTCGACGAGGTGCCAGAAAGGCTAAGAGTCATCGACTCAACAACCATCTTGAGTAGACTAATTCAAATGACTCGTGTAGATTTCTTTTTATATAGACAGAACTGTTCCTTTCGATTGAGCTGATTGCAGAGAAATTTCAGACAGAGATGGCCACAGATGAAAGTTGAGAATTCCTGATACCTCTGATAATTGTACTTGACTTGAGATACTTTCCAGTAGTTCATAAGATCTCGAGGTGGTTGTAAATCACCGAAACTGTCAAAGTAAATAACTTCTTTACCATTTTTTCGATAAGCTACCCAATGCGTGCCAGATCCACTCGCATCATCCAGATTTATGATTGCTGATTCTTTAGCTCGACAACCATTTGTAGGTAGGGCATTTCGCATAAAAACTCCACGAAAATTTGTTATTTTCATTAATTTTGCATACTTGAGTAGATCATAGTCGGTGAGTGCACGTTTTGGCAATCTTATTTCATCGAAGTTTTTTTTCCACATTGCTTCTTTTTTGTGTTTTGTTTGAGAAAGATACCGAAGCCTTTGTGATGAGGTTTTAAAAACAGTCCCTTACCGAGTGTCAGCATTTCCATTTTTTCATTGTGTCTTTTTTGCTCTTCCATTTGCTTCTTAGCAGTGTTTGCCTTATTTATTGCTTTGGCGATTTCTGTAGCTCCTCCTGCAAGTGAGCCGACTGCACTAAGACCAGCAAAAAGTGGAATAAGTGCTGGAAGAAAGCCACCTACTTGCTGGGAACAGGCAATATGCGTGGAACAATAACTTTACTTTTTCCACCGATTTTTTTCACATACTCACGAGCAGTCTTTAGCGCTGACTTAATCATAGAGCGAGAGTCATTGCCAGGAATGATAGATTTTTCTGTTGACTTGATCAATCATTTTAGCGTAATCTTTTTCTTAGGTTTGACAGATCTACCTCTTCCTCCTCCAACACCCATACCGAGCTTCGATTTTAGCTTCATAGTATTTGCTATGGCAAAAGCTGTCGCCCTCTCTTTCAAACCGGCGTCTCTAGATTTTACTCTTTTCCACGACTTTTCTGCTAAAACCTTATCAGCTGCGTTTCTCTCTTGAATGTTATCAGGATTCTTCGAGTAGGCAATGTCGTGTTCCTTGCAAGCAGCGTCCAGAGGATTGATTCCTGGATCTCCACGAGCTAGGCGTTTAGCAAGTTTAGTACCTGGACCACAGTACTGATAACCAGGCACATGAAGTTCAATGGGTAACTTGTTGATCAAATTATTCACTAAGCCCGAACCTCTTTTTTTCTGCATGATGCTAGCTCTTAGCCAGCTCATACTAGACTAACTGAGAAAAAGTATAAATGCTCACATTTATAGTAGCTCGAGTCAGTCGTCATATGAAATAGAAGCATGATGGATCTTAAGAAGTAGTCAGCAAAATTGCCAGTGATTAATTTTGATCTTTTGACGCAGCAGCAGAAGAAACAGCAAAATTGTCATGGAAAATTATTACCCAGCAGTATAAGAGCAGTATTTTGCGGTCCATCCAATTGCGGCAAAACGAACGCTCTCTTATCTCTAATCATTCATCCTAATGGTCTGNGATGAGGAGCCAATTTGCAGCCGTGAGAGTGAGTATCCTTGTTCTATTCCAGGTATCCACCCAATGATCTACTTACACCCGTAACCTTAATGTAAGCTAATCATATAATTCTTACAGCCCTGCAGTTCCAAGACCGTAGTTGAGAGAAGGAGAGATAGGGAGAGTGACTTGTTTTGCTCCCTTCCTAAGGAAGCCTTGTAATAGTAATTTTTGGAGTTTGTGTAAAAACATGTGGGAAGTGTGTTTTGATGAATTTTTAGTCGAAAAATGGTGTTTTTAGAAAATGTCCGTACGGATGTATGTGTGTGTGTGTGTGTGTGTGTGCGTATGTATACGCCTGTTTCTCAGCTTCTACTTGGTGGATTTTAACCCACCAAGTCTCATTTTCTTTGTTTTTGCTAGAAGATAGTGGGACGAAAGTCCGTTTTTACAATTTATATACGCGTTTTTTTTTTATAGTGATTTTTTAGTTTTGAGATTTCAGTTTTTGCCAACAAAGTTATCGGAAAAGTTAATAAAAGTAAATTGCTTAATATGTACCTGAAAGAGAATAAAATTGCCTATGTTTTTACCGTGAAAAATTTATATTATCGTTCGTCGTTCTTTTATTATACACCATACAGTGCAATTTTTTTAAATCGTTATAACTCAAAAACTAAATAGCGAATCATTCTAAAAAAATATATGATTATTGAAGGTAATTAGAACTATATACCACTTAAATTTTAAGTCATTTCATGGGGCAGATCCTGAGAAAAACATCAAAAACTGAAAAAAATCGTTTTTCTACGTGACGCGATAACTGGAGTAAAAAGGCAATAATCAAGTTCAAATTTTGGATTTAGTTAGCATTATATAGCACAATGATCCCTTTCTTTAGGATTTTTATAAAACCAGTTAGTTTCAAAGATATTGAGCTTCAAACTTTTGTTTTTTCACCCTGTATACTATGAGTCGTTTTTTCTACGTGATGCGATAACTGGAGTAAAAAGGCAATAATCAATTAAAAATTTTGGATTTAATAAGCATTATATAGCACCATTATCTCTTTCTTTGTGTTGTTTATGATACCAGTTAGTTTTAAAGATATTAAGCTTCAAAATTTTGTTTTCTTACCCTGTATACTCTATATAACTGAAAACTGCATCGCTTCGATCTCAGTTTCCATTATTGGATTTTAATCTATATTTAGATTTGTTTTTTGCTGTTTTTGTTTTATTAATTCGTTAAAAATAAGATTTTCAGTTACGCATGTGCGTACATTCATGTCGGTTTTTCGATCACTGGTGATTTTAGATACGTTCCGCGACCTACATCCTTATCATTATATCTCGGAAACTAAATTTTGAACTTTTCGTTAAAACATCATGATTATCGGCTAGTTTTTTTCTGTTTTTTGTTTTATTAAATCGTTAAAAACAATATTTTCAGTTACGCATTGATTATGTAATATAATTATTTCGAAATAATTTTATCCATCAAACGAAAAAGCATAAAAACTTTATAGAATTATATATGAAGTAAAAACAATTTAGATATTAAAGCGATACATAAGGTTGAATGAAGCTACGTGCCAAAGAATTGGCAGCGGTTTTTATTTGTGTCAGTCGTATGCACAAGTACCGAAACATTTAGTGCGAGATAATGTCAATTTGCTGGTAATTTTTCGTCAAGATGATATGAATTTGAAACATGTGTACAACGATCACGTTAATACAGATATGACATATCAACGTTTCAAAGATATTTGCTCAATGTGCTGGAATGATGGAAATCATAGTTTTCTCGTCATAGACAAAGATCGTCATATCAATGATGGACGCTACAGAAAAGGCTTTGATCAGTTTGTAATAAATATACAGGATATGGGAGAAATTTAGCAATCAGTAGTGAGACTCTAAACTATCAAGATGTCTAATTTTAATCAACAAACTGCAATCCTGCGTGAAGTTGAGAAAACTCGAAACGCAGTGAAAAGAAAGTATGATTCATTAAAATTACACAATTTGAAAGTAGAGAAGAATTTGAACGATTCGTTCAAACCGATTGTGAAACCTCTAGAAAAGCTCATCAATGTGAGTGAAAGAAGTTTAGCCCCAGGAGCAGTATCAGTTAAAAAAGAAAAAAGAAAGAAGAGAAAATTGGAGTGGATTAAAAAAAAGAGGAAAACAATGATAATGGCGGTGATGATGATGATGATGTCGGTGACAGTGATAATATTGACGATAATATCACTGAATCAGCTTTTGAATCAGCTGTAGACTATTTAGATATTTCAGATCATGAAGAAACCATCACTAAAGCTGATGATTTGGATGATGAAAAAACTGATGATAGTGTTGATAAAAACGTTCAATTGTTGCTTAATGGACAAGTACAGACCTTAGATACAGTATATGGAGTGCGAAAAATGCGGAATGGTTCACTTATGATTGGAAATAGCTCTATAAGTTTCGGAAACAAAAATAAAATAGTCATTGGTGATGAGAGTATGAAAAAATTTCAGGTCTAGTTGAGTTGTTGTATAAGAAATATCCCGATGATACTTTAATTACTGATAATGATAAGAAAAATTATGCTAAAATTTTAAAAGATACAAATGCACTCAGAAAATATTGTAATGCAGAGGAAGATATTCGTGAAAATACGAGTAAGAAGTATACTGATTTTGTAAGTAAAATTCTCAAGATTGGTAAAGGGGACGGGGACTTATGTCATATAAGATTGCTCGCGGAAACACTCATACTGATTACATTTATTGGGATGATCCAAACGAGCTTGTCAGTAGTATATAGGCAGTTATGGCGAGACACAACAAATGACGTCATCACCGGCGCCTTCTTATCTTATCATGTAAACAAACCATTAAGATAAGATAAGGTATCATGTTTATATAAACAAGATAAGATAAGGTATCATGTATACAAGTAATAAAGATAAGATAAGGTATCATGTATACAAGTAATAAAGATAAGATAAGGTATCATGTATACAAGTAATAAAGATAAGATAAGGTATCACGTAAACAAGTAATAAAGATAAGATAAGGTATCACGTAAACAAGTAATAAACAGATAATTAAGATAAGAGCATCATAATAAACAATATCATGTTTATATAAACCTCACTGACCCAAGCTTATCATATAAACAAATAATTAACAAAGATAAGGTATCTTTATAAGTTGTTGACAAGATAACGATGACATTTTTACTGATTCATAATAGTAATGTTATGGATTTAGGATAAGGAATGTATATATTATTTTGCACTACGTTTTGAAAATATTGTGGTCCTTAAAAGGACCGATTGATATGATAAAGTTTATTAATTTAAGATTTATTCCTGAAAGCTTTTATAGCCTTCTTGTTTTGGAAACGAAGAGGTGTTTGTAGAGTATTGAGGACAATACTTTTTAAAGTCAAATTTCGACGATTTATCTTTTTCGATGAGCGGCTTTTTATCCCCCTCCTTCTTGCCTGACGAGAATGCGTTTTTTATTTTATCCATTGTGCTGAGATGTTGCTTCAAGGGTTAGATTACTCGTAATGACAAGGTATACGTAGTGGCTTGATATTTATACCCACGGTCAAGGAGAATGGAGGGGATAAGCAGGGTTCGAATGACGTAACAAGATAAAATATATCTAAATTTTCTGGTTTATTACA
>CM053171.1:29338568-29379776 GCA_012977825.3 Pteromalus puparum
TCTCGGCGCAGATGCCTTTGTAGTTTCTGTAAGAGTAAGTTTGAGGTACGTGAAGTGGCATCTGTACGTCGAGTGTGGCCGTTATAAGATCATGTCCGTTAATAAATGGAGTGTCGGTCTTCCAGTGTGCGAGAAGGCGATCCTGCTCGTCAATTAAGCAGAGGTCAAGCCAGGTGTCGGAGTCCTGTTTGTGGTGCGTTGCACCATAGGGAACCGACAGAAGTGAGTTCTCATCTATGAATGACCTGATGAAATTGGCATCCTCAGAAGAGGAGAGCTGATCAGCGTTGAAATCACCCATGACAAGTTTAGTAGAGTAACAGTGCATGTGCGTGGTTAGTTTTTCCATAAAGTCACTGCCCTGGATGAAAGGGGCATGGGGTGGTCGATAAACAACGCCGACAAAGATAGGGTTAACTCCCCTCGCTGAGACCTCACAGAAGAGATACTCAGGCTTCCCTGGCCTGCCCAACCAAGTGCCGTCGGATGAAGTGATGATTTTAGCTGTGAGAGAGTTGTGTATGTAGAGGGCCACACCTCCACCATTCCGGTTTCTGTCTCGTCTGAGTAGAATGTAGTTGTCCAGTAAAGGGATGGTTTTGATTTTGTCGTCTAACCAGGAGAGAGAGAGGTGTGTGTGGGAGAGAGAGAGGGAGAGAGAGAGCGTATGCATGCGAAAGAGGGAGAGAGAGAGAGAGCGTATGCATGCGAAAGAGGGAGAGAGAGAGAGAGCGGGAGCGTGAGAGAGACAGAGAGCGTAAGCGAGTATAGTGAGAGCACGTGTATGAGAGTGAGGGGGCACGGACAGCGTACGCATGCGAGAGAGAGAGAGTATAGTGTGAGAGGGAGAGAGAGAGAGAGAGAGAGAGAGAGAGAGAGCGATGCCGTACTGATGGCATATGTACATCGCAAATCTGTGTGTGTGTGTGTGTGTGTGTGTGTGTGTGTGCGTGCGTGCGCACGTACGTGTACGTATGTGTACACAGGTGTGAATGTACCGGTTAATTAATGTAATTTCAATAACAATTTAATAATAAATGAAAAAATTAAAATAAATTTAATGTAATCATTTTATTATTTAGCCAGTATGTAGAGAGAGACACAACAAATCACATCATCACTGGCGCATCCTTATCTTAACAACTAATAAAGATAATGTATCATGAATGTATCATGTTTGTTTATACAAACAAGTAATTAACATTATCTTAATTACTTGTAAACAAATATTAAATTATATTTATTATTTGTTTACAAGTAATAAAGATAATGTTAATTACTTGTTTGTATAAACAAACATGATACCTTATCTTATCTTTATTACTTGTATACATGATACCTTATCTTATCTTAATGGTTTGTTTACATTGATAAGACAAGGAGGCGACAGTGATGACGTCATTTGTTATGTCTCCCCATAACGGCTTACTTACTACTTACGCAGCTATAACGTTATTGTGGAGAAAGAGAGAGAGAGCTGCTGATAATACGCAGCAGCTATTGATGCAGTGAGAAGATGCGTATATGCTATATCCGATGAGAGTATACACGAATAAGCGTGCATAAAGAAAGAACAACAGGTGTAATGTGATCCGCGAGTCGACGAAAAGATGCGACGAGTTGCACGTCGGCCGGTGACATCAGACTATTGATTATTCCACACCTTGACTCGACCTTGAGCGGACTCCTGGAGCACGCTGCCTGGAGTTTACGCCCTACCTCAGCAGCCTGCCAGAAGGTGTCCGCTAGTCTACAGTGACCTTCTTTATCAATTCTTACCTGCACAGGTGAGTAGGCATGCTTTCTCACCTCCACAGGATGGGGGTGATGACGTAGCGAAAGCTTCTATAAGAACATTCTATGGGGAGGAGGGCCTCACCTGCACAGGTGATTACGTAAGAGCCGAGTGGTGGGGGGAGGCAGAACCCGCCTTGTATAGCTACTGACAATTTATACCGCGAGTATCGTACGCTATTTTATAGCACTGACTAGCATAAATCCGCTGTCACGCCTATCCGTGGCCTAAACAGTCCATTTTTGCACCGTGCAGTTAGCACACGAGCGTAGCGAGGGCGGTCAGCACGGTGCAATAATCGACTATTTGTGCACCCGGCTGTGGAATTCGCTCCCGCAAAGCATGCGGATACTGCTTTCACTTTCAACGTTCAAAATAGCGATGCGAAATTTCCTTTTGCCGGCTTCCTAGTGCAATATAATTTGTTATAGTTTAATGTATGCGCCTGCATCGTGTCTATTTGTACCTGTCATATTTGAAATCTATTCTGCGTTACTATCTATATTGACGTGATAGAATAGTTTAATTATTTGTCATACACAAAAACTTGACGTGTACTTGTATGTATGAAACTGTGATATATAATGACGAATTTGTGATAACACAGCTGTGATTATAACCAGCTATGACGTTGTGTGACAATTGTAAATTTTTCGAATCTTTGAAAATAAATAGTAGTTCTATTCTATTCTATTCACAACAAAGCCCATCACATTTTAAGGAGAGGATTATACATCAGAATATTGATAGAAAGTATTTAGAGTTTCAAATAACCTCAAAACTTGAAAGAATGAGAAATACACAACACTGTGCACAATAAATATAAATAAAAAAGCCTAATAAAAAAGCTCAGATTGCTCTATCAAAGTTTCTAATAAAAAAGCTCAGATTGCTCTATCAAAGTTTGATCTCCTTGATTCGTATTATGATTTTACATCAAAACCTAGTTTTTCAAATAGATACAAGAAATATCTTCTTTGTAATTAAACAAAATGTAGACAAAATTTAGACTTAGCCTATGCTTCCCTGGCAGAAATTAAAACTAAGACAAACTAAGAAATGCAATTAATTACAGAGAAAAAAAAATTTGCTTATAAAAAATAAGAAAAACTAAGCCATTCTAAGAAAAATAAATAAAAAAATGAGAATACCTAAGACCTATTACACAATAATGGACAAATTTCTTGCTAATATTTGATTTTTCTTAACTTTTCTTAGTTTTTCTTAGTGGTTTTCAGCTTTTAGTAACTTTTTTAGAATTTCTGCGAAAATTTTACATTGTTATTCCAAAAAAATCCTACCCTGAGGTGGATTAGAACCCTTGACCTTTTAGATCACGGGCAAGAATTCTAGCTTGGCGCCACGGTTGTTTTGCAAATATAATATTCTTATTGTCATTATATTGTAATTGAAAAATTTTTTTATTTTAGGAAAATTGCGGAACATCATAGTTTAAAAGAGCTACTTCCTCCGAAATCAGTACAAAAAAATTAATTCAAAAAAACTAAGAAAAAGTAACAAAATCTTTATAATAGATTATGACAATGAACTGAAAAAAAATCATGAATCTTAAAAAACGTTAAAAAAAATGATAAAGCTTAAGATTAATTCAGAATCACTAAGAAAAACCAAGAAAAGCTAAGAATATTCAATAGATTTGTCCATTAATGTAGAGTAATTCGTAAACTTTCTTCAAATTTCTTTAGAAAAACCAATAATTATTTTTAATTCTTAGTTTTTCTTAATTTTAACTTCTGCCAGGGTACATATGCTATGAAAATTAATATTTATAGCACAGTGTGCAAGAAAGGACTACTTAGATCACGGATAGGCATTACAGCGGGCTTAGGTACGCTGTGCTATAAAATTTATATGATACTCGTGACCTAAGTAATACTTCTGCACAGCATAATTAGGGCCCGAACGCAGCCGTGCAAAAAAGTGCTACTTAGGACACTTGTATCATAACGTACTATTTTATCAAAAATTTCTATAAATTTTCCAGCTCTTAAGTATAAGTTGATTGATATTTGAACTTGGCGCCATGTTTCTTCAATGCGAATTTACAAATATTTGCCTCTACAAAAACAGCACCTGACATTTAAACTCCACAAATGAATCATGTTTGGTTCATCTAAATTATCTTTGAGTTGAGGGGAAGACCCTATGATTATTTTTCAACACCAGAGCTTTGCCACAAAAAAGTAGTACCGTTGCTACGTCTCTAGTCGAAATAAGCATTTATTACTTGTTGATTCACAATATTTACTTTACTGAAGAAGCTGCATGATTTGACTTATTTTATGAATGTGAATTATTTTGCTTTAAATCAATTTTTCCTAGCAATTATAACTACCTAATCATAGATTTTAAAAATAATAAATATTCTTCAAAAATTTATGTTTTACAACAAAAATTCTAACGCTGTGTCTATTCGCACTAAAAATCCACGTATCCACGTAATTACGTGGATCTAATACTTGACTTCACGACGTATTCTGCACGAAAAATTTAGAGACACGTAATTTTCCGGAGTGAAGTACAGACCCGTAAATTTTCCGGCGTGGATATAAGACACGAAAATTTTCCGGCGTGGATTTAAGAAACGTAATTTTATTAAATCTTACAACTTCATCAATTTTACATCCACGTAAAGCTTAGATCCACGTAAAGCTTAGATCCACGTAAAGCTTAGATCTACGTAAAGCTTAGATCCACGTAAATATTATATCCACGTAAAGCTTAGATCCACGTAAAGATTAGATCCACGTAAAGATTGCATCCACGTAAATCAACGTAGAAATAATTTGATTTATACAAGTGTTTTGATGAGCGAGAAATCATGTGGAATTTCACATTCTTTCAAGGTAAGAAAGTTTCAACTAAAAATATGAACCTGTGTGCTAGAAGCGAGAATACTAGGTTATGTCCATGCTGGATGGCAGTCTGCGCTGAGTGCATGGAAACAAATGTGGAATTTGCTCAATAGTGCTCAAAGATGATGATGAGTGTATAGCATGCGATACCTGTTTGTTGTGGTATCATGTTAAGTGTGCTAAGGTAAAAATTACAAAAAAAATAAAAGAAGAGTCAACCCCTTGGTTTTGTTCTCTCTGTAATGTTCGAGTAAGTTTATTTTAATTTTTAAATTTTAATTCAAAGCAAAAAGTAAATCTTGGTTTTAAATGATCTTGTAAAACTCTTAATAAAAATAGCAGCTTACCAAAGTTATTAATAATAGCTTTTCGAAATTTAATGTATAAGAGTGTAAAATATTGATTATAAAAAAACGCAAATGTCAATAATGTATTTAAAAATAGATCAATAAATAAATAATTGACTGCTACTTAAACTACTATTTACTATCCCTATCCCTATTAACCTATAAAATTTTATAAAAAAAACATTAGCCAGGTAATAGGTCCGTGTGTGAGGGGAGATGCACTCAGCGCAGACTGCCATCCAGCACAGACACAAGCTAGTATTCTCGCTTCTAGCACACAGGTTCATATTTTTAGTTGAAACTTTCTTACCTTGAAAGAATGTGAAATTCCACATGATTTCTCGCTCATCAAAACACTTGTATAAATCAAATTATTTCTACGTTGATTTACGTGGATGCAATCTTTACGTGGATGTAAAATTGATGAAGATGTAAGATTTAACAAAATTACGTTTCTTAAATCCAACGGAAAATTTACGTGTCTTATATCCACGCCGGAAAATTTACGGGTCTGTACTTCACTCCGGAAAATTACGTGTCTCTAAATTTTTCATGCAAAATACGTCGTGAAGTCAAGTATTAGATCCACGTAATTACGTGGATACGTGGATTTTTGGTGCGAATAGACACAGCGAAATTCTAAACAAAAACTGAATAGCACTTTTATAAAATTTAAGGGTAACTGTCATTGAAAATGTGATTCCTATAAGAGTACGTGTTAAATGAGTAAAAATTAAAATGCTAACAACTTTTTCTTCAATTAATATATTCAATTTCATTGATATCTCAATACTATTAAGTTAACGACATTACTATTTTAAATGACCTTGGATAATCAGATTTTTAAGTATTTTTATGCATGGTCATTATTGATAAATTGTTCTTACTTTAAATATTAATGTAAATTAAAGCTTAGAATTGTTTTATTAAAATTTGTATTATATACTATTATTATAAAATTTACTTTAAACTAGATTATCCATCAAATAATTGACTATGATACGTGTAATTTTTTTTTTAATCAAAAACTCAACTGGTTAATCCTAAATTACACTTGATAACCAAAGCATCGCACAAATCATTTACTAAATATAAAAAATTGTTACAAATACACATGAAACTTACACTTGCATAGCTCTTTAAACCAAACTTTTACAATAGTAGAATGATGTTTTCTGTGATGAATAAGCCATAGCGAAAGTGTTTGAATACTTTGTTGTGATGGATTAAGTTCCACTAGTTTTTTTATAAGTGCACTCTCAGTAAAACCAGCCATTTTTATAATTGTTCTAAACAATAGAAATTTTGTTTCGTTATTTAACATAAAAATTATTATCTAATTGTTTCATCACATGAAGGATAAAAAACAGAGTTTAAAATCTAAGAACAGAAAGGGAGAGGGAGGGAGAGGGTGAAAGAGAAAGAGAGAGAGACACAGAGAGAGAGAGAGAGAGAGAGAGAGAGAGAGAGAGAGAGAGAGAGAGAGAGAGAGAGAGAGAGAAAGCAAATAGCAGTGTGTTTACATTGTTATTATTTGTGCGGCATATGCTTATCAAGCATTAAGCAGGGAGACTAGAGTATAAAGGAGTACGAACGAGATAGGAATGTCACTAGATTTATAAGATGAAAATTCGTACAGATAGATGGCGCTTCAGTTAGCAGTTCTTGAGTCAGTTTAGGTTAGTAAAACTCATGCATGTCTTATTTGGAAATGCATGATTACAATGTTGTGCAAACTTGTGATAACGTACCGTCATTCGTGGTAGGATACGTTGTAAAAAAGTTCAGCGCTTCACGTCTTCTCATGAATACCTTGATAGTTTGGAAACTTAGAACGTAAGTGACCAGCACACGTTTATCAAGCTGATGGACGAAGGAGCTTTAATTTATCCAAGTCCAGCGCTCGAACAGTTGATTCAAAGCTTAGAAAATATAGTGCTTGATGTAGTTGGACAAATGCAAATTAAAGTCAACACTATGCATCAAATTATCAAAGAAATATCAATCATTCCGGACTTACAAAAAGTTGGCTGTAAAGAACACTCTACTGTTTTGACAAAAAAATTTTAAATACTATAATTTCTCTATAATTTCCTACGTCGGTCTTTTAAAAAATAATGTAATCTTATTATCTCTGTGATCATATTATTTATTATTAACTTAAGAACAAATATAAAATAGTAGAAAAGTATTATTTATTTTAATTGTGAAGTATGTACACACACCGTTAAATGAAACTTTGAATTCTGGAAATTCCCCCCAGTGCCGGTCGATGGTTAATTGGGGATATCTGTCGGGATGAAGCGGTCGGGAGGAGGAAGTACTCTTGCCTATCCTGGACTAACTACTTTATTCTCTGTTCTCTGTCACTCCCCTACTGAAAAAATTCAGATGAAAATCAACTGATAATAAGCTGATAATCACCTGATAATCGTGCCAAAACGTCAGCTGATTATCAGGTGATTTAAGCTTAATATTTTTATTAAAGCTAATAGTTATAAATATGCGTTTATAAGAGATAAAATGTTAATGATAATCAGCTGATAACCAGCTGATAATCAGCTGATAATCATCTAAAATTTGTAACCTTTATTATATTATTATAAGTTGTTTAAAATAAGTAAAATTTATAAATTACACATAATGAGGGCCAGTACTGGTGTTACCATCAGGATGATAACACGAAAACTCTGGCAGTGAGCACCCAAATTTTTGTTTTTTATTAATTAGGTTTAAAAAAAAATTTTTAGATGTTAAAAAATAAAAATTTGGGTGCTCACTGCCAGAGTTTTCGTGTTATCATCCTGATGGTAACACCAGTACTGGCCCTCATTATGTGTAATTTATAAATTTTACTTATTTTAAACAACTTATAATAATATAATAAAGGTTACAAATTTTAGATGATTATCAGCTGATTATCAGCTGGTTATCAGCTGATTATCATTAACATTTTATCTCTTATAAACGCATATTTATAACTATTAGCTTTAATAAAAATATTAAGCTTAAATCACCTGATAATCAGCTGACGTTTTGGCACGATTATCAGGTGATTATCAGGTGATTATCAGTTGATTTTCATCTGAATTTTTTCAGTAGGGTCCAGCCTGACTGGTCTGGATCGTAGTCGAAGCGGTACTGAGCGAGGCGCTCGTTCGCGGCGTGAGCCGCTCTCTCTCTCTCTCTCTCTCTCTCTCTCTCTCTGTGGTCGGACGTGCCGCCACCTGTCGGTGGGGTACCTACATATCCATCAGAGTCGACGCGTTTTGATATAGAGCGCATGCGCGTCGGCCCTAGTTAACAAACGGCCAGAACCGGCGGGAATTTCCAGAATTCAAAGTTTCATTTAACGGTGTGTGTACATACTTAAGAATTTAAGAACAAATGTAAATAAGTAAAAAAATATTATTTAGTACAACTGAATAATAAAGCGTATTAATTTTTATTCTATCATATGTAAAAATTGTTTCTTATTTAAATATTTGTAATTATTTATATGTAAGATTTTCGCGTAGAAAAGAATCACAAGCTCTACTTGCGATTTATATATAAATTTTCTAGGCACTTTGTATATCTATATTTATCGGTTACTGTCGATACTAGCGCTCTCTGCTGGTTTAACTTGCTGTATTAAAATCTGGGATATTTCTCTAACATGGCATTCCTACTCCTTATACTCTAGTCTCCCTGCACATAATGACACTATGGCAGTCGGCAGCGACGGCAGCACAGTTGTTACTCATAATTCAGAAATAAACTCTATGATCTTGTGACCGAAACTGTATTGCTTATGGGGTCTTTGGGGTCGCTGAAACTGTATCTGATGTTTAACACGTAAACAATGTTGTTTAAATAAATTTTTTAGAGAGATGGAAGGCGGCGTCTACAGAGAAGGATGACGGCCGCTCGGAAGAGAAGTTGAAGCAATCGGATATCTGGGCGAAGCGGAGTGTGGTCGAAGGAAGTGAGAACGAAACGGCGTCAACTGGTAGAGACGATGACCAGTCGAAGGCAAGACGAGCGAACGAGAGCCGGAAGACCGCGGCGGAGGGTGATTAGTCGATCTCAAATGGCGGCCAGATGAGCCTGGGTAATCGTGGCGCCGAGTCCGAGAGCGAGAAACTCAATCGACTATTGAGTACAGCTCTGGGACCGGAGTTGAATGTTGGCTTCGCGAGCGATCCTCCTGACAGAGACTGGGATACGTGGCTCAAGTGGCCGACACCTCCTCCGACTAGTTCCACGGGACCACCGCCAGAGCCATTAGCGCCGTTGTCGTCAGAAATAGAGGATCTAGGGGTTTCCCCTAGCGTGGTTCGAGGGGAGGGTGAGACTGATAGACAATCAGTTGAGAACGACCTGATAGCGCCCAAAGAACCGGAGACCGCCGATGTAGTGGAGCGATTTGCGTCTCGGCTGGAACCTTGTGACACCATTATCCGAGGATACGACAGTCAAGGCGCCCCCGTGAGATTATACTGCCACTAAAGATGGACGTGGATGGCATAGTGGAACGCTTGGGAATTCGCGTGGTCGAACAATCGCGACACGACCTAATAGACCTAGGAATAGATTTCCAGGAGAAATGGCGATTCGAGGTAGCGTACTGGGACAATCGGTGGCGAGTTTCCGGATGAGACTGATACGCATTCTACGGAACCGCCGGGGCAAAAGGGAAAGAGTTGCACGCTGAATGCACAGGACTCTCCCGGACGAACATGAGCGCCTACTGGCGGTCGTGAAAAGATTTCTGCCGGAAAATCCACCCGCCAACCTAGCGCCAACTTAGTACCAAACACAAGATAGTATACGTGGGAACGAAAGTAGTCAAGCACAAACACCGACGCTGGTCGCTGATTCGCTGGAGTATTGCGATGAAGGAGATCGAGGATATGCGCCGTCTCGGAGTCATTGAACGATCAGATAGCGACTTTAGTAGCGCCCCAGTAGTCGTGAACAAAGAAGGAGGAGAGAAGCGATTTTGCGTTGATTACAGAGACGTGAACAATGGAACAGTCAAAGACGCCTACCCGCTACCGCCAATCGGCAGTATACTGAATAAACTCCGGAACCGTTGGAGGAGTAAAGCAAAAAGTACACAGCGTTCTCGATGCCGGGCTCAGGACTATGGCAATTCACGAGGATGCCATTTGGCCTTTCCAACGCCCCAGCGACTTTCCAACGATTAGTGGACAGTCTAGTTGGACCAGAATTCGAGCCATTCGTCGTCGGGTACTTAGACGACATTATTATTGTGACCGAAACCTTTGAAGACCATATCAAATGGGTGGAAATCGTGCTGAAAAAGGTCACAGAGGCCGGACTGACAGTAAATCGGAGGAAGTGCGAATTTGGGTGCTCGCAAGTAAGATACCTGGGATATTTGCTGGACAGAGAGGGCTTACGACCAGACCCCGAAAGAATTGCGCCAGTACTGGAGTATACACCCCCGAGGATGAAGAAACAATTCTTAGGAATGGTGGGGTGGTATAGTCGTTTTATTCCAAATGACTCGGAGACCAAAGTGCCGCTGTTGAAATTGCTGAGAAATACGCAGCCATGGACATGGAAGGAGGAACAGCAAGAAGCATTTGAAGCGTTAAAATTAGCCCTCACTCGCGCCTCAGTACTCGCCAGGCTCGATTTCTTGAGGCGGTTCACGATTCAGTGTGACGCCTCAGACTTGGCGATCGGCGCAGTACTCACGCAGGAGTTTGAAGATGGCGAACATCCAATTGTGTATCTAAGTTGCGTCTTATCGCCAGCGGAAAAGAATTACACGACCACGGAGAAGGAGTGCCTCGCGATGCTGTTCGCGATTAAAAAGTTGCGCCCGTATATTGGAGGTTACGGATTTACGGTCATAACAGACCATAGCGCCTTGAGATAGCTCCAAAATCTGAAAGACTCGACCGGCAGATTGGCACGATGGGACTTTGAAATAGTACACCGAAAAGGAGCCAATCATCACGTGCCCGATGCTCTGTCTCGTAGCCAGAGGGCAGAGGGAAGACGAGGAAGAAGTTTGTGCCTTTGATGTGATATCGGATGAATGGTATATCAAGCGCCGGAGTGATGTCGTGAATTACCCAAAGAAATTCCGGGAGTGGAAAGTAGAGGGCGAATTATTGTATCGTTACCGCCGGGATCCACTATTGGACTCAATCAGTCACCCCGCCGAAGGTTGGCGACTAGTAGTACCCATAGAGCATCGACCCAGAGTTCTGAGCGATGCACATCGAGAAGCCTCCTCCGGTCACTTAGGAGTCGAAAAGACATATGATCGCGTCGCCCGGGAATACTACTGGCCGGGCGTATGGCACGACGTCAATCACTACGTTCAAGAGTGCGAGGAGTGCCAACGATATAAGACGTCACAATTGGGAGCCGCTGGACAGACGGGACAGAGAATTTTTGAACGCCCATAGGCCGTAGTAGCCGCTGACTTGATGGAATTTCCGACTAGTAAGAGCCAGTAAAAGTACCTAATCGTCTTCCAGGACTTATTCACGCGTTGGATCGAACTCAAGCCCATCCGAAAAGCGACAGGACAAGCAGTGGCCAAAGCGTTCAAAGAACTGATATTATTTCGATGGGAGACGCCGGACTTCCTACTCACGGATAACGGAAAAAAGTTCATCAACAAGACGCTGATGGACACATTAAACGAATATGGCGTTAGACACGTGACTACTCCACCGTACCACCCACAAGCAAACCCAGTGGAGCGCAGTTACCGCACGTTGAAGACTATGATCGCGATGTTCGTAGACAAGGACCATCGCGGGTAGGATCAGAACCTACACGAGTTTCGCCACGCGGTAAATACCGCCACGCAATCAAGCACCAAAGTATCGCCAGCTTTCCTAAATTACAGACGCCACCCGCAACCCGTAAACGGCCTACGAAGAGAAGTAGAAGTCCGCGGACCGAAAATTGAGGTAGATCCCGCTGTATGGGTTGATGGCGTCAAGCGCCTCGACGCGCTACGTGACATTGTATTGCGCCACATTAACCAAGCCTGGGAGAAACAGGCTCAAAATAAAGGGATAATAAACTAATAATAAACGCGTAGTGGAATTTGACGTGGGCAATGTAGTACGACGAAAGGTACACTCTCTCTCAAAAGGGGCGGAAGGGAAGAGTAACAAGTTAGACGCGAAATATAGTGAATCGTGCGTGATTCTCCAGAAGTTGTCGCCGTTAGTGTATGTGTTAGAAACGAAAGATAAGCGCCAAACCGCGAAGGTACACTTGAGCGAATTGCGAAAGTATGTGCCCCCGAGAAATCGGCCCGCAAATACATAACGAGGTGGTACGGCATGTTATTAAGTAAAAGTATTGTGTTGTCTGCATTGTGACATTGGCGTCGTCATGGCTGGTGATGGGTTGCGCCGACTTACTGACTCCAAATCTAAGTGAAATTCGCCCCCCCCCCCCCACAGGAATCATCATGAATAACCAAAAGGAAGCGTCGTGGGCAGAGATCGAGGAGAAAGAGAACTCCAGCTCCTGGAGGAGAAGCGGGAGCTTCTCCGTCGATCCAGGCCAGTAACCGACATGACTCGGACGTCGGAGGTCTGAGCATATCGCAGCCCCGTCCGCGCCGATGCAGCGTCCACCGATATAAGCCACCCTGGTCTCAACCATGAAAATCCCTCGCAAGACCATGGAGGGAACTCCAGGGCCGGTGCTTCTCTCGCCGGAGGACCGAGAGGCTTACCACCGGGAAGGCATCGCTCTAGACGACGAGGCGAAAGCGCTGGGTGAGAGCCAAGCCGCCGTCGAGGAGTTGGTGGCCCTCGTGGGGGAAGGACCGGCCGAGATCGCCGAGATCACTCTGGAGATTACGATCTCCAACGATCGCGCCGTTCGAGATCGCGTACCTCTTGTCGGAGAAACGACGTGCGACTCAGCGGGGTGATGTTCGGCGGGTTAACCTCCATTGCGACGGACCCGACGATCGACCCGCCCGCCTGCTCATGATTCAACCCCGTCGCCCAGAGACTCCACCCATCGGGATATGGGCAAACCCGGAGCAACGCCGCCCTCGTACGAGGAGGCCCTGTTTTTACAACATTATGTTGTACAAATCATAAATTAAAGTAATAAGTAAAATAGCGGTTCATTGGTGAAAGGGTGGTGAATGAGTGTGAGAGTAATGGAGGCGAAAGATGGGTGACGAATGCTCTTTGTGAATGTTATGTACTCTCTTGTGCGAGGAAGTAGCGTTTAGCTTGCATTTTGAACTGGGTAATAGATCTATTGTCACGAAGATGAGATGGTAAGGAGTTCCAGAGGTATGAGGCGCTGATATGGAATGAGTTCCTCAGCATCTCCGTGCCGAAGGGGGGGATGTCCAGGGCAGTCACCTCACCCCTCACAGGACGGAGTGCGACGTGGAAGTCAAAGAAGGCCAAGATGTACGATGGTGTAGCAGTGTTGAATAGTTTTCTGAGAAAACAGGCCGCAAAGTACTTCCTACGCCCGGCGGTAGTGAGCCATTGCAGTTCACGTCTGTAGGGGGTGATGTGCTCGTCCCTCCTTACACCAAAGATGTAACTTATTCCTGTGTTCACCAGTCTCTATAGTTTAGTGTCAAGTTCTTGAATAAGGTCACAGTATACTATAGAGCAGTAGTCTATGATGGGAAACAGCAGTGCTTGCACGAGATGTTTGCGCAGCTCTTGGTTGGTGCTCTTTCTAAAGAAGTACAGCCTATACATTAGTGAGTGAGCACGTTTACACAGTTGTGTGACGTACTCTTTCCAGTTCAGTTTAGAATCGAGCACCACTCCCAGACTGCGCACAGGCGATTGGCATTCGACCTGGGCTCCCCCTATATTGATAGAGGTGTTAGCGACATTTGGTAAAGCGTTAATGTAGTGGGGGGAGCCCAGGACGATCGCCTGTGTTTTAAGAACGTTTAGTTTTAGATGATTTTCTGCAGCCCATCCTGTAATCCTCTCGGCGTTAGCTGACATCTTCGCGGCACAAGAGTCGAGCTCCTCAAGGTGGCATTGGCTGTAGATTTGCAAGTCATCCGCATAAATGAGATGAGATACATCGGGGTCCAGGCAGAAACTGATGTCATTGATGTACAGGGAGAATAGCATGGGACCCAGAACAGATCCCTGCGGTACTCCCGTGTTGAGAGGGCGAAAGGTGGAAAGTTCGCCGTCATCACCAATGACTGTCTGTTTTCTGCCTGTAATATATGAGACAACCCAGCGGATAACTTGCTTAGAGAAGCAGAAGTGTGCCAGCTTACGGAGAAGTTTGACGTGACATATTGTATCAATGGCCTTACTGAAGTCGAAGAGAAGAAGAAGAGTTACCTTCTTGTTATTAATGCCACGCCTAACTTCATCCGTTAGCTTGAGTAGGCCGGACTGAGTGCTGTGGCCAGTGCGAAAACCAGTTTGCAAATCGTCCAGAAAAAGCCTGGACTCAAGGTACTCAGAGATTTGCTTATGCACCAGCCACTCCAGCGCCTTTGACAGAAAGCATAGAAGGGAGATCGGACGATAGTCAGTTAGAGATGTAGGAGAGCTGACTTTGTTTAGTGCATGCACTAAAGACTTTTTCTAGTCAGAGGGGAAGCACGACTCGCTCAATGACAGGTTAAAAATATGACAAAGAATGGGAGCGAGTACTGGCAGAGCCTTGTGAATAACAACCTGTGGGATGCCGTCGCTACCTCTGGCCTGGGAGTCAACGTGCGTTATTACAGCTAAAACGTCCGATTCCGTAATCTCCCTAAAACTGAAATGTTCAGGGAAGTTCAGACTCTCGAGGGTACGCAGATAATCCTCAACAGCAGGAGCTTGCGGGTTGTTGGAAATGCCGCTAAAATGCATATTGAGGTCTTCGTTTGAGAAGCGAGAAGGTGGTTTTAGCTTGGAGGATGTTATTCCAAGTTTCTCTAGCTCTCTCCAGATCTCACCGACATCTATCAGGGAGGACAGGCGTGAATGATAATAGTTCAACCTAGCCTCCTCGACCTGTCTGTGAGCATCATTCCTGGCGAGTCTATAAAAAAATAGGTCCAATGGGAGACGTGATCTGCGGNGAGTCTATAAAAAAATAGATCCAATGGGAGACGTGATCTGCGGAATCGCCTGTAGAGTCTGTCCCGTTCCTTCACAAGTTCACGAAGAGCCGTGGTGAACCACGGGTGATGCTTCTGTCCAGGTTTTACTGTGCGTAATGGGGCGAGGTGATTTACAGCGTTAGTTATGTTGGTGTTGAGTACAGCAATGCATTCGTCGAGTGATGAGGTGGCGAGGGATGACCAGTCACATGCCCCGAGGTGGTTCCTCAGTTTCTCGGCGCAGATGCCTTTGTAGTTTCTGTAGGTGAAGGTTTTAGGTACGTGTCGTGGCATCTGTACGTCGAGAGTGGCCGTTATGAGGTCATGTCCGTTTATGAAGGGTGTGCCTGACTTCCAGTGTTCGAGCAGGCGATCCTGCTCGTCTATCAAGCAAAGGTCTAGCCAGGTGTCGGATTCCTGTTTATGGTGCGTGGCGCCATAAGGAACCGATTGTAGGGAGTTCTCCTCTATGAAGGCTCTGATGAACTTAGCATCTTCGGAAGAGGAGAGTTGATCAGAGGACATTCGAGCGGTAAACTTATCAATTTGGGTTTCTCTAAGTCCGTGGTCCGGTGAGTCATGTCGTACATCGCGGGTCGTAGTCAACGAGTGGTAACTAAATCTCACGGTGGATCTGATTGGCTCACAACCAATCTCGGCGTACCACAGGGCTCGGTTCTGGGGCCCCTCCTGTTAAGCATATATATGACCTGCAAGAGATACTGGCTAAATTTAAAAATCCCGAGGGCGACTTATCATCTGGTGTCGAACATTTGCTCTACGCTGACGATCTCCAGACCTATGCGACGCTGTGCCTCCCAACACAGGTGCGCAACACCTAGCGCCTCCGCGTGCACTAGGATTTCTTTATTTCGCGGGATTTTGCACGCGATCGCCGACGTATGGGAGTACGCTGGGGAGAGGTGGGGAAACAGGAAAGAAGTCAAACACAAACAACACTTTATTCACGTTTCTGCACTTGTATTTCGCCCAGCCCTTCCCTACAACGTGGTGGCCTTAGCCGCCCACGCAAGGTAGCCACGCAGGGCCCGCAGACTCCGCACACACACACTCTGCCACGCTATAGTCCTGAGGCTCTCACCTCTGAACACAGCTGACTCTCTCTCTCTCTTTCTCTCACGTACACGCGCTAGTCCCCAAGCCGTAGCCGGTGACGTCACGCAACTCTCCGTCTCTCTCGCACACACACATGCGCCAGCCGCACGGCCGGCTCTCCCTCGTCTCGTTCCCTCTCTCTCTCTCATCCTCTCGTCTCTCGTCTCTCTCCTGGGTCTTCTACTTCGGCGCGCAGGCTATGCCCGACGTTGACGCAAGCCCGTCCTGCTGCTACACACGCCACAGCGTTCCCCGGCGTTCTTCGCGCTTCGCCTCTCTCACACACACACACTCGCGAGCATTGGCTCGACGCCTCGCGCAGATGACGTCGTGGTGTGCGCCCGCACAACACCCGAACACTCTCGTCTCTCTCTCTCCTCTCGTCGTTCTCTCTCCAAATGCAAGGTACCTCTGCTGGCCTCTGCGGCCGCTGGTCCGCTCCTCTCGTCCTCTGTCTCTCTTACTTCTCTCTCTCTCTCTCTTCTCTCTCTCTCGTAGACTCGACGACGGCGCCTTCCTCCCGTCTGGCTCCCTTCCTCACCCGTGCCTGCTCGACGGAAGATGGCAGCCGGGCGGTGAGGACTCTGGATTGCAGCAGTGGCGGGCGGCAGGATGGTCGTCTCCGGGGATGGACTCCTTCCTCGGGATGGCGGTCCAGGTCGTGATGCTGCTGCTGCTCTCCTCACACACTCTCTCTCCACACACTCGCACACTTAACACTCGCGTGCGATTCTCTCTCTCGTCGACGTGTCGCGTCGACGGGATCCAGACGAGAACTGCCGAGTCACGCTGCGTTCGCGCGCTCGGCGACACTCTCCCGGCCGTTAGGGCCCGGCCGATAACGTAGTCCGATTGGCCAAGCGAGGCGCGAGACGTGCTGATTGGCTGCTCGTCTCGCGCCAGCTCGGACCGGCGAACTTCTTCCCAGAGCTCACGACGGCTGGCAATTTCCGCGAATTCCCGGGACGTAGCTTACGTCCGAGAAACGCGGGCTTCGCACACGCCGACTGTCTCTTTCTCGGCCTAATGCGTTAAGGAGAATTTGCCGCGCAAAACAGCAACACACGTTTTGCGTGGCTGCGACGTTTGCAACGTCGCACCTATACACAGGTTTCGGTGGGTGATGCTAGTGTGGGTGTGGATCGACTGTCGGCTGTCGCGCGAGCGGTGTCGGCGTGGGCGGAGAACAACGACCTTCGCCTCAATGTAGGGAAGACAAAGGCAATCATTTTCGGTTCGGAGTATAACATTAACAAGTTGCAGAACCTATATCTTCCCGGCATCGGGGTAGGGGACGGGGTCTTCGTTCCTTTTGTTGATATGGTAACAAACCTTGAGGTGGTAATGGATTCGAAATTGACGTGGAAAGCGCATGTAGATCCAATCTGCCGAAAGGTTAACAGAGTCCTATATGGTCTCAGAACTTTTGGATCCTGCACCACCGAGGCCTTGCGTGAGCAGCTGGCAAATGCTCTCGTCATCCCTCACTTGGACTATTGTTCTCCGGTCTTCCCTTCCTTGACTTATCGGTTGATCAACAAACGCGACTTCAGAGACTGCAAAACTCCTGCGTTAAATATATACTTTGTGGTGCTAAGAAGGGCGAGCACATCACCCGCTACAGAGAGAAACTGGAATGCTTAACAGTGGAAGCAAGAAGGGAGTATTTTACGTTAGTACAGCTCTTTAAAGCGATTGTCATGGGTCAGCCTCCGTACCTTGTTGCCCTTTTTGATAAAAACCAATCCAGGACCTCGCATAGGAACCCACGAGAACTAGAAATTCCGAGTTCACGTACTAACACTGGCCTGAAGTCGTTTAGAGCCAAAGGTGCCCGCCTCTGGCACTCTATACTGAGTAACATAAAAAACATCTCATCGCTGAGAATGTTTAAAAACGCGATCCGCAAATATGTTCATCAAAAATATGTCGGTATGCCCTTCGAAGAAGACTGATGTTAATGCGGCTTCAGGCACACGTAATTTTATGTAATTGTATGCAATAACTAATAATGTAATAATGTACTATAGCGATCTGTAATCTAGCGATGAACGCGAAATTTCTAAATAGAAGCAACATATAAATGTACAGTGTAAACTCTGACAAATCTGTGATATTATGCAATGATGTATTTTTAATACGTAATAATGCAAAACGACAATGTACATATTTTGTCTTCATGTTCAAATAAAGTATTGGTTTGAAATAGTGTTGAGCATATAATTTAGGTTCTCTTTTTCACTTATATTGGCACCTGCGCCTTTCAAATCATTAACTGCTTTCTCAAAATCAGTAAAGAATGTGGCAGTATCACTGTATTTTTCCAATTTTTATTTTTCCAGTTTATTTCTACAAACTATTTGTAGAGCTGTAGACTCCTTATACATGTTATCAAACTTTTTCATTACTCCATAGGCTGTCGTTTCTTCACAGACATATTCTAGTTGCCTATTTGAGATCGAATTATGAATTATATTCATTGCCTTTAAATCATTTGCCAGGGAGCCTTATCCTTTGTATCATCTTTTATTCTTGATATAACTTCTTGACATTTATTTAATTTCAAAAATAATTCTATCCTTTTTGTCCACATACTGTAATCCTCTCCGTCGAGCACCGGTATAGTCAAATCTTTCTTCTGCATTTCGTCTAATTGAATTTTAATCTTCTCCTCAACTTCAAAATTTTCTTCAAATTCTCTGTAATTCTCGAACGTTCTTTTGTGTTCGGAATCTTGCTTTTCAATTTTCACGACTTTCTTCGTTTCCGGCGTTGCTTCGTTATTCATAAACCCAATTGCTCTCTGCTTGCACTATAGACCACGTGTTTCACGATCACTTTTTAATCCGCGTGCATCACACTGAGATTTCACTTTTTCTATAAACTTTTCCTTTAATTCTTTTGTCGAATACTTATAGTTTATGCCCTGGATAATATTTTTCTTCTTCAAGTTATTTTCACTTATATTTTCCTCTTTGAAAATTTTCTCACACCACGTGGCTTTTAACCTTACTTTATTTTACACTATTGCCCTCATATTTCCCGAAGGTTGTTGTATGAGTGCAATCGAAACCAACGATCTGCTATAATATTCACAAACAGTGAGGTAGACGGGAGGATTGTTTATAATAATGGTTTATTGTAATATATACAGAGCATGCCTAGCATGCGTGTGCTCTCCAAGAGCGTACAGCAACGAGTGGGGTGAGTCGTAGTCGCCCAGAGACTATATGTTGTACGACTCACATATAAGTACTGGTGGGGAGTCGCACATGTGTGTGTCTATCCAATACGCAATGCTATACCTACGGTGCGCAATGAGACGAGACTCTCTGTCGAGTAGTTGCGCACAGCGCTGCGCATATAAATGTGTGGCTAATGTACTTCTACACCATCGGGATATTTCAACAGCATTTATAATTCATGCATTTATCAACTTTGATCCCATCAATTGCATTGTTAAAGTATAAATTAAATAATAAGACTCATTCTATGTATGTACGCCTAATTAAATTGTACACGTCCATATTAGGAGCTTTACCTCGTATTTCTGTTGAATAAAGTCGGTAGCATGTAAGTATTGAAGATCTTTTACTGAACTTGCAATGTGAATCTTAATTGCGTTTTTGCATTCAAAACTTTATAAAATGCGATAAAATCAACATGAGGTGATCAAAATTCTTCACAAAAAATTATAATTAAAATCAATTAATATATAATCTATCTAATATATATTATAATCAACTAAACGGCCACGATTTTAAGTTCAATTTGTACTTATACTTGTTGCGACAAGTCCTGCAGATCGAGAGATAGTTGTACTCACTGCTGCTACTGCTGTCGCTGTTGCTGCTTCAGGAGTCTGGTGCTGCTGCTGTCGGTGTTGATGGGGGCTGTGTAGGCTGCTACGTCTGCTGCGAGCTGTGTAGTCAGAGCTGTGTAGTCAGATGCTGCTGCTGCGCGACTCGGCGATCAAGTGCTGCGAGGGCTGCTGCGATGAAATCAAGCGAGCTGAGACGACTGTGCTTCGGGTGTGATGAATCCGGGGCTTAAATACACCCGTCGTCTATAACTGGGTCGCATCTCTCCTCTACGATTTTCACCAACACCCCACCCCCATACTCCTCGTAATGAGGGCCTAGAAGGCAATAAAATATGTTGCAAAATACTCGTACGATGTTTCCGGATCACGTACAACTGCTTATTTTTAATAAAAGTTCACATAACCTAAAAAAAAGGGAAACACGCGAATCTATAAAATGTCAAAATCCTGATTCTTACCAAAATCGCTTAAACTGTAAAAAAATAGATGAAAAAAGTATATAGTTGCGGATTTTGGATTTCTGAACTCTGAAAACATGAAATATAGATTCTAGGTTCATATTTTATGAACTAATAACACTCAATCGACATTTTAGAAGCATATTATAGGGTCTTGGACACCTTAAATTATCAAAAAATAAAAAATAACTTTTCTCTCTTTCATACACACACACACACACACACACACTGATTGAAATAATGAATATATCAGATAATAGCTGTTAATAATTGATGACAACTGTATTTTTTCAGTTTGAAACAGTGTTCTTCTGTTAATAACTGTTGATGTCTGCAGTATGCAACAGTTTTATTCAGAATATAACTATTATAAACAGTTATTAACAGATTTGTTACAAATTTAAAAATCGCGTCTATACTGCGAAAACAATAATACGCCAAAATAACCGTTGATAATAGTTTAAAACTGCAGATAACTTTTAAAAACAGAAGTAAATTGCAAATAATTTTTTCTAAAACTGACTAATGCTGAAAATAATTGTTGTCTTTTCCTTAATTCCAACATTTCTTTACAGTTATTAACTGTTTTTTTTTTCAATTTTTGTTCACATATATCCAGATATTTCCAGATATTTACTGTAATCTGCAAACAAATTTTTTAGCTAGGATATTTATAATTCTATTATAGTTCAACAAGAGCAAAAATGTCAAGTCAAGTGACCAAATCCGATATGTAAATTATAAAAAAGTAATTAACTCGCATTTTTACAACCAAGAAGTTTAAAAAAAGTTTTATCCTGCTAGCACTTTTCTAGCCTGATTTATGATTTATGATTTATTTATGCTTTTTTTAACGAATTTTTTCAGTAAATTACACAGATTTGGCCCTTATGACCATACAGACCACCTTAAACATGGCCGGATGACCTTTCCGATATTTTTTCTCAAAACAATACAATGCAAGATGCAATTGATGCCTGAACTCCTAACCAACATACCTGCCGAGGACCGTCTCCAACCAACGTGGATGCAGTTCACCACCGCCGGCCTTTTCCACGAGCTGGACTTCGCGTGGGATCTAGCCCAAGATCAATTCCGATTTAGGGCTCCCCAGACCTCACCCAATCAAACTCTCACAAAGAGGACAGCCCTTGCCGAACTGGCACGATTCTTCGACCCAGCCGGCTGGCTCTCGCCTGTCACGGTCGTCGCAAAAATGATCATCCAGTATTTCTGGAAAGCCAAGCTCGAGTGTAACAAAAGCATCTCCGAACCATGGATGTCCAGTCGCGAAGCGCACTCTATATTATACCGTCAATTGTATCTTTCCAGAACGATATTAAATTTTTCCGCCTGCTGAGCACTAACAGTTTAAAAAGAGTTTGTAGGTTATGTAATAACATTCGCATTTCTCATTCGCATTCCTAAATTCTTGTTCCAGATGACTGGACATCAATGAAGGACGTCGACCGACTCACCATACCCCGCTGGGTCCGAATGAACAAAACGCGACGCATTTAACTCCACGCCTTCGCAGATGCAAGTCGAAGAGCCATGGCAGCCGCTCTCTACTGCAGAACCACGGACGTCGACGGAAGCAACGCCTCTGATACACTACTCTGGGCCAAGACAAAGCTCTCGCCAATCAAGAGCCTAGCACCCTTAACCCGGTCAACAGCCAGAATGACCATCTTTCGACTCGAACTCCGCGCAGCCACGCTGGCAGCCCGCCTGCTGCGATTCGTCGCCGAAGGCTTAAAAATTCTGTTTTCCGACTGCTACGCAGCGAGCCAACAGGCCACAGCCTCGTCGACGACTACATCGCCACGTACAGGAACTTGCCCTGGCGGTGGAGTGGCGACACGTCCCAACCAATGACAATCCAGCAGACGTAGCCACGCGGGGAACGAACGTGACCGGCTTAGAGAATTTCAAGCAATGGTGCGAAGGCCCTAGCTGGCTGCAGGCGGAGGAGCCCTTGTGGTCCAGGCCACACACCAGTGCTTGAGAACCCGCCGGACTCGCCAGAGAACGGATCCAATGCACCGCCACCGACACGTCAAGCCAAGACTCCCACCCGATACCCCGCTTCTCCAACTTGTCACAATGTCAGCGACTTCTCCGATGGCCGAACGCACGCTGGAACGCCGAGCCCCTTGGCCCCACTCACAGCGGAGGAGTGGTACAAAGGCTTTCTGGTGTGCGTCAAACTCAGCCAGAGACACCACTTCCAGGTCGAAATTGGACACCTCCGTCGCCGACAGCCAGTCCTCCACAGCAGCCCACTGACTCTGCAACTCATTGCTGCCCGGAGAGCAAATGCATCCTGGGCGATGGAGGTGGTTGAAAGGTGTAAGTACAACTTTAATTTGTACGATACTCAAGTCATATGTTCACTTTTCAGCACAGCGTAAGCACCCTCGCTATATGCTTCGTTTCAGTTTTTTTTTTTTTTAGTCTCCATTACCGGCGCGGCCAATTAGGCCCAGCTGCCGGGGGCCTTCCACCACCTTTGTGTGGAAGTAGTGCCCAATCCTATACCTCGATTTTTACCTCACTGTATCCCTATTATTTTTTCCACTCTGAGAGACTTCTCCGGTGAGGACCATATTTTCAGACACACACCTTGCTGGTTAAGCCAGCACTCTCTGCCCCCGAGAGGGCATCGGGTCCGTCTCTCAGTGTAGCTTTTCCCCGAGAAGGTCCCCGTATTAGACCAGCTCCACGCCGGTAAGGCCGGCGCTCCCTGCCCAATGCATCGGGTTGGCTACCTAATTCCTGCCTTTTACCTATTGTCCCTACCACTGTTTCGCATTCGCCCAGGCTTACACCTGTGAGGCAGGGAAAACCCGGAATTACTCTGAAGGAAAATTCCGGGAAAAAACCTACCTCGAAACAGCCGGAGTCTTGGGTACTTTTCCCGCTGAAAACAACTCAGAAAAAATCCGAGCTGACCTCACCGGGAATCGAACCCACGGCCCCTTGAGCAAGCGTGTCTCGGCCGGCCAAGTCGTGCGCCTTAGCCAACCGAGCCACGGAGGCTCCTGCTTCGTTTCAGTTTTTAATTTGTTTTTCTTCATATTGCAGTGTCACCACTACCGCCAAATGCTGCTTTGCAGCAATTGTACAGTGGCATCAGATCGAGATCTAAAAATTATGACCAGGTGGAAAGAGGACTGCACTAATAAACCATATAAGGAAGCTACCTGTCTAGGAACAGCAATTGCAATTCAACAACAAAGGCCGTAGAATTTATTACCGCATTTCCACTCTCCTCATTGTTTCTCTCCAGAAGATGACTAAATATAAAATTTGGAAGTCGGTAACAGCCGCAAGCTTCTACAGCTTAAATAGAGCTTACAGTCCCTTGTTAGATGCTTCTACATCCGCGAATTTTATCTATGGCAGAGATCTGCTCGGAAGACTCTCACTCTTTGTTAATTTGAGGCGTAATAGATATCTCACTTCTGGCAGAAATCGGAGTACGATTCATTTAAACCCCTTTATCTACCAGCTATTAAGATACGCTACAATCTCTCACCCTTTCCGACGACTTTCGGGCTCACAGGCCCTACAATTACCATACGTCACTGAAGCCTCGTATATCTAGAGTAAGCGGGCCTATGCCTTGGCTAACCTCTGGCATACGAGAGAGTGCGGAACTCTGACTCTGCTAAGACTAACAACCGATCTTCGGAGTAGCACAAGCAGCGTTGACAAATTGGGCTAGGCATACATACCCTAACAATCGACTCCAGCACTCGCTGAACATCCTAGGTTCCCATATATTCCTAGATCCTTCCGTGCAGATAGAATCTATGGCGCGCACACTGCTCAAAATCGACTTTTTTCAAAATCAAAGAACTTCCGATTGAAATAACCAATCAAAGTAAAATTTTCTGAGCGTCAAGTTCACCAGTTCTAGAATAGAACAGGTTACAATAATCGTATAATCGGCCTTTTGCCGTTTAGGCCAGGTTTTTATGGTTAATTCAAGTACATAAGCTATGTCGCTACGGGGCCATGTCACTACGGAGCCACCACGTGACGGCCCCGTATTAACACGGGGCTACGGGGCTAGCCCGGTATTGCACGGCCTGATAGTAACCCAAGTGGGTTACGGGGCCGCGACGGGGCCGGTATTGCACGGCAGGTGGCCCGGTATTGCACGGCCTGATAAGGTGGCNCACCCACCCCGTACTACTAAAAAATGGCCGCTATGCAAATTCGACGGTTTCTGAAACGTCTTCCTACTCCATGTAAAAATGGCTGAGATAGAAGAGTTTCATGATCCTGACGTTTTGCAGAGCACAGGTAGACTTGTAGGCTCCATTGTGATTTGCGCATACAGTCACAATTTTCGGTAAATCTACTGATGGATATCCGTAATCACAGATATCAATGGCGGTGAGTTAAAATCGTTCTAGCCATCTTTTGCGTAGCTCTCCTCTGACGAAGATCTTGTTGGCATCGCCCAGAGCTTCCCGAAGCAGCTTGCCGACTTCAGTGTAGGCTATGTTACCCGATGACCAGGATAGCCCGTGATGAGCTCGCTCAAGCCACTCATTCTCTTTTCTATACTTTTCCGTTAGTCATTTCCAGGGAAATGGTTCTTGGAATAGCAGGACTAGAGGCTCACTCTCGTCATCCGCGAGCGAGACAATAGCCAACTCCTTGAGAACGAACTCGTTCCCAGGCTGCTTGAAGCCTTGCATATCCACAGCGTACTCCACCACACGAGCTTCTTCTCGTCTCCGCTGACTGGACTATACTGAATGATGCGATCGTGTAGGATGAGACAGTAGGCCGAAGTGTTGGCGGGGAAATTATCACGTGACTCAAACTCCAGACGAACGTCGACTGGCGCACTCTTTAGTGTCTCGCTCTGCTTGGAGCAGTCGATAACGTAGAGAGGTATGCGCGTGATAAAGTCCGTCTTCTTGAGCAGTGGTTTGGGATTCTTGTCGTAGTATGAGTTCTGGAAATCTGTATACATATCGTACAGTACAGAGTACTCCCTATTGAAAAACCTCAGATGAGAATCAGATGAGAATCAGATGTTATTTTGGCATGATTTTCAGATGAGAGTCAAGTGAGTCTCATTTGATTCTCACCTGGTTCTCATATTCTCATCTGATTCTCATATGATTCGCATCTGACCAAAGTCAAATGTTATTTTGTTAAATTTTGATTTAGATTTGTAAGGAATTTGTGTGGATTTGTAAGGTTGGTAGGAGACAAATCTAAATTAAAATTTGAAAAAATAACATTCGTCTCCGATCAGATGAGAATCAGATAAAAATTAGATGAGAATTAAAGACTCACTTGACTCTCATTTAAAAATCACGCCAAAATCACATCTGATTCTCATCTGATTCTCATCTGAGATTGTTCAATAGGGGATCAGCATATACTGCGCTACGGGCCAGGCTTTGCATAGCCTTCAAGAAGCCTGCAACAAGCTGCTGCATTTATTCCTCTCTCATTTCGACAGATTAGTGGATGCGCCACTCATCGTTTATAACGGAAAGGAACCCCGTTATAAAATGATCTTCATAGATATGTTTCAGATTTACATCGCCTTGATATAAATCACTAACAAATTGACATTATCTTTAACGAGATGTTTTATAAAAACTGTCTATACTTTTATGTCCACAGTTTGATGGCCCGCAGAATACTGCTCGTATACTATCTGGTAGTAATTCACCATGTCGTTTCTTTCTCTTCTCTTTTCCAAAATCGAAGTTCGCGATGGGGAGTTTGACATACTGCTCAGTAAAATCCATGTTCACGTAACAGAGTCAGATTCAACATTGAGCTCTTGAAATATAAATGCTTGCTTTATACCTCGATCGTCAGTTGTAAATCAACACTCGAAGAGATGAGATGATCATACACAAATCTCAGAAAGGGCCGAAAGGCAATGGGCTGCTTGATAAAGTTATCAATAACTTTTTTAATTGTATTCAATCCGCTTGATCAGGCATGTAAAGAACATGACATAGCATACTCTGATAATGATACTAAAGCCACACAGAAAAATCATAAAGAAAGTAAAAGGCATAAGTAAAAGGCATGGCATAATAAGACCATGGAAGCTATTGCTTTAGGCAAAGGACTCCATCTTAAGCCCTATAAAACTGGGATGGGATTATTTATGTCGCCTCATATCGGTCGTGGTTGTAAAAAATGTTGGATTTATCCCTAGGAAAATACAGCGTTTTAAAATGTGAGAATTGATTTTATTGAGTTACAAAATTTGCGATGAGCGAGAGTTATTACTTATTCTATATAACGATAAGTTTATCGAAACACGCATCCCTGAGCATACGCCACAATCACACCTTGTCTGATAGCTTAATGTTTATCCGGCAGTCCAGCTTAGATGATCGCGTAGATATCGAAAACGTTGCTTACGAATCGCGCGTCTAGCGCTTGTCAAAGGTTTCGCTATAAACCTGCATAAATTCCGCAAAGTTTAAAAAGTTTATTCCGTCTACTCGGACTTGAATATTGGGATGCACCCGGATGACACCGTCAGCTTGAGACTCTCCTCAACAAATGAAGCCAGCGGCCGGACACCTCGTCGCTGACTCCTTCGATCCGGAAGAATGGCAAAACCTCCTGCCAGGGCTACGACTCCCTGCAGGATTCCAGTCTCACCGGGGCGTATTAGCCGAAAACTTGCGCGATGCAACAAAAAACTAATTTTATGACGTAAGACACTGTTCGGTTTAAAGTAAATATTTCGCTAGACACTTAATTTTACAACTTACCCCGATCTCGGGTTTTTCGTCTGCTAACAACGACACCAGCGGCTACCTGTGAAGGTGAGCCTAGCCCGTCTGAACTCTCGGGCTTCTCGTGTCTATCTGCCGAATTCGCACGGCGTCTGATTGCTCGCAAGCCCACGCACACACATACTCATACACCTATTTCCCTACTCGCTCGCTTTGATTTCCATCTCTAGTCGCGACACTCGCAGAGTGTCGTGACTCGCGCATCGACGCAACAATTTAAAATTTGTCACGCGGCCGGTGAAACCGACCGTTACATGGTAATCAAGTGAATAGAAAAAAAACTTCGATTTAACTGTGCCAAATCGTCCACTGACTAACTACGACCTAAAAAAGTATGCTCGTATGTTGGAAATCTTAGATTTTTGAGGGATTTTCATGAGAAATAATCTGCCCCCCATGATCCATGGTATAATGAATCTGCAGTGGTTAACTTGGATAACTATCAAAATAGAGGTACTCACTGGGTTTGTTATCGCAAGCAAGGTTCTGAAGTGCTTTATTTCGATAGTTTTGGTGATCTCAAATCTTCCAAGGATCTCATGATGTATTTTAACGTGAAAGAAGTGAAATACAATTACAAAAGAGAACAACATTTTCACTTATTCATATGCGGTTATCTTCGTTTCTACTTCTTAGCTAGGAGACTACAAAAGAGGTTCTCGCAGACAAATGGATTCATTATCATCCGATCAGTCATGAAAAATAGCTTTATTCTGAGTTTCTCAGAAAACTTATCTGTCTTAGAAGTGCAATATTTTCCTTCTATTGAACTACCGCAGCATAAGATTAGTATTAGCATTGAGATTATTTAAGCGTTTAACATTCAACTCGATTCCCAATGGCGACTTTTTAAATAATAAACTTCATTTGAGCAGAAATAATATCATTACAATCCCTACTGGCAGTTATGAGATTGATGCTATCAATCAATTTTTACAAGAAACTTTGAAATCCATAGGAATTGAATTTTCATTGAAAGCTAATAACAATACTCTCAGAAGTTAAATTCTCTGCAGTCATTTGATAGATCTCACACCTCATGATTCAATAGGCCGTCTCCTTGGCTTTGCTCCTCGCATTCTCAAAGAGAACATTCGACACAGCCCTGATTTGCCTGTGAAAATATTGAGAATCAATGAACTAAGAGTTGAGTGCCATATTACTGAATGTGCTTATATCAATAATAAAAAAGTTCATACAATCCATGAGTTCTTTCCCAGAGTGCCTCCAGGATATAAAATCTTGGAAGTCCCGTCTAATGTGATCCCTCGTTAAAAAAAAGGACCGAAACATATTGAAACGTACCTAAAATGTTCAAAAAACGGATTGGAAATATTTTATGAGATATCCATTTCAATCAGTTTCAATCCAACTACGTTGAAAAAATATATTTTACGGATTGAAACGGATTAATAAGGATAAGAATGGACTTAAGTGGATTCAAAAAACGGATTAAAACGTATTGGTTTTTCTCAATCCGTTTCAATCCTTTTTTTTAACGAGGGATATATCTACCACTCAGTGTGAAGTGCATAGATCATCTACAAATTCGAGTTGTAGATCAGGATGGTTTAGTGAATTTTCGAGGAGAGGAAATTACTATTGGACTTCACATCAAATCTGTATAATGGGCATCGTTTACAATTCTGGAACATGTATAAATCAGCCGCCATGTCAACGAGTCATTAGTCAACCGAAGAAACTCAAACCAAAAATTCGTTGAAAAAATTCACCTATATAATTCTTTACTGATTCCAGAAAAATAGACGAAATTCTAAGCATTCAATCAGCTGTCGTTGTTGAATTATAAGAATATTATTAGAATAAACAAACTAGATTGTTGTACGACCCTTACAAGGAACGTACAAGGGTCGCAAAGACTGCGTACAAAATATATGCGCACGAGAATGAGTGAGCGCGCTGACGAGTGTGTGAGGGGTCACACACATGTAAGTATCCCCTCTCGCGGTATGCGTGTGAGTCACGTGACTGCAAACGGTGCCGAGACTATACGAGTCTCGGACATCGCTCTCTTGGGTCCGAGCCGTCGCACAGTAGATATGGTGTACACGGCGTTGTAAAAGTAGCTGTACATAGTTTAGCAAGATAGTAGATGTGGTTTGGAGACCACATATAATAATCAGTGATAGAGCATGACAGAAATCACTAACAGAAGATTATCCAATCTTTTAATTTTTCTTATGCGAAGTTTTGGCAATATCCATGCATAGTTTTCAGATTGTTCGGTAACAAGTTGAAAACGGATATGGCTTTTAGATAGCACATTTTATTACTAACCATCTTTTTGAATTTAGGTACAATTAAATTTTTATTCCTCGTGTTACTGTTTGAGTTCAAATATTTCGTACTGAGATCATTGTAGTGAAATATTAGAGATTCATACGCATACAACTTATCTAGGTTTATAGGATTGTTAATTACAAATTTGTTCTTATTTACAATTTTCAAGATTCTTTTCTGCAGGTTTTGAAGCAAGCTAATGATACTCTTAATTACAAGCACCATCCCACGCTATAATTCCGTAGCTGACTATGCTATGGAAGAGTGCATAATAAATTATTTTCATAGTTTCAGTTGACATTACCGGGGCAATCCTGTAAAAAATATACAATAGATACTTGGTTTTTTTTCATCACATTTCGAATGTGAGGATCCCATCTTAAGTTATAGTCATAGATTAACCCTAAATATTTACAGTTATCGACCCTAACTAGCGGCTTATCTCTAATTTTAATACATGTATGCAAGGTCACACTATCACAGTAATTGCCAAAAGTCATGTAGACAGTTTTCCCAATATTTAGTGATAGTCTATTACACGTTAGCCAAGTATCAACTTTAAGTAAGTAGTTATTCATATTTTCTTGGGCCTCATTCCACGTTGACCCAGTCGATATTATAACAGTATCATCAGCATAAGAAGAAGTACCCTTGGAAGGAACTTCTTTTAACATATCATTTATGTAAATCAAAAATAGTAGCGGGCCTAGGATAGTTGCCTAGGGAACCCCGATATTTATTCTCATGCTGATACTTTTTTCGCCATCAACTCTAACCCGTTGGTATTTAGATTTAGATAGTAACATAGGAGATCGAGAGCCTGGCCTCTGATTCCAAAGTGGAAAAGCTTGTTAATCAGAATATCATGATCTACAGTGTCAAAGGCCTTGGCCAGGTCTAGGAAAATGACAATAGTTGGCGTGCTTTCGTCTAGATTATTGTACAGAATGTTAGTTAAATAGTTTAGAGCATTTTTCGTACCCATGTTTTTTCTGAAGCCAAACTGCTGTTCAGAGATTAGATTATGCTTATTGACAAAGTCAATGATTCTGCTGTATATTATTTTTTCAAATATCTTTGCTAAGTTGGAAATCAGAGATATGGGCCTGTAGTTAAAAATATTGTGCTTTTCGCCTGCTTTGTAAACAGGTATAATTTCAGCATTTTTTAGAGCATTAGGCCATGTTGCCTTTTCAATACATAGGTTAATGATATGCGATAGCGGTACAGCAATGAAGTTACATAAGCACTTTAGGGTTTTGGTGTTGATGTTGTCAACACCGCCGTCTTTTAGTTTCATATTGTATATTATGTTAGCAATTTCTATAGAATTAGTAGTAGGATTTAAGAATATTGAATTACTGTTCATATCCGGCATTGGAATATATAAGGTTGTTTGGAGATTTGTCAATTTTGGAACTCACGTTATGACCAATTTCACAAAAATAATTATTCATACAGTTGGCTATTTCTGCCTTATCGTGAATCTTACACTTATCGATTTCTATGTAATTTATACTATCTTTGGCATGCTTATTTTTCCCTATTTTATTGTTAATATAACTCCATAGTTTTCTCGAGTTATTTGCACAATTTTCAATTAGATTTTTATCATGCTTTATCTTCGCATCTTTTATAACCTTGTCTAAGACTTTGGCATAGGTGCGATACTCATGTTTGAGTTGTTCATTAGATCTATATTTGCGCCATAGATTATACAATAATTCTTTGGTGTTACAAGATTGGACTATTGCATCGGTTATCCAGGACTTCCTGCGTTTATGCCCAGCTTTTTTTTCCCTAAAAGTAGCCTGTTCTATACATAGTTTAATATCGCTTATCAATTTATCAGTAGCTGGGTTAGGATCATGTATTGACCTAATAGAGTCCCAGTTTCTAGAATTAGCAATGAACACTAATATTTTATAGTCAACAATGATAGAGGGTTCAGGCACTTTAGTTTTAAATCTTCCAAGAGAAACATAAAAATTGGATAGTGGTCAGTTAAAGAATTAATTAGTTTATAAGTAGCAGTTTTCAGTTTATTGGTTTTTATATTAAAGATATTGTCGATACATGAACCTTTACAGTTTCCAACAGGAGGTCTAGTAATACCGTTAAAGCCGGGTAAATAACCCTTGTCCAACAAGTTACAGAGGAATTCCTGGCTCACTTTATCTGATTCCAGTAAGTTGATGTTAAAGTCCCCTATAAGTAGGTGATTTTTTACTTTTTTCTTTTTATCTAAAAAATTATTTAGTGCAAGTAAGAAATCACTTTTAGGAATTTCATGAGATCTATAAATCGATGAAACATCCACGTAGCTATAATTGCTTAATTTGATATGAATATTAATCAACTTGATTTTGCCACATTCGATAATCCATGAGCTATCATGTTCAATGTTACTATCAACAAAAACCATAACTCCATCGTTTTGATTTAGTCGGCTATCATTGTAGTAACTATTGTAACCATCCAACTTATAGATCTCATAGTTGAATTGTACAAACGTTTCGGTGCATACCAACATTGAAGGCTTCGTGCTAGGCTACAAAATTTTCAGCTTATCAAAATTAGCCGACATACTACGTATGTTGACATGCATAATATAATCACCGTTGTTGCCTAGCACTTTGCTAAGACCTGTAGTGTCTTCAAACGTTCTTTCTTTTTTAATAGAATCATTATAGATTGTATCTAAAATTTCAAAATCCATTAATCGTTAAGTATTATAGATAATATTAAAAAGAAAGGACAGGAGAAAACTACTTAGTCTTAACCGGTTTTACCGAAATTTGAGCGCTTGGAGAATTACGTTGGGCTACCTTTTGGAGTTGATTCTGCTGTTTTGGATTCTTCGGTTTATGTGGTTTAGGCTTGATCTCCGTTTGATGTTTATCCACTTCATCCAGGGGACGAGAAGTGGTAGCAGCTGAGTGTTCTTGTTCGCTGGCAGAATCACTTGTATCTAAGCTAACGTCCAGTTGCTCATTTATCTCCACATGGTAACTTATCGGTATTGGTTTTGCAGTCGGTAATGTAGGTTTTACAGGATAGTCCGTTGACTCAATGTATCTCTTGATTCTGTTTTTTAGAATGATACACAAATTTGAATCCATGGCATCATGATTAACATTGTAATCTGTAGCATACTTTTGGTTGCTGTAACTACAGTTCGGGCATGCAAGCGCGCTTCGTTGCACCTGAGACATGTGATAACGTTTGTACACTTTGTTGTACTGTGGCCAAATCTACCACACTTCAGACATGGTTTAACGTTGATTAAGTCATACACCCTGCAGCATTGCCATCCAATAAAAATTTTGTTATTATTATCTCTGATATATTTATATAAATCAGCGGTGACTTCCACTAGTACAGTTGCATGAGAGGTTAGATTTGTCGTTCGTGTACATATGCAGTACGCGAGCTTTTTTTCCAAAATCGGCAAAGTTTCTTATGTTTATGTCCTCCTCTATACTGCTTAGATCCATATTACAGGCATTTTCGATTCCTACTATTTTGATCTTAGGATTGTTTACTTGTTCCAATTTAACCTCACAGATGTCCACAAAGTTTGTTTCAAGGAGTTTTTCAGTCTTGACTGTACTCGCCTCATTAAGGCATTTAACCATGATTTTGTTCTTGTTCTTTGAGTAGTAAACATCTGTAGCTTGAATACTTTTTTCGTGACTTAGACACTTTGTAATGCTATCCTTTACTGCTATTTTAGAACTACCACCAATTGGTTTAACAACGATTTTAGGGATACGCTTAGGTTGTTGCTTGTAGTTTCTGTCATTTCAGCGTAGGTTTTTTCTTTAGCTGGATAATTTACCTGAGCTGTTGGTGCCTGGTTTAGTAGATCCCGCAGTAATGTGTTTTTTTCGTCCAGTTCCTTGTTCAACTGTCTCAACAGCTCGTTTTCCTTGTGTATATGCTCGCATTCCACTTCAAAATCTCTTACATAGGTATTAAGTTTTTGGGATTTGTTGGATAGTTCCTCAAGTATATCTTTTCTCACTTCATCTGATTGTCTTTGTTTAATCGCAGCAATCAGAGTCCTAGCCGAGTCACTGAGCATATTCTCATCGACATTTGAGGTTAGCTTAGGATGATCCTGACATATGATAAGCCTCTCACTGATAAAAGTCAAGTTTTTCTGTCTAGCACAACTCTGGTGGAACGCACCATCACAAATAATCGCTGAAAATATTTACATCAAATTTTACATCAAATTAAACATTTTGAACTTTTACATGTTAAATTTCAAATGCACGAATAAAATTGTAAATCGTAAAATATCATATAAAATTTTACGTATTGATCTTGACGTAAAATTTGATGTAAGATTTCACGTAAAGATTTACAATTTTATTCGTGCATGTGAAATTTAACATGTAAAAGTTCAAAATCTTTACATTAAATTTGATGTAAAATTTGATTTAAATATTTTTTACAATGATGTAAATCACTGTTGTCACACAGTAACATTTGAAAAAACTCTTAGAGCCTTTGTCGGGAGGAACCTTCCCTCCCGCCATGTTGGCTATAATTGCATTTTGCAAAAACATTATTTTTCGACTTAAAATGCATCAAAACACAACTCCAACATGTCTTCACACAAACTCAAGAAATCACTATAACAAAGCTTCCTTAAAAAGGGAGAAAAAACGTACTTCATAATTTATTTAATTTCAATTAATTTTTTATAAACAATATGCTGCTTTATAAGGTTAAGTTACGCCACGTTTGAAAATAAGGGAGAACAAGAGGAATAAGGATCTTGTTCCGTCTCATTCCTCCTTTTTTCCTATTCCCCCGAAGTTAAGTTTTTAGCACGCGGGGCCCTTAAGCTCAGTATTGTTTGCAGATTGCTTCTCACTCAGGGAGTAAGAGAGAAGGAGACCAAACTCCATGTTGTCGAAATGGCTGGCTTTTTCCGACGGAGATCGCCAAGTCCGCTCGGCGGAACCGCCATGACCTAGCGAGTAACAGCGCCGCCTGTCGGCAGCTGATTCTGTTCCTACGTGAACTCGTGATTTTTAGAAGTTTCTGAGTTCAAATCTACACTGGAGAATATTTTTTTTATCTTAAATATAAATTAATAAGTTATATGAATTTCGAAATTAAAAAATTAGAATTCAATGAGTTCGTCAAATGTTCTTATTATATATTATATATTATTAGTATTATTACAATTAGACATGTTTATAATGTTTACGTACTATAGTTTTATATCAGCTGATCACTCGTGATTACATACAGATTGTTACAAGTATATCATAGTCAAATTACATGTATATTTGCTCACGCGTCAATTACATATTGTCACATGTACTTTCAGGGTTATTGTATATATAGTCGCTCATGTTTATATATCACGGTTTGAATGCTTGTATTACCAATAATAACCATTTTTTATTCATTCATAAAGCTTAAGCTTATACAAAGGTAGTTTAAGCTAACAAGTTACGTTACGTCTAAGCTATAAACATATGCAACATTCTTATAATTGACAACAACGGTGTTCATGACGTGATGGTCTAGAGCATTGCCTACAAATCTTATGGTCCCGGGTTCGAGACCAAGTACATATATATTTTTTTTCATTTATAAAGAATTATTATTTTTACGAAATTGCATAGATTTAAAATATTTTAATATTAAGTATATAATTATATTTAGACATGAAATTATTTTATTATTGAAGTATACATCTATTAAAAGAATGATCGTACAATACGTGAACTTATCAACGAGTTAATTTTCTTTTTGCAATATTGATTGAATAAATACTGCTTAAACAAGAGCAATAAATGAAGTTTAAAAGCGCAGAGAATTATTGATGATTTATATGCCGCTAGGCTGTTTATAATTTATTATTAAATTAAAAGAAATAGATATAAATATGTATTATATCCGGGTAAGCTAGTGGAAATAATTCGCTGTGCCAAATCATGCTAAACAATGCCAAACTATGCTAAACCATGCCAAGCTGTGCCACACTGTTCCAAACTGTTCCGAACTGTGCCTTTTTGTGCTAGACCTATATGCCAATTCGGACATATCGCACGATTTGGGATATTTTGGCACAGTATAGCACCAGTGCCCCATAGTTTAGCACAGTTTGACACAATGATAGATTTTAAAAATTAAAAATGTTTTTCCCAATTTTTTTTTCAAATTTCAAGCACAGTTTGCTACAATATGGCATAGCATGGCACAACCTGGCAAAATATGGCATATATATAAAACCCGTGCCAAACCATACCAAGCTGTGCCAAATCGTGCGAAATGTCCGAATTGGCATAGGTCTAGCACAACAAGGCACAGTTCGGCATGGTATACTGTGCTATAATGTGCCACACTATGGCATTATATGCTATACTGTGCCACACTACGGCACAATCTCCATTTCCACTAGCTAGGGTACATACCATCTATAGATATTCGCGGAAACACTAAGCGCAAATGTTTGTCTTATATTATCTGAAATCCAATTTGTTATTTAGTTATGCTTAAGCTTAAATTTTCTGCGCTTTCATACTTCATTTATTAAAGAGAGAATTAACTCGTTGATAAGTTTACGTATTGTACGATCATTCTTTTAATAGATATATACTTCAATAATAAAATAATTTCATGTCTAAATATAATTATATACTTAATATTAAAATATTTTAAATCTATGCAATTTCGTAAAAATAAAAATTCTCTATAAATGAAAAAAAAAACGCTGCCAAGTCATTGGCACTTAGCTTCCTCCTATTTTGCTAGTGGAAGATAATTACATGGGACAATCAACTCATTCTTTGATTTAAATATTCGCTACTATACGACACTAAAAGGATAGGTTAGAAAGACACTTGTAGGGGACGGGTATCAGGGGAGTGAGGGTTGAGGTGGATATCAAAAGGATAGAGTTCCGTGAACTCCTAAAATAACTTACATATATCGTAATAAAAAAAATACCAGTAATTGCGGAATCGTTAATAACGTTCCAGAAATATAACAGTATACGTACGCACGCATGCACGCACGCACGCACGCACGCACACACATACACACACAGACAAAACCATCTGCACGGACATTTTATAAAACCACGAAAACTCTAAAAATATACTAAGCTTTAATTATCAAATTATATGGTTTAACAAAGATAATAATGTTCAGTCACACAGAGCATACAGGGTGAGAGTTCAAGAATTTGAATCTTAATATCTTTTAAACTATAAGGTTTCATAAGCTACAAAAAGAACCTAGCCGAAGTGATCAAAAGATCAATCTTTTCCTAAAATTTCAACTCAATTTAAACCTTTTTACTCCCGTAATCGTCGACATAAAAAAAAACATTTTTTTCAGTTTTTGATTTTTATCTCAAAAACTAGTCGCCAAAATTGCTTAAAATTTTTACAACTAGTAGATATCGTTGTTTTTTATTGTCATGAATTTTTTCAAAACATTTAACTATTTATTTTTTGAGTTATATATGTTTATCGAAAAATTACCTTTTATATCATAAAAAATGAACAGATCAGTCAATCTAGAAAATCTTGCGGGAAAAAGTAGACAAATTTATGTTCTTTTAGATACACTATTGTTGAATATATTGTATAAATCATATCATTATAAAAAAGCAAAAATATTTTTTCAAAAATAGAAAAATGGCTATAATATGGCCATAAAATGGTCAGAATCATAAAACAAAAAATGACCTAAATACAGAATTAGAAAACATATATGCATGTCAAATTTTATTATGATCCGTCGCATGGTTCCAAAATTATGGCGGTATACGTACATACACACACACACACACACTCACACACACACACACACACACACACACATACACACACTCCAAACACCTCCAAATGCGTTTCCACGAAGTATTAGCAAAACTGAAAATTTTAGTATTACAAAGCTTCCTCTTGAGGAGGAAGCAAAAATATATGTATACTTGGTCTCGAACCCGGGACGATAAGATTTGTAGGCAATGCTCTAGACCATCACGCCATGAACACCGTTGTCGTCAATTATAAGAATGTTGCATATGTTTATAGCTTAGACGTAACGTAACTTGTTAGCTTAAACTACCTTTGTATAAGCTTAAGCTTTATGAATGAATAAAAAAAAGGTTATTATTGGTAATACAAGCATTCAAACCGTGATATATAATGACGACTATATATACAATAACCCTGAAAGTACATGTGACAATATGTAATAGACGCGTGAGCAAATGATATACTTATAACAATATGTATGCAGTAATCACGAGTGATCAGCTGATATAAAACTATAGTACGTAAACATTATAAACATGTCTAATTGTAATAATACTAATAATATATAATATATAATATATAATATATAATATATAATAAGAACATTTAACGAACTCATTGAATTCTAATTTTTTAATTTCGAAATTCATATAACTTAATAATTTATATTCAAGATAAAAAAAAATATTCTCCAGTGTGGATTTGAACTCAGAAACTTCTAAAAATCACGAGTTCACGTAGGAACAGAATCAGCCGCCGACAGGCGGCGCTGTTACTCGCTAGGTCATGGCGGTTCCGCCGAGCGGACTTGGCGATCTCCGTCGGAAAAAGCCAGCCATTTCGACAACATGGAGTTTGGTCTCCTTCTCTCTTACTCCCTGAGTGAGAAGCAATCTGCAAACAATACTGAGCTTAAGGGCCCCGCGTGCTAAAAACTTAACTTCGGGGGAATAGGAAAAAATATTCTCCAGTGTGGATTTGAACTCAGAAACTTTTAAAAATCACGAGTTTGTCGGGATGAGGCGGTCGAGGTTGAGAAAGTACTCTGCCTATCCTGGATTAACTAACTTCTTTATTCTCCTATCTCTATCTCTCCAGCCTGACTGGTCTGGACCGTAGTCGATGCGGAACTGAGCGAGGCGCTCGCTCGCGGCGTGAGCCGCTCTCTCCCTCTCTCTCTCTGTGGTCGGACGTGCCGCCACCTATCGGTGGGGTACCTACAGTACTCCCCCCGAGGAAGAAAAAATAAGAAGCATTTTTATTGATTGGTAAACTTAAGTAAAGTTGCGAGAGAGAGGAGTTAACAAAATTTTGCGTAGTTTTACAAAAAAAAGTTTATCCAGGGACTGGAGAGTATTTACAAAAATAATTTACATTTTCTTAAAACTAGTTGTTCGTATAACGAGTTTGCGCTTAGAATTACAAAAGTACTAGAATTAGAATCACAGTGTGATGATTGTACAAGTATTTTCTTGTAGTGTAACGTAATGTAATACAATGTTTGTACTGATGGTTTCGCTCCATCTGACTCCATAATTTGCTAGTACATAATACAATATTAAAGTTAAAAACTAGATTAAACGCAAATGAGTCTGTTGAGCCTTAGAGTCGCTTAGCGCTTACAAATGATGATTGAGTTTTCTGACTGTCGTACAGTGGCTCCGTCTGATTCCAGAGCTCTTTGCGTTGATGCTAAAGCGACGAACTTACAGTTTAATGAATCTTAGACTAAATTTCGCACAACCAAGTGTTATATTTCTTAGCGAAGCTAAATTGATTGCACGGGATCTCTTTTTACCACGTGCATTATTGACTACAACCTCTAATTTGTTTTTATTGACTAGACTGGCTAGCGTGGTTTCGATAGCCTGATTGTAGTTGAGTTTGAGAGAAACTAAAAATGGTAATTTGTGTAGCGGCAGCGAGTAATCGAATTCTAATCCGAGGATGTTCAACTCGGTTAGATTGGGCGCGTTATCAATGATTGGAGGAATCCAATTCTTGAAAAAATCATTGTTTTCTAGGTTTAAGGCTCTTAGTGAGGTAGCTTGATTCAGAACCAAGTTGGGAATCAAGTGAGTGCGAAATTCTTTTATGTTTGAGTAATCGAATTGGAATTCCTCTATGCAGTTACTGCTGGAAAATACTGCTCTGAGCAGCTCGACTGAGTTTTTGTTTCTACTCTGACTGTCCTTAAATACTAGTGTTTTTAAGTTCGTGTTAGCGGCCACGAAGTTGAACAGCTTGTCCATTGGCACTTCGTTGCACCCTATGATTTTTAGCGAGGGGATTAACGAGAAACAGTCTTTACTCAAGAATTTTAACGATAGTTGCGCATTGTTGACTAGTGTCAGAGTTTTTAGTTTATTTATGTCTAAAGAGCTTTCGCAACCACCTGGTGTGTTTCCTAAGGTTAGGTGGAGAATCGTGCATGATTCAGACAGAGTTTTGATTGTTTTTTGACTTGTCGTAGCCAAAGGCGTCTGTCTGGATCAAGCCGATAATTTACGCAAATGTTCAACTATTTGTTAACAAAAGGAGTTTCTATAGTAAGTCTGTGTGCGTTGAACAAGATACTTCTAAAATTGAATTTTTTGGCATCTTTCAACATGAGATTTAGACCGTTCTTGCTGTTGTACCTGTCTGCCGATGAGTCGAAGATAAAGTCGACAGCAAGAAATTTGGGGTTCTCGAAAGAGGCTATGTAGAAGTTGTAAATATCGTTTGCCGAGACGTATTTTAAAAGGTGATTTACTGCTTGAGGGCAGTCCAAAAGACTTGAAAGAGTCTGCGGCAGTACTGATGTTTTTTTTTGAAAACGATTGCGTAGGTAGCAATGGATTTTGACTGGAAAATTGATCAGGTCTGATCTTGATGTAAGAAACTTTCCCTTTGGGATCTGTGAAAATTAACTCTTTTTTGCATGATTTTACTTGAATCTTGCAGGAAGATGCCAGAGACTTACAAACTACAATAGCTACAGAGCCCGACTTGGTGTTTTTGAGGGACTTGATTTCTACATCATCGAAACCCTGAGCTGATAAAACTTCACGCAGCTTAACTTTGTTTAAGCGGTAATTTCATGCGCATTTCAGAATCATAAAACAAACTAGCGCGCCACAACGCGGCCTTGCATCGCGAAGCGCAAACGCTCGCGCTTCGCGTTTTGCGCATAAGGCACGACCGCTGACGCTCGCGCTCGCCATAAGTACCTGCCGGTNAAAAAAAAAAAAAAAAAAAAAAACGATGAAAAAAAATTAATTTTGTATCTATTTTGTATACAATTAAATAAAAAATGTGTTCGCCATGCGTAACTCGAATGTTTTTTATTTATTTTAGTTTTTAACTCATAATTTTCAATATTGTTGATTTTGGAATATACATTCATAATTTTGATATGTATTCTTTTATCGCGACAAAATTTACTTTAAATATGATTAAAAAAAACAATTATTATTCCGGAAGATTAAAAAAATTTATTATTTTATATTACTTTAATTCAAATTATATTACTTAGATGGGAATTCGCCTTGTTAAGCGACAACAAGTGGCGCACAAAATATACGCGAAATTTCATAAGGTGGACAAAATCGGAACTATCCTATTGGTGGAAAATACATTGCAGGTTTATGTGTAAGCTGTGACGTCATGCTTAACAAAGTGAATTCCATAACGTTTCTAAAGTCATAAATTTTGTGCAAAGAAAATACATAATTTGTTGGCTCTATATCGAAGCGAGGTAGCTAGCGAGCTCGACCACTGCGCATACATTGTGCGCATAGAGCTGGCGACCGGTT
>CM053171.1:29388486-29423901 GCA_012977825.3 Pteromalus puparum
TTGACCATGAGCTGTCTGAGGGGCGACAGATGCCCAGCTCGCACCATTTCCGGAACTCTTTCTTGGCTGCCTTGAGCTTGGCAGGTGAAAGAGGGCGAGCTCTCTGTGAGACTGGTGGACCCTTGGTGAGAATGTGATGAAAAACTCCTCGTTTTTTTGTCGATCTGAACTGATCAGGACCAAAAACTTGAGGGTATTTGTTGACGATGTGAGCGTATTTGTGGCTCGGTGCCACGAAAGAAATTTGCACGGGCTGCACTGTCTTGACAAAGGCAGGAGCGTGCGTGAATTGGTTGCCATCTACCAGTTTCTTGAGCTTGAGGTCTGGTAGTAGATGGTAGTGTTTGAGGAGATCAGCTCCTATGATGGAGTGCGGGACATCTGCGATAGTGAAATTCCAAGCAAGCTTGTACGTTAGGCCGACGTCTAATTCGAGACGTTTGACGCCGAAGACATCTATGGTCGTATCGTTGACAGCATAGAGTCGGAGGTCAGTAGCCTTGCCTTGCCAGTTGCTGGGTTTGGGAATTACTGAGATGTCTGCCCCAGTGTCTATCAGGAAGACTTGATTAGAGAGTGAATCTCTTACATGGAGACGTGCGGCTAAATGTGACCGGCTGTTAGTCTTCGCAACAGCAGGATTATTTAGTTTTCCTGGTCCTCTGAACTCTTGGGGTTCTTTACCTTGTAGTCCTGATTAGGAGCACGCTTCCAGGTGCAGGGCAGATGGCAGTTCTTTGCCTCTGTACCGTATTTGCGGTGGTAGTAGCAAAGGTTTTTGTCGTTTGAGAAGCGCGACCTAGATTTTGATCTGGCTGGGGTCGAATCTCGGTTGTTTTTTGAGTTGGCTCGAGACCTGCTGTTCGATCGATTGGCTCTAGAGCGACCGTTCTGCTTGCTATTGTTTTGAGACTTGATAGCTGCTAAGAGTTCCTCGAACCTGTCGTTGGGAACTGTAGCAGTCTGATTGCTCGATTGCAGAGCTCGATTGCGTTCAGATGACTAGACTGCTGGGCGAGTTCGTGAGCCATGTCTGCGCTCCTGACTAATTCGTCCTCAGATTTGTAGTTCCAGATCATGATCTGGATCTGTGGAGGCAGTCGTGATTTCCAAACCGAGATGATGGTTTCTCTTGGAATGGAGTTCTGAGCCAAGCTTTGCATTTCGGCAAGAAGGTCAGAAGGTTTTCTAGAACCGATTTCTACGCCTTTGAATAGGCGATCCAGTTGTTGCTGAGGAGTTTCAGCGTAGCGCTCAGTCAAGATTTTCTTGATTTGTTCGTATTTTTGTCCTCTTGTGAGGGTGTTGAGCTTGTATTGAATGTCAACGTGGATATCTTGTGTAAGATATCTCATGACGAAGTTGAATCTGGCCTCATCTTCGTTGACGTTGTGTGCCAAGAATAAATCTTCTAGTTGGCTAAACCAGCCCTGCGGATTGTGTTTGTAAAAGTTCCAGAAAAGCAAATGCCTGGTGCTTGCAAAGGCAGATGCGTTGTGTTGTTGGTCAAGATGCGGGTTTCCCTGCGAGAGATTCGGCAGGGGTAACCTGGTTCCTGAGTTTTCCGAGCTGGTGGCTAGTGATAGATGTGCGTCTGTGTGTTCGGTTGGCCTTTTGCAGTCGTACTCTCGCTGTTGTTGGGCCGAAGCCAGGCGTTCCAATAACGCGTTCAGTTTGAGGTCCAGTTGCACGTTGAACTGTTCTGTCAGCTGTGCCAGGTCGTCCGCAGTGGCGTAGTTGACTGCTGGTGACTGCTGGTTGTTCAGCAGGCTATTGTCTTTCCGCCGTGTTCCTGAATTCAGGAATGGACGGTTTTGTTCTTGAGGCGTTCCCAGGAAATAACTGTTGCTTGTCGACGCCGTTGTTGGGACTTGAGGTTGCCAGCTGTTTGTCCCCAAGTTGAAGCCGCTGTTTGCAGTGCTAGACAGCTGGCCTGCGCCGAACTGGAAGACGCTCTCGGTGTCGTTGAACGGCTGATTAAAACCTGATGCCATGTCGGCCGAGTGTGAGAGCTGTGAGTCTTTCGTTGTGTTAGCAACCATCGGTGGCCCCGAATGGTTGACGGACCTTGTAAAAGGAGAGTTCGACGAAGAGACAGTCGTGAAAGCAGGGGTGCTCTGCGATGTCTCTGAATTTGCTGACGTGAGCGAGACGGTTGGACTTTGTTGTCCTTGGCTCGTTGAGGTTACGGGAGTCGTTACGACGACTTCGCTTGTGTTTGTCGATTTAGTCGGGGAGTGCGTGAGTGTCATTTTCGGCTTCCTAACGTCTTTTGCGTTACGGATAGGAAGGGAAGGTTGAAAGATTCGCTTGCCCGATCTGAGAGTGAAGCCTAATTCACGATTGCTCATGTGCGTGGGGTGCAGTGCCTAACCTGACCTTGAGTTCGGAGCAGACGTACAAAATTATTATACAATGGTTGCAGTGTACTCGCATGTACAAACGGCTGCAAGGCAATGTCTGTCCGACTCGCGCACTAAGCTAACTAGAGGTTGATAGTGGATAGTGAGAGAAAAGAAAAAGATTTTCTACCTTAGTTGTTCGTCGATCTTGATTGGAGACGAGCAGGGTCGTGTGAGTTTCACTAGACTTCCCTGTTGTGTCGCTCACGAGGAGCTCAGTCCGGGAGACGACAACAACGAGAGATAGTTGTCGCGATTCCCAGCACGCCCGCTAGTTGTCGAGGCTGCTGTGACTGAGGCTCGATGCGTTGCCCTGGAGGTCTGTGGGGTACCACTTGCGAGGAGCGCCGTCCGGGAGTGGTAGCCGTTGACACGGGTGCAAACGCTGATCGTCGAGCGAGAAAAGAGAGTGAAACGCATGAAAGAGAAATTCGAAAGAATTACTGAGATTGCTAACGCGTTTCACCTCGGATTTCGCAAGTTAATGAGCGAGAGAAAAAATCGATTGAAAAGAAATGAAAATAAAAAGAAAAGAAAGAAGAAAAAAAAAAAAAAAAAAATTTTTTCAGACTTAGTCGCGATCTCGATAACGCAATGTGTGCGTGATGATTCGTAGAATCGTCGTTGCTCGCGTGAGCTGTTCTTAGAATTCGAAGACTCGCCGAAGCAAGATGGCGGCCTAACGGTCGAGATTCGCGCGCGCACTTCTTTGTTACCTTAAAGCGAAAATGGCGATTCCCGCGTGAATCGCCGCGCAAAACGACGTGAAGAGAGACATTGCATGTCTGCAGCGTGGTGTCAGATGTCGGTAGGCTGTTGACGGAGACCTAGAATGCTTCCTCGATGGTCTGTGGCTTTGGAATTCCTGAATCGCCTTGACTTTTTCTGGGCTGGGGTTGAAACCTATCTGAGTGATAAGATGGCCCAGAAAAATTTTTTAGTTTGGTGACGCTCGAAACTGCATTTCTCGAGATTGATTGGCAGCTCGATAGTCTCATTGAGGCGACTTAAGAACTGTGTCAAGGTGTTTCTGGTGTTCGTGCCTCCGACCCGTGGAAGCGATGAGGATGTCGTCTAAGTAGATTGAAGAAGACAACAGTCGAGATCTCCAAGCGCTGAGTTATATAGCGCTGGGAAGGTCGAGTGAAGGCATTTCGAAATCCGAACGTCCATACTGGGGAGCTCGTAGGCGTCTGACATGGGAGTGATCGATTGCCGTTTTGGGGATGTCTTGCGGGGCTACAAGGAATTTGTGTAGGCTGCGGTAAGTCCTAGCGGCCGAGAAGATTTATTTTGGCCGTGGCAAAAGGTCATGCAATCAATGCAATGTGTGGAATTGGGTAGAACGATCTCTGATCGTCATTCAGATTAAGTTTTGTGGCGATAATAATCAACCGCAAGGACGCCATCCCGGTTTTTCTTCATCAACCATGGTGTAAGGGCTTGGACCATGGAGCCTTTGGGTCCCCCCCCCTGGAGGCGACAGATGCGCGCAGCTCGCACACATTTCCGGTTAGCTGCTTTCTTGGCTGCGTTGAGCTTGGCAGGTGAAAGAGGGGCGAGAGCTCTCTGTGAGACGTGTGGACCTTGTGAGAAATGAGTGATATACTTTCGTTTTTTTTGATCGATCTGAAGCTGATCAGGGACCAACAAACTTGAGGGTAATTTGATTGACATCGTGAGCGTAATTTGTGGTCGTGCAGAAAGAGATTTGCACGGGCTCTGCACCTGTCTTGACGAAGGGCAGGTCGTGCGCGAATTGGGTTGGCGCCGTCTACCAGATTCTTTGAGTTTGAGATCTGGTAGTGAAATGGTAAGTGTTTGAGGAGATCGGCTCCTTATGATAGGATGCGGGAACATCTGCGATGGTAAATTCCAAGAAGCTTGTAAGGCAGGGCCACGACGTCTAAATTCGAGACGTTGACGCCGAAGACATCATGGTCCGTGTCGTTGACAGCATAGAGCGAAGTCGGCGTAGCCTTGCCTTGCCAGTCTGCTGGTTTTGGGAAGTACTAGAGATGTCCCCCCAGTGTCCATATCAGGAAAGACTTGATTAGAGAGTGGAATCTCTTTAACATGGAGACGTGCGGCCTAAATGTGAACCGGCTGTCAGTCTCCTCGCAACAGCAAGGATTATTAGTTTTCCTGGTCCCTCTGAGCTCTTGGGGTTCTTTAACCTTGTAGTCAGCTGATAGGAGCCACGCTTCCAGGTGCGAGGGCAGATGGCAGTTCATTGCCCTCTGTACAGCGTATTTGCGTGGTAGTCAAGGTTTGTTGTCGTTTGAGAGGCGCGACCTAGATTTGATCTGGCCTGGGGTCGAATCTCGGGTTTGTTTTTTGAGTTGGCTCGCGAGATCTGTTGTTCCGATCGATTGGCTTAGAGCGAAGACGGTTCTGCTTGGCTGTTGTTGTTGAGACTTGATATGCTGCTAGGAGTTCCTCGAACCTAGTCCGTTGGGAAATTGTTAAGAAGGCTGATTGCTCGAATGCAAAAGCGTCAGATGACTGGACTGTTGGGCGAGTCTCCGTGAGCCATCGTCTGCACTCTCGCTGACTATTTCGTCCTCAGATTGTAAGTTCCAGATGCATGGATCTGTATCTGTGGGGGCAGTCGTGATTTCCAAAACCGGAAGATGATGGTTTCTCTTGAATAGAGTTGCTGAGGCCAAGCTTTGCATTTCGGCAAGAAGGGTCAGAAAGGTTTTCTAGAACCGATTTCTACGCCATGTTGAATAGGCGATCGAGTTGTTGCTGAGGAGTTTAAGCGTAGAGCCAGTCAAGATTTTTTTGATTTGTTTCATATTTGGTGCTCCTCAGCCATCACGACCACCGATAAGACAACGTTGTTATACTCAAAACTTACATATGATCATTGGCCCCATTAAGGGTTTAGGGTTTAGCCTGTACTAGAGTTTTGAGATAGCCTGTATTAGAATTTTGAGATTGTTCATAAATTTATGGTTATTTATTAACCATGAGACCGCTGCGGAAGCGCGAACCGTCGCCAGTCGCGACGTCGCCGCGCTTGTCATTTCTCCGCTCTTCTGCTCCGCCACCACATGTGAACTCTCTCTCCTCCTTTCCTCTCCGCCTCTGCCGCTGGCGGGGAAGCTAGATGCGTACGACCGCCCCTACTTTACCTCTCCTCCGCTCCTTCTCGATGCGTATAGTTCGGAGAGAAATACGTGCGGCGGCGCTAGCTTACGGCTGCATATCGCCTGGCACGCTTTTGCCTACCTCATCGGCAATCTCTCTACTAATCTCTGATACTAGATTGATTCTTGTTGCTTTTTGAGGTATCCGGAGCAAAACTAACGCGTTTGGGTGCTGGAGGTTGAGGAACCGGAAGCGTTTGATCCGGAGGATCGACGATGGGGGAAGAGGGAGGTGCGGGTGGTGCCGGTTGTATGTCGTCTGCTGGAAGCTGCGTGGATTTAGAAGTACCGGGTGCTGGTTGAGCGCGGTTGACTTCCGGTGGCTGAGGAATCTTGATCGGTTCAGGTGTTGTGTTTTCCTTAGTGCCGTCAGGCTCCTCTTGTAGCATGAACGCAGGCTTCACGCGTTGCAAAGACACTGTTTTCTGTGTGCCGTTAACTTCAATTACTAAGGTCTGGTTCTCCATGTTGCGAGATATGACCTTGTGAGGGCCAGTGTAAGGCCGAGTCAATGCGGGCTTGATTGGTTTTTCTTGTAGCCAAACGTGGGAGCAAGTTTCCATGCCTTGATGAAGGAATGGTTTGATTGCTGTTTTGTGGCTAACTGGGACTGGTCTCAGTTGGTGCATAAAGTCGCGAAATTCGTTGTAGAATGTGCGAACGTTTGGCTCTTCGCTCGTGAGAGGTGTGAAATCACCAGGGATTCTTACTGATTTTCCGAAGACTAAGTNGGCTGGACTGGCGTCTGTGTCTAGACGGATGCGTGTGCGCAGTCCCAGCATGACTGTTGGAAGTAATCGGAACCATTCCTGACTGTTTCCGTGGCACATGAGAGCTGTTTTGATGTCTCGGTGGAAGCGCTCCACCATGCCGTTGGAAGCAGGATGGTATGACGTTGTGCGAATCCTGTTAATTCCAAGGATTGACAGGAGTTCGGAAAATAATCTGGACTTGAATTGAGCACCTTGATCTGTGGTGATCGTTGTTGGTGCGCCATAGCGGCAAAACCAGTTGTCGTAAAATGCACGAGCTACAGTTGCTGCTGTGGTGTCAGCAATTGGAATTGCCTCAGGCCATCTCGTATAGCGATCGATGATGGTGAGGAGATGTGTGTAGCCGTGGCTGTAGGCGAAAGGTCCTACGAGGTCCAAGTGGACGTGATCGAATCTTGCATCTGGAGTAATAAAATGCTTGGGCAAAAACTTGTTGTGCTTTGTCACTTTTGATTGTTGACAAGCCACGCATGCACCAAGTGGCGATGTCGCAACTCATGTTAGGCCACACGTACTGTTGGTGTATGAGTCGAGCTGTGACTTTAACTCCAGGATGCGATGGTGAGTGGAAGTTGTCGAAAACTGTCTTCCTCAGTTTCTTAGGGAGATAAGGACGGATTACATCTTCGTGGATGTCGCAGTAGAACGCTGCGTGAGCGGAGCCCCAAGTAAGCTTGCGAAGCTTGAGCGGATGGTCCGCATTGTCGAGAATCTCCTTGAGTTGGTCGTCCTTCTCTTGTTCTTCGCTCAGCTGTTTCACGTCGAACAGCGTCGGAAGCTTGAATGCGTTGATATTTGCTAGAACTTTTCTGACTTGTGGGTCAGCGAGGAGTTCTGGATCGCTCCAGTCGAAAAGTGCAGGGGAAGTGAAAGCGTTGATTCGAGACAGGGCATCTGCAACGTCATTCTCTTCATCTGGGAGATAGTGAATCTCTGTGTTGAACTGGGCGATGTAAGACAATCTGCGTGAGCGAATAGCTGGCATTTTGTCGTTGTTTTGCTGTAGAGCATAGATCAAAGGTTTATGATCTGTGTAAATCTTAAACTCCACACCTTCGAAATAGATACTGGTGAAAGTGTCGAATGGCTTCGTAGATGGCTGTTAGCTCCTGGTCGTAGGTAGCGTATTTAGTCTGCGCAGGGGAGAACTTCTGGGAGAAGAAAGCAAGGGGAAGCCAAGAGTTGCCTGAGCGTTGCTCGAGGGTTGCTCCCATAGCTGTGTCTGATGCGTCTGTGATCAGACGTAGCTCTGCGTTTTCGCTTGGAAAAGCGGTAAAGGAGAGGTTCACGAGGTCGTCCTTGCACTTTTGGAAGGCCGCCTCGGCTTCTGAAGTCCACGAAACTGGACGTTTGTCCTTTTTTTTAGCACCTTTTAGGAATTCGCTGAGAGGACATTGCATGTCTGCAGCGTGTGTCAGAAAATGTCGGTAGCTGTTGACGAGACCTAGGAATCTTCCTCGATGGTCTGTGGCTTTGGGAATTCCTGAATCGCCTTGACTTTTTCTGGGCTGGGTTTGAAACCATCTGAAGTGATAAGATGGCCCAGAAAAATTAGTTCGGTGACGCCGAAACTGCATTTCTCGAGATTGACTTGCAGCTCGTACTCGTTGAGGCGACTTAGAACTGTGTCAAGGTGTTTCTGGTGTTCGTCCTCCGACGTGGAGGCGATGAGGATGTCGTCTAAGTAGATGAAGACAAAGTCGAGATCTCCAAGCGCTGAGTTGATATAGCGCTGGAAGGTCTGTGAAGCATTTCGAAATCCGAACGTCATCACTGGGAGCTCGTAGAGTCTGAAGGGAGTGATGATTGCCGTTTTGGGGATGTCTTCGGGGGCTACCGGAATTTGGTGGTAGGCCTGGCGTAAGTCTAGCGCCGAGAAGATTTTTTTGCCGTGGCAAAAGGTCATGCAATCGTGCATGTGTGGAATTGGGTAACGATCTGGGATCGTCTCCAGATTAAGTTTGCGATAATCACCGCAAGGACGCCATTCCCCGTTTTTCTTCATCACCATGTGTAAGGGGCTTGACCATGAGCTGTCTGGAGGGCGACAGATGCCCAGCTCGCACCATTTCCGGAACTCTTTCTTGGCTGCCTTGAGCTTGGCAGGTGAAAGAGGGCGAGCTCTCTGTGAGACTGGTGGACCCTTGGTGAGAATATGGTGATATACTTCTCGTTTTTTTGTCGATCTGAACTGATCAGGACCAAAAACTTGAGGGTATTTGTTGACAACGTGAGCGTATTTGTGGCTCGGTGCCACGAAAGAGATTTGCACGGGCTGCACTGTCTTGACGAAGGCAGGTGCGTGCGCGAATTGGTTGCCGTCTACCAGTTTCTTGAGTTTGAGATCTGGTAGTAAATGGTAGTGTTTGAGGAGATCGGCTCCTATGATAGAGTGCGGGACATCTGCGATGGTGAAATTCCAAGTAAGCTTGTAAGGCAGGCCGACGTCTAATTCGAGACGTTTGACGCCGAAGACATCTATGGTCGTGTCGTTGACAGCATAGAGTCGGAAGTCAGTAGCCTTGCCTTGCCAGTTGCTGGGTTTTGGAATTACTGAGATGTCCGCCCCAGTGTCTATCAGGAAGACTTGATTAGAGAGTGAATCTCTTACATGGAGACGTGCGGCTAAATGTGACCGGCTGTCAGTCTCCGCAACAGCAGGATTATTTAGTTTTCCTGGTCCTCTGAACTCTTGGGGTTCTTTACCTTGTAGTCCTGATTAGGAGCACGCTTCCAGGTGCAGGGCAGATGGCAGTTCTTTGCCTCTGTACCGTATTTGCGGTGGTAGTAGCAAAGGTTTTTGTCGTTTGAGAAGCGCGACCTAGATTTTGATCTGGCTGGGGTCGAATCTCGGTTGTTTTTTGAGTTGGCTCGAGATCTGTTGTTCGATCGATTGGCTCTAGAGCGACCGTTCTGCTTGCTATTGTTTTGAGACTTGATAGCTGCTAGGAGTTCCTCGAACCTGTCGTTGGGAACTGTAGCAGGCTGATTGCTCGATTGCAAAGCGTTCAGATGACTGGACTGTTGGGCGAGTTCGTGAGCCATGTCTGCACTCCTGACTAGTTCGTCCTCAGATTTGTAGTTCCAGATCATGATCTGGATCTGTGGGGGCAGTCGTGATTTCCAAACCGAGATGATGGTTTCTCTTGGAATAGAGTTCTGAGCCAAGCTTTGCATTTCGGCAAGAAGGTCAGAAGGTTTTCTAGAACCGATTTCTACGCCTTTGAATAGGCGATCGAGTTGTTGCTGAGGAGTTTCAGCGTAGAGCTCAGTCAAGATTTTTTTGATTTGTTCATATTTGTGTCCTCTTGTGAGGGTGTTGAGCTTGTATTGGATGTCAACATGATTATCTTGTGTAACATATCTCATGACGAAGTTGAATCTGGCTTCGTCTTCATTGACGTTGTCTGCCAAGAGTAGATCTTCTAATTGGCTGAACCAGCCCTGCGGATTGTGTTTGTAAAAATTCCAGAAAAACTAATGCCTGGTGCTTGCAAAGGCAGATGCGTTGTGTTGTTGGTCAAGATGAGGGTTTCCCTGCGAGAGATTCGGCAGGGGTAACCTGGTTCCTGAGTTTTCTGAGTTGGTGAGTAGTGACAGATGTGCGTCTGTGTGTTCGGTTGGCCTTTTGCAGTTGTACTCTCGCTGTTGTTGGGCCGAAGCCAGGCGTTCCAATAAAGCGTTCAGTTTGAGGTCCAGTTGCGTGTTGAACTGTTCTGTCAGCTGTGCCAGGTCGTCCGCAGTGGCATAGTTGACTGCTGGTGACTGCTGGTTGTTAGGCAGGCTGTTGTCTTTCTGCCGTGTTCCTGAATTTAGGAATGGACGGTTTTGTTCTTGAGGCGTTCCCAGGAAATATCTGTTGTTTGTCGACGCCGTTGTTGGGACATAAGATTGCCCGTTGTCTGTTTCAAAGTTGAAGCCGCTGTTTGCAGTGTTAGCACCGATCGGTGGCCCCGAGTGGTTGATGGACATCGTGAGAGGAGAGTTCGACGAGGAGACAGTCGTAAAAGCTGGATTGTTCTGCGATGTCTCTGAATTTACTGGCGTGAGCGAGACGGTGGAACTTGATTGACCTTGGCTCGTTGAGGTTACAGGAGTCGTTGCAACGACTTCGCTTGTGTTTTTTGCTTTAGTCGGGGAGTGCGTGATTGTCATTTTCGGCTTCCTGACGTCTTTAGCGTTGCGGTTAGGAAGGGGAGGTTGAAAGATTTGCTTGCCCGATCTGAGAGTAAAGCCTAATTCGCGATTGCTCATGTGCGTGGGATGCAGTGCCTAATCTGACCTTGAGTTCGGAGCAGACGTACAAAATTATTACAATAGTTGCAGTGTACTCGCATGTACAAACAGCTGCGAGACAATGTCTGTCCGACTCGCGCACTAAGCTAACTGGAGGTTGATAATAGGTAGTGAGAGAACAGAAAAAGATTTTCTACCTTAATTGTTCGTCGACCTTCGATTAGAGACGAGCAGGGCCGTGTGAGTTTCACTAGACTTCCCTGTTATGTCGCTCGCGAGGAGCTCAGTCCGGGAGACGACAACAACGATAGATGGTTGTCGCGATTCCCAGCACGCCCACTAGTTGTCGAGGCTGCTGTGACTGAAGCTCGATGCGTTGCCCTGGAGGTCTGAGGGGTACCACTTGCGAGGAGCGCCGTCCGGGAGTGGTAGCCGTTGACCCGGGTGCAAACGCTGATGGTCGAGCGAGAAAAGAGAGTGATTCGCATGAAAGAGAAATTCGAAAGAATTACTGAGATTGCTAACGCGTTTCACCTCGTATTTCGCGAATGAATGAACGAGAGAAAAAAAAAAACGATTAAAAAGAAATGAAAATAAAAAGAAAAGAAAAAAAAAATATTTTTCAGACTGAGTCGCGATCTCGATATAACGCAACGTGTGCGTGATGATTCGTAGAATCGTCGTTGCTCGCGTGAGCTGTTCTGAGAATTCGAAGACTCGCCGAAGCAAGATGGCGGCCTAACGGTCGAGATTCGCGCGCGCACTTCTTTGTTACCTTAAAGCGAAAATGGCGATTCCCGCGTGAATCGCCGCGCAAAACGACGTGAAGAATTCATCGACGCTGCCGAGGAGAAGTGCTGCCTAGACGAGGAAGCGCCGTTGACCGAAGTGATGATGATGATAAGGCGCCGGTGTCGGTGGCTTCACGCAAATCCGTATGATGAAGTGCCGACAATCGCTGCGAGGATGATGAAAGGCGCCGGTGTCGGTGGCTTCGCGCAAAAAGAAATCCCTCGGCGAAGGCTTCCACGTTGCACGACGTTGGGTAGTCGCGAGGAAAAATGTGCGCCGGCGTGCCAGCACGCACAGATTCCTTTGTCCGTTGAGTTGACAAGACTTCACGCGCCGGCGTGCCTGCGCGCGTGAAGTTCGAAAATGGCGGCGAGTTTGTGGAACTTGTTGCTCCTGCCGCTCTCGACACGTGAAAACGTGTGTCGAGGTAGTCGCGTTGTCCGACTGAAGTTTCGCGTGTGCACCGGCGTGCCAGCGTGCACACGAGATGTGGCGAAACGATGCGCGTTGTCTGACGCAATCGCCGCCTGTCTTTGTCAGCGAGTGTGCTGAACAAAGACGCCGCTGCCGGAGAGACTTGAGATGTGTGCTGCTCCTCGATGTCCTGTTGGCCGTTGTCGAGGAGTCCACGTTGGGTCACCACTGTCGGGATGAGGCGGTCGAGGTGGAGAAAGTACTCTGCCTATCCTGGACTAACTAACTTCTTTATTCTCCTATCTCTATTTCTCCAGCCTGACTGGTCTGGACCGTAGTCGATGCGGAACTGAGCGAGGCGCTCGCTCGCGGCGTGAGCCGCTCTCTCCCTCTCTCTCTCTCTGTGGTTGGACGTGCCGCCACCTATCGGTGGGGTACCTACAGTACTCCCCCCGAGGAAGAAAAAATAAGAAGCATTTTTTTTGATTGGTAAACTTTAGTAAAGTTGCGAGAGAGAGAGGAGTTAACAAAATTTTGCGTAGTTTTACAAAAAAAAGTTTATCAGGGACTGGAGAGTATTTACAAAAATAATTTACATTTTCTTAAAACTAGTTGTTCGTATAACGAGTTTGCGCTTAGAATTACAAAAGTATTAGAATTAGAATCACAGTGTGATGATTGTACAAGTATTTTCTTTTAGTGTAACGTAATGTAATACAATGTTTGTACTGATGGTTTCGCTCCATCTGACTCCATAATTTGCTAGTACATAATACAATATTAAAGTTAAAAACTAGATTAAACGCAAATGAGTCTGTTGAGCCTTAGAGTCGCTTAGCGCTTACAAATGATGATTGAGTTTTCTGACTGTCGTACAGTGGCTCCGTCTGATTCCAGAGCTCTTTGCGTTGATGCTAAAGCGACGAACTTACAGTTTAATGAATCTTAGACCAGAGATTAGTAGAGAGATTGCCGATGAGGTAGGCAAAAGCGTGCCAGGCGATATGCAGCCGTAAGCTAGCGCCGCCGCACGTATTTCTCTCCGAACTATACGCATCTAGAAGGAGCGGAGGAGAGGTAAAGTAGGGGCGGTCGTACGCATCTAGCTTCCCCGCCAGCGGCAGAGGCGGAGAGGAAAGGAGGAGAGAGTTCGCATGTCGCGGCGGAGCAGAAGAGCGGAGAAATGACAAGCGCGGCGACGTCGCGACTGGCGACGGTTCGCGCTTCCGCAGCGGTCTCATGGTTCATAAATAACCATAAATTTATGAACAATCTCAAAATTCTAATACAGGCTATCTCAAAACTCTAGTACAGGCTAAACCCTAAACCCTTAATGGGGCCAATGATCATATGTAAGTTTTGAGTATAACAACGTTGTCTTATCGGTGGTCGTGATGGCTAAGGCGCGCGCTTCGTCGAGCGCGCTTGCCATTTTGCCAGAGTTCAAATCCCCAACGTTTAATATTTTTTTTTTATTATCGTTGTCATTTTGACAATTGTAAGTTATTGTGTGACAATTAGTATATGTTAAGTTTAAAATAATTTTAATTTTGAATTATTATAATTTTAATAATTATCCATATACAATATAAAAACACGTAACTCAATTGTTTCACTTTATTAATCTCGTCAGCATGCATTTCGATTTTGTGAAGTTCTAAATGATGTCCTTTTTTCTCCTTTATTGTTGTAATTATAATCATATGCAAGTTTTAATTTTTATACTGTTATCTTGTCGGGGGCTGTGATGGCTAAGGCGTCTGCGCTTCCCATTTCGCCAGAGTTGAAATCCCCCTTACTTTTTTTAAATCACTGTTGTAATTTTAATTATCAGTTATGTTTAAAATTATTTAAATTATAGTTATTGTAATTTTTACAACAAGATGACAATATACTTAATTTTAAACATGTTCTTTATAAAAATAGAAACGAAACATGTAATTTAATTAATAATTTTGTTATATGTAACTTTATACTGCACGTAATTAAATTAAATTAAATAATGTAATGTTATTTAATTCAAACATGTCCTTGAATCATATATCATTACTATTTTTTCTCATGAAGTTATTGAAAGTATAACAAAAAAAATCAACGCGCCTGAAACAGTACCGCCAGGTGGTGTGGAAAACTGTTTATATATACATCTATGAGATTTATTCGACAAAAAGAAATTTTAATTATTATCTTTGTACTTTTAATACATTAACATATATCTATTAAGTGTATATTATACAATTAAGAATGAAATAAAAATGAATGAAATAAAAAAAACTGCTGCCAATTCATTGGCACGTAGCTTTCTCCAAAATGATTTACAGTTCCTTTTTTTAGATTATAAAATTACAATATAGAATTTGTTAATTTATTTTACTATTTTTTAATATTTTTTAGTTACACAGGGTGAGAAAAAAAATTGGGACCTTAATATCTTATAAACTAATGGGTTTCATTAGCTGCGCAAAAAACTTAACCGAGATTTCTAAAATAACTATCTTATCCCAAAATTTCAACATTAATCAAAAAAGGATATCAATTTCAAGGATATTACAGCTGATTTTATTGTATATATTATATCATTAAAAAAAACGAAAATGTTTTCTTCCAAAATAAAAAAATGGCCATAAAAATGGCCATAATCGTTAAAATAAAAACAAAGTTTTTTAACTAATACAGAATCAGAAAACATCAATGCATGCCAAATTTTATTACTATTCACTACGTAGTTCCAGAAATATGACGGTGTTATACGTACATACACACACATCCATCCGTACGGATATTTTCTAAAAACGCATGATTCGAACTTCTAATGCACCAAAACATATTTTCTAGAAGTTTAGACGGAGTTGGACATTTTACTATTACAAAGCTTCCTCTAGGAGGAAGCAAAATGAAATTTGAACTCTGGCAAAATGGGAAGGCGCGTCTTAACCATCACAGCACCCGACAAGATAAGATTATAAAAATTAAAACTTACATATAATCGTTGACCCCATTAGGAGTTTAGAATTTGATTGTTATTAATCTTTTACATATAAGGTTAAAAAAATAATTAATTAAATATATATTTTAACTATCAAAGATTAACAATAAGGATATTAATCGATAAAATCATCACATTGTACATAAAAGATTTACAAGTTATAATCTCAATCAATTATACGTCTACTAATAAAATTTTGTTCTTATATAACATTAATTTCAATCGTATTACAAATAAAAAAATATTATAACAAACTTATCAAGGGATAATTCTTTATATAAATAATACATTGTAAAAAGTATAAAAGTATACTTGATTTCGGTAATGTCAAAGCCTAGTCACTTTGTATTTGCAATAATTATATATAATTGTAATAATTACAAAAAAAAGGAGAAAAAAGGACATCATTTAGTACTTCACAAAATCTAAATACATGCTAACGAGATCGATAAAGTGAAACAATTGAGTTACATGTTTTTGTATGTATATATGGATATGGATAATTATTAAACTTATAATAATTCAAAATTAAAATTATTTTAAACTAAACATATAATAGTTGTCACACAATAACTTATAATTGTCACAATGACAACGATGATAACAAAAAAAAATATTAAACGTTGGGGATTTGAACTCTGGCAAAATGACAAGCGCCCTCGTCGAAGCGCGCGCCTTAGCCATCACGACCACCGATAAGACAACGTTGTTATACTCAAAACTTACATATGATCATTGGCCCCATTAAGGGTTTAGGGTTTAGCCTGTACTAGAGTTTTGAGATAGCCTGTATTAGAATTTTGAGATTGTTCATAAATTTATGGTTATTTATTAACCATAAGACCGCTGTGGAAGTGCGAACCGTCGCCAGTCGCGGCGTCGCCGCGCTTGTCATTTCTCCGCTCTTCTGCTCCGCCGCGACATGCGAACTCTCTCCTCCTTTCCTCACCGCCGCTGCCGCTGGCGGGGAAGCTACATGCGTACAACCCCCCCTACTTTACCTCTCCTCCGCTCCTTCTAGATGCGTATGGTTCGGTCGTTCGCCGCAAGTGGCGTCATGATCGAATTCGGCACGCTTTTTTAACACGGCATCGTCGATCTCTCTACTAATCTCTGCTTAGACTAAATTTCGCATGTCTCACTCTCTCTGTGGTCGGACGTGCCGCCACCTATCGGATTCACGTAGGATCAGAATCAGCCGCCGACAGGCGGCGTTGTTACTCGCTAGGTCACGGCGGTTCCGCCGAGTGAACTGGCGATCTCCGTCGGAAAAAGCCAGACATTTTCACGACGTGAGCCCATTGGAGTTTGGTCTCCTTCTCTCTTACTCCCTGTTCTCACTTTACTGTTAAGCTCTCTCTCTCTCTCTCTCTCTCTCTCTCTCTCTCTCTCTCGTGCTTGCCGCCTTTCCCTCTCCTGTCTTTATTTCTTGATCTTTCCCTCTTGATTTCTATTGAAATTCCCACTCTCTTAAACAGTCACCTTTTACGTCTTTATATTCTTGTAGCGTTTGGTGATTTCGTTCAACATTATTGTTTTAGTTATTTTCTCCGCATTTTTTACTATTCTAATGAGGAACATTTGAGTACAGTTGAGATGATACTTAGTATTTAATGAATTATTGCTTAATTATTTTTCTGATTAACGTATGTTTTTAATGTATCAATATGTGAAGATGGATAAGTGAAAGACGCAGAGACAAACATTTTTAAAATATAATAAATTTAATAACTGTGGCATATACAAACTGAACACGAAATCGATTGATGCAATTATCGACTTTATTGTAAATTATAATAAAATAAATAAAGTACATGAGATTAGATAGGATCCTAAATAAAATTGTCAGAAATGGCGGCGCTGGTAGCTGGTGTTCAGTATGGTCTTTCCTCTCACAGTAACTTCCATGAAAACAAATCACTTATTTTTGTTAAACTTACGGATTCTGCACAACGTGCCATCGAGGATTACTTGCGAAATCGAGTAAGAAAATACTCTAAAATAAATAACTATAGTTGTAAACACATACAGCCTTTACATATGTTCTTTTATTTGTACACAAAATTTTATTCCTTTTTTTGTTTTTTTAAACTCAGCTGTGCCTTAGTTTTTGTAAGGTAATTAAAATAAAATAGCGGATTTAATTAAAACATATTGAACAAACTGCAAGACAGTTTACAGGAGAAAAGAGACTTAATGCAATTAAAACGAATTATGGCCTGTTTCTCTAAGATTTTTCCATATACTCAAATACATTTACAAAAAAAAAGTAAAGGAATTTGTTTATAAATAATAGGTATATCTTAGATTAGTAACAAATTGTTATCAGTCTTGTACCTATTTGTTTATATGTTGAATAAGTATGTAGATAACAAATAACAAATAATGCTGCATAGTGCAAATTATTATCATGAAATTGCAAAAAGTATATTATATACATGTTAAAACTATGTTTAAGAATGTAAAGTAAACACATTAAATTTTACAAAAGAATGCAAGTTTTTTTTCAAAATACAGATAAATATTTTAGTAATTAAAAAAGCTAATTAATACATTTATCTTATTGTAAAAGCTATCAGTTCATTACCAATAATTATCATCACCATCATTATTAAATAATTGTATTTATTCATTTTCACCAGATATGTTTACAGAGTATTATTATAATACTCAAAGCTCTGCAGAGATAAATAGTGTTATCTGTTCACAGGCCTATTTACCGTAATTAACAATAAAAAGTTTCAGACAGAAGCTGATTTGACTCCTTTTTTTGAGGTTAAGTGTACAATTTTGAACTTTTATTTGTTTATTACTATGCTCACACGTTCCAAGTTTAGATTTTTTAGGTATCAACTTATTTATTACATGTTTATCTACTAATTTACAAAGATTGGGTGAATTGTGAACGGTCAGTTTTGTGAATCAAGCAATCAATTGATAAGTGTAGATTTTTGTAAATTAAAATATTTATAACTTTTGTCACCTGCTCCAAACCTTTAACAAGTTTTAACTGAATGTTTATCTTATCAATATCTAACAGCATACCAAATTTTATCAAATTCTGAACGGTCAATCACTTTTGGGTAGTACTACCGTAAGTTATAGTTTTTTTTGAAGGTAGAATCATTTCATACATTCTGTAGACAATAGACGGTAAACAACACAAAGTACATGGTACATGGTATACAGTATATAAGCTTGCAAGTCTTATGTTTTTTAGTGCAGCTTACCAGATTAAGCTATACCTTAATCTCACTTTTTGTGTTACTCTATTAAAATAGAAAGAATCAATATGAGTTGATAAATTTTGATGCGGAAAACAACTATTAAAATCGATGTTTGATACTAACGATTGACCTTTATCGACTTTAATAGACATCTTTCGTATAAAATTCTTTGACTTATATAGGGGTGTGCAAAATAAATCTGGGATGATAAAAATCTACTTAAACACAACGATTGTTGAGTTCTTACACAAATCTAACAAATACTATGCTTTTTCCTTCTTTTGTAACAATGATATGTTATTTAAAGCTTCAAGTACTTTTTTGAGTTTTTTTTTTGAGCTTTCGACTAATAAATAACTTGATTGGTTATTTGGACTGATTTTTCAACTTCTTAACATTTTTTTGCTTTTGCAATCTATTGAATCTGTTCAATTAATATGTTAACTTAAATTCTGAACACTTAAAATATATTATTGTGTCTTTACTTTTATTATTTGCACCATAATGTTGTAACCAAATGTAAAACTTGACTTTTAACACGCACACCCCTAGACTTACATCGATTTATATCGAGCTCTAACGCAAAAAGTGGGATCAAGAGATAGCTTCAAATTCGATTGAAAATTCAATCTATCTCTATTAACCATTTTTAGCAGGGTTGACTGCTATTTATTTATTTCACGGTCAATATTAAAAACTTGATTTCAAATCAAATTAGATTTAAGGTGGTTCTACTAGTATCGCAGTAGTCAAAATGTGTGCCCTTTCTATTTAAGAAGGTTCACTGCTAAATAGAAATAACATCAAGATAATTCTGAAATTTTGTATACAGGTTCGCATGTGTCCCAAAATTATCTACATTAATTTTCAGAGCTCGGGTACCTACAAATCAAGAAATCAATGTTTTTATTTGTCACTGTCTAACACAGGCTCTTATAGAAAATCACAATTTCGCATACTCATTTACGTTTTGCTAAGGATTTAACGCCAAGTTTGTGTTGACAAAAATTGTATTATAAGAAAAATATCTGATAAAGAATTAAAGCCCTTTTTATTAAATAATCAGGACAAATATGATTGTTAAATTTACTGAAAAATTTGGTATTTGTTGTAGGTTTACAATTTCAGATTCTTTAACAGTGCATATTTAAAAATAAACAAAAAGTAAAAAATGCGCTGATTTTCACTAGTGTAGTCGTTATAGAACCTCGTTAAAGTTTATTCAGGAAACACTTTGTTAAACAAGCTGCACAAATCGAGTTAAACAAAATAATGATTATTCATTCCATTTATACAATTCTATTCATCCTGATTATTTCTGAAAAGTTACATATGGACGCTAATTTAACTAATTTTTTGAGGTTAAATGTATGATTTTTATATTCAATAAGCTTTACATATATCTCAGAGCATCTGAACAATATTTTTGAGGGATAACTAATGTTTCTTATGTATTCATTTATAACTACAATAAATTTGAACAAAATCTCATTGTTTAATACGCAAATTAGTACAATTCCCCATAAGAGATCATGTTAATTTGCATATAATGAAAACGTTTATATCTTAGCCTATATGCTCTGTAGTCTTCTGAAAATTATATGGGTATTTCTGAGATACATACTAAACTGTATACAAAATTTCAATAATATCTCATTGTTGATTCTATTACCAGTAGAACCTCCTTAAAATAAATGATATGAAGGTTAGTATTAAAAAAATCAGAACCACTTCACCCGATAACAATCATGAAGAAGATGGACGATTTAATTCAATAACTCAAATGAAAATCATTAGGCACATCATCTTTACTTGGGTTATTGGATCAAGCAGCTTGGTAAAACCAACTTTGATATACAAACAAAAGGTGGTGATGGGTTAGTAGGGTTATTTTTATTCGTTAGGTATTAGCTTTCTTAATAAAACTTACAATAAAGAGAATATAGAAACATAGAGAATAAAATAGAAACATTCTATCAAAATTAGAGGGTGATTGGACTTAAAGTTTTTTTTCAACATTGGAAATATACTCTGATGTTTGATGACTACAAAAAAAGCTTTAAATCTAGCCACTCCTTAATAAGTTGGCACAAAAATGAACCAGATTTGATGGTATCGATTGTCGACCTTACACGATTTATTTTAACAGCCACCGTTAGGTTATGTGCCTTCTACTATCTACTGGATGCATCCGTTGACTGTAACTCCTATAAGAAATACTACCGTGTACCTGTTATTATGTACTAGAGAAACACAGATAAAGTAGATTCTCTATGAAATGTGTGTTCAAACACTTTTTACGTCGTTTAAACTATTATTAAAGTTTAATATATAGCATATTATGACCAGAATATATCACTCTAGAGATTGAATGATTATTTTTGCTATGCAAACATAATATTGTTAGTTTACTTTGCAAAAACAAAATATCACTGCTATGTCACTGCTAGTGGTGATATATTGGTCACCGTTAAATCGCTTGAGTACACACACACACACACACACACACACACACAGAGACATACACACCCACACACACGCACGCACTCACGCACGCACACGCACGCACGCACGCACACGCACACACACACACACACACATATATATGTTTTTATTAATTTTTTTTTATATTTCTGTAATATATTTTTCTTATTACGATATGCTCCTCCCCAAGCAATGATTTCATAGCTTATTATACTATGGAAGGATGCATAATAAATCATTCATAATGTATTTACTGACATTGTTTTTTCTCGTGATTTGAGGCCAAAAGGCTTCGAAGCTACTGCTGAGATACGACATTCTCGAAGCCGCCGCCGAGAATTACGTTCTTATTCCACTCAACCGTCAATCTACATCTACCAAATGTCATACATTACATACAGTTTTGTCAACATTCAAGGATAATCTATTCAATCCTAATCACTCAGAAATCACTACTAAGAAATTGTTAATATTATCTTAAGGTTGTTAATATTATCTAAATTATCACCCTACTAAAAAAGGAAGATGATATTCAGCTGACTATTAAAAAAATTTGTAACCTTAAGTATTTTTTGTCTAAGATATTTAAAGTAATTAAAATTTTTTGACTATAATCACCTGATAATCAGCTGAATATCATTAACATTTTATCTCATATAAACGCATATTTATAACTATCAGCTGTAATAAAAATATCAAACTGATATCACTTAATAATCAGCTGACGTTTTGGCACGATTATCAGCAGATTATGAGCTCATAATCAGCTGATTGTCATTTACCTTTTTCAGTGGGGCACCAGTTGCTTTTATTGCAGTGTCATCTGCCCTGGTAGAAATGATCAGCAGTTTTTGGGCAGTCTATATCTAGTTCCAAAGGAACTGGCCAATTCCATCAATAATGGCTACCCAGTGGACGCGCCATTTTCGTCAGATTTTTAAATACTTCACTGCGCAAGAACTGGCCAGTGAAGTAAAAAATATAAAATAGAAACAATCGGACGTTTGTTACTATTTTTAGCATTTAAATTAGATAAAAAGGCTAGGTGAACCGTATTAATGCATCTAGAATGTTTTTGGAAGGATAAATATGATTTGTTAAAGCTACGGATTGAGAGTGGCAACCTAACCCTATAGATGTTTACACTCATATGTGAAAGTATGTACAAGCATGCTGTACTGACTGACTTTGTGTTATTTAAGCGCAAATACTCAATGATGAAGTTTGATAAGTGACTTGCACAGATATTTCCATCTCATCAGTATACAAGCCAGTTACTGTCAGTGTCCAAATCTGGCATTATTATGCCAAATTCATGATATTGAAGTTCGATGTCTGTTCTTTTGCGGAGAGACTTGTTAAATTATTTAAAAACAGACTGCGATGGCAGTTTGTGGCAGACTGTGCACCCGGGGATCTTCCTTGCGAACTGATCCGGGGAGTTTTTTCAGTCTCTGGAAAAAACTTGCCTCCGACGGGTCGTAAAAAGATTGCTGTGTGCAATCCGGCTGGGCTGGCTTTGTCATCTCCAGTCGGTTCTCCCGGGGACGCTTGATGTATTTTTTTGTATGTTCCTACTTAACAAACTCTCTTACCTTTCGTGTGATAACAATTCAACACACACAAGATAGCAAACTCATATAATTTCAACTCAGTGTATAACAAGCTTATCTCAGTAATTCATATCGCACAAATGTATGTTTAACTATTATACAACATACCAATACAATTCTTTTTGCATACTATAATTTGTCACCTTGTTTAGTCTATAGGTTCTGTTGAACTCCAGACTCAAGTTTGTGGTTTGTGTGTACGAGCATGGTATATTCAGTACCTAATCGTACTCACACATACAGAAGTATACGATGCGTATAATACAGGCTGTCTGTTATGCTATACATCAGAATAGTAGATCCAGAACTACAGCACAGATACCACCACACAGTCTCAGTCAATGTTAAAAATGAACATGGTATATACGCTGACACAATTATTGTTGATTAAGTTTAAATTATAAAAAGTGTCATCTATGTGCTCGAACTCACCAATGATGAAGTTTGATAAGTGACTTGCACAAATATTTCCATCTCATCAGTATATGAGCCAGTTACTGTCAGTGTCCAAATCTGGCATTATTATGCCAAATTCATGATATTGAAGTTCGATGTCTGTTCTTTTGCGGAGAGACTTGTTAAATTATTTAAAAACAGACTGCGATGGCAGTTTTTTCTTAACTCGCTTGATTCGGCTTTTCACTTTGAACTTTATGGCTTCGGGGTCAAAATTTACAGGTAAGTCTATACATGAAACTCAAATGCATAGCAGTTACAAGGATGTCAACTTAATATATTGTTTCAACATGCTAATAGAAATTAACATGTAAAATTTCAGCCCTCTACGACTGATGGATTATAAACTAGCGCGCCACGCGCGGCCTTACGGCCGCGGTGACTTGCCGCCTTGCATCGCTTCGCGATATATACATAGAAGAATCGCTTCGCGATGCAAGGCGCTTCGCGCTCGCTGTCTGACCTTACTACTTAATCTAAATATTAGAAAAAAAATCAATGAAAAAACATTGATTATTTCGTATACAATTAAAAAATGTGTTGGTCATACATAGCTTCAGTATTTACAAATATTTTAGTTTTTGACTTATGATTTTCAATATTGTTGATTTTCGAATAGACATTCATATAAATTTTAACATGTATTCTCTTATTGCAACGAAATAATTAAAAACCCTTTTTTATTCCGTAAGATTAGAAAAAATTATCTTTTTATAGTACTTGAATTCAAATTATACACCCGAAATTTCATAACGTGGCCAAATTCGGAACTATCCTATTGGTGGAAAATACATTGATTTATATGTAAGCTGTGACTGTGACGTCACGCTTAACTAACCGAATTTCATCCCGTTCCTAAAGTCGTGAATTTTGTGCAAAGATAGTTTGTTACATAATTTGAACAGAAAAAGTATTAGTTTTATTATCAGCTAAGCAAAGCCGAACAGCTGTTCGTTGGCTCTGTCGAAGCGAGGCAGCGAGCTCGACCACTGCGCATACATTGTGCGCATCGATCTGGCAACCGGTTGGCGACATGCCCATGCAGCCGTCTGTCGTGTGTGTTTTAACGTTTTGAAGCTGCCTCCCGGCCTCCGCTAACCGCAATGTTTTGCTCTGTTTAACTTTTCGGCGATATAAGTGAGTGCTTAGTGAAAAAACGCAAACAACGATGCGATGCAGCAATGTTATATGCAGTTTTAAAATCAGTACAGAAGTGCTGCTATGGTGCCTATATGTGTTTACAAGCAACATCTGCTCACCGCGATCCCGCTCGCGGATCAGCTGCTCGCGGTTGTTGCTTTGTAAGACAGTGCAAAAGGTATTCAAAAGTGATGCACCCGGAATGGCACCGACGATGCGATGTGTGAGCAGTGTGAGTGTCAGTTCATGAAGGAGTGCTGCAGTATAGGAAGACATGTAACTCCAACAAGAAACTTGAGTTTTTGCTTGGAGGTTATCCTTTGTTTTTTGACCATTCCTTTTGCATATCTGGCCAATAACTTGAGGTCCTGCCTTCAAAAAGCAGTTATCTTCCGAATGACCGACTTTTTTACAGTGACCGCATGGTTTCTTAACACATTCAGTAGCGGTGTGTCCTTCTTGACTGCAAATTTGACAAGTATATACACCTGTTTTTTTGCTATCATTCCTTTGAACCGAAGCGAGTAATGCTTGTCTAGTATTTAACTGTCGTTCAATGCGTACTGCTTCCTTTATAACGTCTTCGGCAGCTACATCTGCGGGTAATCTGGCCTCTATTTCCGGCTTTAAACCTCTTCTGAAACAATCGATTATAACGGTTTCAACTTCGGTTTTTGCTGATTCGCCAATGGTTCCATCCGGACCCTTCTTAATCTCAAAAATTTTATTACCGATCTCTCTCAGTCTATTTGCAAATGGAATAACTTTCTCATTACTTCTTTGGATTTCATAACCTAATTTACCAAACAATTGTTGTAAAGTTTCATTCGAACCATACAAGTCTTCAAAATGTTTTGATAGAGAAGCTATAGTTGCGAATGTCTTGTTAAACATGGTTTTTCTGGCTTCACCATGAATCTTGGTTCTGATAAGCTTAACTAAGTTAGCCTCCGATTCTTTGTCTATCATATCTTTAGCTTCATTAATTGATTCTAAGAATTCATTAAGCGGAAGATTATGACCATCGAAGTCCGGGACAAACGCAACAGCGTCCTTGATTTTAACGGTCTCTTTAGGTTTAGTCATTTTGACGGGTGACTCTGCTCGTACGGTATCAATAGAACTTGTAGCAGATTCTTTATCGGACGTATCCTCTTCTGGATCAATTTCGACTAGTTCGACACTAGTATTTTGTGATTGAATATCAAAATCTTCGTCCCTTGGAATTACAGGTCGAGATTGAAAAGGGTCGAATGCGTCGACCTCAAATTGTAAATCCGGATTTTTTTGAGCTTGTCCGCGTGTGATTCTACCCGAATTCATTTATTAAATGACAACATTATTTTTTTAAAGGAAGCAAAGTTTACTTGTGATAAGAATAAAGAATGTAGTATTGCAAGTTTTATTACTAATTTTTAGGAATTTTATTGTTGGCCAGTAAACATTTTTCACATTTCTTTTCTTTCTTAAAAATACAATTTTTGCATAATTTTTTAGTCATCGATTTAAAATAGCAATCTAAAAGTTCCCCTCGACGTATAGATTTACATTTGATAACATTTTCTTCTAACAGGGTGGATTGTTCTGTTGCTATACTACTGCTTTCTGAATTAACAATATTTTGATTATCAATAGTTTTTCTAAAGAGGTTAATTTTCTCTTCAAGAGGTAAATCCTTGAAATTCCGAATTTTTTCTTCGATCTGCCTTTTTTTAAATTCCGGGTAGGGTAACCAAGCTTCTCCTCTTTCGATTTTTTCCTTCTTTAGACGTTTATTAATTTTCCGTCTTTCTGCCTTTGTCAGACCAGTTCTGGGCACAGTTTTATAACCCACAATGCTAGGATCCACTGAGAGAAAAGAAATATACTAATTTTAAGTATTTATTTATAAAGTTGATTAAAAAGTTCTATAGTCAATCATATATCTATACTTATTCGATTTACGCGCGCTAGGAACACGGATTTCGTAATTTAAACTCGGCTTTACATAGAGGAAAAAAAACGTATATGTGCTAGAAATGATTTATCGACAAAACTATTTAATTTATTAATTTTTAAAAAAAACGTACAGGCATCTATATCACAAGACAAACGACGTGCAGAAACTGTTAATAAACTTTTAAAACATTTAAGTAAAAAGCAAAACGTAGTAGCGCTAACACGATTGTCACTTAATTTAATATACTCGTATTTTTGACCTCTAAAATTTATGTAAAATATTTTGTTAGAAGGATATTCTAAATTGTAACTATAATAAATTTCATTTTCGGGTAAAGCGAGAGCTAGGTTATAAGTAGCAATTAAATGTAGTTTGAAGGTTTTTTGTTTTTAGGCCAAATCGAACAAAGACATGTAGCTAGTACATTAAATCTCAATATTAATATACAAGAGTATTACGTATAAAATTATTAATTATACCGCGATTATCATAAGAAGGTTTTAGCACAAAATAAGTCGATATGAAATAATAAGTTTAAATTTCATACAACATGTTCGGGGGCAAAGATTCAAAAATATGTAATAAAAGCAAGTGCAAAAACAATAAGATTTGAAAAATAATTGAATAGATTTGAGATTGATTGTTGATAAATAATACGAGTTCTAAATATGCGCTTTTCTCTTTCATTAAGTATAATGTTCTCAAAATATGTGAAAACTTCTCGTATGCTTGTGATTCATTAAAATTTTTAGCAATTTTTTAGTATTAATTTTATCGAAAGTATTAAACGAATTATATTAAAACAAACCGCAATTATTATTTAAAAATAAGATTAGTATAACGACACGATGTCAAATTGACAATTTGAAAAACTGATTTTAAATAACACATTCAAGAATTGCGATATATTAATGAATATTGAAGATTGTTTTAAGAATCATAATTCCATCATATTTAAGTATATGTAAGATAGATAAAACGAGAAGCGAGAGAGGAAATTTGTAGATAGAATTAACTTATCCACAAACTTCTTCTTGAAAAATGAAAAGAAAGGAGTAAAAATGAAAAGAAAGGCACGAAAACTTCTCTGCAACTTAGTATCCCCCCGGGGCCTTCAAACATTTTTATGTAACGTCCAGATGTCGGTCTAGTCGTCACTGCAGATTCCGTCTCTTTTTTAGCGCTATGCTGGGATGAGACAAGTGCCTTTTCCGTGCTTATCTTTTCATTTATATATATATATATATATATATATATATATATAGGAAAGAATGGGTATAATGTGTAAGGAAAATATGAGCAAGAATTTATCTAACCCCTATAGGGTCCGATTAATTCTAGGAGTAAGGAAGGGATAAAAGAAATCAACCTCTCACAGGTCAATTGACTTCTCGGAGGATATAGATGTAGATAGAGAGCAAGAGTTTGTAATTAAATTAAGGTTTTTATTTGAACTTACTTGTTAACACTTCGGATGTAAGACGACCCAACTTCGTATGCGGGATGAAAAGAGAGAGTATGTGAGTAGGTGTATATATCGTACTTGGAGAGACCCGACCTTCCTGTCCGGGATTCAGAGTGAGAGTGTTTTTTTGGAGAGAGCGTCTCGGGGAGAGAGCCGGACCGCTCGGGACTTTGGGGGCTGCGGAGGGCCTGAGGAGAGGGATGGACGAATGGGAAATTTCGCTCGAGGCTAAGATTTTTCTGATTGGATTTTCTTCAGGTCCATCCCCGAAGTTGGGCGTTAACAGTTTTCCTGAATCTTAAATTCTATTGGCTTTCGCTAAAGCGTCGTACCTAATTTACATACTAACTACGCCGCAAATTACACAGATGGCACGACTTGTACCTTTTATCATTCAATTATTATTAAACTATATTATTACGTTATATTATTAACTAATTTTTATAGGTGTAATCAGTCTTTTATATATGTGTATATATAAAATGTATATGCATAAATAATAGTGCATATTATCGCATGATTTAAACTAACTTAACTAATAATATGCGTAGACAATAATTTATATATTTCTATATAATAATGTATATAATATTTAAACTAGGAGATAATACGATAATATTCGGATGACACTTGGATTATTTTTTGTCAGTGTATAACTAAATAATTATTAATGTCATAATTATTCTTGAGAAAAATAGCAATGCAACTGTTACATATATTTGGTTAATATACACTGTTTTGTATAAATTTTAATGTCAAGCACCAAAGCGAAATTTATGCTAAACTTTGATTTAATTTAATCGACAATATATTAATTTTAAATTTCTGTAACTCAAACTTAATTTACTATTGTATTAAATTTGTGTACATCGTCGTATAATATTATTATTATTCAAGTAATATGTATTTAAATTTATATATATTTGACAGTGCATCAACGAAGATTTAGAAATGAATAAATGATTTAAATGTCATCGGAATATTATAGTGTTATTTATACTTGTTGTATTACTTAAAATCTATTGATGTAATAATAATTAAAAATAATGTGTACGCTAAATTACGTCTATTAATATAAGCAAAGAGAAAAAATGTTTTTAGCATTCCAGAGGGAAAAAGTGTCGCTTGAGAGTAAAAGTTGTAAGGGTCGAAATTTACGACCTTTCCACGAACGGAGGTGCACGTGCGCGCGTTCGGAGCCGGGAAGTCGAGAGTGGTTTTTTTGGACATTTTCCAGACGACACCAGGGGTGCGTCCGGTCTGCGAGTTTGCGGGCGTACGTGTAGAAAGAAAAACTGAGGCGCGGGTGCTGTTCTTTTCGGAGAAAGTCGGTCGGGAAAAGATGCGAGATAATAACGGTCTCTATCCTACAACAGAGTCAAGTTATCGGTTGGTGAGAAATACGCGTGACGTTACAAAACGCTTTGTCCCCTATGATAAGTTCAGTAAACAGATGTCTAATGGCTCGCGATACTTTTTCAGTGTTCATGATGATAATCTTCTGTTTGTAAATGTGAATTATGTGAAGCTGAGACATGTGGTTTGACGGTATTCATACTTAAAAGCTGCCTTGTTTCAAATTTTTATGCAGAGATCAGTGGTCTGAATCTCTCAATAATTATTTATGAGTTTGATTTTGTAATATTTTTCTGTATGTCTAGGTGTATAAAAACTTCTGCATTTGTTGGATTATGGTCTACTGCGTCTATCGGAGTCAACCTAAGGATACTGATGGTGTTGATAACTGAGCTATCAAAATCTTGGAGTTGGAATGTAACTTCATTCAAGACTATGGCACTACTATACTTCTACTATACGTATTTATAATCATGTATTTTAGATGCTGGTTTTTCTTTAACAGTTAATTAAATTATAAAGTCATTGTTTTCTAGTTTTATTAATTTAGTGGCCCAGAAGAGGGAAGATTAAGCCTCCGAAACGTTGGCCTTAAATAAATAAAAAACGACACTCGTGGAGATTATTCCATCATTCCAACTTAAAACCATATCACCCTGTTAGAAATAGTTAAAAGAAATCGATAGAAATCGATTAAATTTTTAATCGAATTTGAAGCTAAATCTTAATCCCATTTTTTGCATTAGAGCTCGATTAAAATCGATAGAATCGATAGGAGTCGATAGAATTATATACGAAAAATGACTATTAAAGTGAATAAGGGTCAATCATTGGTATGAAACAACGGTTTTAATTGTTTTTTTTCGTATTGAAATTAATCGACTCCTATCGATTCTATCGATTTCAATCGATTTCTAATACAAAAAGTGGGATTAAGATACAGCTTCAAAATCGATTCAAAATTTAATCGATCTCTATCGAGTATTTTTAGCAGGGCAAGTATTCTTATCATCTCTAAGTAAATTCTATTTTTCTTGTAGGTGATAAAAAACAATTTAACATGGAAGGACTCAAGAGAATTTTCAAGAGGATTTTAAAGATAGTTAACGGAAGATTCAAGATTTTATCAAGATTTGATTTAGTAATTGGGTTTCATTTAGAAAATGTATTATAATAGCATAGTTTAGAGGGACGTGTCAGGCTTCTCAGAGCAGGCTGAGATATCGAATCTCACACATTTTTCGCACTGAGTCAGATGGGGCATGTTGCAGCGAAGTTATTATTGAATTTATGTATCAAAAAATCGCTTCTAGGAATGTTGTATGTCAAAAAGTGTTAAAAAATATCTTTGCCACGGTAAAAAGTTGTATTTTAAAAATGTTTACAACTTCTACATTTAACATTTTTGTGTAAAACGTAAATCCGCAAAGTTTTATGGCAAATAATTGGTTTTTTAGCTGTAAAAAATCGATTTTGGGCTGTAAACTTGAGTTATAAGCATTTTCATGATTTGATGTTAATGGGAAAAAGTTGTATTTTTGAAAGATCTACAACTTTTCCATTTAACTTTTTTTTTGTAGAATGCTTAGAATTTGATTTACAGCCAAAAACCGTTTTTAGCGATTTTTGGAGGTGACCGCATTCTGCGTATACGTGCAGGATCAAGCCCAAAATTAATATGGCACCTTACTGTTATGAGCGGAGTTCGCACACAAATGTTTAGTCTGATTGACCAAAGTCTCTCAGAGATAATTGCATCACAACAAAATTTTTATTAAAAAATTACATGTAAAATCAAACAAATTGTGCCCGCATTTCAAAACAACGTAGAGGATCGGGATAAAAAAAATAGTTTTTTTAGTTTGTGCGAGAGGAGACTCCTTCTAAAATTTCAGCCCGATCGGTCGAAAATTGCGTGAGATATCGCATCTCACACATTTTTCGCGCACGAAACTATAAGGCACTTCCATGTCGCGGTCGTGCCTAATGAGAGCAAAAACAAAATTCTTACTGATTCCGGTTACTTGTTTTACAATTTTGTTTTTGCTCTCATTTATAATTCATCATTCAAAGAGAGCTAAAATTCTGCACGTTAATTTGTATTGGCATGTTGATACAATATATTAAGTTAAATTCACTCTAGCTGATATGAATATAATTTTCATGTATAGACCTGTGGGGGTCCCCTCCTGCGACCACCACTGGACCGACGCGCCGCCTGGCGGACCACCACGCCGTGGCGAGCGCGAGGCGAGCTTAGGCATTATTAGTTCCGGCCTGGCCGCCGATCGAGACAGACCTTTCGGTCTCTTGTTAACTCTTAGTCTTAATTTATACTAAGTGTCTTATCATTGACTTAACCTAGTCTGATCCCTTTCCTGCCTTCAACTCTATCGGAGTGCAGAAGATAGAGAATCCTTATGAATAGTTAAAATATACTTTTATCCTCTTACAAATACGAGACTGGCTGCACTGTGTCCAGGAACAATGGCTTCTTTCTAGGGTTGAGCACGTGGCGTCGTACTGCGTCTAATCGTGATGTGTCTGGTAGAAGGAATGGCGTCGAACTCTGCGCAGGAGCTCATGTGCTGCCTGCAAACCGCGAAGAACGCGAGGAGTGATAGACTGAGTCCGGGGACGAATGTACTCCCGCCGGGGCCCCTGACTTAGAGCAACCATGTGTTCCGCTGCTCTGGAGCCCGGATATATATACAGCTTCTGTATATGGACGTTGCAGTCTCTTTAAAAAAGTGATGACCGGATGCAGATAAAGCGATTTGATTGGTTGAGCAACAAATATCCGGTCTAAATAAAGTTGCCATTTTGTACTTCTAACCTCAAGAAAATTGAGCGCGTGTTAAATTTAGCTAGTATTGAGGGCCGCGGTAGCGCCCTGATGGCAAGTATAGGTTTTATACACTGTGCCGTCGGGAGCGCACCGCGACCCATTATACTTTAAATTCGCTTAATAACCTATTTACGTTTCACGAATTCTGTATGTATGAACAAAAGCTAATGAATTATATATATATATATATATATATATATATATATATATATATACTAGTGGGCTTCGCCCCCTGCTCGCTTCGGCTCGCATAACCCCCCATTTTAGTTCTTATGTAATTTTTTTTTTCAAATTTAATTTCTATGATCTGATAATTATGTTTTGTTAGTTAAGAATGAAAATAGATTAATGATAACAATTAACAGTTGAAACGATTTTAAAGTAAATTATATTGAAAATAACTATACCTGAGCTGGCTCACATAAGTTAATTATTCAAAATTTTTTATCTGTATGGACATGTATGTATGGACATCGCCTGCCCCCGCGCAACCGACAGACTCTCAAGTTCAACGCATCAAATACTTCCGCAAGTATATATACACACTCACTCCGCTCGCCAACCCCCATTTCAGTTTCTATAATAATTACCCGTTATACGTTATTATTTACGTTAGTGGGAAAAATAAATATTACAAAGTTTACAAAAGTAATAAAATATATTTATAAATCAAATAAATATATTTATAAAGTATGATAACATTATTAGAGTACTTTACTTATGAATACGTATGTGCCTATTGTAGTTGGCTTTTGTTATTAAATGATTTGACATATTTCGCAAATATGCGCTGATGCGTCATTAAGTATTCTTTTTTTTAAATTCTTTCTTACAAATCTCACATTTGTAGTCACATACTTTTGTATGTACTTTCAAATGGGATTACAAAAGGCAAAAGACATGCTAAGTATAAACACATCAAAGTGTCAACAATACAAAAGCAAAAGTCAATGCTAAGTATACGCACATCAAAGTGTTAACAATACAAAAGCAAAATAAAAACCTTATAAGAATTATTTACTTCAAACTAAGTCAAACTTTTAAGTCAAACTTTAACAAAAAATATAAAAAAAACGCTCCTGTCTATTTACCTCATAGGTGGTGTGGAAAAAATAGAAAATAAAATTTAAGTTATATCTCTTATATAGTTTATCTCTACTGTTATATATAATTTTGATACTGATGTGCTATGAGCTTGTTATGAGGGCTTGGAAAAGTTTCTACAAAGGATGTAGGATCTTCCCGAGGCTAAAGACATTATTTATGCCAAAAAGTATTGTATTGCTCGAGTCGTTCGGTTGGTAGAGTCGGAGGAAAGTAACCTTTATACATCATCTTAATATAGTGCTAGCTAATATAGCCTAATATATTTTTAGAAAATCGAAATAATTATACGAGTAGTAAGTAAGCCGTTATGGGGAGACATAACAAATGACGTCATCACTGTCGCCTCCTTATCTTATCAATGTAAACAAACCATTAAGATAAGATAAGGTATCATGTATACAAGTAATAAAGATAAGATAGGGTATCATGTTTGTTTATACAAACAAGTAATTAACATTATCTTTATTACTTGTAAACAAATAATAAAGATAAGATATCATGTTTGTTTATACATAATACCAAGTCATTAAAGTATCATACGTCATCACTGGCGCCACCCTATCTTATCAATGTAAACAAACCATTATGATAAGGTATCATGTTTGTTTATAAAAACAAGTAGTTTATTATGAAAACAAGTAATAAAGATAAGTTATCGCCAACGTCTCAAGTATTTATCTTGCAAACGCCTCTTATGACGACATAAGAAAAATGACATTTTTATGTATGATAAGTTTGTACTACGTTTATATAAATATTGTGGTCCTAAAAAGGACCGATTTTATAGTTTATAAATAAAAGCCTTATAATAAGGCTTTATTATTATTATTGGTATCCCCAATTGCTGTGTCCTTGATGATTGGAATCTTTATTTGATTCCTTATCAGGACAATAGGCCATATATCCTTCTTTTTTCGGGAATGATCCAGTATTGGAAGAATATTGAGGTAGATACTTTTGGAATCCGGAAGCCGGTTTATATTTCACCTCCTCTCGACCTGAATCTTCTTTCCTCTTCTTCTCCATATTGCGATTGTTTATATTACGTTTATGACAGTTCAAGTGTACACGAAGCAATGAGAACATATTTATACAAACTTGATATTTATAGACGCCGTAGGAGTGGTGGTAGGGTGGGAGGTTTGAATGATGTAACAAAAAATTAATATTTCAATATTTTCTGGTTTATTGCAAGATAGGAAGACATATGTACAAAGCGTAATGACAAGAAATAGCATGATGTATATTTATGCTTTGATTATGACCGTATAAATGTCTTTATATATATCAAACAATTGAAAAGCAGCTATCTCACATAAGATTATACTTAAAATTATTTCTTCAATACTGTCTTTAAATTTGTCGTGAATTATAATTTTAATATTTTCAGTGTAGAAAGTATAATATTGTTGAAACAACTCATATGTCCTTAGTATAGAATTAGGGTCTTTCTCAATACTATCGTTTTTAATACAGTCAATTATAAACTTCTTAATATGAGCAACAATTTCATTCACTTTATCAACACACTCTTCAAGTTTACTCATACGTTCGTCAATACACTGTGAGACAATCTTCAATCCGTCAAAAGTGACCTGCTGCATACATATCGATGGCTGAGGATAAGATGTTTTTTGTTTCTTTGCTCGTGGTGGTTGATGACGTACATTCTCAACAGCAGCAGCAGCAGCAGCAGCAGCAGCAGTAGCACCCGTGTAGTCGTTGAAATGGGAAGCACTAACGGTATGCACTACATCATCGTTTTCCTCGTCAATCAAAAGATTTGGGAAGATGGATGTGCCGACAGGTCTTTCTTCTATCAATATGGATTTTGTGTTGTATGAAGATGTAAACATCATATCATGATTATCCATGTACACCTTCGTTGGTCGACCGTAATCGCTTTGGAATCTGTATGCATCTTGGAAATAGCAATTTATAAGATCAAAGTAATTCTTGAAAGCCTTCCAGCCAGATGCATCAAATTTGACGGATTTAAAACATGTTGTAGACGTTGAGAGTTTCACCACAGGTCGATAGCTGCCCTGGTAACTTTCTAAGCCAATAGTAACTCGCTTCGAGTTTGACTTATTAATAGCGTAGGACGTTGAGAGCAGCATATTTGGCAGAACGTTCTGCACACGTGATGGAGCACTGACAGCACTTGATTGGGCCATGGTACGAGAAACAAGGAGCACAATATCCAGAGGTACACTTAGCAATCTCTCAAACTTTCACGAAAGAACTGATGGAGCTCCTCACTCTACGAGCTCTTTTATACATTTTCTCCCACCATCTCAAACTAAAATGATCGTAAGCAGTGGGGGGAGATTTCTACACGTGTATTCTCAGAACTTCACAAAGGAAGTATCATATTCGTTAACCGTCAAAGGTTACGGTTACACTTCTTCGAGTTCTAAGAACAGGATGTTTAGTCTAGTACTACTACAACTGTCAGTTTTATCAGTCTCTCTCTCTCTCTCTCTCTCTCTCTCTCTCTCTCTCTCTCTCTTACAGATAAAGATTGAAATGGAATATGAAATTAAACAGTAAATATCACCGGATGTTAATAAATACCGATGTATGTATACTTAGAACTATAAAGCGAGGTGTCATACAACAGGAAAAAATATATTATATTACTACAGTAAGGAGTTAAAGGAATGAGTAAGGCTCTATAAATGAAAACATTTTTTATATTATGAAAGATTACACTTTATTCATATTTTTCAGCTTGATCACAGTCGTGTGCGGCCAGTATGTGTTATGTTTCTTATCATCGATGGTTAGTACCTAACTACGCGCCGTTTTGTCATAATTTTCGCCCGAGATTCACGAAAAAACGACATGCCCTAGTTGTATCATTTTATAAAAGCTGTTACGAAATAGAAATCATCGTGTACGATCGAGAGATGTATAGGAGATTTGGACGTGAAGCCTCGCACGGCCTAGGATTTTGCTAATCAAACAGTACTTCGAGAATATAATATAAATTAATAATGATTGATAGATATCATGTAGC
>CM053171.1:29424001-29467572 GCA_012977825.3 Pteromalus puparum
TAATAACAGTGAAAAAGAGTGGAAAAAAAAGAAACGCGTCATTATTCAAAACGGTGGTGCTTTTTTACCAGTGTTACTTGCGCCAATTATAGGTGCGCTTATGTCAAAAATGTTTGATCTTTCTGGGAACTAAAATATGGAACACGCACGTAAAATGGTCATTGTGCCAGAAGAATCGTACGAAAGAGTAACGAAGCAGCAGCAGCAGCAGCAGCAGCAGCAGCATATAGTAGAAGAAGAGCCAACGATACAGACAAAGGGTGATAATTTAAGTCGGCTCGATGGTGAGATGCACAATATACTTTTTTCAAAAAGTATCACCGATGAACGTGAAAAATGTTAAAAATATTTACAGATTTTAAGAAGATATCTTCATTTTAAAAATTTGGAACGTCAGGAACTTTTATCAGATGCAAATATACTTGATGTAGAGCATGAAAATGAAGATATATCAAGCCCATTGTCCGATGAAGCGATACTTGCAAGCGTTTCCAAGGGTTATGTGAGAAAAGCACGTTTATTGCTTAAACATTGGAAATCATCAGCAGCATCGCATCGTATTAAATGGGATAATGCAGGTACAGTTAGCATTGATGATAAAGCTATACCACACTCAAATATTATAGATTTACTAGAAGACGTGGTGCGGAGTAGGTCTGTTGAAGAGCCTGTAGGAAGATTTCAATTAGCTAATTTTATAGCAACAACTGATACTCCATCCAAATTAATAAGTAATCCTGAGGTGATAAAAATTAGTGAAAGTTTGAAACGTGCATTAAACAAAATTCCTTCAACCAAGAGAAATAATTCCGAGAGCGTTGAGAGTTTAGAACAAGGTACTAGACTCGCAGCCGCGCAGCGCTATAGTGCACGTTTGAATAAGAAAAAATCCACACCACGAAAAGCAGGCGACAAATGGTTGACTTATAGTATTTAACATGTCTTATGAAAATCAATACTTTGACACTAGACACGAGGCTGGATACGCTGGTGCACGCAATCTTTTACGAGTCAATGGTAAAAATAAGAAAAAGAAAAGTGAGATAAATGAGTGGTTAAGCAATCAAGATGCATACACTCTTCACAAACCCATTAGACGAAAATTTCCTAGATTGATGTACAATGTCACTAATGTGGATGATTGTTGGGAAATGGATTTGTGTGACATGCAATCTCTCAAAACGTACAACGACAATTTTGCGTATTTACTTGTAGTTATAGACGTTCTCAGTAAATATGCTTGGGTCGAGCCTTTACGTGACAAGAGTACAAAAAGTGTTGTAGCTGCTTTCGAAAAAATCTTAAAAAGAGCCGATGGGCGAAGTCCAATTCTTGTACAAACTGATCGAGGCAAAGAGTTTGTAGGATCAGATTTTCAAAATTATTTAAAACAACACAAGATTAATTTTAGAGTGGCACGTAATCCCGATGTTAAAGCAGCTGTCGTCGAGCGTCTAAATCGCACGCTCAAAGAACGTATGTTCAGATATTTTACTCACAAAAATACTCATAGGTATATCGATGTTATTGAAAATATCGTTTACGCATATAATCACACTATACATAGTGGTACTAAAATGGTTCCGGCGATGATAAATATTCGTAATGCAGTTGTAGCAAGGAAAAATTTGGAAAAAAGAGCTCTTAGTCAGAGAAAAAAGTCTAGAGCACATATATACAACGTGGGTGACCATGTTCGCATCAGTCGGTTGAAAGGCACCTTCGATAAAGGTTACGAAAAGAATTACAGTGAAGAGATCTTTAAGATTACCCGTATCTCACGTCGTCAAAATCTCTTTACCTATGAATTGACTGATTTAGAAGGGGAAATAATCGACGGCTTTTTTTATCCTGAAGAACTAGCTCGAGTTAGCGATGATCGTTTGTTACAAAATAAGGAATTCAAAGTGGAACGTGTGATCAAGAGTAGGGGGCGTGGTGTTAAAAAACAAGTTTTCGTAAAGTGGCTTGGCTATCCTGATAAATTTAATTCGTGGATTAAAGCAAGCGAAATCGTTACACTTTGAACATGGCTGAGGACGAATTTTATTTGATATTACCGAGCAACAGTAGTATGAAATATTTTTCTGATAATACAACATCTTGCTTCACCACGCACTTATCTCACGAAGTACGTCTGCATGGTAAGTGGAGTGTTGCTCTTACGGAAATCAATATACCATGCACGATAATGCATATTCAGAAACACGAAAGTAATATAAAGTTTGTTAACGGACGTAGAATAGCAGTTGCAAGAAAGAGAGATACATCTGAATATTTACCGGATTGGGCAAACGTCAAACCAAACGTTACCATTTTTCCACCAGGTGTTTACGAGAATCTCAACAATCTCACAGAAGCTATAAACAATATACCCGAATCTCATTTACGTATTGAACCGACAAAGAAAAAAAGTGGTTATTACAATTTACATAAAAAGTGTGAATGTAAGGAATCTCATTTTTTCAGCTTGAGCGAAAAGCTCAAACGTATATTTGGCTTTGAGAATGAAAAATATAGAAATCAGGAATTTATACCCTTGATTCCATCTGCAGAGTCAAAAAATGCAACATTAGTTGGAAACAGACCTGGCTGTTTGGCAAGGGCTATAGCTGATCAATTTTTCGTTTACTCTGATATTTGTATTCCGTACACAGTCGGTGATGTTCAAGCATCCCTTTTACGTATAGTAACACTCGATAATTCTAAATATAAATTTGGTTCGAGAGTGGTCAAACAATTTGCACCGGGAATTTATCTACCTTTGTTAAATAACACATTTCAGAATATAATAATAGATATAAGAGATGAAAATGGGAATCATATACCATTCGAGTACGGGACATTGACCGTTACACTACATTTCAAGCGCGTTCTTTAAGCAAAAAAATGGCTCACTACACAGAATACTATGCTGATCAAATCGGCTATGAAGGAGGAGGAGGAGGAGGAGTACGTCGAGTGTTTGCAGGTTCAACTTATCAGCGAGGTCATGGTGGAATCGGCGCCTTTTTGAGTGGATTATTTCGAAAAGTTTTACCTTATGTTACGAGTGGAGCTAAGGCCGTTGGAAAAGAAGCTATCAGAGCAGGAATGCATGTGCTAGATGATGTGGGAAATCACGGAATCAATTTGAAACAAGCTGTAAATACGCGCATGCGTGAGTCTGGTAAAAATCTTAGACATAAAGCCGCTGATAAAATTTCTTCTATGATGAAGGGATCAGGATATAAGATACCTGCTAAAAAGCGGAAGCGTCAATCGTCCAAGAACAGTTCAGCTGTACGCATCAGCAGTAGAAGTGGTCGTGTAGAGAAAAAGAAGAAGAAGAATAAGAGCCGTGTCAGTGTTTGCAAATCTACGAAAAAGAAAGCTAGTAAGACAACGAGGAAGAGGAGGAGGCGGAAAACAAGCCCAGGCGCGACTGTGAGCGATGCACTTTTATTGGTCTACATAAAGACATTTTTCAATATGGCTTTTCTACACTCAAAATCATGCGAATGCCATGAAAATCAGAGATTAGTAGTTTATTTACATTAACCAGCACTACACAGACTCTCCGTTGCGAAAGCTCTCAATTATGCATTTATAACACCAGGTTTCTTCGCTGTCAGACGATGTCATTCTGAATTCCGTGTTCAGCCGGCAATGATTATCTCGATCTTTGCACACCAATGTAAGCATTCCGTTATGAGATCAGAGCAAGGCGGTTGAAATTGCTGAGCAGCTAAAGCCTAACAGAGTATCCAAAGGTAGGCCCCAATAAAATAACATGTCAGTCGTTATTCAATCACAATAGACGTTTTTCTTCAATCAAAAATTGGGTTTCACACCAACATATGCTTATCCTTACAGCTTACAGTTGAAACACTGTTAAATTATTCAAAGAGCAGTATGGATTCACATCGTCTCGGAGTGGGACTCTGTGTACCGGATACCCTGGGCGAAATGGTACATGCACCTCCCAGAATACCAAGCGCGTATATGAAAATGCAAATCTTCGCGTTCAGTGTATCGTCAGTATTTTACCATAAATGGTCAAAACTGTCCGATTTACGTGGGGTCATTTGCCATTTTGCCGATGTTTTTATCAGAAATCAAATTCTGTTTTAAACGGGTTGTTGACTGCGGATTACGTGATTGGATTAGAAGTAGGATGCTTTAGTTGGTTTGATGGATCATATACAGATGGACGAAAAGAAAATTTATTATATACGTATTAAGGATGTGGCACTCATTTGTAACGGCCCGAGTTAAAGTAAGCCCAGGTGTTATGCTTAGATCATCGCCGTAATGCCACTTACAAAAAACCACCGTTGCTAAACTATCCATCAATCGTGTAGAAGCATAAAGTCATTATACAATGCATAGAGGTATTCTTCGGTGATACACCTCGGCGACAACGTTATTTCTTTGCGTGCAAATACCCAAAAGGAATAGATCATCGATTTGTGGAATAACAAGGCATTCCAATCGCGGGGCAATAGACAGTTTAATCCCATTCTAATTTCCATACATTTTTATTATACACTGGATATTTCCTTTATTTTGTGGATGGGTGCAGCATCTATCCCCATCACCCATTGTCAGCCCTCGATATTTACGGGTGGAAATCACTATTTTATCGCTCGTATATACATTATATTCTGGAACTTGGGATTCATTTCTAACACGGACTATCATTACTTATCTTCATCGAACGTGACAGCTACGATGTAATGAGTGGCGGCGCTTATACATTATTGTGCCTTTTTGACTCTAACATCCTGTTTTATCGGCTACAATTCGAGTGTCTCATTGGAATTTATCAAGCACGCGTAGCTGTACGGTTTAGAGAGTAAATTTGTTGAAAGCACTTGAAGTCTACACATTAATTGTATAATTTACGCCGAACTACGACACAGTTGTGCCTTGGAAAATAGATTCAAGTTAGGTCACAATAATACACGGATTTTATGCATAATATCGGTTGAAGCGTATGTGCCGAAATAAGCGGGAAGGAGTCGGAGTGAGGTTGACAAAATTTAAGCAACGCACCGCCTCCACGGTTTAGCGTGAGTAGTAAAGTAGCTGTACGTCTCTACGCTTAGTATGTTTGGAAGCGAGCGAGTATTGGATCGACCTGAAGTGATTGTCTAAGAGTATCCATGGATCTACGTTATCAAATTCAGGTTTGGTAGACTAACAAGAATTTTACACGCTAAAGAAGGTTCGGGATGTATGTTATTCAAAGCCACAGAGATTGTCGACATTGGTAGTTAAGGAACTCCATAAAGTTGAGAACTTCCAACTGGAATTAAAACTTCTAACGAGTACATTTCTACCCTCCATTTTCATGGGTTCCCGTTGGCATTGAAGGTGACATCACATTCGAAACACAGATACAACATCATTTACAACAAATAGCTCCTTTAAAAGTCGTTAATACGCATTTTTACACCGTGGTCATGAAATTGGAGGATACTTGGAGACTGTGATGTGTACGTGAAATTGTGAACGTTGAAGAAATGTATGCACCGAATTTTGACCGATTTGAAGAAAACTTATCCTTCGGTAACTTTAGGGTGTTTAAATCATGGTCTGCAAGGTATAAACTCCAGTCCGCAGTGAAGATGTGTCTCTCACTTATTGTACGAACAGTATTACGTAAACTTGAAGAGCGCTGGTGTTGATGAAGTGAATTGAAATTGTTTGTCATATTTAGAAGTTTATAGTTGACTTATTAAAAAACGATAGTGTATTGAGAAAGACGCCTATGTCCTATACTAAGGACATATGAGTTGTTTCAAACCTATTATATTTCTACACTGAAAATATTAAAATTATAATTCACGACAAATCTTTATAAGACATTTGAGCACTAATTTCTAAGTTATTCTTATGTGCAGATAGCTGACTTTTCATATTTGGTTTGATATATACTAAAAGACATTTATACGGCATAACTCAAAGCATATAACATCATTCGCTATTTCTTTTGGTCATTTACGCTTTTACATATGTTTCCTTATCTTCCGCAATAACCAGAAAATATTGACAATATTAATTTTTGTTACATCATTCACACTCCCACCTACCACCACTCCTTACGGCCGTCTTAAATATCAAGTTGTGTATAGAATGTGTTCTCATTGCTTTTCGTGTACACTTGACACAGTCAGTAAACGTATATAACCAATGGCCCTAATAGGGAGAAGAAGAGAAAGAAGGTTCCATGGTCGACGAGGACAGACGTGAAATATTAAATCTGGCTCCGCGCATTCCAAAAGTATCTAACACTCAATCATTTCTTCCAAACTGGCGTTAATCCTTGGACTCATTCCCGTTAAAAATAGAAGGATGATATGCCTATTGGTCCCTGATACAGGAATTCAAATAAAGATTCCCCAATCATCAAGGACACCAGCATATTGGCGAGATACAATAATATAATAAAGCCTTATTATTAAGGGCTTTGTATTAGTCACTTATAAGGATCATGCGTCCTTTGTTAGGACCAGCATTATTTATAAAAAACGTAGTACAAAGCTTATCATTACATAAAAATGTAATTTTTCCTCGCTACTAGTCATGTCATACAGGAGGTTGTTTCAAGAGTAAATACCTTCGAGACCTCGTTTGGGCCGACTAACTTATCTTTATTACTTGTTTTTCCATAATAAACTAACACGAGTATACTTGTTTTTATAAACAAACGTGATACCTTATCATAATGTTTGGTTTTACCACTGATAAGCTTTAGGTAGGCGCCAACGTGATAAGGTTATGATACGTTTAAGTGACTACGCGGTATTATGTATAAACAAACATGATATCTTATCTTTATTATTTGTTTACAAGTAATAAAGATAATGTTAATTACTTGTTTGTATAAACAAACATGATACCCTATCTTATCTTTATTACTTGTATACATGATACCTTATCTTATCTTAATGGTTTGTTTACATTGATAAGATAAGGAGGCGACAGTGATGACGTCATTTGTTATGTCTCCCCATAACGGCTTACTTACTACTTGCGTATCCTATGGAACTTGTTTACAGCCGAGTACGTGTATGCATTGATTTTCTATGAATTAGCTCGATGACTTTGTATCGCAGCGGCTAATATCAAAGGGCTTCTAGTTTCAAGACGATTTATTTTTTCTATGATTTATTGCGTACATTAAATATAGCTACATGTTGATCATGATGTACAACCAATCAGGGGTGTCAGATTGCTCTAGAAAATTTGCCTGTAATGTTTGGCTCATGTAGGATATTTATACGTAAGATGATTCATTTTCTATGAATTATTTTTTTTCTGCACACTAAGTGCGTATAACTTGTTTATTAGAAATAATACACTAGCTTCCAACACTATATAAAGGGTTAGACTTGCTACTTTGATTTAGTATGAAACCCTACTTTACCCAATACACTAAGCAAAAATGTCAGCGCTCGATTGTCAGAAGACTGTCAACGTTTTTCTAGAAGCTTACACGCTCTATCACGCTCACCTACTCATTCAGAGGAAGTTGAAAAATAGATAAAGCTTACTACTACAAATTTAAAAATATTGAGACAATTGTTACATAAACGTGATACAAATGTTCATGAGAAACAAAAGTTTTTATCCACTATTTCTCTTATAAAAAGTGTCCAGATAAAACTAAAATGTTTATTGAAAAGTGGTGAAGGACTGCAAGGACGTGAAAGAAGAAGTGATCGGGTAAAGTGGCAAGATTTAGAAAGTTGTTTTAATAATCGTTTTAATAATCGTATAAGATCAGGAGTAGTTACAAAAGTAGAGATGGCTACCTTATAGCGAGACAGACAGTGGGTGGTGCCACGTGGTCTGCACATGTGGAGGGGATCTCGCCGTCGGGGTATAGCGAGCCCCCTCCCCCCTAGACCCTTGGAGCAGGTAGTCAGGCCCGCTTTCTCTTGCAAGCTATGGCGAGGGGGAGTAAGACTCTGGGGCTGTGGTGGGTGGTGGTATCACCCTACCTCCCCCTCGCTATAGGAGGCCCACCCACCACCCTCCGTACAAACACATGATCTCTCATAGATGTGTGGTATAGCGAGTAAGGTTCCGTGCTATGGCGAGTGTCACGACCTCGCTATAGCAGGTCCACCACCCACCACCCATCACACACTCATGAATAATATATATATATATATAGTGTATAGGAAGGAGTGAGATTTGTAAAAAAGAGCGGGTAAATAAACTAATTCAAATTTTTTGAAAGTATACAACTTTTCAAAAGTTTTGGAGTCTTTGTTAAGTAGTCGTGATGAAAATACAGCCGTTTTCTTTTTCATGACATCGAGTCGGTCCGAGACCCTTGTTATGAACGAGGAGGAGAACGAGTCGGAAAGCGAAAAAGAGTAGACGACGGGACTCGAACTCACGGACCCACGGTTGCGAAGCCTGTGCTCTAACCACTGAGCTAACGTCTACGATGCATTCGGATGCGCTGCATCGTAGTACGGCTCAGCTGCTCGACTCTTATCGCTGACTCGTCTCGCGGCTCGCGTTGCAGACGTTGCGTCTGTGACACCCTCGTTTTTTCTTTGGCCTCGAATATTAGGGGGCTGTTGGCAATGGCTGTCAGTCGTCTCTGTAGCATCCCTTTTGAGCTTTTTATTGCTTTCTGAAAACAAAAAACAAAAATCATTTAGTTAGAATTATTACAAACTTTTAATAAATGTTTATAAAATACTTGCAGCATCTTCTGCTAGTACCGCTTTCAAATTGATCTCCGCCGGATTCAATATCCTCAACCCCTTTGGTTGTTGAATACGCGCTCCGCTCGTCGGCGCTGTAAATTGCAAAGAATTGAATTTTCTTGTGTATGACTTATTGAATAATTTTACTTATTATGAAAAAAATTTGATAAAGTTATTTATGAACAGTTGTTTAAGGTAATTGAAATAGAAATTGTTTTCAAAATGCAAAAAGAATGAATCAATTAATAACACAAGAAATACTAATTTAAAGAAATTGTCGAAATTTTTCGGACACAAGGTACTGAGTAGGATTGCGGGATAAGGTGAATAACTACAACACAATTCATATATTTATTTATGTAGATCTTGGCGATATTTCCCTTATTTATTTGTTCATCTATGCAGCAATGAGAATGCGATGTAGTAAAACGAATACAACAAATGTCGAAGAAAATCAATAACTGCAAAACATAAATACAGTGATTCATAGATAATGTAAATTCCGATACATAGACACATTTATGACGACAAGGAATATATTGAGAAACAAATACTTGAAAATATGTATATAAACCTGTTTAAAAGAAATTGAGATATAATCGTTAGAATGATGAGATGAATGTTAATTAGGAAATAGTCAGATATCTTGAAATGAATGGGGAACCGAATTGAAAAATCTATTGCCAAATTTACTGAGTCTATAATTGAGATTTACATTAGCTGATGATAAAAAGAGATTATTTACGATGAATGAAATTTAGTGATTCTATAACCACTTGATTTTTCCCGCTCGCGATACACGTTCGGAGGTCACCTCTGAACAAGGCTTTCAAACAAGGCTTATGGAAAAATCAAGGGTTTCTGCTAAATGAAAAAAAAAATACAATATATTGATTGTAGAAAAGGAAAACTAAAAAAAAGTCTGATTGATTCGTCGTAGTTCGTTATGCTGTGCAGTGGGGAAGTCGCATTAAAGATAACACTTATTGAATGAGGCTTTGTGCTGGCATGTGTTAGTAGCGCAAAGAGTTAGTTGTGAATCATTGTTAGTTAGTTGAGTTTGCGCGAATGCAACCATGGGAAAACCGACTGAGCCTGCTCAGTCGGATATCATATAGCTATATTTTTGTAACCTGTCGGTGGCATGTTAGTGGTTAGGTGCTGAAATCCTTCCGAGAATCAGATGGGTTTCCCCGGATCAGTCACGAGGATATCCCCGGGTGCAGAGATTAGTACAGAATAAAAAAAAAACACAAATGTTAGGTATACTAGAAATGGAGAGACAACGAAGAGCCTCTGAAGCTGAGACGTTGTACTGGAGTGCTTCCTTCCTCTCGTTCACTTGCACGTGGAAAAATGGCGTGGCTAATGTGTAAAGGAGAAAGCTGTGGTCTGGTAGATCGTCGTGAGTATGCCGTCTCGTACGAGTACTCGTGCCGCTCGCGAAGCCGTGGAGACGCGCAGCTAGAAAGAGATAGCGCGATGCGTAGAAACGCAATTACATTTACATGTGAATTCAGCGCGTCGGTGGAAAACGCGCACGCGCTGCCAAAGACTAAAGGGCCCTTTTCATGCACACGCTAAACGCCAAAACGCCAAAACAGAGTAGTGATGTATATTCACTCTAGGTAGTTTTTTATTCTATGACTAAAGCTAACTGGAGTTTCGAGCGTCGACGCTAGAATCTGAGGCTAGAATGCTAGAAAACATAACCTCTAATTTCTCGTGTATTTATACGCTAGTTTGTTGATTAATGATAGACATCATATCAAGTTAAAAAAGTTTAGACAATAAGTTCCAAAAAGGAAAAAAAGAAAATTATATACATGCATAAATATTACGCATGGATTAAGGAGTGTGTGAGAATAATTGAAAAGGAGAATGAATGACAGAGAAATATCAATACAGCAGTTATATTGTCAATGTCAACAATTGTCAAGGCAAAAACAAAGAAACCGTATACTCGAAAACGTGTATGGATCGATGAAATTTATTTAAAATAAAGATGCAAATAGCCCAATAGCGCGAACGCCAAAAAGTTTAACACTGTTGAACTTTGTAGCGTCGAGGCTCGAACGGCTCGAAACTCCATGTTTTCTTCAGTCATGGAATAAAAAACTACTTAGAAAGGATGTACATCACTACTGTATTCCGCGTTTTGGCGTTTTAGCGTGCGCATGAAAAGGGCCCTTAACCTATCCTCTCCCGCGGCATCAGACCCGCGAGCGAGAGAGAGATAGCTCGAATGCAGGGACGTATGTAGTCCCGTCGGGGCCCCTGACTAAACGCAACCTCGTGGTCAGCTGCGCCGGATCCCCTATCTTTATCCAGCCCCTGGATATGGACGTTGCAAAATAGAAAAATAATATATAATAATAATAATAATAATAATAATAATAATAATAATAATAATAATAATAATAATAATAATAATAATAATAATAATAATAATAATAATAATAATAATAATAATAATAATAATAATAATAATAATAATAATAATAATAATAATAATAATAATAATAATAATAATAATAATAATAATAATAATAATAATAATAATAATAATAATAATAATAATAATAATAATAATAATAATAATAATAATAATAATAATAATAATAATAATAATAATAATAATAATAATAATAATAATAATAATAATAATAATAATAATAATAATAATAATAATAATAATAATAATAATAATAATAATAATAATAATAATAATAATAATAATAATAATAATAATAATAATAATAATAATAATAATAATAATAATAATAATAATAATAATAATAATAATAATAATAATAATAATAATAATAATAATAATAATAATAATAATAATAATGATGGTTTAAAAAAGGATATATTACCATGCGGTAGTGATGGTGGTGGTGGTGGTGGTGGTAGTGGTTTCCTGTTGACGAAGCTGTGTTCCTTTAATAACAATCAGTATTGTCCGGTCAGTTGCCAAGACAGGTTAGAGTGTTCTCAAGCTAAAAAAAATGAGTCGAAAAAATGTATCATACACGCCTCTTAATGAGGACAAGAATGCTCGAAAAGTACATGATGATAAACAGTATAATAGATACCAGGGAGAACCTTGCTCTTCAGATAAAAGTAGTAAACAAGGGAAAAATGTTTTTGATAAATATTCTACCAGCACGAATTCCCGGCCTGAACATCATGGTTATAAGAAGTTCTGAAAAATACATATCTTTGTAAACTATTTGTTATTATTAAAATAATTTGTATTTTATATTCTAAATAAATAATCCTAACAAATATTTGTTTTACCTTTTCTCTTTGAAACGAGATGTTGTCGTCGGTGCAGTTTTCGGTTTCCTCTATAGATTACTGAAAAATATTTATGAATGCATAATAATAATAAGATATATATATTTTTAAACCTTTTTTAAAAATAAGAAAAAAAAGTTCAAAAAAACTATAAAAATTAAATTTTATACCACTCTAACCTCAAAATCAAAACTTTACTTTGATTATTTGGCGCTCGTAGTATAAAATACGGTTTGATACAGGTGTGCAAGGTAATTTTTACCTCATGTGACTTTGCGCACTCGCTTCGCTCGTGCGAAAACCGTCCCGTAAGGTACATAATCACCTTCCACACTCGTATCGAAACGTACTATTATTGTAAACTATAACATTTGAATTTCCCGCCCAAAAACATGTCTCATATGCATCTCGGCATGCAGGGATGACAACTTGAAAACGTTAAGACTAACCTCGAAATGTCAAAACGATTACAACCAATTTTCTTAATTTCGTGTGCTTTTTGAGGATATTAACAGTGATTTTTCACTTCTTTCTTTTATTCTCATCATTAAAAACATTAATTACGAGTATTTTTAGTCTTTATTACAGCCTATACGGGTATGTAACTTAAGCAAATTCATTATTTCACGGTGAAATAACGGGCTATTTAAGTCACGGATAATCGTGATTTAAGTGCGGGTTTAGGTCACGCAGTGCTATAAACTATTTTTAATGATAAAAAATTTTAAAGATAAAAAAGAATGAAAAATTTTAGGGTTCTACGTCAAGCTGGCTGCGAGAGCTTTCGAGTAACAATATGAGATCTTGACGCATTTCCGCGAGAGTATATCTGTAGAAAAACGAATGATGCACAGATCTCTCGCGCTTGTTTTCCCACCACGTATCTATAGCGCGACGTTCGCGCGCGCGGGGTGCCCTGTCTATAGTGGCGTAATCACTAAGAAATTCATATTGTTCGGTGTCGCGCCTAATCCCGACGTAAAAGCAGCAGTCATTGAATGTTTTAGTAGAAACTTAAAACAACGTATCTGGCGATATTATCAAAATTCGGCACTGGCAGCTTGATTTTTTGTTGCTGGAAATCCATGTGAACGCTTCATTAGCTGGAGAGCAACTATCGCTGTAGCTATAAAAAGCGCGTTTATAATGCATCGAGATCAGTCGAGAGCTGTCCTCTCATGCATCAGATCGTACACAAGCAGCAACAACGTAAAGGTCGTGGTTTATTGAATACACTCATCAGCAAGCTTCCAGTAGAGCTGCAAATTCCAGGATATCAGTACTGCGGCCCCGGTACTAAACTAGCGAAACGACTAGCACGTGGAGATCCTGGAATCAACGCTCTTGATAGAGCCTGCAAAGAGCACGATATTGTCTACTCACAAAATCGAGAAAACGTCGAAGCAAGAAACGCTGCAGACAAGATTTTGGCTGCAAAAGCCTGGGAGCGAGTCCGAGCGGCAGACGCAGGAGTTGGCGAAAAAGCAGCTGCTCTCGCCATAGCAGGCACCATGAAAGCAAAATCCAAGTTTGGACTGGGCCTTAAACGGCGAGTGAAACCATCTATTTCACTGGCTAAAATAATTAAAGCTGCTTCTACTTCTGCTATTCCAATCAACAACTCTCACGCAGTCATTTGTAGCGCACTCAAGGCGAATTCCTGCCATTTCTCCTTCCGATATTTGCCGGTTTGAGTGCAACAGGTGCATTAGCAGGTGGCGCTGCTGGTATCGCTAAAGCAGTGAACGATGCTAGCGCCGCTAAACAACAGCTTGACGAAAGCCAAAGACACAACAAAACAATGGAAGCTATTGCGCTCAGTGGTAAGGGTCTCTATCTAAAACCTTACAAAGAGGGCTATGGTATGTATCTAAAACGTGGACATGACTTGAGGAAAAAAAAAACTTCAAATTGCCGCAACGTGCATTAACTGACGTCGATCTTCTCAATTATGCCCGCATCCTAAAAATTCCATATTTTCGGGGCGTTTACATGCGAAATGCATTGCCAGCGAGTGGACCGCACTACCGCGAATCGGCAATCGTCAATCTCGATGATAAAAACGGACCTGGCACACATTGGGTCGCCTATCGAAAACGAGGCAACGATGTAGTGTATTTTGACAGTTTTGGAGATTTACAGCCACCTCAAGATCTTATGGAATATTGGAACGTGAGCAGAATTAAGTACAATCAGGAACATTGACAAGACTATAACAGCTACAACTGTGGCCATCTTTGCCTAAAGTTTCTTTTGAATGATTTATAAGTAGTGGTAGTATATCAGCAATAGTCAGTTTGGATCGAGTAGTCATGGAAGATTCACTGACACTGAGTCTGTCTGGACTTCATCTGTACTGGAAGCTGAATATTTTCCACCGCTTGAACTTTCACCGAACAAAAACTACGTTCTCGGACTTGTGGAGTTGTTGACATTCAATTCAATACCCAATATCGATACTGGCAATAACAAGTTTTACGTGGGAGGAGAAGTGATAATTTTGCCAACAGGCAGCTGCGAAATCGAAGACATCGAGAAGAGTCTGGAAGAGGCTCTAATACTCAAAGGCATAACCCTCAAACTCAAGCCGAATAACAACACCCTTCGTTGCACGATCAAGTGTAATCGATCGATTGATTTCCAACCAGAAGATTCTATTGGCAAATTGTTGGGTTCCGCGAGTCGCGTATTGTCGCCAAATACTGATCACGAATCCGACTTGCCAGTAGCCATACTCAAAGTTAACGCTTAACGCATCGAGTATAATATTACTTCTGGGGCATACATAAATGAGCATAAAGCGCACACCATACACGAATTCTTTCCAGCTGTCTCGCCAGGCTACAAGATTATCGTAGTTCCATCGTCAATTATTTACCTACCAGTCACTGTCAAGACTATAAATAACTTGCAGTTGCACCTCGTCGATCAAGACGGTCATTTAGTTAATTTTCGTGGTGAAGTGATAACAGTTAGATTACACATCAAATCAGTCTGATAATCATGGGCATAGTGTACAATACTAAAGTAGTCTATAATAGTAACTTGCCATGCCGTCGAGCAGCCAGTCGTCAACGAGTGCTCAAAGCGCTAACACGTCAAAACATACAGTTGCCAAGAAGTCTAGGTCTAAAAGTTGTCCATGGAAAAAAATAAGTTGCGTAATATTTTGCTGCTTTCAGCGAAATGGAAGAGGTGCTAAGCATACAGTCACCTGTCGTATTTGACGAATCTGTTGCGCATTACGAGATTCATGCGCATCATCCCTATACTTTTTCGAATTTTAACAACAGCGATGAAATTCGCATTGGTATACAACATCAAGATTTATGTGTGCTGCCTTTGCGCAGTTCACTACATATATGCGGAAAATTGCAAAAACCAGATGGCACTGCTGTCGAGGGAACGAGATTTGTAAACAATGCCATATGTCATCTATTTGAGGAAATTCGTTACGAGCTCAACGCCATAGAGATTGATCGATGCAAGAATGTGGGCTTGACAAGTCTCATGAAAGGGTTCGCATCATTCAGCCCTAGCTCAGCAATTGAAAATGCTGGCTGGCTCGACATCGCAGAGACTCAACGGCTAGACAATAATGGCTACTTTGACGTATCAATTCCACTTAGTACGATCCTGGGTTTTGCTGAAGATTATCGCAAAATCGTTGTAAATGCCAAACATGAGCTCATTCTCATAAGATCAAATTCTGATGTGAATTTTGTTGTGCAGACGCAAGTAGTCGTGGCCGGGGAAAATGTTTACGAGGATTACCAAATTGAAATCACCAAAATTGAATGGCTAATGCCATATGTGGTGCTCTCGGATAAATATAAAATTAAATTGCTCAGTCATCTGGAAAAAGATAGACCTGTCACCATGAGTTTTCGTAGCTGGGAACTATATGAGTACCCATTGTTACCCAGTACATCAAAACACGTATGGACTGCTAAAACTGCTAATCAGCTGGAGAAGCTTCCCTTCATTATTCTTGGCTTCCAGACAAATGGCAAGGGACGAAAAACAGCCAATGCTAGTCGCTTTGATCATTGTAACATAAGCAACGTTACACTGTTTCTCAACTCACAACACTATCCCTATGGAAATCTCAATCTCAATATTACTAATAATCAGTATGCTCTACTCTACGATATGTATGTTAACTTTCAAAATGCTTACTACAACAAAGAGGTAGAACCAATGCTGAAAAAGGCTGACTATCTGTCATATGCCCCTCTCGTTATCATTGGCTGCTCAAAACAAAATGAGTAACTGAAGCAAGCATCAGTTGACGTGCGGCTCGAATTTGAGCCCAGAGCAAATATTCCAGTTGGCACCTCCGTATACTGTCTCATCCTACACGATCGTATTGTAGAATACAGCCCTATGAGTGGGGATGTGAAAAAAATCGTTTAAAGGGTGGTGGGAGAAGATGGTATAAATTGTGCAGCAGCTTGTGGTCATCAGTCAGTCAAAATGGAATACGTGCTCGATGTGCAAGGATTTAGAAAGCCTGTAAACGAATTTGTTGTGAAGGAACTCGCTATAGTTCCACTCCACGCTAATCTCAAGACATTGGTGTTTTTTTTTCAAGCCGCCCACACCGTGGCGCAGACTCACAGCCAAGTATAAGTCTGAAAATCTCTGGCTGGAACGCAATTATCACGTATTATCTTGGAGTTCAGGAGATCTACCGCATGAAGAGCTTGAAAACGTATTGAAAACTGTTCTACATGACGTGAGTGTTGTTTGTGTAAAAGGAGCCGAGAAGAAGCAATGGCTCGAGCAGTTCAATTTTCACGTAGTCGATATGGGCGAAATGGGATTTCCCTCACTACAAAGGCAGAAATATGATATCTTGGAGCCACTCTGCCCACACCATAAATTAGCATTCAAAGCAAACTGCGCACACAGGAATGTATTGTTATTGAAAAAATTTTATCACGACAATACGCCCTATTTTGAGAGATCTCTAAGAGAATTTTATCGCACAGAGCACTTGTCATTTATGACTCCGAGAGATATTGCATATTTACCACGAGAATTTCTCATAACATTTGCCGTCAATAGCATCGAGCTAGCTTGGGATAAGCTGCCAGAGCACCTAAAGCAAGACTCAGAGATTTTGGAGTGTCTACGCTGTCGAGAGCACAATTCCATTGAGAGTGGACTTCCACCTTTAAAAAGAGATTGTGTGCAGTGTGAACTGAATGCCAATAATAAATAACAATAAATAACAACATGGAGAAGCGGGTGCGTTCTCAAGAAAATCCAACGGTTCATTTAATGTGTACATGGGCATATGCATATAAAAAGACACGTCGTGGAGAGTGGAAGCAAGCTGCCCGAGATCAAGAGCGTTTTAAATAAAGAAGAACGGGCAAAATTATTGTACCAGTACTTATGGAAAAACCTTAGATGTTTTAAAATTTATGTATTTATTTTTAATTGTGACTACATTTTTTATAAACCTTTACCTAATCCCTCTACATGCTATAAAATAAGCCAAAGAATATATATAAATATAGAGAGCGTGTTATACTACATCATTTACGTTTTAGATACAAAAGATTTTTAAACGTTAAAAAAACCAAAATTTAAGTTTGAAATCAAAATTAAGATAGAAAATCATAATTTAAATTTAAATAGGATGAAATAATTAAGAATAATAATTTCAATTAAAAATTAAAAATTTTACATAATTTTTTTTTTAATTTCAAATAATTGAATAATCAATAAATAAAAATAAGTGCATTCGGAGAAGGAATAATCATAGGATTTATGTACACTCGGTGGTAGCGGTTTCTTATGGAAAGTTTTTTTTTTTTAATGCTCCAATCAGAGGGTTTGACTTGAAAAAGAATCTAATCAATAAGGTTACTTCATTTCAGAAACGTTCCACGAGAATCCACTGCCAGCGAGTGTACAAAATTGTTATTTGTTTTTCTTTTATTTACTACATATTACTACATACGGCACTACACTTAACATTGCACTACATATACAGGGTGATTCTAAAACAATACAACATTTATATACCATCGTGATGAGCGTGAAAAACTGAGCCTAGGGGAATTAGTCCGAAAAATTTTCCTCCACTTTTCACTTTCCCAATTCGAAAAGGAAATTCCCCCCACCACAGCGCCAAGCGGAGAAGCGCGTGAGGGGAAGTGAGCGCGGCGGCCGCGGCGCAGCAACAAGTGGGGGAAGCCGTTGCTAAGAAAGTCGGCGGCGGCAAACGGTGGGGAAGAGGGAGCTAAAGAGATCGGCAAGCGCAATTATTTCGCAAAGTTTGACGATCTGCATGTTCGAAAAATTTTCGTTCAACTTACGAAACTGATTTTAATTAATTTCCCAGACACTTAATTTCGAGGTTAAGTCAATGAGAAAATGGCGAGAGCCTCGGTTTCGGAGCAGATGCTGCAGTTTTCTTTCGCTTTTCTGGATAATTACTGGACAACTACACAAGTAGCTCCGTTCGCGTCGAGACCTAGGAGATAAGACTTTTTTGCTGCGAAAATTCGGAAAACGGTGAGAGCTTCAATTTTGGAGCAGCTGCGGCTGTTTTCTCGCGCTATTCCTGCATTATCACACTGGCAAACTGCACAAGGGGCTCGGGTCACCTCGAGACCGAGAAGATAAGGTTTCTTCGCAGCGAATATTCAGAAAGCGTCCGAAGCCTCGATTTCGGAGCAGCTGCAGCAGTCTTCTCGCGCTTTTCTCGAGTTATCATTAACTGCACAAGGAGCTCCAGACTTTTAAAGACCTAACAGATAAGCCTTTGTTGATACGAAAATTCAGAAAACGGCGGGAGATTCGATTTTGGAGCCGCTGCAGCTGTTTCAAGCTCGTCTCGATCAATTTTTGGAGCTTGCGCGACAGGGAGCTTGTGAAGCGCGCTGCAGCCCAGTTCATACGTTCTGCTAAGTTTTTACTTCGGCCAAAATTCTCGTGGGTGACGAGACGAGCTGCTGGTCGAGAATCGAGCTCGATTCGATCAATTTTCGGAGCTTGCGCGACAGGGAGCTTGTGCACCGCGCTGCATCCCAGATCAAACGTTCTCCTAAGTTTTTACTTCGGCCAAAATTCTCGTGGGTGACGAGGCGAGCTGCTGGTCGAGAATCGAGCTCGATTCATCAAGCTCCGAAAATTGATCTTATCCAGCAGCTCGTCTCGTCACCCACGAGAATTTCGGACGTAGTATAAACTTAGGAGAACGTTTGAACTGGGCTGCTGCGCGGTGCACAAGCTCCCTGTCGCGCAAGCCCTCACAATTAATCGAAACGAGCTCGATTCTCGACTAGCAGCTCGTCTCGTCACCCACGAGAATTTCGGACGTAGTATAAACTTAGGAGAACGTTTGAACTGGGCTGCTGCGCGGTGCACAAGCTCCCTGTCGCGCAAGCCCTCACAATTAATCGAAACGAGCTCGATTCTCGACTAGCAGCTCGTCTCGTCACCCACGAGAATTTCGGACGTAGTATAAACTTAGGAGAACGTTTGAACTGGGCTGCTGCGCGGTGCACAAGCTCCCTGTCGCGCAAGCCCTCACAATTAATCGAAACGAGCTCGATTCTCGACTAGCAGCTCGTCTCGTCACCCACGAGAATTTTGGCCGAAGTAAAAACTTAGCAGAACGTATGAACTGGGCTGCAGCGCGCTTCACAAGCTCCCTGTCGCGCAAGCTCCAAAAATTGATCGAGACGAGCTTGAAACAGCTGCAGCGGCTCCAAAATCGAATCTCCCGCCGTTTTCTGAATTTTCGTATCAACAAAGGCTTATCTGTTAGTTCTTTAAATGTCTGGAGCTCCTTGTGCAGTTTGTGATAAGTCGAGAAAAGCGCGAGAAGACTGCCGCAGCTGCTCCGAAATCGAGGCTTCGGACGCTTTCTGAATATTCGCTGCAAAGAAACCTTATCTTCTCGGTCTCGAGGTGACCCGAGCCCCTTGTGCAGTTTGCCAGTGTGATAATGCAGGAAAAGCGCGAGAAAACAGCCGCAGCTGCTCCAAAATTGAAGCTCTCACCGTTTTCCGAATTTTCGCAGCAAAAAAGTCTTATCTCCTAGGTCTCGACGCGAACGGAGCTACTTGTGTAGTTGGCCAGTAATTATCCAGAAAAGCGAAAGAAAACTGCAGCATCTGCTCCGAAACCGAGGCTCTCGCCATTTTCTCATTGACTTAACTTCGAAATTAAGTGTCTGGGAAATTAATTAAAATCAGTTTTGTAAGTTGAACGAAAATTTTTCGCACATGCATATCGTCAAACTTTGCGAAATAATTGCGCTTGCCGATCTCTTTAGCTCCCTCTTCCCCACCGTTTGCCGCCGCCGACTTTCTTAGCAACGGCTTCCCCCACTTGTTGCTGCGCCGCGGCCGCCGCGCTCACTTCCCCTCACGCGCTTCTCCGCTTGGCGCTGTGGTGGAGGGAATTTCCTTTTCGAATTGGGAAAGTGAAAAGTGGAGGAAAATTTTTCGGACTAATTCCCCTAGGCTCAGTTTTTCACGCTCATCACGATGGTATATAAATGTTATATTGTTTTAAAATCACCCTGTATAACATTTTAAAACGTTGCACTACATATATATAACATTTCAAAAAGTTGCACTACATATTTGAATATATTTAATTTAGAACTGATTCGGTAAACTTGACACTTTTTGGAAGCTAAAAATGTTGAATACTTTCATTAGCCGTGTTGGTATGGCTCTCATGACACACACCGGTGATCTCCATAACAAACTCCTTCCTCGTCAAGACGCCGTCCGCGTCGAGGTTCAAACTTGAAATCGGGGTGCATTGACCGAGATCTCGAACAAAGATAATGCCGCGCCGGTACTCTCCACAGCAAACTCCGTCCTCGTCGAGACGCTGTCGAAGTACTGTTCAACGTGTTCGAAGTACTACGTTCAACGAAGTCCACGTTGAACGTAGTTCTTCGAACTGAGAAACCGGCTAGCATTTACAACACTTTTCACTTGCGCGTTATTTCAACCAAGCATATAAAAGTCTAGCGAAGTGTCAGCGCACAGCGGAAGCATGCTGGGCCCATAACCTGTTGAGACTTAATCGTACTCGGACCATGCATGCTTGGGGAGAAATAATGTGTACACAGAATTTTACAATAAATTACTATTTATTGATAACACCTTAAGCTAATCATCTATTGATGATACAAACATAGTCAAGCTATTATATGAGAATATACTTGGTATAACAAAAGTAATCGAACTGACAAGCTAAAACGCGTGTTGACCGCTCGAGTGCACAAGGCGAAGTGAGCGCTGGCCGTTTCGCGGCATAGAGAGGGGAATGTTGAGTCGCATAGCTCTGCGTTGGGCCTGCCGTCTCTAGCAAGCAGACATCTGCTCGCTCATATCCAAAAATGCAAAATTAAACAAATTTTTTACATAAAAATATTTATAAAAATAGCACATTTTAGCAATTATAATCATTAATACAACTTTTTCAATTGTATTTACCTTCTAAAAAAATCCTACTCTTCTTTAGTATAGTTATAACAATATGTACAAAAAATTTAAGAAAGATTCATAAAATAGGTATGCACCACGAACACTTTTAAGATATAAATATTAAATGTTGAGGAAATCTTAAAAAATCACGAAGAAACGAAAATTGGAAATAAAAAATATACAAATAAAATTGGGTGTAACTCTTAAAATACATTTTTTAACGTACAAATCGCATTGGTATGTTATTAAACAACACTTATACTAACTTTTACGCAATAAAATTTTTTTACGCAAATTGCTCGCGTGACATGATAGGAACTCAAGTGATTTCGTTTCCGCGTTTCCCGGCCGATGGGCCATTTTAAAATTATAAATATATTAATGTGTTACGTCCGAATGAGCGCAACCCACCAATATACTTACTTTATACGAGTTCCTATCTTAATTAGTATTATTCTATTTGAATTGGAAATGAAGGAAATCCCTTTTGGCTATCGCAGACGCGGTCACTGCCTTCCGGGAAAGGGAGCCAGATAACGAAATCACTTATTCACGCGGGGTTAGAATTTCTACAACACTTCTATATTTATGGAATTGAAATAGAGAAAAGTACCTTATTATGGTGTAAGTGTATGAGAGTGTGTGTGTGTGTGTGTGTGTGTGTGTGTGTGTGTGTGTGTGTGTGTGTGTGTGTCGGAAGATGCGCGCCAGCAGGAGGTTGCAGCTGTGGATCCTTGGCGCCTGGTCCTTGCGTCGGTGGTTCAGTACGGTCAGGCTGTTGATGGGCCGTCGGCTCTCAGCTTCTCTCCTCAATGGCAAGCAGGTGTGGACAGATGGGCGCCTCGGTGCGTCTGCTTTCTTTTTAGAGACGAGAGGATGATGCGCCTTGACGAACGCGAACACGTGTATTTACTGTTCACTATGGGCTGTCTACTTGGGCTGAGTCCCTCGATATTCTTACGAGTGTGTGAACTTTAACTTGTGCACTGCTAACTAGTACTTATTACTTGTTGTTGGTCTGGCGACTGGCAGCGATTCGGTATTGATTGACGTTCGGATACAGACTGACTCCTCTCACCCTTTTCTCCAGGGCTTTATATGCTGGCTTCTAGTATTTTTCCTCATTCCCTTTTTTGGAGAGGCTGATGTGAAATTTTCTCGCGACTCTTGCTCTAATGGAAATATGACAGGTCAATTCATAAAAACTGAGTTTTATTGCTTCTAGTTTGGGGAATTGAGCTCATAGCTTAGCTCTCCCGCTGCTTTCCGTCGCCTACGCTCTCTTTGAAGAGCGCGCATGTAAGATTTTCCAGACTTTTTTTTGTATTGTCACAGTCGTAGATCGGTGCTTCTTTCTTGTCGCTGTTTGCCTTTGCTTGGCCGTGAATCTAAAATCGTCCGCCTAGATTCTTTTATTGTCGGCGTATTTTACTTTCACGTATGACAACGTTGCAGGGTTCCGTGATATTTATGAGGTTTGTTCTTTGGCTTGTTTGTTCCGTGTTCTGGTCTAAGTCTGCCATTTTTACGGGAGTCGGCATAGATGCGTACTGGCCGCTGCTTTTTGGTCTATTTTGGTTGGGTGCGACCTCCTTTCTCAGCGGGTGGTTGCTCCGATGGCGGCGTGTCATAAGTATAGATGTGTATTTTCGTGTGCGCGCGTGTAATTACTTGTTTTTTTTTATTCTATAATTTTTGTGTGCGTAATGGAATTGAGGATTCCATTACACTGTGTTAAAACATTATTTTTATTGCACACTAGGGGGTTTCCCCCCCTGCTCGCTTTGCTCGCCAACCCCACGTTCGTCGTGGTAAAAACTTTAATTTTAGTTAGCTCGTAATATACGTAAAAGCGTATATGCGTGGACTACAATAGGCCGTGCACGCGCTGACAACAATACTTCAAAAAATAAAACTAAAATTTTCGAAGTCCGAATTCTGTAAAATCACTGCCTATCCCCTCTTTCCTCGCTTATTCACGCCTGAATTTTATATCATAGCTCGAAGCTACTGCTAAAAATTAACCGCGTGTGCGCATGTGTTTTGGATTTTACTTTTTGAAGAAGATAACCGCTTTTTGACATTGAACGCTTTTGAACGCGTTTTAGATTTTATATTGCAGCCGCCACCGCCGATTACACATTGATAATTTTGCTCGATACGCTCGATGCGCAACGCCAGCCCGAGCAGTTTTTTTCGCTCTACTCGCGCGCATAATCATTTGCAAATTGACGGTATTAAGGTCGTTGGAAAACGCACCCATTGCTGTGTATGCATCAGCTTTTTATAACGAATCATAGGCGCCAGCTATTTGCTGTAGCTGAGCTAACGCGCTAAACGTATACGGGTTTGTATATCGCATTTGTCTAACTTACCGGTACAAGAAAAGAAAAATTATTATTCTATATTAATTACGAGCTACTGCTGAATTTAGTGTAATCTAAACGCTTGTATAATGTCGAGATTTTTAGTTGATATATGATTTTTTCGGCGCATGTGTTTTGGATTTTCCTTTTCAAGGAGTTAAAATGATAGTGCACGTGTAAACAATACATTTCTTTCTTTCTGTGTATGTGGCGAAAACATTTTACCTACAAGAGCTCAAATACGTCTTAATTGTTCAGTATTGATTTGTCGCAATAAATCGGTCGTTGCAAAAGTTACGCCGTTTCGAATTTTACAACAACGTGCGTGCACGTACCTATTGTCGTATAGTTTGCCAGTCTACCGATAGGTAATTTAAGAGGCAGAACTGTTACCCACGTTAAAAACTAAACCTTAAAACTACTTAAAAAACATCTTAAGGGAATATTTCGAGATCAAACCAATGCGTCTCTTAATAAATTTAAATACATTATAGATCTTTCAGTGTAGACGAATCTTAGCAACTCTTTGAACGACGTCATCGATCGTGACAATTTTTCTATCATATCGTGATCAAATCTGATCTGCCACCACTTGTGATACAGCGGGTAAATAAGCTTGTACGTTTTGATCCTAAACTCTTTGATAATTTTAGGATAACTTACGTCAGAAATCATTACGTCTATCGGCTTGTTTAACAGATTGTAATAGGAAGTACCTTCGATCTCATGAATTGGCACAGCCCTTTCATAATAATCCAAAATCGGTTGTTCCCTTTGTATTAATGAGATCGCTTTTTTGTCGAAAGGAGTTTTATCACAACACGCAAATCCCTTGACTTCTTCTTATAAAAGGTATTTCTTCCTCCTCAAGAGGAAGCTTTGTAATAGTAAAATTTTCAGTTTTGCTAATACTTCGTGGAAACGCATTTGGAGGTGTTTGGAGTACGAATCATACGTTTTTAGAAAATGTCCGTGCGGATGGCTGTGTGTGTGTGTGTGTGTGTGTGTGTGTGTGTGTGTGTGTGTGTGTGTGTGTGTGTGTGTGTGTGTGTGTGTGTGTGTCTATGTACGTATACCGCCATAATTTTGGAACCATGCGACGGATCGTAATAAAATTTGACATGCATATATTTTTTCTAATTCTGAATTTAGGTCATTTTTTGTTTTATGATTCTGACCATTTTATGGCCATATTATAGCCATTTTTCTATTTTTGAAAAAATATTTTTGCTTTTTTATAATGATATGATTTATACAATATATTCAACAATAGTGTATCTAAAAGAACATAAATTTGTCTACTTTTTCCCGCAAGATTTTCTAGATTGACTGATCTGTTCATTTTTTATGATATAAAAGGTAATTTTTCGATAAACATATATAACTCAAAAAATAAATAGTTAAATGTTTTGAAAAAATTCATGACAATAAAAAACAACGATATCTACTAGTTGTAAAAATTTTAAGCGATTTTGGCGACTAGTTTTTGAAATAAAAACCAAAAACTAAAAAAAATGGTTTTTATTTCGTACGATTACGGGAGTAAAAAGGTTAAATTGAGTTGAAATTTTAGGAAAAGATTGATCTTTTGATCACTTCGGCTAGGTTCTTTTTGTAGCTTATAAACCTTTTAGTTAAAAGATATTAAGATTCAAATTCTTCAACTCTCACCCTGTAATACTCTGTGGACTGAACATTATTATTTTTGTTAAACCATATAATTTGATAATTAAAGCTTAGTAATATGTTTGAGAGTTTTCATGGTTTTATAAAATGTCCGTGCAGATGGTTTTGTCTGTGTGTGTGTGTGTGTGTGTGTGTGTGTGTGTGTGTGTGTGTGTGTGTGTGCGTGCGTGCGTGCGTGCGTGCATGCGTGCGTACGTATACTGTTATAATTCTGGAACTACGTGATCGATCGTAATAAGATTGGACGTGCATATATGTTTTCTGATTCTGAATTCGAGTAAATTTTCTTTTAAGATTTAGACTATTTTATGACCATTTCATGGCCATTTTTCGATTTTTGAAAAAATATTTTTGCTTTTTATTATGATATGATTTATACAATATATTCAACAATAGTGTACCTAAAAGACTGCTACCCACAAGGTTGGAATATATATCCNNNCGATATATGTAAGTTATTTTAGGAGTTCACGGAGCTCTATCCTTTTGATATCCACCTTAACCCCCACTCCCCTGATACCCCTCCCCTACAAGTGTCTTCCTAACCTATCCTTTTAGTATCGAATAGTAGCGAATATTTAAATCAAAGAATGAGTTGATTGTCCCATGTAATTATCTTCCACTAGCAGAATAGCAGGAAGCTAAGTGCCAATGACTTGGCAGCGGTTTTCAGTATAGTCCCAATCTTGCTAACCCTTGTCAAACCACTCAGAAGTAAATTCCATTTCCTTGAACATCTTGAGTTTCACGATCTTAAAAATCGTCTGCCTGTCTGCGAGAAGAAGCTGATGAAAAAATATAGATAAGGAAAGACTTTTGTGATATTTCGTCGTCGGGTGTTGAATTAACCGTTAATGCACATAACAGCTTCTGCTCATTGAATATCAACTTATTTATCTTTGCTACATACACGGCTAATAGCTGTATTATTAACAACGAATTTTTTGCCTACCCTCTGGTCATACTGATTTGTAATAATCTTTTAAATATTTGGTTTGATCTAGCTACGACGAAGAAAAACTATTTAAAAAATTATTATATCCTTTAGTTTTATAATTATAGACTTTTAGGTTAAAATTTTGCAAGCACAGGGCATATTTTGTCGAGATTTCATCATCTTCAAGTCCAACTTACATCTGTCTTTACATCGAACGCCACGAAGCGCGTTACCGAGATTTTTTTTTTCTCTGCCAGACACCTGGACTTCGTCTACCGGAGTCCCAGGTGACAGGCTTATAATCTTCAAGCACAACTTACATCTGTGTATTTGTTAGAATATGCATAGTACATTTGTCTGTACACTATCATAGCATCTGTAGATAGGATACGCAGAAGCGCTGTGCGCAACTACTCGACAGTGAGTCTCGTCTCGTTGCGCACCGTAGGTAGCATAGAGTATAGGATAGACACACACATGTGCGACTCCCCACCAGTACTATGTATGTGAGTCGTACGACATATAGTCAATGCGCGACTACGACTGATCCCACTCGTTGCTGTACGCTCAAAGAGAGCACACGCATGCTCGGCATGCTCTGTATATCAGTAATAATAAAACCACATTATTATTAACAATCCTGCCGTCTACCTCACTCATTCTTAATAGTATTAAAAGCTGGAATGCTAGTAAATAACAGAGTGCTCTTCTTCTTTAAGACCTTCATAAGCTATCCATAAGCGAAGGCTTCCATTCATTGCGTGACGATTTTGTATCCAAGAGGTTACGTTTCTACCAATGTTGTTCTGTATAAATATGAATGTGATTTGTATCTTTAAAATTTAAAGGGATTATTATATTCTGTTTCATGTATTTGTATGAAATCTTAGAATAGAAATGGATGTTCATTATTGTGTAAGAAGGAAACAAACCGATTACCCCATGCAAAAGTACACATACCGGTTATTGAAATTTTAAATTCGGGAATCTCCTGCCAGTGCTGGTCGCAGTCAAACGATTATTGACAAAGGTACAGCGGGTTGAAATATCGTGTGACGTCATTGAATCGGACGATATAGATATACTATACACAGTCCAAATCAGTGACGTCATACATTTCATCTCTCGACATCTTTGTTAATAATCGTTTAATTCAAAAAAGAAAAAATATGTGTCGATTATTTTTCGATATTCTACCTGACGGACCTAATGAATTTTTTCATGCAAGTTCCCCAATGGGGATATCCAGAGCCGACAAGCATGCGCTGGACGCGAGTGGCCGCGTTTTGATATAGAGCGCATGCCCGTCGGCCCCAGTTAACAAGCGGCCGGCACTGGCAAAAATTTACGGAATTCAAAGTTGGAATTAACCGTGTTTGTAATATTAGAACTTATTACAGAATAAGTATTAACAGTGGTTTAGAGGTAATTGCTGAATGGCATTATTGGAGGGTAATTAAGAATCAAGAATTAAGGGGCAGTAATTAAGGAGCACAATTTTTGAATCGGCGGCGGCGAAACTTTTTTGATAATATAAAGAGACTACAGAATCTATAGTAAAGAATTCTAAAATCTACATTTGAGACGATATGCATTGAGAGGGAAAATTGAGGGGGAAAATTGAGGGGGAAATTGAGGGGGAACCGGCGGCGGCGAAACGTTTTTTATAAATAAAATGTTATATGATAAAACATAATAATTGTTGTCATAAAAATACTTTTTGAAGATGTTATAGAAAAAAGAAGAAATGTAAAGCTTTTTATAGTAGAATGAAGCATTAATATTTTTTCTACTTATATATCGTAAAGAAACGTAATAAAAACTAGCAACTATTGGACGCGCCACGCGCGTTATAAATTTAAACTATTTGAGATTAGGAATTCAGACATGAGCAGAGATCCCACGTGAAAATAAACAGCCAATCAGAGAATAAATAGGGTAATGCATCATTTTTAAACTCTAGAGCAGTATTAAAACATTGAAATTACTGTAATTTAAAAAGATCCATTTTTGAGGTTAGTAATATAAGTATGTTTATATGGATCCCGCTTTTGTGAGACAGTCGCGTTTCGATAAGTATTTATTGAAACTCTATCTTCCCTAGTCTCCAATTAAAATAAGAAAATTAATTACCTTATATGTAACAAATATACTTATCTCAACAAAAATAGGCAAGCCAATCATGATTTAAAAAAATATTACAAATATAAAATAAGTACTTCACAATTACAAACGAACAACATGCAGGAAACATCGGATTTGATATTTTCGATACACAATTGCAATTAATTCTTTATAGGGGGATATGTTTCCATAAGTTTCATGCGATTTTTACAAACATGATCATATATAATATTTTAATATTATGTGGATTTTATATTTTAGCAATACTGTTTAATAGTATGTTTTATATTTTAGCAAAAGATAACCGTAAGTTAATGTTTATGTATTTGGCAAACGATGTTATTCAAAATAGTAAAAAGAAAGGTCCAGAATTTGGTAAAGAATTTGAAACTGTATTACCAAAAGCGTTCGAACATATGAAGCATTTTGAGGAGAAAACAAGAGAAAAACTAGGTCGATTAATAAATATATGGGAGGAAAGAGGTGTATATGAGAAATCACAAATCGTAGAATTTAAAGCTTCATTTAGTAGTACTTTAGAGCCAATCAAAGATTCTGGAACTCCGCCAAAGAAAAAATCTAAACTCGACAGTGAAAAGGTATTTATGTAAGTTTTTTCCTTTTTTTCAAAGTATGAATTTAATCTGCAAAATATAATGCGATACCAATAATGAATTCATTGGCACGTAGCTTCATCCAGCAAAATTTATTGTTCCAATAAATAAAATATTATTTTAAAATAAAGTATGTGAATGCTATTTTAATATTATCAGTATGACATAAATTCGTAGGGAGGGACTTTACTTCGTGCAACGACAACCCTATAAGAGGAAACCAAATTTTTTAGAAAAATCGGTTTTTACATTTCAGCGCTTTACTTAAGAACTGCTCAACGAAATCGTTTGAAATTTCAACAGCAGATATCTTCGTTTATGGTGAATCAGCAAATAAAATTTTGAAGCATTTGACTAGATTGTTTTAGAGATATAAAGAATCAAAAAATTTTCAAAAAAAAATTCAAACCTTGATATCTTAAGAACCATAAGGTTTTCAAAGCTGCGCAATGAACTTAGCCAAAACATATAAAATATCTACCTTTTCCCTAAATCTCAAGTACAATAAGGCTTTTTTATGCCCGTAATCGAGACTCAAAAAAAAAACTCATTTTTTTCAATTTTTGATTTATTACTGACAAAATAAGTAGTCAAATCACTTGAAATTTTAATGGAATACAGTTTGACATGTAACCCATCAACATATTTTTTTTGTGAAGTTATGATGTTTAATTTCAGAGATATGAATTTTAAAAAAAAAATCACCTTTTTCATTTTATCTGCCGAACGGAGCGGTCAATCCCGAGGACCGAACGGAGAAAAGGAGGTAATTTTATTATCTTTCAAATGCATTTTAGCTGAATTGTTTGTAACAATGGAATGATTAAAAAAAACGAAAATAATGTTTTTCGAAAATCAAAAAATGGCCATAAAAAAAAGTAATTGAAAAAATTAAAAAATAAATGTTTTTCCAGAATTCAGAATCCAAAAATAGATATGCATGTCAAATTTGATTGATATTCACAGAGTAGTTTCAGAAATATCACGGCATACACACACACGCATACACACACGCGCGCACACACCCACACACGCACACACACACACGCACACACACACACACGCACGCACACGCACACACACACACACACATCCATACGGACATTTCCTAAAAACACGTAATTCGAACTTCTAACATCAAAAAACATGTTTCTATGAAGTTTTAGCGAAACTGAACATTTTACTATTACAAAGCTTCCTCTAAGAGGAAGCAAAAATTGCTGCTAATTTTTTGGAAAGTAGTTTCCTTCAAATTTATGCAATGCTTCAATATTGAAATTGTTTTTACCCAATTCCAATATAAGAATTGATTTTAATAAATTCTCTAATAATGAATTCTTTAATTCTGCTTCCGCCTAGAGGAAGCTTCGTATAATAGTGCAATTTTTGACTTCATCAAAAACAGAATAGAAATCCATTTTAAGGCTTGTGGAGTTCAAACCACGTGTTTTTAGACAATGTCCGTGTGTGTGTGTCTGTGTGTGTGCGTCTGTGGGTGTCTGTTTATGTCTTTGTTTCGGGCTACTACAGCTCCTTGATCTCTACCAGTGTTGCAGTATTTCTTTCTGGGTCGCTGTTTCCGTCTTCTGGTTCAATGACACTGGCTGCGGGCAGTATCAATTTCTTTATTTGACCAGTATACTGCCAGTCGTCTATGATTGTGCAATCTCCTTGGCATCGTTGCGTCGCAGGCTCGGGTAATGTTTCCTATTACCTGTTCGGTCTTTTCATTCGCGTTCCCGTCTGACTGTATTTCATCTAGAGCCAGTAGGAATGTCTCCTTGTCATACTTCTCTTCCATCCAACTCTTTCGGTCCTTGTGGGTTACCCTTACCGCTTTACTCCTGCTGGGTTCCCATTTAAGTTTTCCGATCTCTATTATTATTGCTTGGTGGTCGCTATTTGTGTAATGATCACTTACCATCCACGATCTAACCCAGCTAATCAAGTAGCTGCTAATATACGTGAGGTCTATGATGGATCCTGGGTCTCCTCTTTGGAATGTTTAAGTGCATCCCTAGATAACTAAGACCAAGTCTAGAAGGGAGAATGCTTCGAAGATCGCATGTCCTCTTTTGTTTGTCCTTTTGACTGCCTCACTCTTCCTATAGCATCCTGTACTAGCCGATCCAATAGTTGTCTAAATTATTCTATCGGTACGTTAGAAGAGGCATAGCAGCTGTAAATGTGTATGCCTGCGAACTTAGCGCGTACAAATTCTTCTTTACGATATTTCTCGACATTTTTGCCTGGAAAGCAGCCTTCCCGCATGCCCATATTGCCGCTTTATCAGTACTGTCGATAACTCACGATGGTTAGTCCTGGTCCCTGTACTGTTCACAGACGATGGCTACGTCTATCTCTGTCTACCGGACACACTGGCTCAGTAAGTCCTGTGCAGTCGCGCAGTGGTCTATATTCAACTGTACTATTTATATTTTCTTTGTCTGTCAATGGCTTCTACTGCAGCACGGTAAACTGGGCATGCTTAACTACCAGCTGCGTGGTCTTTCTTCCCACTTGTGCCTCCTTATTTGCAGAGTACGCAGTTGTATCGATTCTTACACTCCTTTGCTTTCTGTCCACCCTTTCCACATGTATAGGAGAGTTTGCTTCTATCTTCAGTTACTGTGCAGTTTTTGCCGATATGGCCAAAACCCAGACACTTGTAGCATCTAAGTGGGCTTGCATTTTTTCCCATTTTCCGTATTCTGCAGACAACCCAGCCTATTTTTATTTTGTGCTTGGCTGTTATCTCTCGTGCCATCTTTGCTGGCATTTGAATGACGGTAGTCTGCGTGTCACCATCTGATTTCCGCAGTGACCTTACTACCGTCTCATCCATCTTTGTTGAGTCATCACTTGTTGACTCTCTGGGTGGTGCTGTCACTACATCTTCCTTGCAGGTTAATACGTTAAGGTCCTTTATCTAAAAAAAACTAAGTCTTGCAGGGTCCTTATTTTAGTATTCTCTTCTGCTGTGTCCTTCCTCTCATTGTATGTTGAAGTTCCAGCAGCAAGTCTCTAGTTGCCGTCCTGCGTATTCTGTTCACGATGTCCCCAAGCATTGCCAGTTTGGGTTCTGCTTTTATCTTCCTTAAGATTTCGGCATACGACGTTCCTTCATCAGTCTTTATAGTAAGGGCCTTCGGACGGGTTGGTCTCGCCCGTGGTGGCTTACTTCTTTCGCTTGCCTTTTCACCAACCTTGCCTTCTTCTTTTTTGCTTCCTCCTCAAAAGGAAGCTTTGTAATAGTAGAATTTTCAGTTTTGCTAATACTTCGTGGAAACGCATTTGGAGGTATTTGGAGTACGAATCATACGTTTTTAGAAAATGTCCGTGCGGATGGCTGTGTGTGTGTGTGTGTGTGTGTGTGTGTGTATGTACGTATACCGCCATAATTTTGGAACCATGCGACGGATCGTAATAAAATTTGACATGCATATATTTTTTCTAATTCTGAATTTAGGTCATTTTTTGTTTTATGATTCTGACCATTTTATGGCCATATTATAGCCATTTTTCTATTTTTGAAAAAATATTTTTGCTTTTTTATAATGATATGATTTATACAATATATTCAACAATAGTGTATCTAAAAGAACATAAATTTGTCTACTTTTTCCCGCAAGATTTTCTAGATTGACTGATCTGTTCATTTTTTATGATATAAAAGGTAATTTTTCGATAAACATATATAACTCAAAAAATAAATAGTTAAATGTTTTGAAAAAATTCATGACAATAAAAAACAACGATATCTACTAGTTGTAAAAATTTTAAGCAATTTTGGCGACTAGTTTTTGAGATAAAAATCAAAAATAAAAAAAATGGTTTTTTTATGTCGTACGATTACGGGAGCAAAAAGGTTTAAATTGAGTTGAAATTTTAGGAAAAGATTGATCTTTTGATCACTTCGGCTAGGTTCTTTTTTTAGCTTATGAAACCTTTTAGTTTAAAGGATATTAAGATTCAAATTCTTCAACTCTCACCCTGTATACTCTGTGTGACTGAACATTATTATTTTTGTTAAACCATATAATTTGATAATTAAAGCTTAGTATATTTCGAGAGCATTCATGGTTTTATAAAATGTCCGTGCAGATGGTTTTGTCTGTGTGTGTGTGTGTGTGTGTGTGCGCGCGTGCGTGCGTAATATTACATTTAAAACAATATCAAAAATCGGAAAAGGAGGAAGTTAAGTGCCAAAGACTTGGTAGCGGTTTATTTTCCTTCGTATGCCTCGTTTCCACCTTTTGCTAGCCTGTCTCTGTGGTCGGCTTAGCTGTGACTCGCTGAACTTGGCCGTCTTCCTGTCCTGTCGGGACGGCAGTCTCTGTTCCTCGTCCTTTTTCTTTTTTGAGGAAGATTCTTGTTCCGGTGAACGCGCTCTCCTTTTCCTCTCCGCGGTAGGTGTCTGCGGATTCTGTGACTGGGCGCTTGTCAGCATCAGCCTGGAACTGGGCTTGTTCTGCACCATCAGTCCAAAGCTCTCTATTATTTTCTTTCTACCTTCGCTACTAAGGCGTTTCATGCTCAGCCGCACCTGCCTCAGGTCTTCCTTTACGCACTTGTGAAAGTTGTGGTTGGTGAACGCAACTCCATATCGACGGCTGACTGGAAGATCACCGTATCTCAGCCGCGACTTCGAGAACGCCGTATCTGAGCTGCGGCTTAGGAAACGCCGCACACTGTTCAAAATCGACCTTTTTTTTCAAAATCGTAGAACTTCCGATTGAAGCAACCAATCAAAGTAAAATTTCTTGAGCTTCAAGTTCACTAGTTCTATAACATAGGAAAACTATAGAGGAAGCATCAGATTTACATCCTAACCTCAAAATCAAGTCCAAAGGTGCTCATTTTTCGGAAAACTACGGTTTTTGATGCCGCAAAGTCGTAATACAATTTTTTTTAACTCCGCAAACACTATATTTTGTGTATTTTTTACCGTTGAATCCGAATTTATCAGCCGAATTAACCAAAAACATAACCTAAAAGCTCAAAAAGCCAATTAAACGCTAATTATTACCATTTTTTACAAGCCAAGTGTTAGAACATGAGATAGGAAAGACTAAATCCACTATATCTTATTCGATCTTCAAATTTAGTGGTCATAGAACATAGGAAAATTATAGGGGAAGCGTCAGATTGACATCTTAACCTCAAAATCAAGTCCAAAGGGGCTCATTCTTCAGAAAAATACGGTTTTTGCTGCCGCAAAGTCGAAATACATTTTTTCTTAATGCCTCAAACACTGTATTTTGTGTATTTTTTACCGTTGAATCCGAATTGACCAGCAGAATTAACCAAAAACTTAACCTAAAAGCTCAAAAAGCCAATTAAACGATAATTATTACCATTTTTTGCAAGCCAAGTGTTAGAACATGAGATAGGAATGACTAAATCCACTATATCTCGTTCGATCTTCAAATTTAGTGGTCATAGAACATAGGAAAATTATAGGGGAAGCGTCAGATTGACATCTTAACCTCAAAATCAAGTTATAAATTCTTACACCATCATTGTTGTTTAAAATAAACTTGAAAATTTTGAATTCCTAATTTTTGCTTCCTCCTAAGAGGAAGCTTTGTAATAGTAAAATTTTCAGTTTACCTAAAACTTCATAGAAACGTGTTTGAAGATGTTTGGAGTTCAAATCATATGTTTTTAGAAAATGTCCGTGCGGATGGCTGTGTGTGTGTGTGTTTTTTTTGTTGTCTGTGGAGAAAGAGGTGTAGGGTAAAAATCTTAATAGACCATGACATGACACTGACGGTGAGGCAGCCGAGGCCACCCACCGCCAGTGTCACCGTGTGTTGGATTCTCACCAACTAAAAACCCTTCGCATTACGGCCAGATTCATGCACCCAGCCGTAGCGCGAATCATCTCCGTGACTCTGCCGAAACTCAGCAAGGCGCACCTAGCTCCGTCCTCTACGTCCTTTACTCCCGCGGTACGACCGTTAAGCAATCCTTCGCGGGGGGACGAAAGGCTTGTTGCCCTCTTCTATTTGATGAAGTCATCAACTCGTCTTCTTCTTTCATCATCTTTCGGGCGTCTACTTTCTTCTGCATCGTTCGGTCGTCTACTTCGTGCAGCATCGTCCGGTCATCCTCTGGACAGACTCAACCCCGACACCTACGTTCCTCTGCATCGGGTGAGGGAGTCTGGGCTCCAACTCAGTTACCTACGTTCCTCAGCATCGGTCTGAGGAGCACTTAAAGGTACTCAACCTTAGTTTCTACGTTCCTCTGCATCGGGCAGGGGAGTGAGAGCTCAACTCTATGACCTACGTTCCTCTGCATCAGTCAGAGGAGCATTTCGTACTTGTGACTCCGTGGCCTTCGTCTAGCAGCATTTAACTTGGCTGTTTTGCCTTATCTTTTCCTTCTATTCTCTTCGTCATTTCTAACCTTCTTGAGGATGGTCCTTACGTAGTTGTCTACTGCGGGCCAACCATCCTCCGTCGACAACATGGCTGTCATCATAGATTCAGGTGTCACACTTGTCTGCAGGTAACACTCGAGTTCTTCTCGCTCCATTTGGTATCGCGAACAGTCACAGAAGACATGCTCTGCATCCTCGTTAGCGTCCAAACAAACTGGGCAGTTTGGACGGTCTTCTATTTTAAATCTGTGTGTTAAAGTTGTAAATAAAGTATGTAAGAAATAAAATAATGTACGAATAACGATAAACATATTTTTATTATTTCACCTATTAAAAAAAATAAACAAAATAAAAATCTACAACACACCTATTTCAGTATTGACTTCTATCGGCTGTCCCCAAGACAGCCATTTTTTTTCCTGGAGAGCGACGTTCCCACATGCCCAGATCGCCGCTCTACCAGTGCCGTCTGCTTCCCATGATGACTCGTCAAAATCTCTGTATTGCTCACAGATGATGGCCACGTCAGTCTTCGTCTCACTGACGTACTGGATAAGCAAGTCCTGCGCCGTCTTGCAGTGGTTAAGGTTTAGCTGAACTATCCTCATTTTCTTTTCTCCTTCAACTCTTCTACTGCCGCTCTGTAAACTGGGCATGTGTAGCTACCAGCTGCATGGTCACCTTTTCCTTCTGCGTCTTTCCCACGACAGAGAAGACAATTCGGTTGGCTGCTACAGTTCTTTATCTTGTGTTCTGTGCTCCCACATCTGTAGCAACAGTTACTTCGGTCCTGTGTTGCTGTGCTGGGGATATGCCCAAAACCTAGGCATTTATAACATCTAAGCGGACGTGTTCCTCGTTGGACCTCCCGGATTCTGCAGACTACCCATCCAATCTTGATTTTCTGCTTCCCTATCACCTGTTTAGCCATTGTTGCTGGCATTTGTATGACCGCTGTCTGGGTACCGCCGTAAGCTGATTGCACCGACTTTACTGACGTTTCCTCTACTTCAAATGTTTCACTACTTTGAAACTCCTTTTTTAGTGCTTCCACTATATCGGCCTTGGTTGTTAGGATATCGAGGTCCTTTATTTCGAACACCGTTTGCTCTTGCAGGGATCTTACTTCGGTACCTGCTTGACGGACCACTTCCACCGCTTGTCGGAATTCCACTGCCTTCAGATCCACGTTGCGGTGAAGTTGTAGTAACAGGTCTCCTATCGCTGTCCTGCGTAACCTGTTGACACTTCAGCCCAAAATCTCAAGTTTGGGGTCTGCCTTCATCTCTCTCAGGATATCAGCGTAGGACTTGCCCGCCGAAGCCTTTACAATGAGGGCGTCTGGTCGAGAAGGTCTTGGCCTTGGTGGTCTTTGTCCGCNATCTCTCTCAGGATGTCAGCGTAGGACTTGCCCGCCGTAGCCTTTACAATGAGGGCGTCTGGTCGAGAAGGTCTTGGCCTTGGTGGTCCTTGTCTAGGCTCCAGTGGGCTTATTACCGTCCTCTTTGTTCTTTTTTCCCTCTTTTTTTTCTTCCTTTTGGTTTCCACCTCCTCCCAAGGCGGCTGCGTGTCTCGGTTGGCAGATGAGCTCCTAGAGCTTCTTGGGGTCCCCGTGCTTGCCGTCTTCCTCTCTTGTTGGGACGCAAGTCTCTGTTCCTCGTCCTTCTTCTTTTTCGAGGAAAGCTCTTGTTCAGGTGAGCGTTCTTTCCTTTTCCTGTCTGCGCCAGATGTCTGTGGATCCTGTGACTGGGCGCTTGTCCACAGCCTGGGACTGGGCTTGCTCTGTACCATCAGCCCAAAGCTATCCATCATTTTTTTTGTGGCTTCTCTTACGCTACTAAGGCGTTTCATGCTCTGTTGCACCTGATGCAGGTCCTTTTTCACGCACTTGTGAAAATTGTGTGCGGTGTACGCAACTTCATAAGCGCTTTCCAAATAACCTTCGATCGTCTCAAGCAGCTTTTGCTCGGTATCCGCTGCTGCCCGGATTCTATTCCAGGCCTCGAGCATCCTCTTTTCCTCATCCACATCACCTGGTATATTGCTCTTTCCTGCGACCTGCTGTTTGCCTTCCAATGTATTGCTCTTATCCTGAGCAAGTCCACCATCTTGCGATTTTGTCACCGTTAGTCCGTACACTTCCAAGTTCTCCCTTGTCTCTCCTCCATGTTCGATTCTCTTCTCCATGTTGCAAACACTGTTTGATCATCCCGGCATGTGTCCGACCCCCTGGATCCCCCCGTCTATGGAGGCAGCTGACATGGCCCCGGTACCTGACCGAAGGCGGTGCCAGATTGGGTACATCATACCAGGATATAGCACGCGCTGTCGCGCTAGCCCACCTCTGCTCTCTCGAGCCCTTCACCCCGAACNGTCAGCAGAAGCCAAAGATAGTTCGGGTCACTTCGGCGCGCAACCTCAGATCGCCTCCCTATCCAGGATCTTCTTTTGGCAGCTCACGGGTCGTACCGCACGGCAAACACGGCGGCCTGTTGGTCCACGAAGCATATTTTATTTCTGCTTTACCCTCCAGGGCTGGCGCCCCGGCGAGCATTCTCCCATCCGCCACCCGGGGGACGCGCCGCCTACGAGGTTACAGGCTCCCCGCGTGGTGTGTGTGTGTGTGTGTGTGTGTGTGTGTGTGTGTGTGTGTGTGTGTGTGTGTGTGTGTGTGTGTGCGCGTATACCGTCATAATTCTGGAACCACACGACCGATCGTAATAAAATTTGACATGCATATATGTTTTTTGATTCTGAATTCGGGAAAAAAATAATTTTATGATTTTGATCATTTTATGACCATTTTATGACCATTTATCCATTTTTGAAAAAATATTTTTGCTTTTTTTGAATGATATAATTTGTACAATAAATTCAGCAATAAAAGAGCTTAAAATGTCCTATTTTTTCCTGCAAGATTTTCCAGATTGACCATTCCGTTCAATTTTTATGATAAAAAAGGTAATTTAAAAAAAAAAAATTAATATCTTCATAACTAAATTGTCAAACGTTTTGAAAAAATTAATGGCAACAAAAAACTATAATATCTATTTGCTATAAAAATTTTAAGTTATTTTATTTACTAGTTTTTGAGCTAAACATCGAAAACTAAAAAAAAAATGGGTTATCTATGTCGTACGGTTACGGGAGTAAAAATACTTTAATTAAGTTAAAATTTTGGGAAAAGATAGATCTTTTGAGTATCTCGGCCAAGTTCTTTTTGCAGCTTATGAAACCAATTAGTTTAAAAGATATTAAAACTCAAATTCTTTGTCTCTCACCCTGTATACACTGTATAACTGAAAATTATTATTTTTTTTAACCTTATAATTCCCTAACTAAAGCTCTGAATGTTTTGAGAAAATGTATGGTTTTGTGAGGTTATGAGGACCCTATGGTATTTTAAATATTAATGTTTAAATATGTTCATGAAAATATGATTTGATATATATCTAGAACTAAACGATTAAGTAATTCAAAAAAATTCAGTGTATATCGTCATAATTCTGGAACCACGGAACGATCGTAATACAATCTGACATTCATAAATGTTTTCTGATTCTGAATTCGGGAATTTTTTTTTTATGATTCTGACCATTTTATGGTCATTTGCTGGCTTCCTTTGGATCTTATTTTTACAACGTGTACACTTTACCTACTTTACCTGCTAGGTGCATAATCAACTATTTAATTTAATTGTTTCAATTATATATTTAATATTTTTTTCAGCTTAATGAATATGAAAAATTGGATTGGGACACCATTGTAAAATTACATTCTCAATAAATTTTGCTAAATAAATTATAACAATAGAATTTTATTCATTTGAGAATGATGAAGATAAGAACGAGAAATTATATTAGTGCGCTATTATCAGTCCTTTAATATCTTGCATTTGATAACAGACGGATTTTATCCATATTTCAATAAGCCAATTAATAAATGTATTAACTTAACTGTTAATGATCCCTTTCTCAGTGTCGTTTCTCTATTGGTAAACAAAACTAGTTGCTTATTTTAAGATAATTTTTGACAGGTATCGTTAATTTTTAGTTGGAAACCCGATAACATTGCTACCAGGGTTATTTTAAATGTTATTTTAAATGTCACTTATATGAGAAAAGGTAGATTTATCATATATCTTGGCAAAAATTTTTTTATGATTCTGACCATTTTATGGCCATTCTTCGATTTTTGAAAAAATATTTTTACTTTTTTTAATGATACGATTTATACAATATATTCAACAATAGTGTATCTAAAAGAGCTTAAAATTGCCTACTTTTTCCCGCAAGATTTTGCAGATTGGCCGTTCATATTGTAACAGGGTTAACGGGAACTAAAATCGCACAAAAGTAAAGCTACTAGGAGGATTCGTCCTAACGTCTCCGTCTATTACATTTGAACAATAACAAAAAGCGAAATAGAGAGCGTCCGTGGCTCGGTTGGCTAAGGCGCACGCCTTGGCCGGCCGAGACACGCTCGCTCAAGGGGCCGTGGGTTCGATTCCCGGTGAGGTCAGCTCGGATTTTTTCTGAGTTGTTTTCAGCGGGAAAAGTACCCAAGACTCCGGCTGTTTCGAGGTAGGTTTTTCCCCGGAATTTTCCTTCAGAGTAATTCCGGGTTTTCCCTGCCTCACAGGCGTAAGCCTGGGCGAATGCGAAACAGTGGTAGGGACAATAGGTAAAGGCAGGAATTAGGTAGCCAACCCGATGCATTAGGCAGGGAGCGCCGGCCTTACCGGCGTGGAGCTGGTCTAATACGGGGACCTTCTCGGGGGAAAGCTACACTGAGAGACGGACCCGATGCCCTCTCGGGGGCAGAGAGTGCTGGCTTAACCAGCAAGGTGTATGTCTGAAAATATGGTCCTCACCGGAGAAGTCTCTCAGAGTGGAAAAAAATAATAGAGATACAGTGAAGTAAAAATCGAGGTATAGGATTGGGCACTACTTCCACACAAAGGTGGTGGAAGGCCTAATTGGCCGCGCCGGTAATGGAGACCAAAAAAAAAACAAAAAAACAAAAAAACAAAAAGCGAAATAGGAGGAAGCTAAGTGCCAAGGACTTGGCAGCGGTTTGTTTACTATTGATAAAAGTTTTTTCTCCAATGATTTCGTCTACGTAGCCGACGACAGAACTAAAAGAAATAATTGATTTTAATCTGACATTAAGTATAATTAATTAAATGTAATTATATAATTACGCTGATTTATCTCCAATTTGAATTTTCGTCTTTAAAAATTCTGAAGATGATAATGCGATCGGTTTTCTTTTTTTTCTTCCACATCAATATTTTCTGAAGCTTTCCTTTTTTTGCCATGTCAATACTATTCCTAAAAAAACATTTAACGTATATAAACTGTATTCATGTAATATACATAATATTAATTCACATAGGTTTTTACTTAAATATGTTTCCTAAGATGTCTATTAAAGTTATCTGTTCTATAAAAATTTTTTTCACAGTGTATACATATTTCATATTTATTTTCATGCAACAATAAATGACGTTTCAAATGATAATGTCTTATAAAACATTTTCCACATTTTCCACAAAAAAAATTTCTTATACGTGTGTGCTCTTTCAAATGTCTTGCCAAATTATACTTATTCTTAATGTCTGAATCACAAAGTGTATATTTTTGATTTGATTTTATAAGCTTTTTACTTAAATGTTTTCTTCAGAAATCGTCATTCAAGTATACTTTTCCATCATGCGTACAATTAGGTTTTTCATGAATTCTGTATACATAGTAAAATTATTATATTTATTTTTATATATAATAGAAATATACATAAAAAAGACAATTTTACTTGTTCATTTTAAATCTACCAATACGATTGGATGCTTCTGCTATTAATATAAGATATTAAACAGTTGCAAAAATAACCAATAGATCATTCTTTTTAGTCAACAATAATTATTATATTTTGTTTCAGATATATTGTTCAATACTTGTATTTTTCTTCTTCAAAAATTAATTTTGGTGGATTCTGTATATGAACATTTAGTCTAATAATAGATGATTCAATACGTTTTGTATATCTACGATTAGAACATTTGTTTCTATCTTTTTCTATGGTATTCAGAATATTTTTCATCATCTTATTCATTTTATCAGAAGCTACGTCATCCGATTTTTTTGTTTCATGATGTTACGAATTTCTGTATATTATTATAAAAATAAATATAGAAAAACATGGACAAAATTATTATATTTACAATTCTTTTACAATTTGAATATTTCTTTCCAGACAATAATTTTTAATTACATTATGATCATCTGTTTTGTTTTGAATGAATAATTTTTTTTTTGGATTTTTGCATCGCGATAAAGCTATATATAACTGACCATGAGAAAACAAAGGCCTATGTAAGTAAATTCCGACCATTTCGAAACTCTGTTCTTGAGACTTATTTATAGTCATCGCAAATGCCAAAATTATAGGAAATTGTGGACGAAATAAAAAAAATGGCAAGGAAGTATATTCTCTAGTGTCTAAAATTATTCGAGGAATAAAAGCTATATTTCTTTATTTGTCGCCTGTTATAATTTCTGCTTTAATATTATATTTATATAGTTCAAGAACTTTTAATCTTGTTCCATTACAAAGACCATCATTCATACTTAAATTTCGAATCAGCATTACTATCGTTCCTATTTTTAAAGATAACTTATGCACTGGAAAGCCGGGTAATTTAAATATTCAATGGGATACTTATACTCTGCATTTACATCAGTTTGATCTACGCCTTTATGTCTAGCATAATCAATACTATAGTATACAATACTTTCACTATCAATTTTCTTTTCTTTTCTTTAATTTTATAAATATCTTCATCATGTGGTAATAAAATGATTTTATTTGATAAATCATCATTTACTGATATATGAGAACCATACATTTTTTTACAAATGTCATTACTTTTCCATGTATCAGGGATTTTGAAACCATCGATATTTCCATCACCAATTTTCAATAAAAATGATGAAAAATCATCATTTTCAGATCTCATACTTGTTTTCAATCTTAATACTTTAAAATTTATCCATAAATTTGAATTTTTAATAGATTCTTGTATAACAGTAAATTTTGTACCATATTTTACAACAGGAAGAGTTTGTCTGAAATATCCGCCTAAAATTACCAATTTACCCGCAAAAGGAATGTTTTCTAGTTTACAACAATCACGTATGGTATTATCAACAATTTCCAAAACTTTTTTAGGAATCATAGAAGCTTCATCCCAAATTATAATTTCGCATTCTCTAATTTTTTTTTATCAGATGGATGTTTTAGATTTGCAGTTTTTATGTCTTTTAAATCTAATGGTAATTTAAAAGTCTTTGTTAGGTGGTTTTTGAGGCCACCAACAATAATAATTTTTATTTACTTACCTACGGGAATTAGAAACGAGTTGGTCACTCTCGTTTCTTTGACCTGTTTGTCGAGTTTTTTCTCTGTGTATATATATATATATATATATATATATGATTATTTTTTTTTTTTTTAAGTGGCATTTCGAACTCGAAAGTTCATCGCCTCATCTACGCAAGCCTTCCACGTATCCCTATTTTGTGCTAACCCTATCCATTTCGCGCCGTCCCGCCCTATTTCAGTTAAGTCCGCTTTTACATTGTCCTCCCACCTGCGTCTAGGTCTACCTAGAGGTCGCGATGTATTTGGCTTTCCTTTCATTATGCGCGCTGCCGTGCGATCATTTCCCATTCTTGCAACGTGCCCTGCCCATCTTAGTCTTCGCGATTTAATTATTCTGTTTATATTCGGTGACGCGTATAGGTTATGTAGCTCGTCGTTGTGCAGTTTCCTCCACTCCCCGGTTTCCTCATCTTTCTTTGGCCCGTATATTTTTCGCAGAACCTTATTTTCGAACACCCTAAAACGGTTTTCTTCCGCTTTAGTAAGCGCCCAAGTTTCGCACCCGTACAGGATTACCGGCATTATT
>CM053171.1:29470950-29528713 GCA_012977825.3 Pteromalus puparum
GTTCGTTGTTGTGGTGCTTGCGTAGTGTTTCTAGATGAATGCGTTCGATCGCCAGTGTGGGCTCATCACACCCACGCCCGGGCCTATCGGCTGTCCGCGGCTGCTTATTCGATTTATTCGCAGCTAACCTCTTTCTCAGGGGCCGTTCCTCTATCCGCAACCTGAGGACGCGCCGTGTAGTGGTGATAGGCACCCACCCGTCCGCTCTGGACGCACAGTATATATATATGATTATATTTAATTTAATTCTTACCTTTGTTTACTCGTTCACTCCAAGGGAAAACTCAATGGTCCAAGGATAAATGAGAGCATGCATGGCTTAGTATTATTAATGTTTATTTTCTGAGTAATGAATTAACCCTTCGTCAAAACGCAGTATACTCTAATAGTAAACTAGCTAAAGAAAACTTACAATGAAACTCAAGTAAGTTCAAAATCTAATAATTCAACAACTCAAAATCAAAATTCAAATGAACTCAAAATCTAATAATTCAACAACTCAAATAAACAGCAAAATATGGTCCGCCGGCTCCTGCGCCCGATCACGGAGTGACGAGAGAGCTTGACTTGGGGACGCTCGGAAGTTTTCCGGGCCTCCCACGCTGTCCCAAGCTTTACTTCCCCGCCGCTACGTCACAGCGTCGGCGCTTGTTGCACTCATTAGGCCTTACGGGGCCTAGCAACGGTCGAGCGCCGAAACTACAAGCGCAGCATCGCACGCGAACAAGTAGCCGTCAGTGGGGAAGGTGTTTAGCTTAGCGAGAGTCTTGGCCACTTGATACTTTTGTGGCCTTGAATGCTCGCTATGCTTTTACTATGTGGAACTTTCTCGAAGCTATATTCGAAATAATCATCGAATAATAGCAGCGGGAAAGTTGTCACATAACAGTCTTATGACTTGTCATTCCTCCAGGTAATAAAATTAAAGCGATTCCAGTCCAAGCCATTGACAAAATTTGTTTTCGTTTACTCAAATAATAATAAATCAAAGTATTGTATAAAAATGTTTTTCCTGTACCACCAGGTCCATCAATGAATATCATTTTTTCATTTTCTGGAGATTTAGTTATATAATCAAAAATTTATTTTTTGATCATTATTGAGTTTTGTATGTAATTCAGTAAATATTTTTTTTGTAATCATCTATAGTAGATTCCAATAGTTCGTTTGTTTTGTTTAAGTTCAATACAGATTCTGGTAGTCCAAAATATGAACATTTATAGTTTTCTCCATCTAAAATTTCTTCAATATGTTGTAAAGCTTGATTTTCTGCGTTATCAACAAAGTCTTCACAAAAAAAATTCTTGTATTTTTCCCAAACAGTTTGTGGTAATGGTAATTTGTTCACGATTAAAAACCAAGCAAAAAACAAACGTAATTGCTTTGGTAACATAATTGTACATGCTTCATCAAATATATGAAAAATTTCTTTATCGTTTTCAATTAATCCCATGGCTATTGCTGTTTCAGTAAATGTTGAATACGTTTTATTTTCAAAATTTTTTAAATCATCAAATGACGTTGCCCCTTCAAGTCTATGTAATATTAACTTCAAGTGAAATAATTCTCGTTCGTTCGGAATTACACAGACCAATATTCCTGAAGTATTCGAATAACTTTTACGTCTAATCCACTTTTTTTTGTAAAACTATAATGTTCTGGTATTTGACAATACAAAAAATTTCTGGCATAATCATCAATTTTATTTAGTTTAAACCATGCTGTTAAAGTTGTCTCGTTATTGAGAGAATCAATATCAATGTTGTTTTCATCAAAAATTATTTTTCGTTGATTCGGCAAATGAATAGCTAGTTTAACTGCACAGTGAGAACGAGCGCAAATTGGTAATTCTTGAATACGCCATGCAGCATCCATTGGACCTACATATCTAGAATCCATATACTATGTAAGCTCATCATAAATTACTTCGTTATTATCTTCGTTATTTTTATCCACTTTAATAAAAGCGCGATCATGTCCTTTGTGTAAATATTTGTATCAATATTTGATGCTCATAATAGATGCACAATATTCAACGTTGATGTGCCAGTTATATTTACTCAGAAGAGTCAGATTATACGGAACAACCATACTATTATCTACTTTTACAGGTCTACCATTAAGTCTTTTGTTATAGACATAGTTTTTATTTTCGTTATTACGACGACGATATCTAGGGAAACCATTCTTTTCAAATTGTGTTGCATCACAAAAAGCTTTTGGAAATTTTTTTGAACAAGTTTCTTCAACTACATCATAACATAAGGTTTTTTTTGAATGAGGTCCATGTAACATATGTTTAAATACTAATTCTTGTAATTCTACATCATTATCATCGAGAATTTCAGCTGAAATATGTTCATCTATCTTATCAGGATTAGTTAATTTTGACTTATGATTCAATACTAACAATAAATGTGCACGCGGAAGACCTGTTTTTTGAAATTCAATCACATATACATGAGCAAAAATTTTTCCAAACATGTTACCACTAAGAATATCAGCTAGAATTCCTCGAAATTTATAATAAAATAATCTAACAGTAATCGTTGCAATATCATTGCATGAAGTTCCTGGTGGAAATTTTTTTAGTACTCTTTTCAACTCAGGCCATTTTGGATTAGTTGTTATTGTAACAAATATATCCGGTGGGCTGCCTATTTTTCTCATTATAGCCATAGAATCGAGAAAACTTTGGTGCATGTATCTTGGACTTCCTATATATGTTAATGGCAAAACAAACAAATTACCTAATCTTTCATTATTTTCAAAATTTTTGTTATTATTCAGAGCACTTTTTGTTACATGATCAACAAGGCCTTGATAGCATTCTACACGTAATTTTTTGTGATTATCCCTATATAAAAAAGTCATGACCGGATGAAGTGAAGCCAAGAATGCGTCAATATGATTGGCTCGTGTAGTGCGCATGCGTCAAAAGTATCGTTAGAATTTTTTGATTTGTTTTTGATTTCTAAAATTGATCCTAATACAAAGAATGTAATATATTACTATAATACATATCAATAATTATTAGTTGTGTATTTATAATATTCTATTGTAAATATTATCATTGTTACAAAAAGTGACATGATGTGAACGTTGACACGAACTGAGTTGAGACATAACCTTAAAATTTTAAAAGGTAGTTGGTGACGAAACCGCGGCAATTTTGAAATTTACATGAGCGCGAAATGAATCAATCATATATTGTAAAGTTTGATATATTTCCGTAATAGAAAACAAATATTAAAAATATCAATCAAGCATTTATATTTCATTTAATAAGTTAATGAATTAATATTCTACTACAGTGTGCGCAGCGCACTGCGCCAAAAGTCTAGTATCTTAAGAAATTCAGTCTACAATATTCTATAATAATATAAGCTTGAATAATATACTGTTGAGTTAATCTTCCACAAAATAGAATAGGACTAAATTTTGACAGAGGCCTATAAGCTAATCGATATGAATAGTATTGCAAAGGGGATAAATTTTGAACATTGTTATGATTTTGTTTGAACATTGGATTCCATCCTATATCTCCATAAGGAAACATTATAGGGAAAATCATAGGATCTATGTGAAAAGATAATTTATTCAAAATAGAAGTTGGACCTATTTCTTTCGGAGGATATTTTGGATAAACACAAAGATCATAATCTAATGGAATCTCTCCATCTTTTGAAACGATTAACGCTGCACATTGCGCGGTGGAAGGTTTATTGTATCCATTTTTATCCAAATTGATATTTCTCGTGAAATATAAATGATATTCTATTAAATTTTGAGACTTTGTTAACTCGTATAAGTTTTTCAATTTTTGTGTATACGGATTGTTTTGGAAAACTTGAGATATTATTTGTGTATGTTCTTCAACTAAATTATCATTTTCGTTTAATATAGTATCAATAGTTTCCCAATCATCGTACAAATAAATTTGTCCCTTTTGAGAAGTTTCATTTATAGATTTAATAGAATTTGATGCTATATGACAACTTGACCTTAAATTTTTAAGTTATAGATTCCAGAACTTAAATTATTAACAATGTTTGCTTTAAAAGTTGCAAACAAGAAAACATTGTTATAATAACGAATTAATTCTCTGAATGTTTTATCGTCATTTAATAATGTTTTAAAATCGTTAGGATAATCACTCAAAGGGGGATCAAAGGACTCAAAGGTAATGTTACTTTACAATTATGGCAACAACTTTTTTTTTAGTACTATAGACCAAAATGAAGCATTACAATATTGACAAATATAGTCCATTTCGCCAAAATCTGAGTATTGATCTATCCATGCACACATTTTTTTAAATTGTTGAGTTTGACGACGTTTATGAAATCTATCATTGTTCATATTTTTAACTGAATCTGTAAATTTTTTCTATTCGATCTATCTTTATTCATATTTTCTACAACATCCTTACTACTCTTGACTTTCAATCTTTCTTCATTCATATTTTGAACAAGATCTTTGCTTCTCTTAACTTTCAATCTTTCTTCAGTCATGTTTCCAACAACATCCTTGTTTCTTTTAACTTTCAGTCTTTCTTCATTCATATTTTCAATATGATCCTTTTTCCTTTTTATTTTCAATCTATCTTCGTTCATATTTTTTACTAAATCCTTCTGTTTTTTCAATGTTAGTCTAACTGCGTTCATATTAATGGTTTTATCTTTATTTCGTTTCTTTATTAATCGACGATCATTTAAATTTTTCTTTAAATCATATTCTCTTTTTTTTTCTTGAACAATGGATCATGTTTTTTTATTACTAATTTTCGTAATATTGAACATTTATTATGTTCATAATGAGTTCGATTGTATTTTTGTTTAGAATTTTGCCAAAAATTAGAATTTGCATTTTTTAAGATATCATAATGTCCTGCATTAACTGGACCAGATAATAAAAGATCTAATGTATTATCATTATTACTAAAATGTTGACCATATAATGAGGCTTTAACATATTTTTACTATAAACTGAAGCTAAAACTTTGTATATATTAACAAATGCTACTATTTCAATTTCTCCGCCATATGTACCATCTACGATCATGTAACTTCTGTATAAATCTCCATTTGTTATTTTCATTCTGTTTAGATTCATCAGTTTCAATATAAATTTTGTAATCTTCCCAATTTTTAGTAATATATTTTATAATCCATGTTTTGACTTTTTGATATTTGTCTTCAGTATTATATAAAAAATAAGAAAAAGCACGGAATAAACAATTGCCATCACATTTAATTTTTTTTTTTCAACATTTTAATTTTGTATCGATTCTGAATACATTTCAATTCTAAGATTTCAAACAAATACATGAACCAGAATATAATAATACCTTTAAATTTTAGTGAACACATTGAATATGTAGCAAATACCAAGATTATTTATTACATGTGCATCTATAAAGATACCTTCTGTTACTGGAGATATTCCACTAAAATATGTTTCCAACTCAAGTCCAACACCAGTTACAAAATAATAGTTCAGCAATTTATCTTTTTACTGTCAGACCAACAAAAGATGTAACAGTTTATGTAATTTAATATAATTTGAGAAAATTCCAATGTAGTATATACTTTACCCACTACAAAAAATATGAAACTATTATAACATTTCAAGAAGAGCATGTTCTATCGATTTCAATTGTAATTTTCATACTGAGTTTTAGCGGCTTATATCGATTTTTGTGGTATTTTATCACGTTTTATCAAGTTCTAATGCAAAAAGTGAAATTAAGATTCACTATTCAAGTTAATTGAAATTCTTATCGAATTAAATGATGAATTCTAATCAACTTTAATTGATTTCCATTCTCTTTTTCCAGCAGGGTGTGCTTATTAAAGAACTTATTAAACAAATTGAAGAGCTTAAGAAACAAAAATTAATCATTCAATTAATAAAGGTTTACAATGAAATAATCAAATTCTCAAATTTATATACATTAATTTATATACACTAAGAGTAAAGGATATTGAAAAATCAGGTTACTTGAAGTATACATTTTACTTTTAAACATGGGTAACAGTTATGTATCTTTAAACACCTATCAGTAGACTCACAAACAACAGGATAATAAGCACGTGCGTTATTACGAATATTAATGCTCACGAATAAAGGGAAAAAAATATACTTAAGCTGGCATTAACAAACTACTGACACTGACACACTGTTGATATTCAGCTTAAACCTATGATAATAAAAGAGTATAGGAAGCGATTATAACCACAACCAAAGTTTATGCGCACACAGATGCACGTGTTATTGTCAAGCTTGTAACGATACAACTTTTACTAAGAGAATACATTCGAACTCCGATTGTAATGAAATACGTTGACATACTCTCAAGCGTACAGAATACGCTGCAACAATCCAACGGATAGAATCTCAATAATACAAATATGCCGCAAAAAAAGAGCTTTTTGCAAAGCCAAGACATACACGAAAGAAAGCGAGGATGATCAGTCATAAGTGCATGCGTACGTAGATGATCAAACAATATTTTATGACACTGCACTACACTTTCAATTTCGTTTAATTCAGTTCAATTTCGAGTCAATTTATCTCGAAAATCTATAACGAAAAATGCGACAGATTTGACGTTTACAATCGTACTAAATAACATAAACAAAAGTATCGTAATAGTATAGGAACGAACATTGCTGCGAATAAAATAGAACGTTCCTTTTACGCTAGAAAGAAAAATCCAATAACGTGGATATTAAAATCAAAATTTTCACTACGACGAACGTGGGGGTTGGCTAGCGGAGCGAGCGGATACATCTTCAGTATCCGCTTTTGCGGGATCTGAATCTTTTGCAGCAACTCTAAGGACTCCGAATCCGTTCCCTTTCGATTCGAATTCGTGTGTTCAAAATTAAGTATAGTCGTATAAGAAAGAGTTGATTTAATGCAACTGACGAATTTTATTGAACGTAAAACCATTACACCATAAACACGAAATTTGCTCAACAAACTTTAAGATGCGCTATATTTTAAACACAAGGTCGAGGTACAAAAAACACAAATATAACGTATAGACTAAGATGAACGTATTTACAGTGATGAAACAAATATTTATCTCGAACTCATGGATTGCAAGAGCTATCGTATGTACAGAATTTTTATTCTATATTTTATTCTATACGCTCGTGTTGCGCGCTATAGAATAAAAGGATAACCAAAACGACGTTTCATAATCTATATTCATCAAACAAAAACTCGACTTAACAATGTTAACACTGTTTTTGCAACGAAATTTCCCAGCCAGGTGTCAAAGTATGTATCACGCGTACATATCTCATTATCATTCTCCTTATTTAAATCGCTCGAGTAAAAGTAGTAGAAATATTTCGGAAAGACAAGGGACAGTTATATATATATATATATATATATATATATATATAACACATATTACATCGGGGAAATCACCGTCAAATCGTTATTACATTATACATTACACATATTAAACACGATCACGCGCTAACTCAGTTTGTGTTTCCCTCTTCTCAAGTCTTTAAAGATTGCACACGCACAGAATGAAGAAAGAGCAGATGCAGTTTATCTCACGCGCCCACGCCACTGCTCGTCACACCGTTACCGCTTTCGAAGTGGTTCCTGAGAATCTCGGTGATCTCGTCGAGAGTCAGCGAGTCACAGGTCGCGCGTATTCTTTCGGCCAAGCTGCCAATATCGTCTCTGAAGGTGACGAGATCGAAGCACCAGAACGAGTTGCTCCTCGCCGTTTTCAAGCCTATATTTACACACACCCGAAGTCACGTAGAATTCACAAATAGAAGCGCGTCGTCCGTGCTCGCGCTTGAGATGATTCTTCAGGCTAACTTTTGACGAGCTAACCTCCTCACAAAAAGAGCAATTAAGAGGCTGATCTTCGGGCTCACGGTGAAATTTCAGCAGCATTAATCCCTGAAAAAAGTCGAATATTCATCGTCTTATCTAATCGTCTTATGTCTTATATTATAATTCACTATAATCGCTATTTACTATACCAATATTCCTACATTTATTGCGCAAGCTCTTCCCAACAATAACTGCTCTCTTCGTCTATTATTTCTTCCAGCTCTTCCAGATCGTCTCCTTCTTCGTCTTGCTCTTTCTCCTCTTCTATGAATCCTTCTTTATTAATGCAATATCCATAACTGATGTCTTTTAAATGGTTTAGCCATTTAGCATGACCCTCATCTGTGTTTAATCCAAAAATAAATGCATAATTTTTGCGCACTTCTCTTTCGACTACTGCCACTATTCTTCGATCGATGTTTCTTAAATTAAACTTGTCAAGCATATGATAAGCTTGACAAAATTGTTTTTTAATTTTTTTATGTTTTTTGCATATTGCACTGGTTGTAGGTTTATTGCATATATGATTATGTAACAAACTTCTATATACTACAACTAGGCACTTCTTTACTCGTTTAATTATTGGTTAACATTGTTTATAATAAACAAACACACAGAACGGAACGACTATAATCTGAAGTTATCAGATTCTAGCCGTTCCGTTCTGTTTGTTTATGTTCTGAACCAGCGGGGGCGGCGACGGCGGCGGCGAAACTTTTCGCGTGAGTCTTTACGTATCCGTAATCAAAATATCGCCTAAACTGGCAGATGTGAAACATCGAAATTGAATGGAATATCAAGTCATGCAAGTAATAAGGGAGGGGAAGAATTGGGGAGGAGAATTGAGGGGGAAAATTGAGGGGAAAAATTACTGAACCGGCGGCGGCGGCGGCGAAAGTTTTTTTCTAATATCTACCTATATTATATAGTTGTTTTGGAGATACTCCCCCCGCACCCCCCCCGCACTGCCCCCCCCGGCAAAATAAGGCAAAATTCTTTCATTTTCATGTGATTTGGTAATGTGAAAAAGCCCCCCGCAGCCCCCGCAGCCCCCCCGCACAGCCCCCCGCACCCCGCAGCCCCCGCACCTCTATTAGCAGATTTTCCTAAAATTTATTAATGTTAGTACATTTTTTATTTAAAGTTTTTAGTAGCAAAAAAATTTACTAACAACATAGTAATAGTACATCGGATAAATCGGATCACTTTATGACACACTTTTTTGAATCATCTTTAAACGACATTTTTAGTCGTGCCACTTCGCGACGCGTATAATTATTTCGATTTTCTAAAAATATTTAGGCCTATATTAGCTAGCACTATATTAAGTGATGTATAAAGGTTACTTTCCTCCGACTCTACCAACCGAACGACTCGAGCCATACAATACTTTTTGGCATAAATAATGTCTTTAGCCCGGGAAGATCCACATCCTTTGTAGAAACTTTTCCAAGCCCTCATAACAAGCTCATAGCCACATCAGTATCAAAATTAAATATAACAGTAGAGATAACTATATAAGAGATATAACTTAAATTTTATTTCTATTTTTTCCACACCACACCTATGAGTAAATAGACAGGAGCGTTTTTTTTATATTTTTGTAAAGTTTTGACTTAGTTTGAAGTAAATAATTCTTATAAGGTTTTTATTTTGCTTTTGTATTGTTAAACTTTGATGTGCGTATACTTTAGCATTGACTTTTGCTTTTGTATTGTGACACTTGATGCTTGTTGATGACTATTTGATTTATAACTATATTTTATTACTTTTTGTAAACTTTTGTAATATTTTATTTTCCCACTAAACGTAAATAAATAACGTAATAACGCGTAATTATTATAGAAACTGAAATGGGGTTGGCGAGCGGAGTGAGTGTGTAATATACATTGCGGAAGTATTGTATGCGTTGAACTTGAGAGTCTGTCGGGTTGCGCGCGGGGCAGGCGGTCCATGATAACATGTCCATACAGATAAAAATTTTGAATAATAACTTATGTGTAGCCAAGCTCAGTATAGTTATATTCAATATAATTTACTTTAAATCGTTATTTCAACTGTTAATTGTTATTATTAATCTATTTTCATTCTTAACTAACAAAACATAATTATCAGATCATAGAAATTAAAATTTGAAAAAAAAAATTACACAAGAACTAAAATGGCGTTGGCGAGCGAAGCGAGCTAGCACTAGTGTATATATATATATATATATATATAGTATAATCACACATGTATATGTGTGTGTGTGTGTGTTTTTATGTGGCGTAGGCAGAGCAAGCTCTGCACAAGTGGCCCTCCGACACCGAAACCCCACAGGCACCATTGTTAAACAACACTTCCGTGGGGCCCGTTAATTAGCCTCGTTGGCTTCTTTTTTAGGGTTTGACATTTCCATACATTCTCCATCGATCAATGTGATTAGTGGTTAAGGGTCAAACTCGTCTTCTTCTTTCTGCATCTTTCAGCCGTCTGCTTCTTGCAGCATCGTCCGATCATCCTCTGGACAGACTCAACCCCGACACCTACGTTGCTTTATATCGGGTGATGGGGTCTGGGCTCCAACTCAGTTACCTACGTTCCTCTGCATCGGTCTGAGGAGCACTTAAAGGTAATTAACCCTAGCTCCTACGTTCCTCTGCATCGGGCAGGGGAGTGAGAGCTCAACTTTGTGACCTACGTTCCTCTGCATCAGTCCAAGGAGCGTTTCGTCTTTACGGCTTGGTTGTCTTCGTATAGCATATTGTACTCGGCTGTTGCGCCTTGTCTTCCCCTTCTCTTTTCTTCGTCATTTCTAACTTTCTTGAGGATGGTCCTTACGTAGTTGTTTACTGCGTACCAACCATCCTCCGACGTCAGAATAACTGTCATCATTGATTCAGGTGTCACTCTGGTCTGGAGTTAGCACTCGAAGACTTCGTGTTATGTGTCCCTTTCGTTGTGTGTGTGTTTTTTTTCTTTTTTCTCTTGGAGAAAGAGGTATTGGGGAAAATCTTAGAAAGACCATAGTGTGACTTTGCTTTTGGGTCGTCGAAACAGCCCCATCCGCAATGTCAGCCGTGTGTCGGATTCACACCGACTAAACCCATCCTTCTTACGGCCAGGTGAAAAAACACCTGTCAGTCTAAAAGAACGCCCTCTTTGCCTTTATCGACCCTCAGTAAAGGTGCCTGGTTCCATCTCCTGTGCTTTATATCCCCACGGTAAAACGGTTAAGCATTGCTTCGCGGGGGGCGAACGGCTTTAGCCCTCTTCTATTTGATGTGGTCGTCATCCTTCCACCTGTTCTTCGATCTTCCTAGGATCTTCGTTCTTTGTTCTTTGCTGTGTCCAGGGCGCGCCTGAATACGTTGCAGCTGCCGGAGCCAGCTACATGATTGCAGCCTTCTTGCTTTTGTCCACCTTCTTTGCAGAGAAAACAGCTTGCTTCCAACTGGCATTGCACCATGCGATGGTCGGCTCCCCCACACTTATAGCAGAGAGTCGATTTATATACTCCATTACACTCATCCTTCCAATGTCCAAAGCCTAAGCACTTGTGGCACCGCACTACCTTTACTCGTTTCCTAATCCTGCAACTTACAAGGCCCACGCGGATGTGTCATATTTCTAGGAGCTCTTCGGCCTCTGTCTCGCTGAGTATCTAAGGCCCCTCGTGTTGGACTTCAATAGAGTCACCCTCCTGCCGTTGTCCGGATTTCTAAGGGCTCCTCCTATTGCTTTTCTCACCTTTTCTTCTGTTGCTTCCGTGTCCCTTATTTCTAGGGTGGCCTTCTGTTCTTCCTTTTTTACCTGTCCAAGGCCCAGCACTGCTTTTTCTACTTCCGCAGTAAACGCTGTCCTGTCAGACCCTTTCCCTAGCTTGAGGTCATTTCCACTTCTTGTTTGTTTGATTCCCAGCACCATCGTTACAGTCGTGTCCGAGTTTACTTCCTTTCGGATTTTCCCTAGGACTTCCGCATACGTCTTATTTTGCCCCACTTTAACTAGTAGTCCTTCTGAACGCTTGTTTTTATTGGACCTGGCTTTCACCAGTGGCTCTGATGCATTGTGAGGGGCTCTCGGGACGAGAGGCTCACGTTGTATCACCGCTTTCTCCTGTCGTTGTCTCTTCCTGACTTGCTTTTCTTCGCTCTTTTCTTCAGGGATATTAGTCAGGCTTCCCCTTGACCTCTTATTTCCGGCACTGGCTAAGACCGCGTCCTTAAGGAGCCGTCCTCGTGCGCCTCTCCTTGCATTCTCTCGTGTTACGTGCTACCTTTGGTAGTAGTCTACGTCACCTTCATAGCGTCTATCTTCATTATTTCCTTCCTCGTGCTTTTTTCTTAACTGGATTAGTAGAACTTTAAGTTGTTTAGCACGTTCTGCGGTGCGTTTTACGTCCTTTGGTGCTGACTGACATTCCTCGATAAGCTCATCCACTTCCTTTTCTAGCTTTTTTATATAGTCCTCTTCTTCCTTTCGAACTTCTATGGCTTCTTGTCGAGCTTTTTTGTAATCTGCTATTTGTCCCATTGACGAGGTGCTGTCCATGCTCCTAGCACTGGCAATGCTCGCTAAACTCTCCATACTGGTCGTTCTTGATCCCATAGATTCTCCTTCCAGGCGAAGCTCCGGCACCTTTAAGAAGGACTTACTTTTTTCGTCTATCTTTTCTAGTTCTTCCAATGCCTTCGCGAGGCCCGTTTTAATCGGCCCGTGCATGTTGGTTTTACCCTCGGCGTACTCGATTGTTGTCCTGATTGTATCCTTCAGGGCCGCTAAGTGGTCATCTTGTTGTCCTGGTTTGGGGGTTGGGAACATCGATGTCGTTGGTTCTGGCGCCTTTAGTAGGTCCTGCTTATTATTCGCTTCATTTTCTTTTCTTCCTTGCCGTCCCTACGCACGTGTGCCGTTTAAGCCGTTCCGCCGCTCCCCGGCCACCTGCGTTGTCCCCTGCCTCGCATCCCATCGCGGGCATCCTCCGCCAGTCACGGTGGCCTCGGCAAGGCCCCCCCCCTGACCGCAGCAGGGCCCTGTTCCGGACGCCATCCGGCACTACTACGAACAAGAAGATTTTCGCCGGTTGATAGGGCAGCCAGGTCCTGTTGGCTAGACGGACCCGGGCCCCTGTACTATCCGGCAGCTTGGGAGCGCCAGAAACCCAGTTTTCGAGCTATACCCTCCGTGCTCAGGCTTAAGAGCCCAGGCCGGAAGACTGAGCAGGGCGCAAGCGGCCAAGAGAGACGGCAGTCAGGCCGCCCGGTCACACGGCGCACCGTAGCTTGGGTACCTCAGGGTCGCAATTCCTGTGGAGCGTGCAGACCGAAGTCCACGGCAGTCTCCCTAAGGTTGCAGGGAACAGTCCTCCAGTCACACACGAGGCGACCTTTGTAGGAAGCGAACTCCATCCCTGGACGAGTGTGTGTGTGTGTGTGTGTGTGGGTGGGTGTGTGTAATTGATTCGAAATAATTTTATTTATCAAACAAAAAAAAACTTGATAGAATTATATATGTAGTAAAAACAATTCTGATATTAAGTAATACATAATGTTGAAGGAAGCTACGTGCCAAAGAATTGGCATCGGTTTTTTTACACTCTGTGTTAAAAATTAGATTTCTCCTAGTTGCGTAGCGTGTGCAAAATGCCTGATTTTTACACTGGTCCACGCACAGCGTTTGCAAATCATTGAATTTCGCGCACGCTTATCTGCTAAGAACGTAGATTCGCACACTCGAGTCAAAAAATAGTATACTATTTTATGTGTTATTATAATTCGCACTGAAGATAATAGTTTGATTTAATTTTTCAGAAAGACAAGAAAGAAAGAAAAAAATCAGAAACTGAAATCGAAGTGGATGGTACCAAAGAGCTGCACGTAACACTGAGTCCTCGAACACCTGGTGGTGATCCACCTGAAACTGAAGAGCTGATAAAAGCTTTAATGGTTATTATGAAATATTCTTTAAATTTTATTTAAGGAAATAATATTACTTACTTTCATATTTATCATTTCCATTATTTTATAACTAATTTCTAGTATGTGATAAAGAATATGCATATTGATGATGGAGCAAAAGGCGATTTTTTTCAATCCCTTCAAAGCTATATAATTCTTAAAGAAATAAATCTACCGCAATTAAGGTAGGACTTTGATGAAAATCAAAAGTTTTTTATTTTTCCATCATTTTTATTAAAATTTTTAGGGCCTATTCTGCAACTAAAAACAAATTTTTTTGTCAATTTTCTGCCTTGTTAGCTTTTTATTTCAAAATGAATGAGAGATAATGAATTATTTTTATTAAAAGTGACCGACCTTACAAACATTTTTTTTAAATATTCGTTGACCCAAAAACAAGAAAAATTGTTGACAGAATTCATTTTAACCGATTCTATACATTTTAATAAGTTACAGTTTAATTTTGTATCGTCAATAATTAGGGCTTCCGCAATACAAGACAAGACGATATTTTGTATAATATTGTATTGTTCTCGAAAAGTCTTGACGATTGTTCAGTTTGTCATGGTCTTGTTTGATTCTTGCTCTGGTAGGAGTTTGCCGATAAGTGATGCTCAGTAGTCTAGAAACAGGCTAGAACCATTCGCGAAAAACAATGTGTACATTGTCTGCTTGAATTCGAGCTTATGTTTTTGGACAGCTGCTGCACTTTCGCTGCACAAACTTTTCGAGTGTTCGGGCCCAGGAAGTGCATTTCGTAACTTTTCATCCATATATGCGAATACTGTTCCGTGGTCGCCGGTCATGCATCGTGGCTAGGTGCCCAGGATGGCCCAGGGTACCCAATGACGAGGTCGCAACAGTGCGCGCCGTAGATTTTTGTATCCACCTGTCTCAACATCGGCCACGTAAACGCACTTACGGAGTCCAGGCAGTGCGCATCGTACTTCTTGGTGCGAAAATGAGAATGTGCAAATCAGTTATATGAGGTGTCCAGGTCGCCGATGATGGGGCAGAGGTAGTGCCACCCGTAGCTTTTATTGTCTAACAAGTGCAAAATAGTACATTGTGTACCAAGGGCATAAAGTGGGCTTTTTTAGACCGAGTGTGGAGTTTGCAGTACAAAGGCGAGGTAGCACGAGCCGAAGGCGAGTGCATCTCCGAGCCGAAGACGAGTACTGCAAACCACGCGAGGTCAAAAAGCCCGCTTAGCTCTTTGTGCACACCATAGTTTTTTGTGACGCATGTATGGATTTTCGCATTTTTCATGGCTATAAAGCGGGGGTAAATTGTCTTTTTTACACGGGCACTACACAGCCATGAATATTTAGAAATTATAGTATTAATATTTATTAACATTTTTATTAATTAACACAAGTATCAATATTTATTAATATTTAATAATTTTTGTAAACTTACAAACTCAAAATTTGCAGTTTACAGCAAAATTTCGTCAGCACCTTACAAAAATTTTTTTTACCCGCTGACGACTTTTTTTGCCCTTTGCTACCTTTTTTCCCCCGCCGGTAAAAAAAATTGATACTTTACGCCCGCTTAAGGGGGTCCGAAAATCAATTCAAATCTATATTTCGCGTCACAAAATAGCAGGCGACAAAAGTTACTAATTTGCTTATAACAAACAATAAAAGCAAAATTATGAAAAACTAGGACATTACTGCCCTCCGTTATGTAATTATTTATCATTTTACAAAGTTTGACACTTATAAATAAATATCTCGCCGAGTGGCATTCGAATAATGTCTCAAAATCATATAATTTTCATAATTTTGCTTTTATTGTTTGTTATAAGTAAATTAGTTACTTTTGTCGTCTGCTATTTTGTGGCGCGAAATCTAGATTTGAATTGACTTTCGGAACCCCTTAATAGGTACAAACAAAAAATTTTTCGACTAATTATTTCTTCTCGATAATCTACCGAGAATGCCATACAAAATGCATGTGACTACTCATAGGGTTTCTATCGAGATCTGAAACCCAGAGTCTACCGATATATGTCAGATATCGCCGGTTTCTACGCCGGTTTCTACGGATAAACCCGACAAGTTTCCTACCAGGGTGTCATCAATAGTATATTACACACCTAGGGAGGAAAAAACTTGGACAATCCATATCTCGTGTAAATTGACACCTGAGCCCAAGGCGAGGGTGGCGTGTATACGATTTTACTTGCCTAGCGAGTGGGAAGTGACAATTCCCGCCGCTAGGTAAGTAAAAATATTGTCTTGTCTCGATATTGTCTTGGTATTGCCTCAAAAATATTGGTCTTGTCACGAATCGTTATGGGCGCTACTTATACTCAGAAATTTCTTAGAATGTGAAACTAGCATAACAGAATCTATAAGGTTCCATCATGCTGAATATCGAAACAAAATTAACACATTTATATATATATATATATATATATATATATATACACACACACACACACATAAACTATTATTATCAATAAAGATATAAAATGTTGAAAAGGTTGAAAAGCAATAATGAAGCCTACGGTCGCCAAAAAATAAAAATTATGAATTTTGGCCTCTTAATATCGTATACATTGTTCCTGGTATACGGGACACATGAAAATTGTTAAATGTTTTTTAAAGTGTGGCTGAGTGTATTTCATACTGTAATTATAATTTTTTAAATAATTGTAGATATATTTAAATTGTAAAGTATCAGGGGTACACCCCCTCAAGTAATAACAACTTAAACTCAAGAAGAAAAAAAATAAACGGTGTAAGGTTGTCAATCAACGAAAAAATCGTTGCCTGTACTGATAATAAAGTTCAGTTGATTTAGAAAGAGTCAGGGTGTTCTTAAATTAATCATAAACCGATATTTTGAAAAATGTCTACATCGAAAAAATATTACAAGACCAAGCATGTTGCAATATCTTGCTAAGTTACTCTTGTCTCGGTCTTGTTTTCGAAGAGCTAGTCTTGTTCTTATCTCGCTAATTTAAACATTGATATTGTCTTGGCATTCTCTTGATTTTTGAGACAATACAAGACAAGATCGATATTTGCCTCGAGTCTTGCGGAAGCCCTAATTAATATTTAAAAATATCTATTTTTGCCTATACACCAGTAAGTATACTAGATACATGAAAATTATAGAAAAATTGAATCAACAGCTTTTATTCGTAACACGGTTTAGAATCTTCTTCTAAAATTTTAGCCAGATCTGTAAAAATCATATGTGCATGCCACTTTTTAGAAAATTTAATAAACAATAACAGAGTAAACAAGGAATAGACACGCAGAATTTTGAAACAGTGTAACAGAGCTGATATTTAGATAGAAAGAAAATTTACCAGAAAGAAAATACAGAGATATTTACACGCTCCGCATTTCTGCAAAGATAAACAAGGTTATCTGACCGCAGGCCTGGCATTTAATTACAATCGAATAAAAATATAAATATAAAAAACACTTAAAAACTGAAACTTATCCTAAATTTACGCATAATTAATAGTAGCCTTCTCACTACTTTAGCTTCATCTGCATATAAATTATTCCATATTTAACAATTTAACTAGGAAATATATATTTTAGATATCAAGAATTAGATTTTATCCATTCTTTAATTATTTTTTGTTGACTTGATTTGCTGATTTCTTATATTTTTAAGTCATTTGGCAAAGCATTAAACGTTGAGATCACTTTAATATAACAATTCTTATTACTAATTCTCTTTTTATTTATCGGTACTATAATGCTTTCATTTCTAGTTATACTAGATGAGTTGAGGTCTTGTGCATTGAGATCATTATAGTATATCTTTAAGGCCTCCAGGGTAAACAATTGTTCGAGATTGAGTGGATTTTTTTGCGTGACAGAATTATTCTTTTTTAGAATTTTTAGAAATTGTTTCTGCATTTTTTGTGTTAAATCTCCATTGTTGTTCATATATCGACGCTCCTATGGAAGAGTAGCTCGATCCGGCTAACTGCGAAGAAGAGTACGTCCCACGTTTTGCGTCGAAGAGTAACACGAATATTGAGTTTGCCGCGATGAATAGCACGCCACGCGCCATGTGCGCCGAAAAGTAGCAGGGCGAGCAAGCCCGCAACGAAGAGTAGTTCTCTCTGCGTCCCATGTGTCGAAAAGTAATCCGCTGAGCGGACTTGCGGCGAAGAGTAGCGTGCCCTTTCATCTTAGCGACGAAGAGTAGCACGTAAACCAAGGTGCACCGAATACTAGCACTATAATCGAGTTAAGCCAAAGACTACATGCTAAAATAGATATTTTGGAACATATTTTAAGTATTTATCTATTATCGCAATAAAAATGTTATTTACTGCACCTGATCATAATTATAGGTATGATATTTTCGGAACTAAATAAACTTAAATTTCATTTTTACGGTACTTTTATAATATTAAAAAATTAATTTATTAGGCTGTAAGAAAAAGTTTTTTAGAATATTTTCTGTGTACGGCATTTTTAATATTTTGTTATAAATTTACATTTATAATATTTATAATCAGATATTCGTGTGTAAAGTGCGCTATTCATAATAAAATTTGAATGGCGAAAATTGGAGCAAATCAACTATTTTAATTCTATTTAACAGTTGAAAATTATTGTTTGAGATACAGTGGATTATCTCCAATTTCTGCTATTCAAATTTGATAGTGATTCAATCTCTCGTAGGGTTTACTGGTGCGTAGGACAAACGCCCGGAATCACGTCGATATGAAAAAATGCCCGCGGTAATAAAAGTTTGAGGCCTGTGCGGCCCCCGCGATACAGGTACAGGAGGATCCTTCGAGTCCCAACTGTGCGAGTCTAGCGATGAGGTGTTTGCTCCACGTGTGGCGGATAATCGCGCTAGCTTTACTGTCGCCCCCGAAACCCGTGCTTTTCCATTTATGATAGGCCTGTGCGGCCCCCGCGATTCAGGTACAGGAGGAACCCTACGAGTTCCAGGTAATATAAGTTTTTCTGTCCAACTCCGAACGATGAGAATAGGAGGATTTAACTTACACAAGGGGGTAAGACAGGGATGTCCGCTGAGCCCTTCACTCTTCAATGTGGTGATGGCAGATATGGAAAAAGATTTAAGCAGGGTGCAAGAGGGCGGGATAGTATTAGGGAGAAAAAAACTATGGTCGCTGTCCTACGCAGACGACATGGCCCTGGTAGCGACAAGTGCAGGAGGGCTAAAGCAGATGCTTAGGAGGTTCAAGAAGATTTTATGAAGGAAAGGTCTGGAACTAAACACAGAAAAATCAAAGATAGTGGTCTTCAAGAAAGGAGGTAGAAGAAAGAAAGAGGAGGAATTCTACTGGGAAGACAAAGAGCTGGAGATAGTAAAAAGTTTCGAATACCTGGGCTACACACTAAAAGAAAATGGGAAAGAAGAGGGACAGATAAAAAAGCTAAAAGAAAAAGCAAACACGGTCATGAGCACAGTATAGGGCCTAGGAGAGGATCTATTCAGGGATAACTGGGAACTAAGAATGAGGTTATTCGATACAATGGTCAAGAGCGTAATGGAGTACGGGGCGGAAGTATGGGGATGGAAGGCAAGAAGACCTAGAAAGGGTACAGAGAAAATATAAATATATATATATGGGTGGTTCTCTGTCAAATCGAAGATGAAAAAATTTTTTTTCGTTCAAACTTTATATATATGTTCTATAGGATGCCCGTGGCTCCCAAAAAAATTTTCAGCGCGATCCCTTTACTTGGCTTCAAGTTATAGCTGGTCAAAGTTGGTGTTTTAAGCGATTTTTGCATTTTTTGCCTATTTTCAACGATTTGTAGCTCATAATGGATGCATTTTTAACTAAAACTACCCTGATACTTTTTTTGTTCAATTTTATATATATGTATATATATATATATATATGTGTGTGTATGTATATATAGGTGGTTCTCTGTGAAATCGAAGATGAAAAATTTCGATTTGGCCCAAACTGTATATATATGTTCTACAAGTTGTACCTGACTCCCAAAAAGGGGCAGATTTCAGCCCGATTCCTTCAATTGGCTTTGAGTTATAGCTGGTCAAAGTTGGGGTTCTAAGCAATTTTTGCATTTTTTGCCTCTTTTCAATAACTGCTAGCTCATAAGGGATGCATTTTTAACTAAAACTGCCCGGATACTTTTTTTTGTGAAATATTCTGAATTTTACAATAAAAATACTTTTAAAGTCATATATATATATATATATATATATATATATATGTTGAGGCTACCTTATTTGCATTTTAAACCTTATAATGAGAAAATCTGAGAGTTCGATTCGGACTACGACAATCTCAATTCACCGAAAAGATACCTTTTCATAGTAAAAAAGTAGCTGTAAAGTTTCAGAATGGGTCTGACCTTCTACTAGAAGTTGTCTGGAAAATAAAAATGATATAATGGCTAATATGTGGTTTTAGTCAAATTTGACACTTATAACCTAGTACATTTTATGTCTATCAATACCTACACAGTTTCGAAGCTAGCTTTAAGTACAAGTAGAAGAGCAGTAGTACACAACATGTAGTTCACCACTACCGAAGCTGGGCTTAGCTCGTAGCAACATATCATGATATATAGTTTTAATTAAACAGTAATGAAAATGAATATTTAACTTTTATACCTATACCTGTAATATTGGAGTATTTTATCCAATCACTATCAAACTAGTCATAAACATGGCTGCTGAAACTGGAAAAGTATCTACATAATTCTCAAAATGATAGGGGACATGCGTATGTTGTAAAAAATGAAAATATTAATTAATTAATTAATTAAGGTTATACGCATAATCTGGTATTGATATTTAAACCTTCGGGTCATCGTATGTTTGTAACCTCTGAGGAAGCAATATGTTGATGGGTTACGTATCAAACTATATTCCATTAAAATTTCAACTGATTTGACTACTTATTTTTTCAGTAATAAATCGAAAATTGAAAAAAATGAGTTATTTTGAGTCTCGATTACGGGTGTAAGAAGGCCTTATTGCACTAAAGATTTTGGGAAAAGGTAGATATTTTATGTGTTTTGGCTAAGTTCGTTGTGCAGCTTCGAAACCCCTATGGTTCTTAAGATATCAAGGTTTGAATTTTTTTTTGAAAATTTTTTGATTACTTATATCTTTAAAACAATGTAGTCAAATGCTTCAAAATTTTAATTGGTGATTTACCATAAAAAAAGCAATCTGTTGTTAATATTTTAAACAATTTGGTTGAGCGGTTCTTAAGTAAAGAGCTGAGGTGTAAAAACCGATTTTTCTAAAAAATTTGGCTTCCTCTTATAGGGTTGTCGTTGCAGGTCGTAAAGTTCCTCCCTACGAATTTATGTCATACTGATATACATTCACACACACATATACACACCCACCCACACACAGCCACACACTCACACACACACACACACACACACACCACACACACACACACACACACACACCCACACACACACACACACACACACGGAGAAGAACGAATGACAAAAGCCAGAATGAGATCTGGGATGCTTCGCGAAAGAAGACAATGGCTGAATGGCAAACAAGATGGGAAGCTAGTGACAAGGAGCGATGGACTCATCGCCTTATACCAAGGATAGAAGACTGGATTGGAAGAAGATATGGGGAGGTTAACTACTACCTCACGCAGTTTCTGACCGAGCATGGATGCTTCCGGGTGTACCTACACCGGTTTAAACTTGACGATAGTCCGAACTGCCCAGTCTGCCTGGAAACTAGCAAAGATGCAGAGCATGTCTTCTGTGACTGTTCGCGATACGAAAGTGAACGAGAAGTACTCGAGTGCTACCTCCAGACCAGAGTGACACCTGAGCCAATGAAGACAGCTATGCTGATTTCGGAGGATGGTTGGTGCGCAGTAAACTACGTAAGGACCATCCTCAAGAAAGTTAGATATGACGAAGAAAAGAGAAGGGAAAGACAAGGCGAAACAACCGAGTAAAATATGCTATATGAAGACTACTGAGTCGTAAAGACGAAATGCTCCTTGGACTGATGCAGAGGAACGTAGGTCACAAAGTTGAGCTCTCGCTCTCCTGCCCGATTTCAGTGCTCCTCAGACCGATCCAAAGGAACGTAGGTAACTGAGTTGGAGCCCAGACTCCCTCACCCGATGTAGAGGAACGTAGGTGTCAGGGTTGAGTCTGTCCAGAAGATGACCAGACGATGCTACAAGAAGTATACGACCGGACGATGCTGCAAGAAGCAGACGGTTGGATGATGCAGAAAGAAGAAGACGAGTTTGATCCTGAACCCCTAATCACTTTGGTGGATGGGGAATGTATGGAAATGTCAAACCCTAAAGAAGAAGCCAACTAAGCTAATTAACGGGCTCCACGGAAGTATTGTTTAAAAATGGTGCCTGTGGGGTTTCGGTGTCGGTGGGCCACTTGTGCAGAGCTTGCTCTGCCTACGCCACTTACAAGAAAAAAAAACGCACACACACATACACATACACCCACACACACACATATATATATATATCGTTACGCGGGAGGAATTGGCTAGTGTGGTGTGGTCGTGATGAGGTTCTCGGCTGTGCCGTCTAAGGGTCAAACCCAGGGACGTGGAGAGAGGTGCGCGGGGTCAAACTAAAATGGCCTAGGAGTAAGCTTGAGTAGTTCACTTATTCGACGTAACGGAGAAAGAGAGAGAGAGAGGTGTTTAGAGCCTCGACAATAACTCCTAACGGACTTGGTAGTAGAACTGCTCTTGGAGCAGTCCTCCCGTAGACTACCTCCCGTAGACTGAGGCGCGAGCTGTCTGCACTCGAACAATTAGCCTCGCAACTGCACATCTTTATATGCAGTGATAAGGTGGGCGTTAGGTGTCATTCGCTAGGTTTGGCGAGCTCACGATGCACCTTGGCTGTTACCATGCTACGCACGTTATTTCGTTTCACAATCGGATCTTTCTAATTGTTATACCTTTTATATATCTATAAGAAAATTGTTTCTACAGCAAAATAATTAAACTTAGAAATAATTAAAATAGCATTCACATACTGTATTTTAAAACAATATTTTATTTATTGAAACAATAAATTTCGTTGGAGGAAGCTACGTGCCAATGAATTGGCAGCGGTTTTTTTGTGAGGTTATGGTGTTTATTCTCAGAGATATGAATTTAAAAAAATATCACTTTTTTCATTTTATCTGCCGAACGGAGCGGTCAATCCCAATGACTAAACGGGGAAAAGTAGGTAATTTTATTATCTTTCAAATGCATTTTAGCTGAATTGTCTGTAACAATGGAATGATTGAAAACAACGAAAATAATGTTTTTTGAAAATCAAAAAATGGCCATAAAAAAAGTAATGGAAAAAATTAAATAATAAATGTTTTTCCCGAATTCAGAATCCAAAAATAGATATTCATGTCAAATTTGATTGATATTGACGAAGTAGTTTCAGAAATATCACGGTACACACACACAAACACACACGCACACACACACATCCATATAGACATTTCCTAACTAGCGCGCTACGCGCGGCCTTACGCGCGGCCTTACGGCTTCACGTTTTGCGTATAAGGCACGACCGCTGACGCTCGCGCTTCGCGCTCGCCTTGCCGCCCGACACTCGCGCTCGCTATACCCCCCGCCGCTCGCGCTCCACGCTCGCCATACCCGCCGGTGCTCGTGCTGCGCGCTCGCTATCTGAAAAAACATTGATATTTAGGCACGACCGCGACACGGAAGTGCCTTATTTAACTTTGTCGTATACAATTAAAAATGTGTTGGCCATGCATAACTTGAAAGTTTTTCAATTATTTTAGTTTTTGACTCATGATTTTTTATAGTGTTGATTTTGGAATATAGACATTCATATAAATTTTAACATGTATTCTTTTATCGCAACAAAATTTATTTTAAATATGATTAAAAACTCATTATTATTTCGTAAGATTAAAATAAATCATCTATTTATAGTTCTTGAATTCAAATTATACGCGCGAAATTCCATAAGGATGCCAAATTCGGAACTATCCTATTTGGTGGAAAATAAATAGGTACACATTGGTTTATAAATGAAAGCTGTGACGTCACGCTTAACAAACCGAATTCCATCCCGTTCCTAAAAAGTCATGAATTTTGTGCAAAGATAGTTTATTGCATAATTTGAACAGAAAAAGTATTAGTTTTATTATATCAGCTGAGCAAAACCGAACAGCTGTTTTTTGGCTCTGTGGCAGGAAGCTCGACCACTGCGTGTACATTGTGCGCATCGATCTGACGACCGGTTAGCGATATGCCCATGTGTGTTGACGTTTTGAAGCAGCTTCCCAGCCTCCGCTAACAGCAATGTTTTTCGGTGATATTATAAGTGAGTGCGTAGTGAAAAACGGAAACATCGACGTGATGTAACAGTGTTATAAGTAGTTTAAAAATCAGAACAGAAATGCTGCTATGGTGCCTGTTTTCAAGCAACCTTTGCTCACAGTTATTCCGCTCGCGGATCAGCTGCTCGCGGTTCTTGCTTTGGAAGACAGTGCAAAATGTATTCAAAAGTGATGCATCCGGAATGGCACCGTGGATGCGATATGTGAGCGTCAGTTCATCAAGGAGTGCTGCAGTATAGGAAGCTGCAGTATAGCGCTGTAATATATTAGCTCCAACAAGAAACTTGAGTTGTTGCTTGGAAGTTATCCTTTGTTTTTTGGACTTCTCCTGTGGCTGCTGCTCCTGCTCATTCTGTTGATGTGCTGATACATTCTTCTTGCAAGATTTGTTTATTATATTTACAACAAATATCTATTGTGTTATGTGCAGTATAATCAGTGTGATTTTGTGATTTTTAGAGTTACATCAGTGTTGTAATTCCGATGCCTTCCAAGATCACTCTCTCTCTCTCTCTCTCTCCTCCCTCTTGTCGTCTGCTCTCCGTAAGTACTAAACGCCTTCACTCGACACTCCTCTTTCGAACTGCTATTCTGCTGCTTTCTGCCCTCGGGCGTGTTTTTTTTACAGTTCGTTGCACGCTCCTTATTGCAACCTTCAGCCTGTCATAATTTTCGCTGGAGGCTGCACTCACCACACGCTGTTAACTCAACTGCAACTTTCGCACTCAACTCTAACCTCAAATTGTTTCGCTTGGCTTGGCTTCGCTTTTCTCTTGCTCTTCCTGCATCTCTACTCTCCAATCAGCACACGAGGCGACATCTCACGAGACGACGGGGAAGATCTACGTCGGTCAACATCTACACGGGTCGGTGCGTTTCTCTGTCTCTTCTTTCTCCTCATATTCTCCTCCAACTGCCATTTGGTGAGGAGCTCAGCATTCATTTCTCTGTCGGTAACTTCCAACTACGATCATCTACTCCAACGCTCTACATTATCGACTGCCAGTAAGTTGCCGGCAAGAATGAGTGTAACAGGAGAGAAGGTTACGGAGGCGTACCAAACCATCTGCGAACACTGCAACAGGCCTATACAAACCAAGGACCCGAAGCAGTGCGAGGTTTGTCGCAACTCCTTCCACACACGTTGCGTAACCTTTCGATCTGTGGTGTTGAAAGGCGTCCTGACGCTCGCGTGTGCAACGTGTGCTGACTTAAACACCAGAGCCAAGCTAGACGCTTCACTCAACGCCAGCACGTTGCAGAGGACTGGCAAGAGGGCCAAAGCAACATCAGCGCCCTCTTCGACTAGCACCTCGCGCAACCAATCGCCGGTGCGTCCATCAGCAACTTCCTCTGCAAGGAAGGACGTCACTCTGCAGGAGATCCTTGCAGCAATAAAGGACGTCCGCGCGAGGCAAGATGAAGCGGCGATGTCTTTGAGAGATAATTCCACCAAACTCTCGGGGTTAGAGACGAGGTTGGGCCTACTGGAGCACCGACTCATCGCCCTGGACGACCTGCCCTTGCTCCAAACTCGCATAGCAAATGCAGAGCAGACGATCCTGGAGCTAAGGGCACAAGTTGAAGATCTGTCGTCCAGGCCCCCTCCTGCGCAGACCCCTCATCACATCTCGTCCGACAACGTTTCCCCTTCTAACAATGTCCCCTCGGAAATTGCCAGTCTCCGAAGGGAGCTGCTGAAGATCAAGCAGCAGCAGGGGAACAACAACAACAACGTCGTTGTTCTGACAGGGCTGCGCTACACGAGGGAAACATCCATTGACCTGCTGGCCTTCGCTGTGGTGTCTGCCCTTGACCCCACGGTCCTCAAAAGGGACATAGCCGGGGCAAGGATCATGGGAAGAGTGAATGAGGCCGCTGACACCCAGGCTACTGACAGCAGACTTCCACCGATTGCTGTCACCCTCTCTTCTCATGCTCTCGCTCGCTCAACCATCAGAGCGAAGATAAAGAAGGGCAAGCTGCACACGGCGGAGCTCGACGTAGGTATCCTGGAGGAGGCAAAGGCCCCAAACCATCAGGGGCTAATCAACGTCAACGAGCTGCTTCCTCCAGAGATACATAAACTGCGCGTCAGGACCAGACAGGAGGTCAAGAGTAGGCCCGGATGGAGGTCCTACGTCAGGGACGGTACAATCTTCGTCCGGTCCCCCAACAACTCGGACAGGGCCACCATCGTCAGCAGTGAGGAAGACCTGGACGCTTTTTTAGCCAGGATCCCTCCAGCCAGCACCAACAGCAGCAGCAACAACAACAACAACAGCACCATCATCCACTGAAGACGACGCTCTCACACACTCACATCATTCGTCCTTCGCCACCATCATCGTCATCTAAATCAACATCAACATCATCCAAGGTAACTCTGTCCGAGGGACTAAGGGCCTGCCATTTCAATGCTAACTCTCTCACGGGTCACATTGAGATGGTAAGGCTCTTTTTGTCTACTCGTCCCTTCTTTCACGTAATTGCTGTAACTGAGACCTGGTTAGACGACAAAATCAAAACCATCCCTTTACTGGACAACTACATTCTACTCAGACGAGACAGAAACCGGAATGGTGGAGGTGTGGCCCTCTACATACACAACTCTCTCACAGCTAAAATCATCACTTCATCCGACGGCACTTGGTTGGGCAGGCCAGGGAAGCCTGAGTATCTCTTCTGTGAGGTCTCAGCGAGGGGAGTTAACCCTATCTTTGTCGGCGTTGTTTATCGACCACCCCATGCCCCTTTCATCCAGGGCAGTGACTTTATGGAAAAACTAACCACGCACATGCACTGTTACTCTACTAAACTTGTCATGGGTGATTTCAACGCTGATCAGCTCTCCTCTTCTGAGGATGCCAATTTCATCAGGTCATTCATAGATGAGAACTCACTTCTGTCGGTTCCCTATGGTGCAACGCACCACAAACAGGACTCCGACACCTGGCTTGACCTCTGCTTAATTGACGAGCAGGATCGCCTTCTCGCACACTGGAAGACCGACACTCCATTTATTAACGGACATGATCTTATAACGGCCACACTCGACGTACAGATGCCACTTCACGTACCTCAAACTTACTCTTACAGAAACTACAAAGGCATCTGCGCCGAGAAGCTAAGGGACTTCTTGGGTGCGTGCGACTGGTCATTGCTCGCTACATCATCACTTGACGACTACATCACACTGTTGAACGCTAACTTGACTAACGCCATAAATCATCTCGCCCCATTACGAACAGTGACCCCACGAAAGAAACGTCACCCGTGGTTCACCACGGCTCTTCGTGACCTAGTGAAAGAGCGGGACAGACTCTATCGACGTTTTTACAGATCGCGTCTCCCCTCAGACCTACTAATCTATAGATTAGTTAGGGATGACGCTCATCGGCAGGTCGAGGATGCCAGGCTGAATTATTACTATTCACGCTTGGCGTCTCTGACTGACGCCGGTGAGATCTGGAGAGAGCTACAGAGACTTGGAATCACCACCTCCAGGGAATCACCTCCCTCTCGTTTCTCTACTGAAGACCTCAACAGGCACTTTAGCGGAATTTCCACCGATCCGCTGGCCCCTGACGTTGCGGACTATCTGCTAGGGCTCGAGAGTCTGAACACCCCCGCACACTTTAACTTCAGGGAGATAACGGAATCGGACGTTTTAGCTGCGATAATGCACTTTGACTCCCAGGCAAGAGGCAGCGATGGCATTCCACAGGGCATAATTCAGAAGGCATTGCCAGTACTCGCTCCCTTTCTCTGTAGAATTTTCAACCTGTCCCTGAGCGAGTCATGCTTCCCCTCTGTCTGGAAAAAGTCTCTAGTGCATGCGCTAAACAAAGTCAGTTCCCCAACATCTCTTACTGACTATCGTCCGATCTCCCTTTTATGTTTTCTGTCAAAGGCACTGGAATGGCTGGTACACAAACAAATATCTGAATATCTGGAATCGAGGCTCTGCCTTGATGATCTACAAACCGGTTTTCGCTCCGGACACAGTACTCAGTCAGGCCTGATAAAGTTGACCGACGATATCAGGCTAGGGATAAACAAAAAGATGGTTACACTTCTCCTCCTCTTCGATTTCAGTAAGGCGTTTGATACTGTGTGTCACGTCAAACTTCTCTCTAAACTAACCTCCTTCGGTTTCTCGAAACAGGTCATCCGCTGGCTTGCTTCATACCTTACGGGCAGAGAGCAGGCTGTCATTGGTGATAAGGGCGAGCTCTCCACCTTTCGCCCTCTCAACACGGGAGTCCCACAGGGGTCCGTCCTGGGCCCCCTGCTATTCTCGTTATACATCAATGACATCGGCTTCTGCCTTGACTCAGACACCTATCACCTCATTTATGCGGATGACCTCCAGATCTACTGTCAATGCCCCCTCGAGGAGCTGGACTCCTGTTCCGTTAGGATGACAGCTAATGCCGAGAGGATTTCAGGCTGGGCAGCACAAAATTTCCTGAAGTTAAACGCCAGCAAAACTCAGGCGATCGTCCTGGGCTCCCCATACTACATAAACGCTTTACCAACTGTAGCTAACACCTACATAAACATAGGAGGAGTCCGGGTCGAGTATCAATCATCCGTGCGCAGTCTCGGGTTATTGCTAGATTCGAAGCTAACCTGGAAAGAGCATGTCAAGCAAATATGTAAACGTGCTCACTCTTTAATGTATCGTCTAAACTTCTTTCGAAAAAGCACTAACCTTAGACTGCGCAAACATCTTGTGCAGGCTCTCCTGTTTCCCATCATTGACTATTGCTCACTGGTATACTGCGACTTGACTAAAGAACTAGACCTCAAACTACAGAGATTGGTAAATACAGGAATTCGTTACATCTATGGTGTAAGAAGGGTGAGCACATCACTCCTTACAGGCGTGAGCTCGGCTGGCTCACCACCGCCGGACGTAGGAAGTACTTCATGGCTTGTTTTCTAAGAAAACTATTTAATACTGCTGTACCATCCTACATCTTAGCCTATTTTAACTTCCACGTCGCCCTCCGCCCAGTGAGGGGTGAAGTGAGTCCTCTAGACATCCCCCCCTTCGCCACAGAGACGCTGAGGAAATCATTCCACATCAGCGCCTCATATCTCTGGAATTCCCTACCATCTCACTTACGTAACAATAGCTCAATTTCTTGTTTCAAGGCGCAGGCTAGACAATACTTTTTCGCTCAAGAAGAACCGAATGGAAACAACTGAGCTCGCAACATTCTCTCACACACTTTCACAAACAATAGTAACTATCACACAAACACCTCATGCATAACTTTTCGCTATCTCATCTCACCACCATTATTTAACATACTTCATATCATCTATCGCTCAAACCTATAATTAATCTGTAAATATTTTCTATAATATTATTTGTACAACATAATGTACAGCAATAAACACATAAAATCTAAAAATCTCTCTCTCTCTCTCTGGTGGTGCTGATTGGCGTTTCTAGGTACTTCAACAGCCTCAATACATCTCTGGAGCTAAATTTATCTTATCTGGTTGTGCTGCTTGGCGTCTCTGGCTGATATAATCACCCGGAGACAACCTTGGAACTATATTTGAGCTTTCGGGCAGTGCTGGTTGGCGTTTCTAGCTGGCTCAACCACCTGCGAATGATCCTGGAGCTCTATTTCCACTATTCGGCAGTTCTGGTTGGCGTTGCCAGCTGCTTGAACCACCTTGAGACGATCGTGCAAGTGAATTAATGCTGTCTTGGAGTGTTGGTTGGCTTTCTTCGATAATTGAACTACTTTGATACGAATCTGGATATGGATTTATACAATCTGACAAGGTAATTTTTAAAATATTACAATAAACTTGAACTGTATATTAAATTGATATTGTATCTTCAATAAGTTTTAACTTAAAACACTTTATCCCCTGAATAAATTTAGTCAACAGATTTCTTATGGCTTGCGGATATATTTTCATTGTTCATGATGATAATCTTATTCTGTTTGTAAATATGAACTATGTTGCTAAAACATGTTGTTTGACGGTATAGATACTTAAAAGCTGCCTTGTTTTAAATTTTAAGCAGAGATCAGTGGTCTGAATATCTCAATAATTATTTATGAGTATGATTTTGTAATATTTTTATGTATGTCTAGGTGTATAAACAATTCTGCATTTGTTGGATTATGGTCTACTGCGTCTACCAGAGTCAAACTAAGGATACTGATGGTTCTGATAACTGAGCTATCAAAATCTTGGAGTTAGAACGTAACTTGAGTTGCCGCGATATCCACGTGGGAGTAGGACGCAAGTGTGCGGTCGTGATTAGACATAAATAAGGAGATACCTGAAATACATAAAATACGAGTCTTAAGCAATTCTCTAACGACGATACGGTGTTATTTCGATCAACAGAGGATTAATTGAAGATTACTGACTACAAAGAACAAAAAAAGGCCCGCTGAAGCGGGTTTACACTCTAACATAACCTACACCTCCGCGTGCGGTGTTTCTCGAAAGGATGTCGGACCATCTTTCAAAAAAAAGAATTAAACCAATTACCCAATAGAACAAACAAAAGCACGCTAAAGCCTCCCTTCTCGTTTGTTTTTCCTTCCGGTAGCGGCGGAGGGGAATCAGCTAAAGGTAAGTTAAACGAAACAAAAATAAATCCGGAAAAAAGAATGGGTCACAGTCAATGATACTAGCAAGACTTAGCAATACTAAATCACCACAAAACACAGTGCTGGATAGCACACCGAAAGAAGGAAATACAGGTTCACAGAATGATGTACAAATGGATCTAGAGGATTTATCGCCGACTGATATAGAGAGGATTATTCATGTACCAAATAGTGATGTGAATTTGATACAGGAAAAACAGATGTCAGAGACGGAAGCGAGTGTCATCGAAGATACTCATACTACTCCAATCATGGTGGAAAATAGCGAAAAATCAGACAGTGAAAGAAAAAGAACGGCTGATGTTAGATCACCAAAATCTCCCTCTTCTCACAAAGATATGCCCGCAAAAAAACGCACTAATTACGATGACGTTAAAAGAAGTTTGTTTAATAGTTCTACTTTACCGACCAACAACGATAATAATCGTGGTGGCAACGACTTACCTTTCGAGTATGACATTACCATACAGGGACCGTATAAGATTTACCTACAGTCGATTGACAATGAAAACAGATTAGATGCTATAAAAATAGAAATTCAAATACCAAAGGTTGAAATCAAAGACTCCCTCCACGAAATTAAACAACTAAGCTACAACAAAATCTGTGTTATTGCTAAATATAGAAATACTGCAAATCTAATTTTAAATCTAACTGAGTGGAGAGAATTGAAAATTCGTGCTTTCATCCCTAATCATCTCCTCACAAAACAGGGAATCATAAAAGATATTCCACTTGAAATAACAGATGAAGATTTAAAACAGTAAACTGAACTAGAATCACCCTTTGGTCCACTAGAAATTATCCATACACGTAGATTTACAAGAAAATTATACAACAAAACAACTGATAAAGTAGACATTATCCCAACAAAAACAGTTCAAATCACTGTCAAAGGTCAATTTTTACCGGCTGAAGCTAAGGTTTTACAAGTCATATACCCAATAGAAACGTACTACCCACAAGTTAGACAATGTTATAGGTGTTTTAAATTTGGATACATAAAAAATAATTGTAAAGCTCCAAACGAAAGATGCATTAGATGCGGAGAAGTAATGCATATAAACAAAGACAACTGTCCATACATAAATACCCAACCTTTATGTTTACACTGCAAACAAAACCACTTACTCATTGATAAAAGTTGTCCAGCTAAAATAGCTGAACAAAGTTTGAAAAATATGGCTACTGATCAAAATATAACAATATCTGAACTAAAAAATCAAATGAAAAAAAAATCTACGTATAACAAATCTCACTTTCCAGCTATCGGCAATCCCTCACAACTAATACAACCTCAAATAGATTTACAGCAAGGTAACACATATGTAGATAAAGTAAAATCCTACTATAAGCAACCAAATAGTCATTTTACCCAACCTACAGCTGATCAAAAAAAAAAAACCGCTGCCAATTCTTTGGCACGTAGCTTCCTTCAACCTTATGTATCGCTTTAATATCTAAATTGTTTTTACTTCATATATAATTCTATAAAGTTTTTATGCTTTTTCGTTTGATGGATAAAATTATTTCGAAATAATTATATTACATAATCAATGCGTAACTGAAAATATAGTTTTTAACGATTTAATAAAACAAAAAATAGAAAAAAACTAGCCGAGGTATAGATTAAAATTCATCAAATAGAAGCTAAGATCTAAGCGATGCAGTTTTCAGTTATATAGAGTATACAATATACAGGGTGAGAAAACGAAATTTTGAAGCTTAATATCTTTGAAACCATTTGGTTTCATAAACAGCCCAAAGAAAGGGATTAAGGTGCTATACGCTAGGTAAGGACCGCCGACAGCGCCGCCTTCTTGGCATAATCGGGGTGTGGCACTGCAAGCAACACTTGTATATCTATATACATCAATCGAATATAGATTATACATAACCTTTGAAAGAGAAAAACAGTGACAAAGGTGTTAAAAAAGTACATAGAACGTTTCTGATCTCCAACTTTTATTATTAGAACCACCAATATTGTCTAACTTCGGCCAAAAGCCTTTAAAAAACCGAGTTGAATCCCATCTGATTGCATGCGCAACTAACTGTATGGCAACACCCCTGAAACTGCAAAAGAATCCGGTAGCAGCGCTCAGCGGTTCGGGCGCAAGAGGTAACTTACTAAGGATAGCTGAACGTAAGTCCAAAATACAGAATATTCGTCTTTTTGACTTGCAGTACCGTCACGTTAACAGGGTTCTTAGTTCTACAAGTTGAATGTGTGTGTGTGTTGTGTGTGTGTGCTGTGTGTCGTAGTGTGTGTGTGTGTGTGGGTTGTGTGTGGGTGGTGTGGGTGTGTGTGTGGGGTGGTGGTGGTGTGGTGTGTTGTGTGTGTGTGTGTGTGTGTGTGTGTGTGTGTGTGTGTGTGTCTGCCATTATATGTCTTATTTTCTTAGAAACTTTATTGAATGTTATTTAACGTAATCTTGGTATTTATTACATTTTGATGATATCGTTTCCTTACCACCTAGCGGTAGATATCTCGGCGCGTTCTTTTTTTTGTAAGGAAATGTAATAGTTTTCTTATCTTAACATTTTTCTATACTAAGTTGAATTAATTTTTAATTTTCTTTTACATTTCCTTAAAACAAAGTATCATATCTACCGGCCGATTGTAATGAGATTACGGAGAGGGAGAGAGGAGAGGAGGAAAACTTTGTTTAACAGTGGGTATCGCCAATCGCCAGCGATACATATTTTCTTAAATATTGGATTACGAATTGGAGGAAAAGTTATACGTCACCCTGATTTACATTATTCGAATTAAGCATATCATTCTCGGTATAACACGCACAAAAAAGTATAGATTAAAAATGCGCATTAATTGAGACTGAGCATCGAAGCGATACAGTTTTCAGTTAGGGAGGAGGGAGGGTAAGAAAACAAAATTTTGAGCATTAATCTTTAAAACTAACTGGTATCGGATGAACAACCGCAGAAACAATCAAACGGTGCTATATAATGCTAACTAATCAAAATTTAATCGGAAAATTATTGCCCCTTCTTAGCTGCCAGTTACTCGCCGTCAGCCGTACCGTAAAGAACGATTTCGTTTAAAAATAAAAATTTAAAGTGGCTATATAGTTCTAATTGACCTTCCAATAATCATCCATATCTTCTACGAACCGACCTTCGCCTATCTTACGTCCTTTTGCAGTTACTAACGCAGTTTACAAAACACATTGCACTGTAAGCGATGTATAATAAAAGAACGACGGAACGATAATATAATTTTCACCGGTAAAACAGAGGCATTATTCTCTTCAGGTACATATTAAGCGCACAACGTCCGATAACTTTGTTAGCAAAACTGAAACTTCAAAACATAAAAAAATCACTCATAAGAAAACGCGTATCATAAATTGTAAAAACGCGACTTTCGCTCCCACTATCTTCCTAGCAAAAAGCAAAAGAAAAATGAGACATTGGTGCGGATTAAATCCACCAAGTTAGAAGCCTGAGACAACCAGGCGTATACATACGCACACACACACACACACACACACACACACACACACACACACACACACACACACACACACACACACACACACACACACACACATACATCCGTACGGACATTTTCTAAAAACGCCATTTTTCGACTAAAAATTCATCAAAACACACTTCCCACATATTTTTACACAAACTCCAAAAATTACTATTACAAGGCTTCCTTAGGAAGGAAGCAAAATACTATTACAAGGCTTTCTTAGGAAGGAAGCAATAAAAAATGTCAATTTCACTCCCAATTTCACATTATCAAAACAACATTCAGAATGCTTATCGTATGCCAGTGGTAACACAAATCTTAATATTAAACTAATCAATCCTAGAATGACAGCACAGAAATTTTTGAAAATAGCCAATCCCAAGAATCTACAAATAACTTCGTACTTACCCCACATGAAGAAAGATTTAATTCTGTAATATAAACTATCAATGACATGCCAATTACTGAAATTACAAAAATCTTAAACCTAGTCGAAAAAGGAATCAATAACAATGATCAATAATCTAACCAATTACTGTCCCAATCTCAAAGCACCTTTAGTGACATATCTAAAGAAATAGACAATTCGAACACAAAAGATATGACAAACTTAGAAACTATTTGCGTTTAACTACGCAAATAGATATAAACAGAAATTCCACGTCCAAAATGATCACCCTTATCTTAATATTAACTAAAAATCTTATTTTTTTTTCTCTAAAAGCAAAAAATGGATAATACAACACAAAATAATTCAAACAAGTGTAAACTTAAAAACAATCTGAAAATTCTTTAGTGGAACTGCCGTTCCATTTCAAACAAAATGCCAACATACTAAAAGCCAACGCTGACAATTATGACATAATTCTCCTTTCGGAAACATGGCTCACAAATCAAAAAAACCTTACAATTAAAAATTTTAATATAGTTAGAAAAGATAGATCAGAAAATAACAATCCAAATAAAGCTCATGGTGGAGGAGTCTGCATTCTCATCAAATCAAACCTGATATTCGAAGAATATAAACTAGTGTATAATAACCCCCAAAGTATTGTAACAGTTGCTGTGTTGTTACATCTTGAAAACGATGACAAAATATTATTCAGCTCAATTTATAGAGTGCCTGGAAAAGTAACCACGGTAGAAGAGTGGAACAAATTCTTCACATCTATTGATAAAATCAAATATAAAATAATAGGTGGCGATTTTAATGCACATAATTCATTATGGGGATCATCAAGCAATTGCAAGACTGGTGAGAACCTATTGGAAGTTATCGATGAAAAAGACCTTACAATCCTAAATGATGGATCAAACACGTATTCTAAACTAATCAATAACAACAGTACATTCTCTGCGATTGACCTAACAATGGTTTCGTCAGACTTGTATCTCCAATGTCACTGGAAAACTCTTGATGATAAAATGTACAGTGACCATTATCAAATAGAAATTGAAATTAATAAAAACGTAAAAACATGTCCCACTGCATCAAGTCACAAATTAAAAACAAAATTGATCAACTGGCCAAATTTTAACCTATTAGTAGAAGCCATTATAGACACACAATTTCCTATTGACCAAATAAATAAATTTTTGGAAAAGCCAATTAATGAAAAATATAATTTATTAATGAAGATTCTAATAAGTGCCATTGAAGAATTAAAACGTAAACTTAAAAATAAATCAAAAACTTCTCACATGAAGGACGATTTAACCAATAAACAAACTTCACAAATAACAATCCTACAGTTAATACTCACCCATGTTACAAAGAATACGCGCCTCTGTTTACAGAATATAGAACCCAATTCATTAAGAATAAATTAAAAACGATGAATAAACCTCAATCAACCAGACCGCCATGGTGGAATGATGAAGCTGATGAAACTAGAAAAGAGTTGGAAAAAAACTTAAAACATAACCCATCATTAGTGCAACTTAAACAACTAAAAGATTATGCAATAGAATCTAAATTTAGACTAAAAGAAATAAAGTTTAATAGTTTTAAAAAATATACAGAAACTAAGCTGTCTAGAGAAGCAAATATAAACGAAGTTTGGGAAACTATACACAAATTTAATGATAAAAAGAAAAATAATCCCGTATATTTAGACCCAGAATCAATAAACAACATGCACCAATTTATATCAGAATTTTGTCCACTAACTGCTTCCTACAACTAGGAGGATGAGACCAACATAGAGATGGATAGTCCGTTTAACTTAAAAGAATTGTCATTGGCGATAGAGTCTTGTAATACTAAATCTAGCCCTGGCTTAGACCAGATAAGTAACGTCATGCTCAATAACACCCCAAACAATTTCAGAACATTACTTCTACATACTATTAATGAGATACTCGCCTGCGGTAAGTTCCCACAAGAATAGAAAGAATTCCTAGTACTATTGCTACCAAAAAAGGAAAAAAATAAATTCATTCATCACTTTGGCCCCCTGTATGCTAAAACTAACTGAAAAACTCATCCAGACTAGATTAATATATTTCCTAGAAAGCAATATGCTTATACCAGATTCCCAAAATGGATTCAGAAAAGCGAAATCATGCGCCACTAGTATTGCGTACTTGATAGCTCAAATTCACAAAGCATTCTTAGAAAACTCACACATTATTGCTCTACTAATAGATCTAAAGTCTGCCTTCGATATGGTTAACCCAAATATTTTGCAAATAATGCTTGAAGATCTTAAAATCCCAATTAAAACCCGAACATTTATATTTAACCTTATGACAGACAGGAATCTTTATTTTAAAATTAATCATAAACTAGAAGGACCGTTTTACAGACACATCGGGGTCCCCCAAGGCTGCGTAAGCCCAATTCTTTATCTCATATATGTCATCTACCTTAATAAATACATTAACCCTAGAAATAATATATTACAATTCGCATATGACACGATTGTATTTACAAACAATAAATCTATTGAAGAAGGCTTATCTTTATTACAAAACAATGCAAGTGAAATCATTGTATACTTCCAATCCATAGGACTAGAAATAGCACCAAATAAATCACAATTAATTATTTTCTCCAACACAAAGAAAATAGATCCCAACCTATCTATCCTTCTAGAAGGACAAAAAATAAAAAATGAACATACAGTCAAATACCTTGGAATGCGGTTAGGCACAAAACTAGATTGGCGTACACACGCTCTATTTCTTATTGAAAAAATCCAAAAAACTTTAAACATTCTAAAAGTTCTAAGAGCTACTTGGTGGGGAGGTCATCCTCAAGTACTCCTCAATGTGTATAAAGGATTAATAAGAAGCATCACAGATTATAATTGCTTTTGTATTAACATAAAGGATTCAACATTAAAAAACAAAATCAACAAACTTTAATATAAAGCAATCAGACTAGCGTTGGGGTACAGAAATTCTACTCCCATCAATGTCATGCTTGCAGAATCTAAGGAAGTCCCTTTATCAACTAGAACAGAATACTTAGCTGATAAATTAGCTGTAAAAACTATTTCAACCGATTCAGATAGACTTTCCAATATGTTGTGTGAATTATACGTGCTGGCAAGAAGCAAAAACAAGATTTTTGCTATATGCTCAACATTCCCTTTATTCAAATCATTTATACACTACTTTTTCCATAGAGGACATTTTATCGAAAAATTCAATCTCTCACTCCCCTACCCCTATAAACTCAATATAATGGTTACCGACAAAGACAATAATGTAATCTCAATAAGTGAAGGCTCTAACATTAAAAAATCCGAAAATCCCAATACCACATTCAACGAGTTTTTCAACAAAACAACTGAAGAAACAGTTGACTTCTATACTGATGGTTCAAAGACGGATGATAAAAACCATACAGGTGCAGCACTCTCTTCACCAAACAATAAACTTGAGAAAAAATTTTAATTTAACAAAATAGCATCCGTATTTACAGCTGAAGCATTTGCTATTCTACAAGCATTACAAAAAATATCAACAGGCAATATTAAAAAATCTAGAATATTTACTGACTCCCAATCAGTTCTTAAAGCGATAACACATTTCTCTCCTCTTAAATCAAAAAATATGTCATACCTCATTCTGGACATTAAAAATCTAATATATGAGATCATTAACAAAAAACAAAAGCTAGAAATTTACTGGATACCAGCTCACAAAAACATTAAAAACAATGAGATAGTTGACAAATTAGCAAAAGAAGCCGCCACAACAGGAAATTTAGTTGATTTAAAACTTCCTTACACCGACCTGTATGAAGAAATTAAAAAAAAAAACGCTTGCCAAGTCATTGGCACTTAGACTTCCTCCTATTCTGCTAGTGGAAGATAATTACATGACAATCAACTCATTCTTTGATTTAAATATCACTACTATTCGATACTAAAAGGTATTAGGTTGGAATGACACTGTAGGGAGGGGGCATCAGGGGAGTGGGGTTAAGTGGATATTCAAAAGGATAGAGCTCCGTGAACTCCTAAAAATAACTTACATATATCGTAATAAAAAAAATACCAGTAAATTGCAGAATCGTTAATAACATTAACAACTGCAAATTACAAAATTGCGGGTGGCTTCTTTTTTTGATTAATATTTTTTCACGATTTCTACATACCCACAGCCGCTTTTCAGACCCTGATGACGTTGTTTTCTATACTCCCATAATCGCCTTTTAAATCTTAAAGCTCATTTCAGCACTCCCACAGTCGCATTGTAGACCATGTTAATCGTTTTCTGTATTCTCACAGTCGCTTTTGACCTTTGCAATAGATTTCCTACATACTACAGCCGCCTTTCAGCCCTTGACGTTGTTTTCTTATTCCCATAATCGCTATTAAAATTAAAAGCTCATTTCGTAATCCTGCAGTTCGCCTTTAGACCTCGTAATTATTTCTGTCATTCCATAGCTCCTGGGAGAGGTCGTCGACGAGAGATCGCTCGGACTGAAGCCCGAGCTCTCTTAAGACGGTAGCAGTTTTTAGTCGACATATTTTTGAATATATTGGTATAAATCATATCATAATAAAAGCAAAATATTTTTTCAAAAATCGAAAAATGGCCCATGAAATGGTCATAAAATAGTCTAAATCTTAAAAGGAAAATTTACTCGAATTCAGAATCAGAAAACATCATATGCACGTCTTAATCTTATTACGATCGATACGTTAGTTCCAGAATTATAACAGTATACGTACGCACGCACATGCACGCACGCACGCACGACGCCCATACACACACAGACAAAATCTCTGACGGACATTTATATAACCATGAAAACTGCTCAAAATATTTCTAAGGTTTTATTATCAAATTATATGGTTTAACAAAATAATAATGTTCAGTCACACAGAGTATTACAGGGGTGGAGTTGAAGAATTTGAATCTAATATCTTTTAATAAAAGTGTCTTATAAGCTACAAATAATAAGACCTAGCCGAAGTGATCAAAGATCAATCTTTTCCTAAAATTTCACTCAATTTAACCTTTTTACTCCCGTATATCGTACGACATAAAAAACCATTTTTTTAGTTTTTGATTTTTATTCTCAAAACTAGTCGCGCAAGATTTCCTTAACATTTGTACAACTAGTAGATATTGTTGTTTTCTATTGTCGTGAATTTTTCAAAACATTTAACTATTTATTTTGGAGTTATATATGTTTATCGAAAAATACCTTTTTATCATAAATTGCGATACGTCGGTCAAATCTAGAAAATCTTGCGGGCAAAAGTAGACAAATTTATGTTCTTTTAGATACACTATTGTTGAATATATTGTATAAATCATATCATTATAAAAAGCGAAAATATTTTTTCAAAAATAGAAAAATGGCTATAATATGGCCATCAAATGGTCAGAATCATAAACCAAAAAATGACCTAAATTCAGAATTAGAAAAAATATATGCATGTCAAATTTTATTACGATCCGTCGCATGGTTCCAAAATTATGGCGGTATACGTACATACACACACACACACACACACACACACACACACACACACACACACACACACACACAGCCATCCGCACGGACATTTTCTAAAAACGTATGATTCGTACTCCAAACATCTCCAAATGCGTCTCCACGAAGTATTAGCAAAACTGAAAATTTTACTATTACAAAGCTTCCTCTTGAGGAGGAAGCAAAATTAGATCAAGAAAAAACATTTAAAGGAAAAGCCTATTTCGAAAACTATTATGAGGATACCCCTAAATTCTGGTTTTATAAAACAACTGCCACTAGATACCATATCACAACAATTAATAGAATACGTTCAAACCACTTTTCACTAGCAGAAAGTTTACACAGGAAAAATATAATAGACTCTGAAGAATGTAAATGTGGCTTCATCACCGAGGATTTGAATCATATTGTATACGAATGCCCGCTTTATGTAAAAGAGAGAACATCCCTCTTCAAAAAACTAAAAAGAAATAAAACAAAAATACCACTGGACTTAATAAACGCATTTAAAATCTTATTTGCATTTTAAACCTTAAAATGTTAAAATCGGAGGATTCGATCCGTACTCGGACTACTTTTGTACGGTGAAAAGATACGTTTTTATAGTGAAAAGTACCTGTACAAGAGCCAGAATGGCAGAGGTCTTATTTCATATATAATAAGTAGATAACATCTCAAGCAGGAGCGAAACAATATTTTGTCGATTAGAAAGCATGTGAATCAAAACGTACTCTGCCGCAAAATCACCGTACCCCAGAATCAGCATGCCGGAATATCACCCTGCTGCAGTATCACGCAGCGCCAGTATTTCCTTAGCTTATCTACTTATTATATATGAAGTTAAAACAATTTTGAAATTAAATTATGATATTATTAATTAATACACAATGTTGAAGGAAGCTACATGCCAAAGAATTAGCAGCGGTTTATTATTACCTCTTGTTCTAGATCTACTTTGATTTTTATATGCATTGTTGTTGTTATTTTTTTTTTTTTTTTTTTTTTTTTGGTAAGGAGGCCTGTGATCTCAAGTAACGGACTGACTGGTGCTCCTTGCGGAACGCCAATGTGTGGGACTCGGCGGCGGCGGCCACACCCTACCCACTAAACACATATCTCCCTGTACGCTCGACACCAGCCCGGTACAGTTTTCACATGACTTCAGACATGGGCGCTGTCCTTTGCGCTTCCTTTGCACAATCATTCCTTAGTTCCGTTCATTCAATACTACTATTGCACTTTCACTCTCTCTGTCGCTCAGTTGTCCAGGCATCCATCCGCTTTCTTACCTCGCAAGATACTACTAACGTATGAAGCAATGTTTGTCCAAGCGTCTGTGGTAGTTATCATCAGCGTCGTCACGTTGTGCGGCGTTATCGTCGTGCCTAGTAATGTCTCCAGTCTCTGTCGTGGCTCGATCCAACGGTCGCACACGAAGAATGTGTGCTCCGCGTCGTCCCAAGCTTGTCCACAGTACGTACATTCCGGTGTCGTTACTTTGTTCATTCTGTAGAGATACTTTCGAAAGTACCGTGTCCAGACAAGAATTGGGTAAGGTAGAAGTCTACCTCGCCATGCTTCCTGTCCTTCCAGGGTCCAACCTCCGGTATCAGTCTGTGAGTCCAACGTCCTTGTGTGTTCGTTGTCCATCGGGTTTGCCATTCTTCGATCGTCCTCATTCGTTCCTCAGTCGCAGCGTCTGCCCTCCTAGCGTTCGAGTTCCGTGCGTACAAGCGTTTACGCTCATGCGCGAGGAGGTCGATTGGGATTACTCCCGCTATCACGAAGATCGCATTTTCGGATACGGTCCGGTACGCGCACGCGATTCTTAGCGCCCCAATTCTTTGTACGCTCGTCATAGCCTTCGCCCGTTTCTTTACTTTTAACGCGTCTGCCCATATCTCGGCTCCGTAAAGCATGATCGAATGGGTCACGCTCATAAGTAGTCGCCGTATACTTGGTCTCGATCCTCACGTGTTGGCCATGAGTCTACTCAGAGCCTTTGTCGTCTCTGCTGCTTTAGTCGCCACGTTACGTATGTGTGCCCAGAAGGTCAGTTTCGTATCTAGAGTAACCCCTAGGTACTTGACTTCGCTTCTGGTCGTCATCTGTTCTGTGTCCACCGTCATTGGTATGATTGTGTCTATCCGTTTTCTTGTGAGTAGCAGTAACTCAGTCTTCTGTAGTGCCAGTTGCAGTCCGTGATCCGTCATCCATGGATTTACGCGTCTCATCACCTGGTTCAGTTTTAGCTGTGCCAGGTGGGTGTCACGTGCTGTTATTACAGCCGCCACGTCGTCTGCGTATGCAATGAGGCACGTGTCAGTCGGCATGTCAAGCCTTAGTAGTCCGTCGTACATGACATTCCAGAAGTCAGGGCCCAGGATTGAGCCCTGTGCGACTCCCGCAGTTAGCTTTTTCTGTCGCATACCGTCGGTTGTCTCGTACGTCAAATACCGGTCCCGTAAGTAGTCTCTTACAACACGTATAAGGTAGGCGGGCACCCGGAAGGTTGTTTCCAGTGCCTCCAGGATATCCGTCCACCTCGCAGAGTTGAAGGCGTTTCGTACGTCCAGTGTTACCAAGAGTACCAATGGCCTGGCACCATGGCATACGTCATTCATTTTGTCCACAATCTGTATTACGTCTGTTATTGCTCCGATTGTTGAGCGTCCTCGTCTAAAGCCGTGTTGTCTGTCCGAAAGGTCTCCCGCGGCTTCCACCGCTTGCATCAGTCTCGGTCGTAGCAATAGTTCGTACAGCTTTCCTGGTGTGTTCAGGAGGCTAAGAGGCCTATAGAAGGACGACGTAGTCGGGTCCCCTTTACCCTTGGGAATGAGGACCAGCCGGGCGTCCTTCCAAGACCTGCCAAACACTCCCGCCATCAGGCAGCCGTTGTAGAACCTCAGCAGCGCATCGGGCTGTTCAGCGGCGATGATCCGCAGCAGCTCCCCAGGCACACCGTCAGGTCCCGGTGCTTTTCGAGGCTTTAGCTTGGCCGCAGCGCTCTCAAGTTCCGACACCGTGAAAGGTGGACAATCCATTGCGATGTCCTCGTACGTGTCTTCCGTTCTGTCTTGGTGAGATGGGAAAAGATCGCCAACGATCCTATCCATCGTGTCCGCGTCCTTAGTCTCTGAAGGGTTCCAGGCGCCAAGTTTGCGAGTCACAATCTTGTAGCCCTCCCCCCAGGGGTCCGAGTCTACTTCGTCCTTCAGTCGTCTCTAACATCGTCGCTTAGAGTCGTTGATCGTTCGTCTGAGTGTTTTTCTCGCAAGCTTATAATTCTGCGAAAGAGCCACTCTTTCGTTCTCGTCCATTTGTCTCTGTGCCTGTCTGCGCATGTGATTGCATTTTCCTCTGATTTCAGCGATTTCTGGCGTCCACCAGTAGGTTTGCCGTTTGTTCCGTCTGTACCGTTTTCGTGGCATCGTAGCTTCACAGATGTGCTTCAGATACTTTTCCAGATCGTTAGTACTCCGTTCAGCCGCGACTCGGTCTGTCCGTCCCTGAGGCAGATCCGCAAAAGGTATCGCTACATTCTGCAGTTGTCTCGTGAGCTCGTCCCTGTTTATACGTCCAATGTCCCATCGTGTGGTCCGCGTGTTCTGTCTTCGCCTCACTGTTGTGTCATCGGTCAGGCTGAATACAATGTACTGCTGATCACTGGCCGTATAGTCCTCGATCACTCTCCATTCCCTCAACCTTGTCAGCATTCTGTCCGTGGCCAGGGTAATATCTGGTATGGAGTTACCAAAGCCGGGTCGTCTGTACGTAGTTACGTTTCCGTCATTTATTACTTCCAGTTCCAGTCGGGCGGCCATTTGTAAAATCAGTCGTCCTCGTCTGTTCGTTGTTTGCATCCCCCATTCGATCGCTCGCGCATTAAAGTCGCCCGCCACGATCACGTCGCCAGGGAGGTCCCTGACAACGTCTTCCAGGACTGCTAGCCTCTCTGCGTACTCGTGCGCACTATTGTTCGGGGAAAGGTAGACACTGACGATAGTGACAGTGCCAACCCTTGCCCAAGCATAATCCTCCCCGCGGCCGCTGTCTGCGATTCGCGTCGCGTTTATCCCTCGGACCCACACCGCCGCCGTGTTCGTGCTGCTAGCGATCCACGACGGTTCGGCAAGGTTTCTGTACTGCTCGCTTATCACGAGCACGTCCGCGTCCGTTTCCGCCACAATTTGAGGAAGCAGCGTGTGTGCCACGCTGCTCCTATTCAAGTTGCATTGGAGTATTGTCAGGTCCATTGTTGTTGTTATTATTGTCATTATTGTTATTATTATTAGTTTATAAAAATATATCTACTGTATTTTTATTAAATTTTTGTTATTGTTAACTCTGGAAAATAATAAGCTGATCCAAACCTAGGTATTTTGCATAATAAATCTTTCAAACTAAACAGTACTTATAGCGTGTATTTGACATTTCTTCAAGAATCTCATTAATTACAATTAAATATTTGTTATTTGATTTTAGGAGTTGGAGAACACTGCATCTTCTGATGCTGCAGTGAGAGAACGTATAGCATCTTTACCGCCAGAGGTATCTGAGGTATCACTTCTGGCTAATTTGGCTGATCGTACAGCTGCAGATCAATTAAGTATCGCGGTTAATGAAGCAGCAGCTTTATTAGCAGACTACAATGGTCGTTTGCAAGCTGAAATGGAAGATAGAAGGAAGTTGCTGATAATGCTTAAGGATTACACAATAGCCCAGCGCCAACTACTCCAGCAAGCCCAGTTGACATTAGAGGTATTTTAATTAAATGTCTATATTATAAGTAAGTGCGTAATAAATATGTAATAATTAACATGTCATAGACGATCTTTGGTTCACTTGATTTAACTATAATTTCACCATAAAAAAGAATCAGTCAGCTTGATTTGATCAGTTTATGATGACAATTACGTAATTTCCACGACAATATTTTGAAATCCTTTTACAAAGTATCTATGTCAGTGATTTTTTTCTAATAGTTCGATGATTTCTATTTAATCTGCAACTCTACCATTTTATTCATTTCATGAGTTTGCATGCAGATACTTATCACCTTTGTATAATGTTAATTCAGAATTAGAAAGGAATAGAATAAAATTATAGTTTATTTTCAAAAAACTCAAAAAACTTTACATGTGATAAATTTATGGCTGAGTGGTAGAACAACCAATCTCGGCTGCCACTTAAAGAACGCCATATTTCGACGGTGGATTGAAAACATATTAGCTCGACGCGAACATATTTTTAAGACTTTTCTATGTGATTTCAATGCCGGATGCGAATATATGGTCATATTTTTAAAAATTGTCATTGAGCGAAAATTTAAGATTAAAAAATTCGGAGAATAACTTGATAAATTGGTTACTTGACGTGGGAAAAAATATAAATATGTCTAAATACAAATTACGAAATAATGTAAAATAAATACCCAGATAATTTATTTGTGATAATGATTTAGTGACAGGAACTTTTGGATACAAAACTGATCCCAATGACTTAACACTAAAATGAAAAGCAATATTATCTCCTTTGAATTCTGATATATTAAAAATTAATGAAAATATATAGTTTCAAGAATGAAACGACAAAGTTATGTATTTTATAGTGATGATATAATTAACAGGAAAGACATTAACTAAGGAAGGATACATTAACTCAATACTAACTAAATTTTTAAATTTATCAACATTAAATGGATTATCTCCGCATAAATTAATATTAAAAAAAGGTGCAATAGTTAGTTGTTTGAGAAATCTAGAATAACCGGTAAATATTCTGGAAAAACAGTATTTTTACCACGTATTGATTCAAATCCATCATTAAAAGAAATACCTTTTTATACGATAAGGAGGCAATTTCCAATAAAACTTAGATATGCTATGACTAAAAATAAATCACAAGGTCAATCTTTCAACAAAGTCGTTTTATATTCAAATTCATCTGTATTGGTATCTGTCATGGTCAACTATATGTTGCGTTATCAAGAACAACATTAAACAATAATTTATATGTATCGGTGGTTCTCTGATAAATCGTGCGCGACAAAAAAAAATGTTTGCCCAAACTTGGGGGATATGTTCTAGAGGTCACTATGATATCAGCTGTAAATTTTCAGATTGATTCGATCAATTCTCTTCGAGTTATAAGGGTTTAAAGTTGGGTATTTAAGCATTTTTTGCATTTTTTGCCTATTTTCAATGATATATACCCCTCAAACCACGCATTTTTCACTAAAAACACACTGAATGTTTTGTTGTAAAATTTTTTCAACTTTTTAATAAAAGTTCTCTTATAGCCCTATATATATATATATATATATATGCTATAACTGACTTGTCTGCAATTTAAACCTAAAAATGTGATAATCTTAGATTCGCTCCAGACTCCGACTACTTTTGTACGGTGAAAAGATACCTTTTCATAGTGCAAAAGTACCTGTACAAGAGCCAGAATGTCAGAGGCCTTTGTTTTTTTGTTTTTATGGGACACATAGTAGTTGAAAACCCTTAGAATGATTTAAATGACTAATAATAGTTGTGACAAAGGAGGGGGGGGGGGGTGCCCTATTTAACGAGTCGGAAAACTGCTGAATTGCAGCATTGCTTAGCTATTGGTGCGCATGGGTACTACACAAAAGCTAGTGCTGTTCATGGTTTAAAGAGAACTCATTCATTGGGGTTTTAGTTTTAGTTAGAAAGCCCGGTGGCTTTGATAAAAACGATGACATATGTTTGGGGTAGTATGTAAATCCATGCTAGAAATTCATATAAAAGACAGCATGTTACAAGTAGAATTTGCCGGCCTGAATTTAGAAGAGACATTAAGTGTGGTTATGCCTTTCTGTGAGATAGGGTTTAATCATGAAAAATCCTTGTGTCTCGGGCACGGGAGGCCATAACAGATGACATTTTGTAAGTATCATTCGAATGAACCTATGCGAAATGGACCTACTAAGTAGTATTAGTGTCCTTCTGTGAGTTAGGGTTTAATAGTGAAGATTGCATGATTTTGGCATAAGGTCGCTGCTCAATGTGCAGAGTATTTTATGGCCTTTACGGCGATATGGGGTTTGTAACATAATGGAGTTTCGTGAATTTGAAGGGAATTCCAATGGTTTTTCTAAATTTGGAATAGTAGAGTACGTAACAATGTGCTTAGGATTAAAGCATTCGTGGAGTTTTACTCCTCACTTTAGATTGGAAAGGAGTTTTTATCTAAATGGATCTTGCAGAATTCGTAGATGGAGGCATTCACTAGGCATTCGTTACTACCATGTTTAATGGGGTTCAGATGTGGATCTTAGTGAGCTAGGTTTTAAAGTTGGTTTTGTATCTCACAGAATGCGGAGTGCTACATTAACGAAGTTTATTCCATTATTTAACGAAGTGTGGAATAAGAGATGTATTTATTTGTCCAAGAGACGCTCTTTGGACCTAGAAGTTCCAAGAGTACTACGAAATCATGTATATTATGATTCTGTGACTTCGGCTGTAGGAGTAGTGTGGTTTGTTACTGACTGTGCCTTAGGTTTTAATGATGTGTCATTCAAATATAAAGTGGTTAGAAACATTTCAGTTTAAGTGGTCTTCTTGTGACTCACATGTTGTCATTATTAACGTTTTTTTCCATATTTTTTTTGTAATGGTGTTGTGGTGATAGTCAGTGTGCTTGTTTTGTCATTGTGTATTGTGTAGAATATGGGGGTACGGGTTGATTTTAGTAAAAAGAAAAAGATGGTTGTTCATTTGAGGAGATGGTTTATTTTACTCATATTCATTCATCTACACTCATAACTTCACATGTATTCTCGGTGACATTCTTATTCTCTACTCCGGTTATGAAGTATGTGTTGGTTTGGTCCATTTCTAGGGTCAATTGTTTTTCATCATCGGTGGTTGCGCTTGGTTCATTTCTCGGTGATGAGTACGTATACGGCTCTGGGGTCCTTTCCTTGGCTCAGCTTTGCTTCTTCCAAGCTCTCTAGGTACGCAAGAGTGTTCTTTAGTTCGTTCAAGGTTCGTGTTTTGATGCTCGTTAGGTCTCGTTATGCATCCAATTCAGCGGCTCATGGTCACTAACCAAGGTGAACTTACGGCACAGTAAGTACGTCATACGGCACTCCTTTTCGGTAGTGGAATAATTTCTTTCAGCTTGGTTCAGCGCTCTCGACAGATATTGGATGGGGTGGACAAATCCATCCTTTTCTTGGCTTAACACGGCTCCGATTGCATAATCTGAAGCATCGGTAGTCAGCGTGAATTCTTTGTCAAAATCTGGAAACTGTAGTATGGGTTCTTCCATGAGACATTGCTTCAGCTTTTCAAAACTCTCATCATACTCTGTGGTCCATTTAAATTTGACTTTCTTTTTTAATAAGTCATTCAATGGTTTCGCTATCTTGGCGAAATCTTTGATGTACTTTCGATAGTAGCCAAACATGCCGAGTACTTCCCTTATATTTTTAGCACATTTGGGGGTCGCTAATTTAGCTATGGCTGCTACTTTCTCTGGGTTCGGTTCCACTCCCTTGGCACTGATGATGTGTCCCAGGAATCCAACTTCTTTCCTGTAGAATTCAGTTTGTCCGGTTGAAGTACTAGTTTCGCATCTCTGAGTCTTTCCATGAGATTTCGAATTCTGTTTTTATGCTCCTTTAGGTCTTTGCTGTATACGATTATATCATCAAGGTACACCAGCATTTCAATGTTTTGTAGCCCTCTAACGACCTTTTCCATCAGTCGTTGAAAAGTCGCTGTGGCGTTCTTTAGACCTTCCGGCATCCTGGTATATTCGTAGTGCCCATTTGTGGTCGTAAATGCCGTCTTGTAGCAATCTTCTGGTGCCATAGGTATTTGTTGGAAACCGCTGGCGAGGTCAAAAATAGATAAATACGTTGCGCCTCCCAGTTGGTCCATAATATCGGCAATGTTCGGAAAGTGGATAAGCATCTCTTAGTGTTTTCTTCTTCAGTTCTCTAAAATCAATCACCATTCGCCACCTTAGATTGCCATGGCTGTCTGGTTTCTTGGGTACGATCCAAATTAGTGAGTTGCAAGGAGAATTGGACTCTCTTATTATCTTGTCTCTGAGTTTCTTCGCTACACTGTCTCTCACAACCTGTTTGTATTGTGGAAGGTGTCGGTACTGCTTCGTGTTTATGGGTACATCATTTTCTAGATGTATGTGATGCTCAATCATGCCAGTACACGGGAGCCTATCTCCTGGTAATAAAAATCGATCCAAATAATCTTCGATTATGTGGTCAACAATCTCCAACTCTTCTTTGTTGAGATGACTTCTTCTGATTGCTGCTTTCGCTTGTTCTAGTCTCTCAATTTTGTCTACAATCGCGTCACCATCGAACTCGCTATCAGTCTCTTGCAAGAAATCTAACTTGATGTCGAAAGGTATCAATCCCTTTGGGTCCACTTCTATGGCCACATCTTGTTTGCTGGTATTTATGACCATATTTTGCAAGTATTGTTTACGTTGGTGACTACGCCTTCTCCTAAAAATAGATTTTTATTTCCCACGTCTATTCTTGTAATATAACCTTCCTTGAGGCTACTTTTAATTAGATTAATTTGAACCACTTGTCTGGTCCTGGCCTTTATTACACATTTCACCCTATCGAGTGCATCATCACCTTCGGTAAGCTCTTTTTGGTTCATTGACTTTTCTTCATCACTTTTGGGTTCCACTTTCAGCACTTCATTGGCTTGTTTGCATTTGTATCCTCTCTTGAGGTTCCTTGGATTATGCTTGTAACGACCCTGAAGCAAGGGCAAAACAAAAAGAAATTATAAAAGTATAAGTTCAAGCGCGGACGTCGGAGACGAACTGACGCGTAAAGAAAGTTTGAGAAAATAGAGTAGTGTAAAACGCGAACCAGGGCCGAACCAATCAGCGGGCAGCAGCAGCGGCGGACTGGAGGGGGAAGCAACAACAGCGCTTCGGCGCAGGTGTGCGTCACAGCTTAAAAGGGTGGCTTGCGCAGCTCCCGGCGTCATTCGCTCGAGAGAGCTCGAACAGGAAGGAGCATTAAGTCTCCTAAATAAGTAGAAATCTCTCGTAGCTACTTATTTTGACGCGCGAGTCGAGAGACTTCGCAACATGTCCGTCGTCTCGGACTCAGCGTTCTTAAAGTAAATAAAATTTCAGTTGTACATAAACGCAGGAACAATAAATTATTGGTTCACATATATATATATATATATATGTGTGTGTGTGTGTGTGTGTGTGTATTTCTTGTATTTTTTACTTTTCAGCTTTTCGTATAGTACTACTTCAGAGGCAATACGTCCTCGGAAGGTTAACTATACACATTTTTAATTTTAAATAGAACATCTTCGAGGCATTACGTCCTTGGAGAAAGTTCTATTAAGGGGAGTATTTCAAACAACAATACCTCTGTTTGGAAGAAATTCTTAAAACATTTTTTCTTTTTAAAAAAATTTCAAACAAGTTCTTTTTCAGGTATATTAGACTTGACTGCAATACGTCAGCCAAGGTCAAAATATCTCGAACTAACAAAAAAATATAAAATGAAAATATAAAGTAAATTCAAATACCACGACATCCCGGGCCACAAAAATATAAAATAAAATATACGAGCTTAGTCGGAGCGTTTCATGCTCTTCTTCATGTCCTATGAAATGTATAGGGTTCATGACATCACCGCTCACCATAGAGCGTTTTTGTGGTATGAGATCACTGCTTCCTCCTTCTTCCGGTAGTTTCTTCCCAGCATACCATCATGCTTGATAGGAAAGTTGTCTTGCACAATTTGAAACTTCACTGGGGTCCCTCTTATGTCTAGGTACACTGATCCAGCTGTAAACACGGTTACGATTTGATCCGTTATTCCTCCCAGTTCCCTCGCATCATCAACACTGATCGGTAGATCATCTTCTAAAACTCCAATTTTGATCAGGTTCACTGTCGCACCATTATCTATCATGAACTCTAGATATGGACGTCGCGTTCCTTCAGGCACTCTAATTCTTATAGCTGTTGCCTCTCCATCTTCCCAATTATAGTTTTCAACTCCCTTGTAGTTCGTGAAACTCATTGTTGCAACCTCTCGGGTTTTGTTAGAATTGCCATCACTGGTACTTTTGATTGTTCGTTGCTCATGTTGACTTGATTCGGGTTGCGATTTTGGTTGAACCCCTGCATCTGCTGCTAATAATTCTGTTGGTCCACATTGCTTGTCGTCTGTTGGTTCTGCTGAGCCTGATTTTGGTGACTCTGGTTTTGATAGTTCTGATGCTGGTAGTTGTGTTGCTGGCTCGCCATCCTTGGATCGTGACGAGCCTCCTGGGAGTTTAAATTGCTCCTCTGGACTTGATTGTCATATCTTAATTCTGCATTTTTCCAGTTGTTTCCTTCTCTTCGGTCTGGACGTTGTTAATCGTTTTGATATCTTCCGGTTTGGTGATAGAAAATTCTTTGATATCCACGATTCCCATCACTGTTCCATGCTCGCCAATTCCCATCTTGTTGCCAAACGTTATTATACTTTAGGTTATACTGCCCTCGTCCATTGTTTGGTCGATTGTAGGCGTTCTGATATCCACGTCCTCAATAATTATTTCCTCTGTAATTACCTCCTCGATAATTGTTTTGTAGATGTCCCTGTTGTTGTCGATTGTCAGTGTAATTATTGCGCGGTCCACTGTAAGTTTTTTCTTCTACGTAGCCGACGTAATCTGGTTCTTCTTCTCTATAATTTTGGTATGTATTCCCACCATCATATCTACCGTCATTTCTAGAATTGTTCCTATCATTTGACCCTTGTTAATATCCCTGACCGTGGTAGTTTTTGCCTCGCCCTCTGTAAGGTCTGGAGTCTGGAATTATCTTGACTTCCATTCTTGTCTATAAGCTGCTCGTAGATCTGCTGGTTTGCTATAATCTATCCTCTCAGCTAGATTTGCAGGTAGTTCTTTGATGAATATATCTACTGCGAGAAACTCTAGAGGTGCCATTATATCATCTTTATAATCGTTGCCCTTTTCTTCTTTGAGAGTAGTGTTCGCGCTGCCAAGTAGCACGTTTATTTCGTCATAGAAGTCACCTATTGTATCCTGTTCTCTTCCTCACTTTCTGGATTTTATTATTGTAGTAGCTGAAGTTTCTTCCGGGTCCAAATCTCTACTTCAAGTGTTTAATCAAGTCTTCCACGTCACTCACGGTTTTATTGATAAGACTCTTCTTGGCTAGTCCAGTAATTTTGTGATACGCATTTTGTAATAATTCTGCCTGCATTGCGGGTCCAGCTAGAGCAGCTGCATTCCTTAGATCATAGATGTATTCTCGGAGGTTCTTTCTCCCATCAACGGTTGGTATGTCGCTGATACAGTTCATCAATGTGAAGCTATTGGTCATTGTAGACATTCTTTGAGCCGTAGCATCAGCCGTAGCATCAGCATTACTAGCATTTTGAATAGTATTGCTTGGACCTGTCATCTCGAATATGTGCCTCGCTTCTTCGAAGTAATTCAAATAGTCTAATGTATCGTGGTCGTCTTCTCTCAGCTTCTTCATATTGCTGAATATTTCTTTTCAGGTGCCTCTTACTTCTTCTTCGTCAATTTACTCTTTATTGCCCTGAGAATCTTGACGGGTAATCCTTTTTAAACACCACTGTTTCCAGTGCTCCTAGTCGCCACACTTATGATTGGTTTTGTTCTTTAAAGATCGTAGAAATTAGAAATTGGGGGAAAACGTAAAGATTACAAAGTCAAAACGGGTTCAAAAGCCAAAATTCCTTAGCGTTGATTGTTTGAATTAAATCCCATTTTTGGTAGGAGTCAACTTTAAACTACGTTGTTAATTTTAAACCAAGCTCATAAAGGAAAGAAAAAAAAAGAATTAAACCAAATAAGTTTAAGTTTAAAATTATTAAGTTTGAAGTTTAAGTTTTAAATTGGTCTGAAAATCTACGTTACTTCCGTCAATTCTTTTCGGTTAATTTAGAGTCTAAACTGGCCAATTGTAAGTTAATCTCCTCAAGATGTTTATGCAACAAATGTTTTTCAGCTACTAGTCTTGCTAGAAGCACCTTTTTGCCGGCTCTCTTTTGTTTAAATAATTTGAATTTGTCATTAGTAGATAGGCTATAGGCATACCAAAACATAGGCATACTAAAACACCCCCTCTCCTCTCAAAGTGTTTTGGTACCGATGGGAGAGTGTGAAGGGTTCTCCCTCTCTGCCGCAACCCCCTCTCAGAGTGTTTTAGTAGCCGATGAAAGAGTGGGATGTTTCTCCCCACTGTCCCATATGTTTTGGAATGCCTATAGCGTTCTCTACTATTGGGCCCGATGAGAGAGTGGGATAGTTTTCCCACTCTCACCCACGTTTTTTCCAAAAGAGGGATTTTTCGAATGCCTATCCCTCTCTTTTGGAATGCCTATAGCGTTCTCTACTATTAAGCCCGATGAGAGAATGGAATAGTTTCCCCCCACTCTCACCGACGTTTTTTCAAACTGGACTCTCTGTCTCTTTCTAATATATAGCGTTCTCTCTCTAGAGCGAGCGGGGGCCCTGAGCGCGCTACTCGGCTAGAGAGCATAGAGGTATTACTAGAGGGGAAGAGAGTCCCTTCCTCCCACTCTTGCTTTCTTAGAGAGAGCGCATAGCATATTAGAAAGAGAGCGAGATCTACGAGACGTGAGGGGAGCGCATCGGCAAGCCAGAGCGACCAGAGCGCAGAGGGAGAGAGAGATAACGCTCTCTTTCTAATATGCTGCGCGCTCTTTCTAAAAAGGCAACAGTGGGGGGAAAGGGATTCTCGGTCCTCTGCTTGCAGTCGTGCGCGCAGGTATATTCGTCTGCGGAACTGTGTGCAGCCGTGCACGCATCAGACCTTCGCACAGGTATATACGTCTGCGGAACTCCCTGCAGCCGTGCGCGCAGGTATACATGTATATGCTGTACTGCTTGCGTGCAGTAGACCTTCTTAAGATATATAAAAATCTATTGTATAGCAATGCATGCTCTATCGTTGAGAAATTATCTGTTGATGATTGGGTTTCATCACATTAAAATCCGTAAATGTGTTTGCGGTCATAAATAATACGTGAAATGGATTTTTCTTTCGAGCTGTTTGTGTGCGTCATAGTCATTATCAGATACGATAAATTACTTTGGGAAAAACTTATATTCTCACTTAAAAATCTTCGAAGATTAAAAAGGTTTATGCTGACTGGGACTCTCGGTCCTCTGGACTCTATGTCTCATTCTAATATATAGCGTTCTCTCTCTAGAGCGAGCATCACCACCGCTTACGGGCCAGCATACGGCTCCTTCCCTCTATAGTAGTAATACCTCTATGCCCGTAGCTCTCGCTCTCTTGCAAATATGCTGCACGCTCTCTCTAAGAAAGCCAGAGTGGGAGAAAGGGATTCTCGGTCCTCTGGACTCTCTGTCTTATTCTAATATATAGCGTTCTCTCTCTAGACCGAGCATACGGCTCCTTCCCTCTATAGTTGTATTAGTGTAGAAAGTGCGTATGCCCTTTCTACACTACGGCGTTAAAGCGAACTTTAAACATTTCGAAGATGTTTCAGCGCCTACAAAAAAGCTATTGGCTACTTGTGTGTGTGGATCCATTCAGTTAATTTAATCATTTTTTTTTTTAAACAAAAAAATAATTAATATACTCTTTTATCAGACAAAATTTGGAAAAGCAATGTGTGATTTTTTCAGAATCATCAGTTCTAATCGCATACTAAATTTCAGCTCATATATATATATATATATATATATATATATATAGATATGCGCTAAATTTCCTGTGAGGACTAAAATTGAAAGAAAAGGTATTTCAAAAATCAGATATATAAAAAATTAAAACTAGTCAGGCCTCTGGCTTCAAAATTTAACGAGTTCTAAGTTAGGATATAGATGAATTGCATGCAGAATTTTAGCTCCTCATGTAGATCCGTTCCTGAGTTATCATTGGAACAGGATTTGGTTCACTGATATGTAAATCCATACATTTTTTGTGAAAAAAAAAACGTATTTTTCGAACTGTAGAACATAAAAAATCATCTTTAATTTGCATCGCTACAAAACTTTTTTCTTCAGAAAGCAAAACAGTATGAAAAAAGTATTAAGACAAGTATGAAAAAAAGTATCAAAAAAGTATGAAAAAGAATAATAGGGGACTGGGATCCATCATTGGACATGATAGGATCAGAACAATGAAAAAAAGAAGGGATATCTTACAAAAAATATTTATTTGTCCAAACTTGTACATAATATACATGAATAAATGCAGTATTAAACTTAATTTACAATTGTTTTCTTATTTATTTGTATCCTCCCTCTCTCTTTCACAATGGAATGCCTATAGCGTTCTCTACTTTATTTTTTTTTATTTTTTTATTTTACTGTATGCTTATAGAACAATTTCATGAGTTTGACGTTATGTAAGGCGCAGGTTGTCTTGTAGCTTGCATTATGATTTGTGCATATTGTGACGCACTTGAAATATATTTTTGACGGATAGCCATACTGTTCAATGTTGTGAACAGGAAATTTGAATCGTTGAAGCCATTTCTGTTTTAATGCCCCGATGACAAAAATTTTTGTTGCATCGCGTAAAGCGTCACGAAGCAAGGTTCCAATTTGTGAGTAGTCATGTCCATCGGTTTTCCAGTTCATGCCATGATGATTATGTTTAAGCCAGTTGTTTTCCCTTTGCATTTCTTCAGAGAGTTTTTTCCATGGGAAGGGATTTTTGAATATAAGAACAACAGGCTCACTATTATCGTTGAGAGGAATGATTGCAATTTCCTTTAGAATATAATCTTCTCTGGTTTGCTTGAAACCAGTCATGTCTACTGCGTACTCCATTTTTTGCTGCAACCTAGACGAGTTTCTTGACATCCCCGCTGATGGGATTGTACTGAACGATACGATCGTGTAAGATCATGCAGTAGGCTGAAGTGTTGGCAGGAAAATCTTTTTTAGCCTCAAACTCTAGACGTACATCGACAGGAGCGCTCTTGAGAGATTCGTTTTGTCGTGAACAGTCAATAACAATGAGTGGTTCATTCTCGATGAACATAGGCTTTGACAGCATCGGCTGTGGATCTCTTCCATAGTATGATTTTTGAAAATTAGCATACATATCATAGAGAATCGCATACTGATTGTTATATATGTCGAGATTCATATTGTTGTATGGATAATATTGTGAATTTAAGAAAAGTTTCACATTACTTATCTCACAATGATCAAATCTACTGGCATTTGCAGTTCTTACAGCTTTTCTCTTTGTTTGTAGTCCGAGAATTACAAAACGAGGTTTCTCCAGTTGATTTGAAGTTTTCACTGTCCAGACGTGTTTATTCGTGCTTGGGAGAAGAGGATATTCAAATATCTCCCAAGAACGAAAACACATAGAGATGGGATTATCTTTACCAATGAAATTCAATAGCTGAATTTTTTGTTTATCAGATGCAATGACATATGGCATTAACCATTCTATTTTCGTTATTTTTACTTCACAATCTTCATAAGTAGTTGCACCAGCTGTCGTAGTTCCTTCCTGGATTATTGCGTTCAAGTCGCTTCTCGATCTTGTAAGAATGAGCTCATGCTTCATGTTAACTATAATTTTTTTATAGTCTTCTGCAAAGCCCATGATCATACTCAGCGGAATCGCAACGTCAAAGTTTCCCTTTTCATCGACAAACGATTTGTCGTCCTCTTCATTGCCAAGCCAGCCTGCATTTTCTAGCATGTTATTCTGATTCGAATTAAATGAAGTCCATCCTTTCATGATAGTGCTCAAACCAACATTTTTACTTTTATCTATCTCCACAGCATTAATTTCATAACGAATTTCATCAAACAGATGACAAATGCCATTGTTCACGAATTTAGTTTTAGCTGGTGCTGTTGAACCACCTTTGAGTTTCAATTTTCCACATACATGGATAGAACTACGTGATGGCAAGAGACATAGATCTTGATGTTGGATAGAAATACGAATCTCATCACTATTATCAAAGCTTAATGATGAGTATGGTTGATGGGCGTGTACCTCGTAATGAGCAATAGACTCATCGAATACGACACCTGATTGAATGCTTAGAATTTCGTCCATTTTTCTGGCTTTTCAGAAACTGAATGCTCTTCCGTGTTAACGGTTTGAGTTTCTTCGGTCGACTGATGACTCGTTGACATGGTGGCTGACTTATATATGTTCCAGAATTGTAAACGATGCCCATTATACTGATTTGATGTGAAGTCTTATAGTGATTTCCTCTCCTCGAAAATTCACCAAATTTCCATCCTGATCTACAATTCGAATTTGTAGATGATCTATGTACTTGACACTGAGTGGTAGATATATCACATGAGACGGAACTTCTAAGATTGTGTATCCTGGAGGCACTCTGGGAAAGAACTCATGGATTGTATGAACTTTTTTATTATTGATATAAGCACCTGCAGTAATATTGC
>CM053171.1:29533086-29575040 GCA_012977825.3 Pteromalus puparum
TTAAGTGAGAATATAAGTTTTTCCCAAAGTAATTTATCGTATCTGATAATGACTATGACGCACACAAACAGCTCGAAAGAAAATCCATTTCACGTATCATTAATGTCTGCAAACACATTTACGGATTTTAATGTGATGAAACCCAATCATCAACAGATAATTTCTCACAGATAGAGCATGCCTTGCTATACATAGATTTTTATATATCTTAAGAAGGTCTACTGCACGCAAGCAGTACAGCATATACATGTTACCTGCGCGCACGGCTGCAGGGAGTTTCCGCAGACTCCTCCGGGTGTCTCGTAGGCGGTGGTATGATCCTGTGCGAAAGGTACTGATGCCGTGCCACGGGCACGGTCTGCACACAGTTCCGCAGACGAATATACCTGCGCGCACGACTGCAAGCAGGAGGACCGAGTGTCCATTTCCCCACTCTGCTTTCTTACTACTATAGAGGGAAGGAGCCGTATGCTGGCCTGTAAGCGCGGGTGATGCTCGCTCTAGATAGAGGAGAACGCTATATATTAGAGATGAGACAGAGAGTCCAGAGGACCGAGAGTCCCTTTCCCCCACTGTTGCCTTTTAGAAAGAGCGCCGCAGCATATTAGAAGAGAGCGTTATCTCTCTCCTCTCTGCGCTCTGGTCGCTCGGCTTGCCGATGCGCTCCCCCACGTCTCGTAGCTCTCGCTCTCTTCTAATATACTGGCGCTCTCTCTAAGAAAGCAAGAGTGGGAGGAAGGACTCTCTTCCCTCTAGTAATACCTCTATGCTCTCTAGACGAGTAGCGCGCTCAGGGCCCCGCTCGCTCTAGAGAGAGAACGCTATATATTAGAAAGAGACAGAGAGTCCATTTGGAAAAACGTCGGTGAGAGTGGGGGGAAACTATCCCACTCTCTCATCGGGGGCCCATAGTGAGGACCGCTATAGGCATTCCAAAACATAATAGAGAGAGAGTGGTCAGAACCATCCCACTCTTTCATCGGGTACTAAAACACTCTGAGAGGGGGTGGTGGCAGAGAGGGATAGGCATTCGAAAAATCCCTCTTTTGGAAAAAACGTGGGTGAGAGTGGGAAAACTATCCCACTCTCTCATCGGGCCCAATAGTAGAGAACGCTATAGGCATTCCAAAACATATGGGACAGTGGGGAGAAACATCCCACTCTTTCATCGGCTACTAAAACACTCTGAGAGGGGGTTGCGGCAGAGAGGGAGAACCCTTCACACTCTCCCATCGGTACCAAAACACTTTGAGAGGAGAGGGGGTGTTTTAGTATGCCTATGTTTTGGTATGCCTATAGCCTATCTACTGTCATTCTCCACACGATTTTCCTTCTTCATTTGTTGTATTTTGTTTTGGAATTAACTGACCGCTACCAAGCAGGTCTCGAGGAAAGCCGCTGCTCAGCAGGCTTAGAACTTGAGAGAATGGTCGCTATTGCAAGCAGAACGAAGGATGAGGTTGCTAATATCAGCAAACCATAGGAAGTGGAGTGACCGCTGCTAAGCAGGTCCAAGTAAAAGTTAATAAGCAGCACACTTGGGATGGGTACAAAACACAATTAACAGAAGAAAAATCACTGCTAGGGTTAATGAAATTATTCAAATTTGAATTTAAATTTAACAATGTAATTAAAACAAGAATCAAGATAAAATAATTATTCAAGAAACTAGAATGAAATCTCTAAATTGGAAATCCAATAAAATCTTAAGTATTTTCTTATTTGCTTTGCTAACCTACGAAAATCCCGAAATTATATTAATATTCTCTCATGTTTACGTAATATACTGCAATTATTTCTATTATGAATAATAGAAACTAAATGCTAAAGTCTTTTAAAAATTCCAAAAGTTTTTAGTATAAACCAAAACAATAAATAATTTGCACCCCCTAACTATTTAAACATTAAACCACGAAACTAAATCCCAGTCATCTCTTATATTGAAATCCCACAACAGTTAAAGTTGTTTATTATTAATAATTCATGTGAGTGACTAATATTTTACAATCCTCCTTTAAATTAAATTATTAGCATCAAAAAAAATTAAACTTAACTGGCAAAGCGTAAAAGATTCCCAAAAAAATTAATTGTTGCTAAAAATTGAATTAGATTATCATAATTTATTATCCCTTATTAATTGTTAATTATTTATTTAAGTCCCTTCAGATATATACTGCTTCCAAATTATTGATCTAAAACTATCATATAAACCAATCTTCGATTGATGGTTAATCCTCTTACCAAAAATATTCTCAAATTGCACAATCTAACAATGTATTAATGAATAAAATTAGCGGTTAATTATGATTATTTAACTTGTCTAATTTGTTTTAATAATCTAGAGTTCAAGCAACGCCTCTCTTTGTTATAAAATTTCAAGAAGAATAACAATAAACAAATTGAAGTACTCATTGACTTTGTTCATTAGCCTAACTATTGTTTATCAAATACAAGTTAAATATAGTTAGCATGATACCAAAAGGAAACTAAATATTAAAAAAAAAAACATTTATTGTAATGCATGCGTACGTGTACTATTGATGTGTAATCGTATTATTATTATCTCTTTGTTCAATCATTGATTAATTTCGAAATCCCTTCATTCGATTTGAATTGCGCGCCAATCCCAAAATGGCCGCCGCGCGCGCTCTCAGCGTTTAGACTGTAGCTTGACTTGGTCGCGTCAGTGCCGCGCGGCTACTCCCGCAGCGCTCGAGAAATCCCTAGCCGTGCCTAGTTCCACGTGTTCGCACGTATACCGACTATGCCCGTGTCTGCTCTGAACAAACACGAGGCGTCGACTGCTGCCCTGCTTAACGCAGGGTGTGCAATCGAGACGTTTGTGTTAGTGACCTCTACCAGTGTGAGAGATTTTCGGGACGTTTTGCCGACTGAGGAAAAAGATGTGAGTGAAAGAAAATCAAGGACCCAGGACAGTATAACTTCCCAGCAGTGCACACCTGTTGCTGCTTATAAGATAGGTTTTCTTATATTGTATTTTCTCTTTTTTTTTTATATTGTAATGATTTAATTTAAATCAATGACATGCCTCAAGAACTCCTTGCTTTGTGTGTAATGTTCTTTTTGTTATAGAGGTCCGATAATATCAACATTGAACCAGGGATGCGTGCAATCAAGGGCTTGATTTGTTCGTCGACATGAGTGTGTGAGTATGTAAACTTTAAATTGTTTATTAGGAAAAACTAGCGCGATTTGCGCATAAGGCACGACCGCTGACGCTCGCGCTTCGCGCTCACTATGCCCCCGACTCGACGCTCGCGCTTCGCGCTCCACGCTCGCCATGCCCACCGGTGCTCGCGCTGCGCACTCGCTGTCTGACATTCGTTACCTAAATATTAGTCCAAAAAATCAATAAAAAAACATTCATTTTTCATCTTTTTCGTATACAAAAATGTGTTAGCCATGCATAGCTTGAACGTTTTTAAATTATTTCAGTTTTCGACCCAGGATTTTGAATATTGTTGATTTTGGAATAGAAATTCCCATAAATTTTAACATGATTTCTTTTATTGCAACGAAATTTATTTTAACTATGATTAAAAATCCATTATTATTGCGTAAGATTAAAAAAAAAAATTATCTTTTTATAGTACTTTAATTCAAATTATACGCGCGAAATTTCATAAGGTATGGCAAAATTCAAAACTTTCCTATTGGTAACAAAGCGGATTCCATCCCGTTCCTAAAGTCATTAATTTTGTGCAAAGATAGTTTATTACATAATTTGAACAGAAAAATTATATCAGCTAAGTAAATTATTATTATCACCTAAGCAAAGCCGAACAGCTGTTCGTTGGCTGTCGGAGCGAAGCAGCGAGCTCGACCACTGCGCATACATTGTGCGCATCGATCTGGCGACCGGTTAGCGACATGCCTACGCAGCCGTCTGCCGTGTGTTTTGACGTTTTGAAGCAGCCTCCCGGCCTACGCTAACCGTAATGTTTTGCTTTGTTCATATTTTCGGAGATATTATAAGTGAGTGCGTAGTGAAAAACGACAACAACGACGCAATGCAGCAGTGTTGTAAGTAGTTTGAAAATCAGGTAATTGCTATGGTGCCAGTATGTGTTTTTAAACAACCTCTGCCCACCGCGATTCCGTTCACGGATCAGCTGCTCGCGATTCTTGCTTTGTAAAAAGTATTCAAAATTGATGCACCTGAAATGGCATCGACGATGCAATGTGCGAGTGTCAGTCCATCGAAGAATGCTGCAATATGTGAAGATACGTAACTCCAGCAAGAAACTCGAGTTTTTGCTTGGAGGTTATCTTTTCTGTTTGTAACTACTCCTGCTGCTGCTGCTCCTGCTGATTCTACTGCTGTGCTGATATATTATTCTTGTTAGATGCTGTCTAGGTGACGATTCACCATCACACAGATCCACAAAAAGTATGTGTTCTTGTGTTCATCATTTTTAAAACAGACATTTATTGTGTTATGTGCAGTGAAATCAGTGACTATGTGATTGTGTGATCTGTTTTTAGAGTTGAATCAGTGTTGTAATTATGATGTCTTTTACTGATAGCTATACGGCATTGGTATCAGAAGACAGACATAATTTACTATTTATTGTTGCCAATCTGACCATGCAAACACTACCCTGGTGCTGATGCGCACTATCTAAGCGGTGCAGGCTGGTGTTGCTGGCCTCTTGAAACACCTCAAGATGTCTGGAGCTGATTCACACTATCTAAGCAGTGCAGGCTAACGTTGCTGACTTCTGCAACTACGTCAAAATGACCCTCGAGCTAGATTTACTCTCCCTGTGATGGTGCTGATTGGCATCTCTAGGTACTTCAACATTGTCTGCTCATGCTGCTTGGTGTTTTTGGCTAATATAACCACCCGGAGACGACCCTCGAGCTATATTCAAACTTTTTGGCTGTCCTGGAGGCGTTTCTAGTGGCCTGAACCACCTGGAATTGACAATGGACTTGTATTCTTGCTTTCTAACAGTCTTGGTTGGTATTGCTGGCTGCTTGAACCACGTCAAGATGATCTTGGAGCTGGATTCATGCTTGCTGGGAATATTGATTGATGTTCTTGGATACTTTAACGACTTTAACATGGCTCTCAAGATGGGTTTGTACTATCGAACATGGTAATATTCAAAATATTACAATGACTTGTGTTGTGTGTTTAATTGATCATATCTTTAATAAGTTTTAATTTGAAATGCAGTGTGCATGTTTTAACTTTTTTATATAGATATTTTGTATTGCTTACGGGTACTTTAACAGTGATTATTAATATATTGCTAGTTTTCTGTTTGGAAATATAAACTATGTGACTGAAAAATGTTTTTTGTCGGTATTCATACATAAAAGCTGACTTGTTTAAAATTCTTATACTAAAATATCAGTGGTCTGTCAATAATCTATCAATAATTATTTGTGAGAAAAGTTAGTAATATATATTCCTGAATGTCTAGGTGTACGAGCAATGCTGCATTCATTGGCATCTTACAATTAGTCTTACATACACCGGAGTATAACTAAAGATATTGCTGTCGTTGGTATCTATGTTATCACAATCTTGGAGTTGGAAGAAAGCTTCATCAAGACTCCGGCTCTATGATGTATGAGTGATTAGATTAGTTGAGATCAACGAGTAAAATAATTATTTTTTAGTATGAGTTTTTAATATGATTTCTTTTCTAGTGTGTAAGTCATATTACAACTGAAGATATCATGATCTGCTGGATGGGGAGCAGTAGTATCGAGGGCACTGGTCTTATGCCTGATCATCGATAACACTGGATCTTCTTTAGTGTGTCACTTTGAGGTACAATATGTTTTATATAATTTAAATATATTTCATGTAATTTATCTAATTTTTTTGCAGATACAGTGCTCAGAAAATGCAGGTTATACGTATGTATATCCATGCATTCAGTATATCAATGGTTTGACGTAAAATATTATTTACACAGAGGTTTCTTTTCCTGATTTTAGTGTTATTCTTTTTTTAGGTAAAAAGATGAAATATAATAGCAAGCAGTTGCAGCAAAGAATAATATTTTCAAGAGGATATTATTACTATTGGAGTAGTGAAGTACTTTTCAATTAGTGCAGTCAAGATTTGATTCAGTAGTACGGTTAGTTTAGAAAATTGATTGTTTGGAGTATAACGTTTGTTTAGGGGATGCCCCCGCATCTTCACCACGTGCATACCATACTCTCAAACTCTCGCTCTCGACCGTCGCTCATGCTGTAAACCTATAAGCGCTCGCTCGGTTCTCACTCATAAAACCTCTCGCTCGGAGCGCTCGGTTTATGGTTTAATCCGTCGCTTGCCGGGCTACCAGGTTTCAATTTTAATCCGTCACTCGCTCTAATCCTCACGCTTCACAGACTCTCTCTCTCTCTCTCTCTCTCTCTCTCTCTCTCTCTCTCTCTCTACGCACACGCATCTATCTCACCCCTACAACTCGGTCGTCCTGATATTTGTCCGCCCTCAGACAATCGCACTCGCAATTAATTCGCTCACTCTCTTAAAAACACACATCCTTAAAACTAATACATTAACTCGTCGTCTTACAAAATTATATATAACTCTCATACACTTCTGTTACATCGAATTTAAATCAAAAGGTTCACAATCAATAATTAATAAGCATCTCTCGTAGTCGTCAGCTTCTTGTCAATCAGTAGGTCTTCTCGCTTGTTTTTTTCAGCATCTGATATCATTTCATTTTCTCTCTTCTTTCCTGTTTTTTTCTTTCTCGTACCTCTTTTTTCTGCTGTAAATTCTTGATCAACGTCTCCCTCTCTCGCGTCTGTTTTTATAATCTTATCAGTCTTGTCTTCTTCTCGAACTCTTTTAATATTTTCCTCAACTTCCTTTATTTTTGAATCGTCATAGTCCTTAATTACTTGTTGTTCTTTATCCGTCGTCTCGTCATTACACTTTTCTTTTCTTTCTTTTTTCTGCGGCTGTTTTATTATCTCACATTGTCCGTCATCTAACTTTTCTCTCGGTTGTTGCTGTAGAAACATCTTACTTGTCTCGATAGTGAATTGTCTAAAAAGTTACACCTGTTGCTCATATAATCTTTTCATCTGTTCATCCATTTGCGTATTGATTTCTGCTCTAATAAAATCTTTTATATTATCTTCTTAGCTACTTGGATTTATCAATTTACTCTCTTCTAATCGTCTATTTAATACAATAGTTTTACCTTTCAGCAAGCAAATATCTGTATACTCTCGTAAATTGTTACCGATAATCACGTCGCCTGCAATATATTTAGCCGGTACGACTTCGTATTTTAATTGATATTCGGCATCGTCGATCGTTGTTGTCACCTCTGTACGTCCAAGTAAAGTCTACTTCCCCGTGTCTCCTTTCAATCCAGTCCCCTATTTTTGGTATAAGGCGATGTGTCCATCGCCCTTTCCTGCTAGCATCCCATCTTTGTTGCCACTCATCCATTGTCCGTTTCCGCGCGTTGTTCCAGTTTTCTGGCTGTGTGGCGTCATTTCTTCTTTGCTTTACCTCGTAGGTCTCCTTCCTTTCCACCACTAGGAGGTCAATGGGATGCATGCCTGCTATAATGCACACCGCCTCATCCGATACCGTACGGTAAGCAGACGCAACCCTTAGTGCACTTCTCCGGTACACTGCCGATATGCTCCGCGCGTAGCTTTTCACCTTCATGGCGTCTGCCCATATTGGGGCTCCGTACAACATAATTGACGTGGTCACACTGGCTAGAAGCAACCTTCGTTTTTGAGTTGGCCCTCCTACGTTTGGCATCAATTGCGATAAAGCAGCGCCAACATTTGCTGCCTTATCGCTCACTGCTTCCAAATGCTGCTTGAAGTTAAGTCTCGCATCGATGGTTATGCCTAGATATTTGATCGTTGGTTGGGAGACAATCTCATGCCCATCTACTGTCAATGTTATCGACTCTAGCTTTTTCCTATAGGTGATAAGGATAGCTTCGGTCTTGTGGCTGTCTAGCTCTAGGCCTGTTTCTATTAGCCATTCGTGTATTATACGAATTGCCTCGTCCGCTATTTCTTTCACATCTTCTATGTGTTTGTTGGATTTCGTGGATAAATAAACAACAACTTGTGAGGTTTAGATAATAATATATTGAAAGGCTTGAGAGCCCAGTCGGCAGTGCGTCCGCTCAGCTCGGAGTCTTACAGGCAAGAGAGAGTGTGGAGTACAGTACAGCATAGTCTGACTCCACGAAGTATAGTATACAGTATAGTATGCGCTTAGAGTATATACGCGAGATATGCGCACTATGCACGCGTTCGCTTGAGCTTGTCTCGTTGAATGATATCATCGTTAACCAGTAGATGGCGCGACGAGTACCTCTTATATATTACGACTGTATAAATTCACATATTACAACACGCCTCCTGAATTTTACAGTCGTGATACAATTTAATACATTTGAGTTTTCAATTTCGCATACAATTCGTTATCGCATTTTACATTAATTGAATTAAGAGCATTTCAAGTATACTTGAGTTTTACAACTGAACTTAGCAATTATTACTTTGAACTTGAGTTTTTACAATTGAACTTGGCGATTATTACTTTGAACTTGAGTTTTTACAATTGAACTTGGTGATTATTACTTTGAACTTGGACTGAGTATGAACATTTTAGATTAATCTTAAACCTTTTATATTGTTTAGGAACTTTGTTTTATTCAGACTCTTAGTAAAGATGTCTGCTAAATTACATTTCGAATCAACTTTTACAATATCTTTTCGCCATTTTCGTAGCTTTTTTATATAATGATATTGCACTTCAATGTGCTTTGAATTTGGAGTAAAGTTTCCGAATTTAGCGATCGCGATTGCTCCAGAATTATCTTCGTAAATAGTTGTCGGATCGTATAAATCTATATCGAAAGATTCGCTTAACAAATTTCTAATAAACAATATTTCAGAGACTGCTTCTGATAAAGCTACATATTCAGCAAAAGTTGAGCATTTAGTTACCGCACCTTGTTTGTGGGTTTTCCAAAAAATAACATTTCCGTATAATCTAATTACGTATCCAGTTGTGGATTTTCTATCTATGTTATCACCTGCGAAATCTGAATCTACCATACAATCAAGTATTTCGCTATTTATATTATCGCAATATGTTAGTTTCAAATCTTTAGTCTTGTACAAATATTTTAAGACTCGCATCGCATACTTATAATGAGTTTGATCGTAGCAACTTTGGTATCGACTTAAATAATTTACGCTGTACGATATATCTGGCCTTGTGCCTGAGCTTATATATAATAATTCGCCAATCAGATTTCTATACTTTATTCGTTCGTCTATTTGACTAGCTTGATCTAATTTTAAATTTGTCTCCATTGGAGTATCATATAATTTAGAATTTTCTAGTTTATACTTAGCAGCCAAAGATTCAATATATTTTGTTTGACTTAAGGTCATTTTGTGTCTATCATTGCTATAATCTATATCAATGCCTATATATTGGCTAATCTTGCCCATATCCTTCATTACAAATCTTTCCATTAAACTAGCTTTTACTTCATTTATAATATTTTTGTCTTTGCAACAAATTAAGAGATCATCTACGAATACTAATATATATATTGGATCTTTGCTTGTATTGTTTATGTACAGACAATTATCATAGTTACTTCTAACGAAGTTTAAACTTTCCATGTATTTATTGAAACAATTGTACCAAGCTCTTGGACTTTCTCTGAGTCCATAAAGTGCCTTATGTAATTTACAAACTTTATTGTCTCCAGTTTCATATCCTTTCGGTTCGTTAACATATACTTCTGTTTTTACATAGCCGTTCAGAAATGCTGTTTCAACATCCATTTGTTCAACGAATAAATTGTTTTTACAACTGTAAGACAATAAAATTTTCAGAGTTTGCATTTTGCCTACTGGTGAATAAACATTATCAATGTATTCCTTTTGTTGGAAACCTCTAGCAACTAATCTAGCTTTATATACATTATTGTTTTTCTTTTTAAAAACCCATTTAACATCAATGACTTTTTTATCTTTTGGTCTTTCAACAATTTGCCAAGTATTATTTTTCTTTAGACTATTAATTTCAGAGTCCATTGCAATTTTCCATTGTTTATATTTATCGGAGTTTAACGCCTCCTCAAATGTATTCGGTACATTTGCATCGATATGATTTACATAGATAAAATGAGTAACAGGATTTCCATATCTATTTACAGGACTTTTCTTTCTATTAGATTTTCTTTGCACTTTTAAGCTTGAGTTATCATTTTCAACAATATCAGAATTTAATTCGTTACCTCTACTTTCCCCGAAGGTCTGAGTAGAGATAAGAGAGTTTTTTCTATTTAAATTTACATCATGTTCATCAATTTCGTATTCTTTTTTCAGTATTTCAATTTCTACGTTTTCAGATTCGCTATTTTCCAAATCTCTATCTTTTTCATCATCAAGTTTTTCTAAACAAATAATTTCAGTATTTTCTTCGACTACTTGTACATGTCTAGCATGAATAACTCTACCATTGACTAGAACTTTATAGCCATTTTCTACATAACCTACTAGTACACCTAATTGGGCTTTATTATCCCATTTGCTTTTTCTCAACGCTTCTGGTACTCTTACAAAAACTCGACTTCCATAAATTTTTAGATTATCTACATTAAGTTTTTTACCAAAAAATATTTCATAAGGAGTTTTGTTCTCCGCTGTATTTGCAATTGTACGAGTTTTTAAATAAGCTACTGTTTTCATAATTTCTGGCCAATATCGCCTGTGAATTTTTGCTTTTCGCATCAAGCATCTACCTATGTCCATAGCTGATCTATTGTATCTTTCCGCTACTCCATTTAGTTCATGGACGTACGGTGGACATGTTACTAGTTCTATTCCCTTAGACTTAACAAAATCATAAATCTCTCGGTTTAAATATTCTTTGCCATTATCGCATTGTATTTTCTTTACCTTTTTATTAAATTTATTTTCAACTAAATTTACGAATTCTTTCATACAACTGGCAGTTTCTGATTTATTTTTTATGCAAAAAATTCTAGTACACTTACTGTAATCATCAACAAAAGTTACAAAATATTTCTCTCCACCATAACCGATTGTGTTATGTGGACCATTTAAATCAGTATGAATGAGTTCTAGAATTTCAGTAGTTTTTGTTCTATTATTTTCGAACGGTACATTAGCCATTTTACTTTGTATACAATTTGCACATTTCATTTCAGTACTTTCAATTTTTTCTGGCAGGCCTTCTACTAATTTATGTTTTACTAGTTTCGACAAATATTGAAAATTTACATGGCCAAGTGCCCTATGCCATTTCTCTTTATCAGTCAGTGTTATTGAATTTACATACATTTGTTTATCATCTTTTTGTATTACAAAACTTTTCATAAAGTATAGATTATCTCTTTTATTAGCAACTGCTATTAATTCTCTATGTTTATTATAGATTTTAGCATCATCATTTTTTGCTACTACTGTATAATTTTCAGTGACTTTGGATAAACTGAGTATATTTTGTCTTATACCTTTGACATAATAAACATTCTTTACTTCGACTTGTTTTTCATTGTAATAATTTTTAAAATATAACTTTACATTTTCAATTTTAGTAGCTTTCAAATTTCTACCATCAGGTAATTTTACCTCAACAGGATTATTTAAATTTATGAACTTATTAAAGTATTTATCATTATTTATAATATGATCTGTACAACCACTATCTAGAATCCAATTAATTTGTCCTAAACTATCGCTACTACTTTCTAACGCAGTTACCTGATTTACCTCTGAGTTGCAGACCTGTGTCAGCCATGCTTCGGATGAATAGTCGTCCTGTTGTTCGCCTGAAGATTCAGCTTTGGGTTGACCTTGACCTCTGCCTCGTTGATTTCCTCGGTAGTTGCCTCGGTTGAAGCCTCTGTTGTACCCTCTGTTGTAGCCTCGTTGACTACCTCGTTGGTGACCTCGTTGACCTTGACTGGATTGAGAACCTCGTCCTCGGTTGCTCTGCTGCTGTGGTCTCGTGCATTGTCTACTGTGGTGACCTCGTCCCCCACAGTTATAGCATTTTCCTTTGGTTTGTACCACAAAGGCACTGACGTTGGCCTTATTTTCAGACTCTGAATGAGTCATATTTTTCTCCTTGATCTTAGACTTTACATAGTCTACTGTTCGTTGATCCTCTGGTATGACATCTATGAAATCTCCGATGTAGCTGTAGCTTGGTGGCAAGGCTCTGATCAGATATCTTAATTTTTCTGTTTCTTCTAATCTTCCTCCAGCCGATTTAAACTCGTTTGTAACTTTTTCAAACTCCACAAAAAATTCTTCAACTGATTTGTAATTATTTAACTTTATTTCCTCGATTCTGCTTCTGCATATTATTTGCAAAGCTGTAGATTGTGATAGATACATCTTGTCAAATTTTTTTATCATTTCGTATGCTGTGGTACATTCACCAACGTACTCTAATTGTTTATCCGAGATAGTGCTAATTATCATAGTACGAGCTTTTAGATCCATCTTATTCCATTCTTCTTCTTTATCTTTATAAGCACTGGTTATTTCACTGGTTGCGGGCGATTTACACTCTTTATATTCCAACAAAATCATTAATCTGATTTTCCAACTTGAATAATTTGCACCGTCAAAAACAGGTATCATAATATCCTCGATTTTTGCTTGTTTAGCCATTTCTTCTTCTTTAATAGTTATATTATCGTACACTTGATTTTTCAATATAATAATTCTCTTCAATTCTTTTAAAAATATTTTCCGTATCGGATTTCTTGTTTCCTCTTTCCAAGTAGCTTCTTTTTTATCAAAATCTTGTTCTAGATTCACTTTAGGCTTAAGCCACAAGAACATGTGCTTAACCTCTAATTTGCCACGTGCTCTGAAATAGCACTTTACCACGTGTTTCACTTGCCGACTTTAATCCGCTTGCATCGCACTTAAATCTTGATTATTTTTCGAAATTCTTCTTATCTTTTAATACTTGTCGACTTTATCTTCACTACTGAGCGTATATTTTTATGACTTTGCCTTTATTAAACTGATTTTTCTTCATTTAAACATTTTCATTTTTCGACACACGTTTCGACTCAAAATAGAATTTTAATGTTTTACAAGCTTGCTCGCTTGTCCAAGAAATATTTCCCTTTAATTTTACTGTTCAGTTTATCACTGTGCGATTCACTTTGTTAATAATAATCGTTGACTACTTTTCCACGTGGCTCTTCTTCTAACCACACTTTTTGGCTATCACTATACTTTCCCGAAGGTCAGCATAGTAATAGGTTTTAATATACACACCACAACCACGCTCTGCTACCATGTTGGATTTCGTGGATAAATAAACAACAACTTGTGAGGTTTAGATAATAATATATTGGAAGGCTTGAGAGCCCAGTCGGCAGTGCTTCCGCTCAGCTCGGAGTCTTACAGGCAAGAGAGAATGTGGAGTACAGTACAGCATAGTCTGACTCCACGAAGTATAGTATACAGTATAGTATGCGCTTAGAGTACATACGCGAGACATGTGCACTATGCTCGCGTTCGCTTGAGCTTGTCTCGTTGAATGATATCGTCGTTAACCAGTAGATGGCGCGACGAGTACCTCTTATAATTACGACTGTATAAATTCACATATTACAACAGTGTTTCGCTACAACTACTACTGCTATATCGTCCGCGAATCCGATGACCATTGCCCCTTGGGGTAGTGGTAGGTGTAGTACTCCATCGTACATGCTGTTCCAAAGCGGTGGACCAAGTACTGAACCTTGGGGGACGCCTCCTGTGACTTTATAGGACTTAGTGCCGTTCTCAGTATCATACAGCAAGATTCTGTCCTTTAGGTAGTCGGACATTATCCTTCTTATGTACAAAGGTACATCTTTCCTTCGGAGTGCCTCGTGTATTTTGCTCCATTTAGCCGAGTTGAACGCATTTTTTACGTCCAGTGTAGCAATAGCGCAGTACTCCTTTTTGCCTCCTTTCCATCTTGTTCCCTCCACCGCTTTTTGGGCAGTGTGAATCGCTAGGCTAACTGCGTCCAGTGTAGAGCGTTGCCTCCGGAATCCGTACTGGTGTTCTGAAAGTCCTTCTGATGTTTCTATAGCTTGATCCATTCTTACGCAGATTATACGTTCTAGGATCTTGCCCGGGGTGTCCAGCATGCAGAGTGGTCTGTATGACGTAGCGTCGTCAGGTGCCTTCTTTCCCTTTGGCAATAGCACTAGGCGCTGTTTCTTCCAGTTAGTGGGAAATATCCCTTCCTCGATACATGTGTTGTACAAGTCTACGAAGGTCTCCAGGTGTGCGTGTATAGTATGCTTCAGTGCAATATTGGGTATGCCATCCAGCCCCGGAGCCTTGTTGTTTCCTACTCTTTTGCAGGCCATTTTCAGCTCCTCCGTCGTTATCTTGGGGATATCTTCCTGGTTTGTTCATGCTTCAGTAACACCTGTCTCATCCCATTGTCCGGGGAACAGTGTAGTCACGACCCGGTTTAAGAATCCCGGGCACTTGGGAGGGGGTACACGACCTCCCTTAATTTTCGTCATAACAATTTTATATGGTCGACCCCAGGGGTCCCGTTCGTCTTCGTCCTGTAGCTCCTTTAAGCAACGCAGCTTATTGTCGCGTATTGCCTTTTTCAGCTTACGTTTAGCCTCCTTCACTTCCTGGTCGCAAGCGTCCACTACTTCCTGGCCTCTTCCAGTTCTGTAGAGTTTTTTCCTAGCTCGCTGTTCCCGTCTCCTAGTCTGATGGCATTCACTACGGGCCGTAGCAATATCATCGTTCCACCAGTATACTGGCGGCCGTCTATTATTTGCCACTCTTCGAGGCATAGCGGCGTCGCAGGCTCGGGCAATGTTTTCCATCATCTGTTCTGCCTTGTTGTTCGCCGTTCCAGACAGTTGCAGTTCCTCTAGTGATAACAGGAACATTTCCTTATCATAATTCTTTGTTTTCCAGCCGACTCTATTGGTCGTTGTACTCGCACTGGATCCCTGCTTTGGTTTACCTACCTCCATTATTATGGCTTGGTGGTCACTATGTGTGTAGTGTTCACTCACCCTCCACGAGCTAACTGAACCGGTAAGACCGCTGCTAACAAACGTTAGATCTACAATAGACCCTGTTTCTCTTCTTCTAAAGGTGTGAGTGCACCCTTGGTTGACGAGGACCAAGTCCAGGAGAGCGAATGCTTCAAGGAGCACCCGTCCTCTTTGATTTGTCCTTAGGATGCCCCACTCTACAGCCCAGGCATTGAAGTCGCCTGCGATCAGTACCGGTTTTCTTCCTGTCGCATCTTGTACAAGCCGGTCTAGCAGTTGTTGAAACTGCTCGATTGGTGCGTTGGGAGGGGCGTAACAGCTGTAAATATGTACGCCTGCTACCTTCACGCGCACAAATCCTTCTTCGCGGGCCATCATTCTGCTTTGGAAAGCAGCGTTACCGCATGCCCAGATCGCTGCCTTGCCAGTAGTGTCCGTATCCCACGTTGGTTCGTCTAGGTCCCTGTATTGTTCGCATACAATTGCTACGTCAACTTCTGTCTCGCGGACATACTGATTTAGTAGGTCTTGTGCTGTCTCACAGCGATTTAAGTTTAACTGCACTAGTTGCATTTTCTTCGTTTTACAATTATTCAGGCTTCTACTGCAGCACGGTAAGCTGGGCATGCGTAGCTACCAGCTGCATGGTCTTTATTTCCCCCTGTGTCTCCTTCTTTGCAGAGTACACAGTTGGGTTTATTCTTACACTCCTTCGCTTTGTGCCCGTCTATTCCACACTTATAGCAGAGCCCACTCCTATCTTCAGTTACTGTGCAGTTTCTGCCGATATGGCCAAAACCGAGGCACTTGTAGCATCTAAGTGGGCTTGCGTTTTTTACCACTTTCCTTATTCTGCAGACAACCCAGCCGATTTTAATTTTCTGCTTGGCTATCATCTTTCGTGCCATCTTTACTGGTATTTGAATGATGACAGTCTGCGTGTCGCTATATGCTTTCCGCAGTGACTTTACCACCGTCTCATTTACCATTGATAGATCATCACCTGGTGACTCTCTGCGTAGTGCTTCTACTACGTCCTCCTTGCAGGTTAGTACATCCAGATCTTTTATCTCGAAGGCCACTAAGTCTTTCAGTGTCCTTATTTTAGTATCCTCTCCAAGCATTTCTTTCACAGCTTGTCAAAATTGCAACGTCTTTCCTTCCGCCTTGTGCGTTGGATTTCCAGCAACAAGTCTCCGGTTGCTGTCCTGCGTATCCTATTGATACTATCACCAAGCATCGTCAGTTTGGGCTCCGCTTTCATCTTCCTTAAGATGTCGGCATACGACGTTCCGTCCTCAGCCTTTATGACGAGGGCCTCCGGCCGGGTTGGTCTTGCCCGTGGTGGCTTGCGTTTCTTGCCGCCTTTTGGATCTCCATTTGCGCTGCCTCCCTTTCCGGCTTCTTTTTCTATTTTCTTCCTGGTCTTCTTCGTTTCCACCTTTTGCCATGCCGTCGTTATCCCTGACAGGGTTTCTGGCAGCTGTGGCGTGTCGGCAGTTGTCGTCTCCTGTCGGTACTGCAACCTCTTTTCCTCATCTTTCTTCTTTTTAGAGGAAATCTCTTGTTCAGGTGACCGCTCCTTTCTCTTCTTCATACTGCTGGGTGTGAGCGGGCTCTGTGGCTGGGCAAGCGTTAGCGGCGGCCTGGCGCTCGTCTTGGCCTGTAGCATCAGTCTAAAACTCTCCATTATTTTTCTCGTTCCTTTCCTTGCACTGGTAAAGCGTTTCATGGTCGACTGCACCTGCTTCAGGTCCCTTTTCACGCACTTGTGGAAATTGTGTGCAGTGAACGCAACTCCGTAGGCGCTTTCTAGGCGTTCCTCGATGGCATCCAGCAGCTTTTGCTCGGTACTTGCTGCTGCCTGGATTCTATCCCAGGTATCGAGCATTCTCCTGTCTTCGTCGCCAAGTTTTTCCAGACTGTTGTTATTGTCTGGTTTCTGAGTGAATGACCCAGTTAACCCCTTATGAATTTGGCTCGCCTTATTAGCCATGGGGCCAGCGGCCTCTGAGTGAGTTTGGATTGTGTATACACTACTTTGCCATCCTAGTGCGTACCTTTCCGAATCCTCTTGTATCCTTCCTTCAGGTTCGTTTTGATTCTCCATGTTGTAAACATTTTCTTCATCCTGGCATGTGTCCGACCACCCGGATCCCCCCGTGTATGGGGGCAGCTGACATGGCCCCAACACATGACTGAAGGCGGTGCCAGACTGGGTACATCATACCAGGGTATAGTGCGCGATGTCGCACTAGCCCACCTCTGCTCTCTCGAGCCTCTCACCCCGAACGAAAGTGGTTGGCTCTCTGGAGAGTTTCTGGCGGACGTCACACGGCACCACACACTCGCTCGAGCCATTTGGCCGGTACTAGCTAGGTAACCGGCCGCCCGTCTTACCGTCAGCAGAAGCCAACGATGCACCGCACGGCAAATACGGCGGCCTGTTGGTCCGCGAAGCATATTTTATTTCTGCTGTACCCTCCGACACGTTTAGAAGGCCTTCACGTGCCGATGAGCATTCCCCTATCCGCCACCTTGGGGACGCGCCACATACGGGGTTACAGGCTCCCCGCGCGGACACGTGTGTGTGTGTGTGTGTGTGTGTGTGTGTACACACGTCTGATGCGTGGTGTCTGGAGCGGACAGTGCAGTGCTATTATACATGTGCGTGGTCAGCCTCTGGAGCATGCGGATGAAATCAGTGCTTTTGCCTTTGAATCGTAGCTTGGAAAAATGACTACTCTTTTGAGATCTCCAAAGCACTTAATTTCTCAACACGCGAAGAGATTATTTGAACAAGAGCAGTATTCAGTAAAAGATATCAAGATTCCGAAAGAAATAGAAATTTTGATTGAAAGAAAGAAGAAAATTAATAAAATCAATTACAAAGGAACGAGTCTTTTGAATCACCTTATCCGCTTTTGAATTGATTTTATAATCATTAACTTTAATTAATCTCAAAATTAATTTTCCAAAAAATAATTTTCTAACACTAATTTAATAACAGTTCAGTTTTTTTTTTACAAATTTGAATATATGACTTTAATGTGTAACTTAATTTACTTTTGTGATTTCAAGGTTAAGGATCCGTTGGCCAACGGATCGCTAATGTAGTACGGGAATTTGTAGTATGTTAAACCAACGGTTGGACGAACAGTTGGCTAAGGGATTTCTTATTTCGTGACGAAGTTAACAGAATTTTAAACCAACGGTTGGTTGAACCGTTGGCAAACTCGTTGCGATTTGCCGAACGGATGCTAAACCGTTGGTTAACATTTTTACCAGGGTAGTACCTTTGTTAATACTCTTTGAAATTCTCTAGGTGAGTTAATTAATCCAAACGGTAGTACTTTGAATTCAAATCTTATGTCTGACTCTTTCATTCTTATTTGATGGAAGCCTGATACCATATCGATCGTTGTAAAATATTTGTGTTTCCCATAGAATCGAATATCTCTGTTATATTCGGTAATAAATATGGATCTGGTATTGTTTTAGCATTTAGCTTTCTATAGTCAATTACTAATCTCCATTTCTTTTTTCCGTCCTTTGTTAAACCCTTTTTTGGTACAACCCACGCTGGAGCGTTGAATGCACTCGTCGAAGATCTAACCAATTCATTTATTATTAATTTTTTTGTTTCACTGATAGCTATTTGTTTTAACGTATATGGTAGTGGAAATTGTTTCACGTAAACTGGAGTTTCGTCTGCTAAGTTTATCTCATGCTCTTCGACGTTACACATCCCTAATTTATCTCCATCTAGCCAGCATATATCTTCGTTACATAATAATAAATCTTCAATAAATTTTCTTTTCTTTTTTCTCGATAAATGATTTAAATTTATCGTGTTTAATAATAGATTTTTCCTCTCTTTTTTACTTAATTTTTCCACTTCTTCAAGACTCTTTCCGCTTTGTGAAGTTAAATATATGGAGCCACAATGTAAAGTCTCTTCCTCTTTTGGCAGTGGTAATCCTGAGATTCCCATAAACGTATCTGGCATATCTTCGATATCAAACGTAAGAAAATTTGTTTCGTTTGTATGACGTAAATATTTTTCATCTCCTTCGAAATCTACATTATCCTTGAGTGTTTTTACAAATGTCGGAAAATTTTGAATGCAATACTCTTCGGTGTCTTCTTTTTCTGTACTTTCAAGAGTTTCATTAATATTTCCCATAAACTGTTGAATATTTGACTTTGAATCGTGAATAAACTCTGTAAGTTTTACATTGCTCCAATTGCTCGGCTGTGCTCCTTCCGAAATTTCTTTCACGAAATCTGGTGAGTCGCCAGTGTATTCTGAGTCATTTTTGCTTTCTGAAATTCCGTTTTTTATATTATCTTGGATTTTTTCTACTATATCTAATACTTTTTCTAAATCTTGTTGTACTGCAATGTTTTCTCCTGTGGTTTCTTGAGTACTTGCCTCTTTTCCACTCTCTTTAGCTATGATGCTAGTATTTATTAGGTTTGTATACATTGTAGATTTCAACTCGATTTTTTCATTATTTATTTCTAAATATCCTTTATCTAATCTCAATTTTTGTTGCAATAAAACCTTTATTCCAATGATTCCATCGTACGGGATGGCAAATGTCTCTGGAGCTACGTGAAAATCAAAATATATTCCGTTTATTGGCAATTTTATCGATCCCAGAGTACGTATAGCATTTTCTGTTATTCCTAATATTAATATTTGTTCGTCATTATTTATTTGATCAATTGATATATTTTGTTTTTTAATAATGTTTAGTTGTGCACCACTATCTACTAACAATTTATTTATTTTCTTTGATTGTTGATCTTCTACTTCTATATATTGTAGTAAATTTTCGAGTTTTAAAACATATGTTTGTAATATACTTTCTATTTTACTGTCAACCTTTTTGTCTATGTTCTCTTTATCTTGCGTATGATTAGTAATTTTATCGTTGGTTATTTGTAGTGGGAACGCTTTGTTTTCGTTTTCCCTTCCTAGGCGTTCCCTCCAGGAAGAGTGTTGTAGTTTTCCTGTTTTTTTTTGTTTCTATAGCATTTCTCTACTGTATGATTCGTATTTTCGCAAATTGAGCAGAATTCTTCTTGCTCTCTTTGTAGGCAGTTAATCTTCTCGCAATTATCTATTTTGTGTCCTGCTTTGCTGCAGTACTGGCAAAAATCTTGTTTGGATTTTCCTCGATTTTCTTAACGCCGATTGAATTTTTATACATTCGCTGACTATGTGGGCCTGGCGTTTTTGCAGTATTTGTCGGCGTAAATTTCCCTTGGATTAATTCTGTTGTTGTAAATTTATTACCCGTTATTTTGAATGTGTTTGTTGTTTTAGTTTGCTTCCTTCAGAGAGGAAGCTTTGTAATAGCTACATTTTCAGTTTGGCTTATTATATGTTATTGATATATTTGGAGGGTGTTTGGAGTAACGAATATGACTATCGTTTTTAGTAAATGCGTGAGCGGATGGCTTGTTGGTGTTTGGGTGTGTGTGTGTGTATGTGTGTATGTGTGTGTATGTGGTGTGATGTGTGTGTTGTGTAGTGTGTGTGTGTTTTGTGTGTGTGTGTGTGTGTGTGTGTGTGTGTGTGTGTGTGTGTGGTGTGTACAGCCATGATTCGTTGGAGACCCAATCGCGCACGGACACAGCGTAATAAATTTGACATGCCAGTATCCTTTCTTTCTATAAATTTAGGGTCATTATTTTGATTTTATGATTCTGACCATTTTATCGGCCATAATGATGGCATTTTTCTATTTTTGACAAGAATATTATTTGCTTTTGGCTGTCTCCTCAAGAGGAAGGAACTGTTGTATAGTAAGATTTCAGTTCTTGGTGAATAACTTCGTGGCAAAACGCATTGTGAGGATTTTGGAGGTTACGAATATACTTTTTAGATGAATGTCCCGTGGAATGGGCGTGTGTGTGTGTGTAGTGATGTGTGTGTGTGTAGTTAGCGCTATACCGCTATGACATTTGAAAGCGATGGCGACGTGATTCGTAATAATTTGACATGCATATTTTTTTCGTAATTCTGAATTAGGTCATTTTTTATTTTATGATTTGAGCATGTTGTATGCCATATTTGGCCATTTTTCTATTTTGAAAAAAGTTTTCTTGCTTTTTTATAAGTGCTAGTATTTACTGACGAATATAATTCGAACACATAGTGTATCTAAAGAACATCATTTTTTTACGTTTTCTTCCCGAAAGATTGTCCTAGATTGACTGATCTGTATTTGGTTTTAATGATATAAAGGTAATTTTGGAATAATAAACATATATAACAAAAATAAATAGTTACATATGTTATTTGAAGAAATTCTGACAATCAAAAAACAACGAAATATCTACTAGTTGTAAAATTTAAGGCAATTTTTGGCGACTAGTTATTGTGAGATAAAATCAAAACAGAAAAATGTTGTTTTTTATGTCGTACGATCCGGGAGTAAAAGAGTTTAAATTCGAGTGTGAAATTTAGGAAAAGATTGTTTTTGATACTTCGGGCTAGGTTTTTTTGGTAGCCTTAAAGCGTTTTAGTTTAAAATACGAATGATTGAGATTACAAATTACTCTCAATTCAACCCTGTATAAACTCTGTGTGAGAACTGAACTTATTTTTTTGTTAACCATATAGTTTGAAGGTAAGTTAAAGCTTAGTATAAGCTTGTTGGAGTTTTCATTGGGTATTTCAAGGAGTTTCACGAGGAGCTTTAATCTTATGTGGATAATCCATCCGTTACCCCCGGTGCATGGATACAGCAAAGCCTCCCCTCGAGGAGTGGTATTCCCTAACCTATCGCGCTTTATTTTTTGTTTGTGGTTAGTATCGACTACGTACGAATATTTAAATTAGAGAATGAGTTGATTGTCCATGTATTATTTCACCTAGAGAGTATGGAGGGAAGCTAAGGCCAAAGGCTTGGCAGCGGTTGATAATGAATCATGATTTATAACAATCATAATTCAACATAGTGTATCTAAAAGAACTAAAAGTTGTCTTTTTTTCCCGGCAAGATTTTCTTTAGGACTGACTGATCTGTTCATTTTACATGATCGTAAAAGGTAAATTCTTTGATATAGATATATACTTCAAACATAAATAGTTAATGTTTGAAAAGAACTTACATGACAATAAAAAGCACACAATCTGATAAAGTTGTAAAATTTTAAGGGAATTTTGGGAGCTAGTTGTGTTGAGGATAAAAATCAAAAACTAGAAAAAATGTTTTATGTCGAGAATAGGGAGTAAAAGGTTTCAACATGGTTGAAATTTTAGGAAAAGTTGATGCTTTGATGCACCGTTCGGCTAGGGATTCTTTTTAAGTAGCTTATAGAATACTTTTAGGTTTAAAACAATATTAAGATTCAAAATACTTCAACTCTCACCCTGTATGACTATACTACTGTTGACTGACTTACTTATTTTTGTTACCATAGATAATGTGGATATTTAAGAGCATTGTATATTTTTTTGCAGAAGCTCTTTATAGGTATTTTATAAATGTCCGTGGCAGACATGGGTATTGTCTGTGTGTGTGTGCTGTGTGCGGCGTGCTGTAATATAGATTTAAAAAACAATATAAAACGGAAATAAGGAGGAAGCTAAGCAAAGACTTGCACGGTTGTTAATTTATGTAAGAAATTTGGCTGTGTGACCCGTTTCTTCGCATATCTGACATTTAAACTGTTGTTTTGCTTTATACTCTGCCACAAGAATTTTTACTTGTTCGCATTCTGCTTCTTCGTGTCCGGTTGTTTCACAAATTGTACATACTCTAAAATATGGTCTTCCTTCGCCTGTTTTACAATACTTTATCGTATGTCCCTTCTTGTTACATTTTTTGCAAACGACATCTGGGCAGTTTTGTATTGTATGACCATTAATATCGCAATATTCACATTTTTCGATATTATTCATGCTTATGTTTGCACATCTATTCGGGTTATGACCCGTTTCCTTACATTTCCAGCATATCTCATAATTGCTGATATAAGGAGATGGCCCAACATCATACCCCATTTCCTGGCAGTATTGGCAGTGGTTATTTTGCTTCTTGTTGAATCGACATGCGTTTATCGAATGCCCTGGCTGACTGCTTAATTTACAGATCAGTTTGATTTTATTTTTGACATTCATGCAATCAATTATTTGAGAAATGGTCTGCTCCTTTGCAGTAGACGCAAGCGGCAGATCGGCAGAAAAGAGCTTCGTGTTGGAAGTCTCTACATATTTGGCATGTCAGCACCTTTTGTGGTTCTGTTTCTGCTTTTCGTTCGTAGTCTTCGTATATATTATTTACAATGCCCTTGTTTATGTCTTTTCTTTTTCTTATGTCGCTTTCTATTTCTATAGCTGCTTTTGAAATGTCCTCTACAGTGTTTTCTTGTCCTAATTCATATTTAATTTCTGATTTGAGGCCTTTTTTATATTTCTTCGCGGCTTTTGCGTTTAATTCCGTCTCAAACCTTGTCATTTCATTTTGCGATGGTCCTTCCAAGTTTTTCAATTCTTTTATTTTAAAAACTATTTTTCTTAGCCTGTTTGTGTATTGCACTACTGTCTTCTACGCATTTTCGTGAATAGCTCGTGAATATCGTCGTCGATTGAGTACAGCGTTCTCACTCCTGTTATTAAATCATCTATTGTTTTTATACTGTTACCGCCAAGGGCTTCTTCTGCTTCCCCTGTCATTCTCACTTTTAGCAGACTTGTGAGATTTGCCTCGTCTATGGGGTCTATAAGACTTCTAACCTGCTTCAATTTTTTTATGTATTCCGTTGCTGTCATATTTTTTCCGTTGTATTCTGGGGCGTAGTTTACAACATCCTTTAGATTTAATTTTATTCGCCTTGCTGGTTCTGCTGGGGGAGCCATGTTTATGCTTGCTCCTCTTTGCTCTGGATTTCTTTCGTTATTATCGAGTTGGTTTGTGGCGGCTTGGATTTCTTCAGAATGATTCTCGTTATAGTTGCTGATCTGCTTGTTATCAGTTATCTCTTGTATGTTGCTAATTTCTTCGCTGATTCGTTTTCCGAAGTCTTATTAGGGCCTTATCTTCGTCTACGCTTGTGTTTGTCGAAAAACTTGCCGAAGGCTCGTCGTATTTTAGTAGGTGTTGCTGCGGATCTTTTGCTGTTCCTACTACGAGGCTTTGTTCTGCTAGAAATCCTCCTATGTCTGAATATCGTTCGCCTTTTTCAAATTCGAACGTTTGCCCTAAAAATGAGTCGTTGCCTGATTGAAAGAATGATAGGTTAGTTTGAAAAGTTGTCTTGTCCGCTGTTCGGTGTTTATCTGTAGACTTTCTTGATTTTTTTGTTGATTTGCCACTTCTTTTATTTTGCTCTTCTGCTCTTGTTTGTTTGTTGTTCCTTTGGTTTTCTCTTCAAATTTTGTTTCAATGGTCCCCATTGTTGTGTTTACGATTTTTTGTTTTGTGCTCGTATTCTGTAGTTCTTTACTGTCTGTCTCTTCTTTCTTTTGTATTCTAACTTGTTTTGGGGGTGTCCGTTGTACTTTTGCACTCTTCCTAAACACCTGTTCTTCAAGTGGCCCAGATAATAAACTGCTTCTTGAATTTGGGTTTCGTTGAACGTATTGTCTAGTGATTCTTACGTTATCTGAAGTTTTCTTTTCTATATTTGCTTTGTCACTCATTTGAAAATTTCATTATTAAATTAGCATTATAGTTCAGTTATTTGATTACGACCCATTTAGTCTTGTATATTTTTGTCCGTGACCTACTTATTTTCCGCGATCGTTTACGCTTTGCTCGACTTCCGCGACTTTGCTGATGTCTGCAGATTCCGTAGATCACTTACCGTGCCGCGAGTAGCTATTGAAATTTGACGCGCTGCGTTTTATCGTGACATATGTTTTACTGCTTGTTCTTTTAATCTTATCCTCACTTGATACTTGACTATTTTAGACATGCAAACAGATATTAAATGCCTGTACGAATCGTAGATGAATATATTTCCGTAACTTGTAACTATTTACGATTTTTTTGTATACTTGCATTAATTTTTAGATGTTTTTAAGAAGCTGTTACGCGTTTTTTTTTTATTGAGTTCATAGATATACGTTGTTTTGAAAGTATTATAAAATTATTATTATAATATTCTATTCAATAATTATATTCTCTGTCTGGTTTGTTTCAATCTCCGTGTTTTTGTTAGTCTTATCTTTATTTATTTCAATTTGAGCGCAATTTAATAAATCGTCGAATTTTTGTCCTATTACGCGTTGAAATTCCGAAATTTCCGTCTCGTTATTTTCCTGAACTACTCTTTTTGTTTCTGAAATTGCATTGAAATTATAAATTTGTAGGTTTATACTTTTTCATCATACGTGCATGAAAAAGGCCACTTTCCATGCATGTAAAATGAATGGAAAATCGAGTTTTTCTTTTCTGGAAAAAATTTTTTGAAATTTTTTAAAATTTTCAAAATTTTCAAAATTTCAATACAAATTTGTTTTACTTTGAAAAGTCCTCGAATTTCCCATTCCTTCCATATGCATGATAAGTGGCCTATTCGCACACTTATCATAAAAAGTACGGTGTGCAACAAGGGGGGAGTGGCATTTTCAGACTCGTGCTCAAAACATCACCCACGCTAGAAAAAGCCAATTTTTCCCCCTAGTCATAATTCTTCTTTCGTTTAGTAATTTTCGTAGGAATATCTTTCTTCCGCCTCTCTTCTTTTTAACTAGTGTTGGCTTTTTTTGACACTTTTCGCTATTCATTTAAATTTAATGTGCGTTCAATGGGTTGAGTGACCGCTATGTAAGCAGGTCTAAGGATGAGCTTGCTTTCCAGCAAACTGTAGGAATGATTAGAATGGCCGCTCTTTAAAGCGGTCGTAGGATAAGCCGCTACTAAGCGTGGCGTTGCGCCGCCGAAAAGCTACGCCGATTTTGAATCCACGCCGAGTGTAACTTGACACCTCCTTTGTATTGAGTGCCACGTTCTTTTATATAAATGACTCTGTTTTGTTCTAATAAATATATGTATAATAATAATCTAGGGAACTTCGTGCAATATTATAATAAGAAATTAATTCTACAAATATTGGCAAGAGAGAGAGAGAGAGAAAATCGAGCTTGACTGTGACCGATAGATCTCGGTGAGACCTCCAATTTTTGTTAGGTGGCTATCCCTACCAACAATAGTTATTCTATTTTTATTTTCGAGCCTATCGGCCTGCCACTGTACAGTGACCAAAGACGGACTGGTCAGGTCTGGGCCTTAACAATCAATCTGGATTTATCTCTCTTTGTGTTTAAATACGGAACTATTATGAATATTATTTGAGATCTTACCTTGATTTCTTGCAAGTGATAACCAGTCAACCTTTGGCAGTGGAAATAGACTTTGCTTTTCTTTAAATCTTATAATTGATAAATGAATTCACTCTTAAATTCCTTTGGTCCAACTGTTTATTTTTAAAATGTATAACAATGAAATTTATGGGACTAGTGATTCTCAATAAACTAATAATTATAATTCTTTGTGGTAATTTAAATTCTGATTCAACTCTGTACAAATATCTATGATTAAATCTCTGAATATAAATCTGGTCAATCTAACTGTCCGCTCGGCAGCTCGGTAAGACACGGAGTGGTTCAGTAGGGTGGCTTGGGGACGCTCGGAAGTCTTCTGGACCTCCCACCCTATCCCCAAGCTCACTTGCCCTCCGCTGCGTCACAGCGTCGGCGGGGAAGGTGTTTAGGTCAGCGAGATTCTAAGCCACTTGATACTTTTGTGGCCTTGAGTCTCGCTCTACCTTTTTGCCATGTGGAACTTTCTCGAAGGAATATTATTTAGAATATTCCACCCGGAAAGTTGTCACATAACAATAATAATATTATATATTCACAAGTATTGGAAGATTTTTACATGAATGATGAAATATAAGATTCTAATATTATGTAGATTAATTATTGGTGTTATGAGAAGAAATATACATATGCATCCTCTTATTACAGTATCATCTTAAGCATATATAAATAGTTATAAAATAGTGTATCAAGATTTCAATGCTAAAATAGCGAAGCGATTAAAAATACCTTATTTCGTAAACTACAATGTTCTGTAACTTAACTTAAAAGGCCTATTAGATTGACATACTGTACAGGGCTCTTTTTTTCGTAGTTTCAAGCACCCTTAAAAAATTTAGGCAGGATCTGTAGAGAGAGAGAGAGAGAGGGGCAGACAGAGAGAGAGAGAGAGAGAGAGAGAGAGAGAGAGAGACAGAGGCAGACAGAGAGAGCGAGACAGAGAGAGAGAGAGGGAGAGGGAGAGACAGAGACAGAGAGAAAGAGAGAGAGAGAGAGAGAGAAAGAGAGAGAGAGAGAGAGAGAGAGAGAGAGAGAGAGAGAGAGAGGATGGAAGGTAAGAAGCATCGAGAACTCAAACTCTGCATATTGCGAGTCAGTCCAGCTAAAAGAGGGTTGCCATGGCAACACTCGCCGCCCGTCGTTCCCTTTCTCTTCTTCTCTTTGTGTTGCTTCCGCTGAACAGTCAGTCGGGCCGTAGTGCTTGAGCAGACTAGACTATCTATAGTCTAGACTATCTAGAGTCTGCCATAACTTCGACTACTATTTCTTGTATCAAACAGATGTGAGAACATACTGTTTTATTTTAATATATATTTGCTCCTAGAGAGCGTTATTATTGGTTAACTAGAAGTGTTACGATTTAACCTTTCTCCTTCCGCATTAAAGACGCCCACAAAGTCCAGTATTGTTGTTACTAGACTCTAAATAACAACTATTTTACCTTTATTAGAAATGAAATTGCATCACAAGTTTAGATGAGTTAGAATTATTGGTTTATGCTAATGTAATTTTTTCTTTACAGGATTATAAGGAAAAATTAAAAAAGATTTGTACCGTGCGAGCAGAAGTGAAATCTCATATCTCTAACCTTCCGGATTTGACTCAACTTCCGGACGTAACAGGTGGATTGGCACCATTACCTTCAGCTGGTGATTTGTTCTCCTTACACCATTAAATGCTGTTTAACTATCAATATTTCCAACAGAAACTTTATTTAAAAAGTTTAATATCTTTGCTATGTTGGTTACAAGAAAATGAATCATTCTTTTTTCATTTCCTGTTAGAATCAAGACTATTATTAACGAAAATAAACAAATATATATATTTTAATAAATTAAAGATAAATTTAATTGGGTTAGAAACAATTAATTTATAACCTTTATTTATATTTAGTTCTTAAATTTGATTGATAACCTAATTTATATTTTTATTTAAATAACTTCAACAAAATTATGTACGTATACCGCTATATTTCTGTAACAACTCTGTCAATGTCCGTATGTAATTTTGCCCACTAGTTTTGCTTCCTTCCTAATTCCTTGTAATAGTAATTTTAATTACAAGGAAGCCTTGTAATAGTAATTTTTGGAGTTTGTGTAAAAACATGTGGAAAGTGTGTTTTGATGAATTTTTAGTCGAAAAATGTTGTTTTTAGAAAATGTCCGTACGGATGTATGTGTGTGTGTGTGTGTGTGTGTGTGCGTATGTATCCGCCTGTTTCTCAGCTTCTACTTGGTGGATTTTAACCCACCAAGTCTCATTTTCTTTGTTTTTGCTAGAAGATAGTGGGACGAAAGTCCGTTTTTACAATTTATATACGCCTTTTTTTTTATAGTGATTTTTTAGTTTTGAGATTTCAGTTTTTGCCAACAAAGTTATCGGAAAAGTTAATAAAAGTAAATTGCTTAATATGTACCTGAAAGAGAATAAAATTGCCTATGTTTTTACCGTGAAAAATCTATATTATCGTTCGTCGTTCTTATATTATACACCATACAGTGCAATTTTTTTAAATCGTTATAACTCAAAAACTAAATAGCGAATCATTCTAAAAAAATATATGATTATTGAAGGTAATTAGAACTATATACCACTTAAATTTTAAGTCATTTCATGGGGCAGATCCTGAGAAAAACATCAAAAACTGAAAAAAATCGTTTTTCTACGTGACGCGATAACTGGAGTAAAAAGGCAATAATCAAGTTCAAATTTTGGATTTAGTTAGCATTATATAGCACAATGATCCCTTTCTTTGGGATTTTTATAAAACCAGTTAGTTTCAAAGATATTGAGCTTCAAACTTTTGTTTTTTCACCCTGTATACTATGAGTCGTTTTTTCTACGTGATGCGATAACTGGAGTAAAAAGGCAATAATCAATTTAAAATTTTGGATTTAGTTAGCATTATATAGCACCTTTATCTCTTTCTTTGGGTTGTTTATGATACCAGTTAGTTTTAAAGATATTAAGCTTCAAAATTTTGTTTTCTTACCCTGTATACTCTATATAACTGAAAACTGTATCGCTTCGATCTCAGTTTCCATTAATGGATTTTAATCTATACTTAGACTCGTTTTTTGCTGTTTTTGTTTTATTAATTCGTTAAAAATAAGATTTTCAGTTACGCATGTGCGTATATTCATGGCGATTTTTCGATCACTGGTGATTTTAGATACGTTCCGCGAACTATATCCTTATCATTATATCTCGGAAACTAAATTTTGAACTTTTCGTTAAAACATCATGATTATCGGCTAGTTTTTTTCTGTTTTTTGTTTTATTAAATCGTTAAAAACAATATTTTCAGTTACGCATTGATTATGTAATATAATTATTTCGAAATAATTTTATCCATCAAACGAAAAAGCATAAAAACTTTATAGAATTATATATGAAGTAAAAACAATTTAGATATTAAAGCGATACATAAGGTTGAAGGAAGCTACGTGCCAAAGAATTGGCAGCGGTTTTTTTTTTATAGCCTGTTTTCAATTTTTCTAAAACTATTTTTTGCGTTTTTTTTTTATTTTATCATCTTATTATTACAATCAATTCAGCTTTACGCATTTAATAGAGAATACAATTCACTACTTGTTTTTGTTTGGTCTTCATTCTTTTGATAGAGCTAACCCGATGTACAAGGTAGCAGCAAGAGAGAGAGAGAGAGAGAGAGAGAGTCGTCTGTCCCACCGATTCGATGTGCGTGGTGTTGCCACTCCAAACAGGATAAACAAACGTTGGTCCAGTTAGAGTAGCGATAAACACCGTTGCACTGCCAGCGAGAGGGACTTTGCGTGCGACAAAAAGACGAGATAGTATCGTTGCGTATCCTTAAGCGAGCACACATGCGCAGCGCTGAGAAAGAGCTTCATGCGCGTGAACTGATATAAGGTCGCCTGAACTGATATAAGGTATTCACCTGGCGCGCTGCTAAGGAAGGTTGATTGGACATCTTCGCAATCCAGTCCCAAAGACAGTATCAGCGCGCGCTGACGTTCACTCACTAGGCATTCCCTCTACTGAAAAAGACAAATGACCATCAGCTGATTATTAGCTAATAATGAGTTAATAATCTGCTAATAATTTAGACCCTTTATTCTTTTTATTCTTTAAAATAATTGACATCCATAAAATTCACATAATGAGGGCCTACATACAAAATCAAATTATTTTTTTTCTTAATCGTATTAAAACAAAAAAATTTTGTAATTATGTAAAATAATAATTTTGGAGTTCACAGTCAGTTTTGGTGTTATTATCCGCATGATAGTACCCATGAAGGTCCTCATTATATGAATTTTATAGATATTAATTATTTTAAGCAACTAAGAACAAAAAGAATTAAGGATACAATTTTTACGACGATTATCACCTGATAATCAGCTGATTAATTATCATTATCGAGCTGTTTTATATAAACGTTGCGACGTGGTGCCTCCCAGCACCGAGCACACAACTCAGTAGTAAGTAAGATGTTATAGCGAGACACAACAAATGACGTCATCACTGGCGCATCCTTAGCTTATCATGTAAAAAAACCATTAAGATAAGAGAAGGTATCATGTTTATACAAAGAAGTAATTAACATTATCTTTATTACTTGTTAACAAATAAGGATAATGTTAATTACTTATATGTATAAAGAAACATAATATGATATCTCGTCTTAATGGTTTGTTTCCATGATAAGATAAGAAGTCGCCAGTGATGACGTCATGTGTTCTGTCTCGCTATACCGTCTTGGTAAAAATATCTTTATATTTTTATTATAAACCATTTAACGTGTAATGTCCCATGTTTAGTAAGTGTGCATGCTAGTATATAGGAGTACACATGAGTGGATATATGCATGTATGAATAAATGATTATGAATGGTTATGACTAACGCCTGCGTTACTGCAATCCGATACGCAGATAATATATATCCAGTCGATCGAAACTGTGCATCTGATTGCTACATAGTATACCGAGCGCCGAAAATCAGAGCGAGTGTCTTGACCTCTGTGTTAGCACTCCTCGCGCGCGAACCAGAACTGTAAAGCGTACGCGTCAATCCTTAGTGTGGCGAATGCTGATTGGATTACCGTGATCTTTCCTACCTTAATTGCACAACTGCATGCATCGGCATTAAAAACCCCGGAGCCAATCCACACAGTGCCTTTTCACGTATACTCTTCCTACCGGCAACTGGACCTGGTGATTGAATACGTGTAATGGTCCTCAACTTGCTGGTCCTGGTGTTGTAATAATGATCATAATATAAATCAAAAAATTAATTATTCAGCAAGCCAAGTTCATTATCTAAACTGGATCACAAGTGTGAATCCAGATAAAATAAAAATAAAAAGATTTTATTTTATTATATTTTTATAAATTTATCAAAAAAGTGATTTTATATAAATAATGATATTAATTATAATTTAAATAATAATAGAAAGTATAATAATAGTGATAGGTCCGGAATGGTAGGTAATGGATGTTTAACACAAGAAATGAGAATTCTCATTTATCATAAATATAATGTGTGTATTGAATAGTCCATTAAACAAAAATAGAACAAGTATTTAAATGTTACTTCGCATATACAAACTATTCTATTTTGATAATTTTTAAGATTACGCATAAATTTTAATATAATGATATTTATGATTATATTTCTGAAATGTGACAAATATATTTCATAAGTGTTTTCTGTTTTATCGGTATCTCAAGTGTTATGTAAGAATTTAATAGTGCATTAACCAGTACGCATGAATTGCAGTGACTAATTAACATGAGTGTCTACGACTAGTGACTAGATACCTGCTTCGCATTGCCTTTTATAGCCGAGTTACAGAGCGCTCACTTGAGCCGCCGAAATTATTCACGGTTTGTTAAGTGACGAAGTTTCTTGGTCTAACAAAACGAGGACCAAAAATAATTCATATAAAAAAGGCCTAGAAACTTCGACGCTTAACAAACGAGAAAGGAATGTACCCGAAACCAAAACAACTTCTCCTCCCTCGGCTGAAGTGCGCGTGCATAGCCGACGCTGCAGTTTAGCCGTTGACCGTAGCATAGGTCCATAAGGCTTAATGCTAAGACAAAGAACGCGGCTAGGCTGAAGTACGAAGAGAGGAGAAGTAAGGACCCTGCGTGGGAGAAAGCTACAACGCTCTCTCATTATTGTCACCTCCCCTTTACTTCACTACAGTGTGTGCGCTCCTCGAGACAGGACGCTTTTTTTAATCTGTACGTTTACTCGAGTGCAACTTTCAATCTCATTCTTTTTATTGAGTGCCATTTCAAACTAAATTTAATTTTTGAGTCTAAGTTTGAATAAATCATTTTGGAAGCGCATTTTGAGTTTTGAAATATAAATTATTACCACCACAATTTTGGGTTAACAAAGAGAAAACGTTTCGAAGAGATCAATCTATCCTATACATCTTTTCTCTCCTTGGAAGAGAGCACCATCCGAGGGTTATATCCATTGGTGTTGGAATCTCAACGAGAAGGTCGAATTTGGAGGTTTCCCGAACATCAATAAAGTAAGTTTCTTAAAATAAATGTTTCATTCAATACCACTTTAAAGTAACGAATTCAAACAGTTTCGCCGCGACACTCGGATTGACTGAGATCACCCGTATGGGAGATTTAGCGGGCACCCGTGTTTAGTAAGTTTTGTATTGTTAGTTTGGTGAACTCGCGTTTACCCTAACAAAACTGGGGGCTTGTCCGGGATCCTGCTCTGCTTTTGTCGACCGCGGAACTGTTTGAATTTTTATGATCTAGCCTAATATTTCGTGTAAATGTGTGAGTGAACAAAATAAAATCAGTGCCGCGGAAAATACTATCTCTTATGGTGATTTTAAAATTTATCGCAAATGCCGAAACAGTGTAATTAAAGAAAAAATATACCGGAGGCTAAATAGAGTCAGTTTAAAAAAAAAAGGAATTTTCAGAATCGTGCATCAAACCAGTGTGGAGAAACGCGCGTGCAAAAGTCGTAAGTGCGAAACAAAGGATAGATACGCGCGCAAGCACACAAAAACGCCGCGTTATTATTACGATTATGCATCGTGTCAGACGCGCAAGAATGATCGAATAATTTAATCGTGTTTTTTCTTACATAAACGTTTCATACAATATTAAATTGTTCGTTTCTTTCATGTCAACATTTTCACTATAATTATACAAGTAGTTTGATGTGTTTTGAACAAATTTATACCGAATCACAAAATTTTCGCACACGCTTATTTTTATGGTTTTTCAATGAAAACTGCAAAATATAATATATAATATAACATATTATAATACGTTTTGACGACCGACAACAAAAGTAGTAGGGGCTGCACTGCTAGTGCGCCACACGGGTCCTGCGCCACCGAATACCGACCGATGGTAACAGGGATCTGCTTTTTTTATTATCACTGTTTTAACCATGATGATCACTGTTTTACCCGCTTACCCATAATGAGCTCTGTTTTACCTGATGGAATTTTTTATCATCACTGTTTTACCCATGATGGTCACCCATGATGAGCGCTGTTTTACCCGATGGAACCGGATGGGGCAGCCCGCATCCAGATGCAGGATCCCGATGGGGCCAGTACGTAGAGTGGGGAGCATGGGATAAGCACTGAAAAGCGTGAGTGTGGGGGAGACCGCTTGCTAAATAAGTACATGCGGAGGAAGAGGGATAGATATATGAAAGTAGATGATATAGATAGGTAGCAAATGAAAAGATTTGTTTAAAGTTTTATGTTTTTCAATTTATTCATATATATATGTATATATATATATATATATGTATGTAAAGATACAAAAAATCCTTATGATAAATTACAGTATAAAAAATCGCAAAAATCATTATGATAAATATAATAAAGCTACAAGACTGTTTTATTTCAAATTATCATCTTTTTTAAATAATTATTTCTACAATTTAAATAAATTCTATTAAGTTATTACCAAGATGTTTTAAATAAACATCACGGTTCCTCATCTCTTCCTCCAGCTTCTTAAGTATAGTAGTATCTTCTATCAGCAATTTGCTGACTCGTGTTGGTAAAAATATATCAAAGCTGTTGTCCAGCTCCATAACCATTTTTACGCCAAATTTAGTTTGTACCTTCTTGATCCTCGTCACTCTGTACTGCTTGATTTCTAAATCAGTCAGCTTCTTCGTAGGCAGGAATGGTGAAGTTTTTGCCACAGCGTTTAGCGACTCCATCCTGTAAAAGTAATGAAACAATATATATATATATATATATATATATATATATATATATAAGCTTATTATATTTTTTATATATTAGTTATAAGAATATATTATACTCGCATAATAAATTATCCTTCCAAAGTTGACGTTGTTGTATCAGAATCAGATGAGGAATAATATTCCTCAAAGAAATCAAGTGGGCAGATAAAATCTCGCCGTATAACGCGGAGCCACCTGTTTATTGCGTAAACGTTTTGAACTGCACAATTCTCCTTCGAGTCAGGAAGGTGATGTGCACACACCACAGGAGTTTGAAATCCTGGTGTCTTTAAGGATGGACAGCCAAGATTTTCTAGGTTACGGACGTCCGGGAAATATGGTTGCAGCCACTCGATTTTCTGCGCACCTTTTACCCAAACAATCACGTTTCGGTGATAAGTCTAGAAGGCTGGAGCAAACTTCAGCTACTTTGTAATATGGAAGATCACCGTCACTCCAATTCAATCCATGAAACGAGTATTTAAGCCATAGATTGGTACTCTTGAGGTCACTCGGCAAGTCGTACCAAGAGTGCGGTGGTTGAAACGTTGCTAGTTGAGCTACTGCTGCTGCCTCATTGGGATCAATGTAGGCCAACTCCTTGATTATAAATTCACCGTTTTGTCCCTTGAATCCCCGGATATCAACAATTAAATCCATGCGTCTGCAGACGTATTTTCGTTCAAAGCGCACCATGCGCGCGGTGCAGCAGACATAGCTAGATCCTTCAATTTCTTTTTTTCGACTACCCTCTCTCTCGTACCTTTAAATGCGTTTCCCATAGTCCCCACTCGGGCGTCTGCAGACGTATGTACCCGATTCTCTATAGCGCGCGCAGTGCAGCAGCTTGAGATTTTTCGACTACCCTCTCTCCCATACTTGTAAATGCATTTCCCATAGTCCCCACTCTGGTGTGTTGCATCGATTTTCTACAGCCTACACGCTGCAGCAGCTAGATCCTCGGATTTTTCCTCTACCCTCTCTCTCGTACTTTTTAATGCGTTTCCCATAGTCCCCACTCTAGTGTATTGCGTCGATTTTCTACAGCCTGCGCGGTGCAGCCGAAACAGCTAGATCCTTGGATTTTTCTTTGAGCACGTGCAGCTACCCTCTCTCGTACTTTTAAATGTGTTTCCCGTAGTCCCTACTCTAGTGTATTTTCACTGCACCGATTTCCTACAGCGTTCGGTGTAGCCAGAGATTCTTTGCAGGACCAAATATTTGTATTATTATTGTAATATTGTAATACATTATGAAAATTACCCCCACTTTTTCAGCTATTATATTATTTAAACCAAATTGCGAACGATATGTATTTCAGTTGTCTAAAGTTGCTTTGCTGCAGGGATTATTATCATTAATTTATTAGTTTAAGTGGAGGAAGCATCTTATAATATAAAGCTGGGACTTTACTTGTATAAGTAACATTAATTTTACTTTAAATTAAAAAAAATTTAAGAAAAAATATCTGTAGAAACGACAGTGCGTTTAAGAATTCTACCCTAGAGTCTCACATTTCTTCAGTTTTACCATCTTTATTATTTCTTATTTTTTTTATTTATTTCAGTTTTTTCATTAGTTTATCAAAATCTTATTCTACTTATAGTAATCTTAAAGCATCAATTTGTGAGCGTTTCAATCGCACTCTGAAAGGCAAGATGTGGAAGTTATTTAGCCTACGTGGTACCTACAAATGGTCAGACATTTTACAAAATTTAACTTTACAGTATAATAATAGTCGACATTAATGAACAATAGGAATGAAACCTGCAGAAGTGAATCGAGACAAAGTTAATCATATACTTGATCGAATTAGAAAGCCAAACATTAATCTGTTTAAAGGAGCTAAATTTAAAGTTGGAGATAAAGTACGCGTAAGCAGAAACAAGGAGGTTTTCGATAAAGGCTATACACCCAATTGGTCAACTGAAGTCTTTACAATAACGCGAGTTTCACCTACAAAGCCCTACACTTATCATCTCAAGGATTATCAAGACAAGCCAATAGCCGGAGGATTCTACGAGGAAGAACTTCTCAAGACGAAATATCCAGATGTCTATTTGATTGAGAAAGTTTTGAAAAAAAGTGGTAATAGAGTTTATGTAAAATGGTTAGGTTTTGACAATACTCACAACAGTTGGATTAATAAGAATGATATGTAAACAAACGCAAATAAATTATGATTAAAAAAACTTTTTTATTGTTCATTTATTTTACATTTCCTTCATTTTTTTCAAAAGTACTGGCATTATAACTACATTTGTTTGCGCAATTCTTCGCCTGAAACGTTCTCGATCACGTGCAGCCTCCTCCCACTTCCCACATCGAGCTTCATGATGAGCAAATTTCCATGTATACATCAAGTGAATGGTGGGCTCTTCCTTGAATCGTACACACTTCTTTTTGTTGATGGAATCAAACGTTTCTAAATTGAATTTTACGTATAACATCTGTATAGTTATAATTTGAACTTACCCATTTTGTTGTATTTTGTAATGTCCCCAGGCAAGTGTATCTGTACTGTTCTCTTGAAGGAATCTTTTATCGTCATAAGGACTAAGAGCAATCTATCTCTGTCTAATGGTCTCGACGTTATGAAGCTTTGATCTTATAGCATACTGCTCTCGTCTCTGAATGCATGAATTTTGTAGACAGTCCAAGTAGTCACTAAATTTAATGGTTTTCTTTACAACTGAAGCCTTAATACCTTAATTTTTTTCATGCAATATATTATACATTTTGCTTCGCAATCCAACAAATTCAGTGAGAATCTGACCATTACACTCATCCTTCATGAGACCGACAATGTTCTTATTAACACGTGGAATGTTATATATATTATCTGCAGAATAATCTGAAGTATCGAACATGTGATTATTTCATTACATATCTTCATAAAAATCATCACATTTAATAGCATAGATAAAACTATCAGTATCTGTATACAATAATTTACAATCATTTTTATACACCGGTCGCATATAATTATAATGAAAATCATACATCAGTGTCTTGGAGAGATCAAGAACTGTGAGACCAACATAGATTGGTTTATTCATAAGTATGTCGGTTTGATTTAACTGTATGGCAACTAAATTTTCATTAAATATTGAACTATTGTGAAAGTTTGGCTTTGAAATTTGAGCTTCTACACCATATCTGCCATCATATTTGCTCATAAGTTTGACTGAAACTCTTTTTCTTACATTTTCCATAGTCTTGCCAAATACTGCATTATTCATCAACTTGAAAAAATTCTTTTCAAATTCATTTTTTGCTACTGCTCTCATACTAGTGTTCAAATCAATGTATGATTTGAGCCATGGAGACTGCTTGAATCTTAGAATTTTATGTATTCTAATGAGTCGAAGACCATTTGAGAGAGCCTGTTTTAGAGCCACATAGTGAATAACATAATTTCGTTTAGGATGAAGTGTAGCTAAAAGTTTTTCTTGCTTAGAACCCCGAGGTTTTGTATGTTCTGGACAAAACGGTAAGTCATTATGCTCATCATGTATTTCGCTAGGATAATCTAAATCAACCTCTAATATATAACCATGAGAAGCATCTGATGCGATGGAAAATAAATCGAAATTTTCAATATTTTCAAGCCACTCAAATTCATCATATGGAAGACATTGTGAAAGTCCGAATCCATACAAATTATTCGCATCTAAATAAATTAAATATTCATTTTCTTTATCTTTATCATATTTTTCAAGCATATACTTATGATTGGCTGCCGCATACCGATTTGAACATTGACTTAAACCACCTCGGATTCCACGCTCTATAAAAAGTACCATATCAATATCTGTTAAAAGTTTTAATTGTACACCTGTATGTTTGAGCATTGCATCCCAGGAAAAGCCTGGAGTAGTATAATAGTGAGCAGGGTCGAGACATAGACTTGCAAACTCTGGTCACGAAAATTTTCAAAAATATCTGCTAGTAGCAAGACGCCAGTTTTCATGTAGAGATCAGAATATTCACCAAGTTTTTTAACATTAAATGTTTTCCACACATTTTGTGCATGCTCATAATCTCTATCAGATATATGTGAATCATTAAGCATACTAAAAAAAGCCTCTTTTTCGGGTAATTCACATTCTTCTAGCTTGTCCCATGAGCTTATATACTCATAAGGTAAAACACCTTTTCTCGTTAATAGATCAACTTGTTCTCTGCTATGATGATTAAACTCTTTATTAACAATTTTATAGTCCTGTAGATATGATGCCAATTTTTCTAGAGAAGAAGGCATGAACCGAAATGAATCTAAAAATCTAAATTTAATTTTACTATTCTCTACATGTTTTGTAAATGAAATATATTTTTCCTTTGTTCGAGGTAGTAGATCAATCTGTCCTGGAAAATGATTTGATATATCAGATATAATAAAGTGAGCGTCATAGCCACTTAAATTATGAAACACCACTGGTACTATTTTTGAATCTTGATAGTTTAGATTACATGTAGTATGTGCAGGTCCTCGATATTTTCCAGTAAGATGACAGTGATCGCGTACCTTGACATCATTATTTAAACTTTTTTTACAAATATGACACGTTTTTGAATTATAATAATCTGTTATTTCAGCTTGAGATAGAACTGGCATAGGTAAAGGATTCGCATATAAAGCACTTATTTTTTCTTCTATATTTTTTAACTGTTCAGCAAACCATCTTGGAGCTTCATGACCTCTATAAAAATCATATTTCGATAAGGAGTCATTATAGCTGCATTTAAGATAGTATCTTATACTATAAATTTCATGACATTGTACTGGTCGAGTGTTAGTTTCCACATCTTGTCTTATTGGTTTTAATAAACATTCACAGTCTGCATATATTATAAACGGTAACTTTTCGTTATAGCAATGATTTTTGAACCTTATAACATTATTATCTTCACTGGGAAGTCTAATTCTACAATTATTTAACTTTTTACAGTATTCTTCATGTCTCGCTAAATTATCTTCTTTGAAAAAATAATTTAAACATCTATCACATACAAATAGTTTTTTATTCTGTTTGCTTAAATCATTACTAACAAAGCAATAGCGCGATAGCTGTTTTATGTATACACAATGTGATTGAGTTGTTAATTCATCACTTTTACCATCTAAATTATCATTCATGAGTAAAAGAAGATTTATATGATTACTCTTTTTACATTATGTCAAATAGAGAGGTACAATAATTTTATTGTCTAAGCCAAACACATTTATTGAGATTGTAGTATTTTGTTTCTCGAAATTTGGTATTTTTTTCAATGATACAGGAAATTCAATACCTTTCATATTAAAGGTGTTTTTATATTTAATGTAATTACTCACTCTATTAGGATGATTTTTACGGTCAACAGGATGTAATGCTGATAAAATTGCCCATACGAAGCATTTGTTATCATGATTTTGAACATTGATGCATGCTTTTCTTTTCACTATAAATGCTGGTAAGGGTATGTAAGAGCTGCCAGTACGCATTGGATTGAATTTGTTTATATTTATCTGTAAATTTTCAATCGAATGCAGAGTAACGTGATGTATAAGCTTTACCGCATCCACTGCTTAAGGCGAGTAAAGCTTTTCAAGCATTCGGTAGGTGGCGCTACTGAGCTAGACGTTTGAATAGTATGTAGAATCTGCTTTCTACAGATATTTTTTCTTAAAATTTTTTTAATTTAAAGTAAAGTTAATTTTAATTATACAAATAAAGTCCCAGCTTTATATTATAAGATGCTTCCTCCAATTACACTAATAAATTAATGATAATAATCCGTGCAGCAAGACAACTTTAGACAACTGAAATAACTATCGTTCGCAATTTGGTTTAAATAATGTAATAGCTGAAAAAGTAGGGGTAATTTTCATAATGTATAACAAATATTTGGTCCTGCAAAGAATCTCTGGCTACACCGAACGCTGTAGGAAATCGGTGCAGTGAAAATACACTAGAGTAGGGACTACGGGAAACACATTTAAAAGTACGAGAGAGGGTAGCTGCACGTGCTCAAAGAAAAATCCAAGGATCTAGCTGTTTCGGCTGCACCGCGCAGGCTGTAGAAAATCGACGCAATACACTAGAGTGGGGACTATGGGAAACGCATTTAAAAGTACGAGAGAGAGGGTAGAGGAAAAATCCGAGGATCTAGCTGCTGCAGCGTGTGGGCTGTAGAAAATCGATGCAACACACCAGAGTAGGGACTATGGGAAATGCATTTACAAGTATGAGAGAGAGGGTAGTCGAAAAATCTCAAGCTGCTGCACTGCGCGCGCTATAGAGAATCGGGTACATACGTCTGCAGACGCCGGAGTGGGGACTATGGGAAACGCATTTAACCGTATGAGAGAGAGGGTAGCTGATGCCGTCCGAAGAAACACGAAAAGAGACATTTTACATCGCAAGCGTGAATGAATTGATCTTGAGAAGCTTTTTTAGTGGAAGAGGTGCAAATTTCGAGTATATTCAAGCAGTCCTCTGCTCTGCATTTCTACACATTTTCGAGTGTACTCAAGCAGTATACTGTGCTCTGCTTAAGTTGAGAAAGCTTGCTGTAGCATTTGTAAGTATATTTTAAATATTTTATTATTTTACATATAAATTTATTCTTAATAATAAATAATATTTTCATAGATAAAATGGATTTAATTGTTGATATCCGGGGATTCAAGGGACAAAACGGTGAATTTATAATCAAGGAGTTGGCCTACATTGATCCCAATGAGGCAGCAGCAGTAGCTCAACTAGCAACGTTTCAACCACCGCACTCTTGGTACGACTTGCCGAGTGACCTCAAGAGTACCAATCTATGGCTTAAATACTCGTTTCATGGATTGAATTGGAGTGACGGTGATCTTCCATATTACAAAGTAGCTGAAGTTTGCTCCAGCCTTCTAGACTTATCACCGAAACGTGATTGTTTGGGTAAAAGGTGCGCAGAAAATCGAGTGGCTGCAACCATATTTCCCGGACGTCCGTAACCTAGAAAATCTTGGCTGACCATCCTTAAAGACACCAGGATTTCAAACTCCTGTGGTGTGTGCACATCACCTTCCTGACTCGAAGGAGAATTGTGCAGTTCAAAACGTTTACGCAATAAACAGGTGGCTCCGATAAACTGCGGCGCGCTTGGAATTCGGGACCTGCGTAAACAACGTTCGTTTCGCTCGGAAAATGTCCTCTCGCGCTCGGCGAAAACTACGCAGCAATTTATAGCTGAATAAATTGTGTTTTACAGTAATAATTCACCACGTAACGTTAGGCGCCATATTATAACCGGTGTC
>CM053171.1:29590485-29611701 GCA_012977825.3 Pteromalus puparum
ACTTTTCTTTGGGCTTGATCCTGCATGTATACGCAGAATGCGGTCACCTCCAAAAATCGCTAAAACGGTTTTTTGGCTGTAACTCGAATTATAGGCATTCTACAAAAAAAAATTAAATAGAAAGTTGTAAATATTAAAAAATACAACTTTTTCTATTGAATGAAATCATGAAAATGCATATAGCTCGAGTTACAGCCCAAAATCGATTTTTTACAGCTAAAATACAATTATTTGCCATAAAACTTTGCGGATTTACGTTTTACATTAAAATGTTAAATACAAAATTTGTAGATATTTTTTGAATCACAACTTTTTACCGTGGAAAACATTTTTTCTTACACTATTTAACAAACAACAACCCTAGAACGGTTTTTTAGGCAGGAAAACGCGGTACGTAAATACGGCTATGCCAATTAATAAAATCTTCTGTTATAAACAATATCCTCTTCAAAATATAATTTTTGCTGCAACTGCCTGGCATTGTGTTTCATTTTTTACCTAAAAAAAAAGATACAATTAAACGAAGAAACCTCTGTGTACCTTAATATTTTTACAGGAAAAACATTTATGATTTTTCTTTATGCACGTGCATTCTGCAAAAATATGAAATTCCATAAATGACATGAATCATTGTAATTTAATTATGAAACATATCTGATACCTGAAATGTTACAAACTAACGATTGATCCTATAGTTACTGATATAGGCATATAACCGGTATCCCTGATGATCTACGGGCTCCCATCCAAGCAGAGCCATGATATCTCCAGTTGTTAGTATGAACTTAAACACTGAAAAACAAAAGAAATCATATGTAAAGACTCATGATCAACAAAAAGCAATTATTCAACTCACTGATCTCACCTGATAAACAAACAGCTCATCCGTCAATAGAGAAGCGATCATGCGGAGTCTTGATTGAGAGCTTTCTTCCCAATTCCGAAGTAGTTAATTTATGGCTCAGATATTGCAAATGATACCAATATTCTTTATATTGATTAGTCTCGGTGCAATTGACAGATAGACTAATATATGTTACATCCCTATTTACATAATCTTACGGAATAATAATTGTTTTTTTTAATCATATTTAAAGTAAATTTTGTCGCGATAAAAGAATACATATCAAAATTATGAATGAATATTCCAAAATCAACAATATTGAAAATTATGAGTTAAAAACTAAAATAAATAAAAAACATTCGAGTTACGCATGGCGAACACATTTTTTAATTGTATACAAAATAGATACAAAATTAATTTTTTTTCATCGTTTTTTTTTTTTTTTTTTTTTATATATATTAGATAACAAACGTCAGACAGCGAGAGTGCAGCGCCGATACTGGCAGGTACTTATTGCGAGCGCGAAGCGCGAGCGACGGGGCTTGGGCGCTTGGCGAGCGCGTAGCGCGAGCGTCGGGGGGCCTGGCGAGCGCGAAGCGCGAGCGTCAACGGTCGTGCCTTATGCGCAAAACGCGAAGCGCGAGCGTTTTGCGTGCCTTGCATCGCGAAGCGATGCAAGGCGGCAAGCCACATAGCGGCCGAAGGCCGCATTGTGGCGCGCTAGTTTATAATGATATGATTTATACAATATATTCAACAATAGTGTATCTAAAAGAACATAAATTTGTCTACTTTTTCCCGCAAGATTTTCTAGATTGACGGATCTGTTCATTTTTTATGATATAAAAAGTAATTTTTCGAAAAACATATATATCTCAAAAAATAAATAGTTAAATGTTTTGAAAAAATGTATGACAATAAAAAACAACGATATCTACTAGTTGTACAAATTTTAAGCAATTTTGGCGACGAGTTTTTGAGATAAAAATCAATAACTAAAAAAAATGGTTTTTCTATGTCGTACGATTACGTGAGTAAAAAGGTTTAAATTGAGTTGAAATTTTAGGAAAAGATTGATCTTTTGATCACTTCGGCTAGGTTCTTTTTGTAGCTTATGAAACCTTTTAGTTTAAAAGATATTAAGATTCAAATTCTTCCACTCTCACCCTGTATACTCTGTGTGACTGAACATTATTATTTTTGTTAAACCATATAATTTGATAATTAAAGCTTAGATGTTTGAGAGTTTTCATGGTTTTATAAAAATCCGTGCAGATGGTTTTGTCTGTGTGGTGTTTGTGGTGTGTGCGTGCGTGCTGCATGTGCGTAACGTATACTGTTATAGAATCTGGACAGCGTACTGTGACTCGAATCGAATAAGATTCGTGCATATATGTTTTCTGATTCTGATTCGAGTAAATTTCTTTAGATTAAACTATTTATGACCATTTCATGCCATTTCGATTTTTTGAAAAAATAATTTGTGCTTTTTATTAGAAATGATTATACAATATATTCAACAATATGTACTAAAAGACCTGGCTACCGTCTAAAGAGAGCGTCAGGGCTTCAGTGCCCGAGCGATCCCGGCGAGACCTCTCTCCCAAGGAGCTATGGAATACCAGAAAATATTAGCGAGGGTCTAAAGGCGACTGGCGGAGTACTGAAATGAGCTTTTAAATTTTAATAGGCGATTATGGGAATATAGAAAACAACGTCAAGGGTCTGAAAGGGGCTGTGGGTATGTAGAAATCTATTGCAAAGGTCAAAAAGGCGACTGTGCGAATACAGAAAACGATTACGATGGTCGAAAATGCGACTGTGGGAGTGCTGTAATGAGCTTTAAAATTTTAAAAGGCGATTATGGGAGTATAGAAAACAACGTCAAGGGTCTGAAAGGCGGCTGTGGGTATGTAGAAATCGTGAAAAATAATTAATCAAAAAAATGAAGCCACCCGCAATTTTGTAATTTGCAGTTGTTAATGTTATTAACGATTCCGCAATTACTGGTATTTTTTTTATTACGATATATGTAAGTTATTTTAGGAGTTCACGGAGCTCTATCCTTTTGATATCCAACTTAACCCCCACTCCCCTGATACCCCTCCCCTACAAGTGTCTTCCTAACCTATCCTTTTAGTATCGAATAGTAGCGAATATTTAAATCAAAGAATGAGTTGATTGTCCCATGTAATTATCTTCCACTAGCAGAATAGGAGGAAGCTAAGTGCCAATGACTTGGCAGCGGTTTTTCAATTAAACGATTATTAACAAAGATGTAGAAAGTTGAAATGTATGACGTCACTGATTCGGACTGTATATAGTATATATATATATATATATATATATATATCTTCCGATTCAGTGACGTCACACGATATTTCAACCCGCTGTACCTTTGTCAATAATCGTTTGATTGAAAAAAGAAAAAATACGTATCTATTATTTTTCGATATTCCACATGACGGACCTAATAGATTTTTTCATGCAAGTTTCCCATTAACCTGTGACCAGCACTGGCGGGAGTTTCCCGAATTTAAAATTTCAATTAACGGTATGTGTACTTTTGCATGGGGTAATCGGTTTGTTTCCTTCTTACACAACAATGAACATACATTTCTATTCAAAGATTTGATACAAATACATGAAACAGACTATAATAATCCCCTTAAATTTTAAAGATACAAATCACATTCATATTTATACAGAACAACATTGGTAGAAACGTAAGCCAACCATTTACCATTGTAAAGCCAATTGGACAATGTTGGTCAATGATTTACAAACGCTTGGATACAAAATCGTCACGCAATGAATGAAAGCCTTGCGTTATAACTAGCTATGCTATATACGTGAGAATATTCACATGTAACAACGCGTGCAAACATCAAATAAAAGAAGGAAGGTTCAAGTCCAAAAGATACAAAATCTTCACGCAATGAATGAAAGCCTTGGCTTATGGATAGCTTATCCAGGTCTTGAAGAAGAGGAGCACTCTGTTATTTACTAGCATTCCAGCTTTTAATACACAGATGTAAGTTGTGCTTGAAGATTATGAGCCTGTCACCTGGGACTCCGGCCGACGATGTCTAGGTATCTGGCAGAGAAAAAACCAAAATCTCGGTAACGCGCTTCGTGGCGTTCGATGTAAAGATAGATGTAAGTTGTGCTTAAAGATGATGAACTCTCGAAAAAATATGCCTTGTGCTTGAAAAATGTTAACCTAAAATTCTATAATTATAAAACTGAATGACATAAGAGTAGATAAGCTATGTCGCTACGGAGCCATGTCACTACGGGGCCACCACGTGACGGCCCCGTAGCCCCATTAGAAAAGCTATGTCGCTACGGGGCCATTACGGGGCCACTACGGCCTGATAGTGGCTACGGGGCCGCCAGGTGGCCCGCTATTACACGGCCCGGTGGTTCGCTATTACCATGCGCGCCGAGTTTCATAAGTCTCCGCTAGATGGCGGTGCCCGCCGAAAATCCCCGACGTTCTTGGCGCTGCTCTCCGACGCTGTCATTGGTTCGGCGCTGCTCTCCCAAAAGTTTCAATAGAGCTGCAGTTGCGCTGAGAAGCTCATTCTACACGGAGCAGTCAACAGCGGCAGACGACGCAACTATGGATTGGAAGACTGCTTCTGTATTTTCTATATTCATTCTTTTCGAATATTTTTCATATTTCAAAACAGTACTTTTCAGGACTTGAAAGAAAATGTAAATTTTGAAACAAACTATCTTACCTCTCTCGAGATTTTCCAACGTAACAAACTATTGTCTCTATGCTTAAACAGCTTTTTGCAAAGCTATCAAATATGAACGAAGGAAAAACTTTTGGTATACTTGCATAAGCAGCTTCCTAAAATCTCCGCTAGATGGCAGACCATCGAAGCTCTCATTGTTTCGGCGCTGGCGGCTTGACGCCCGCTCTCATTGGCTCGCTACTCTCCCAAAAGTTTTAAAAGAGCTGCAGTTGTGCAGAGTAGCTCTTTCTACACGAAGCAGTCGACAACAGCGAAGGGCCGAATGACTACTACTCCTACTGAGCCAAAGGCGAGCTATTTACTTTCAAACGAGCTACGATGTTTTTAACTTAGAAGCAAAGATGGTTTTTCGATCTGACCTTCGGGGAGCGCGCGCGACAGCCGCGAAGCCGCGTTCGAGAGAAAAGTCACGTGCAGCTAACCGCCAAGCAGTATGAGAGTGACGCGGCGTTGCGCGTCGAGTAGACCTGAGCCAGCCAAGGCCATGAGCAGTGCCCGCCGAAAGATCGTCAATCCAAGCTCTTTTTTTCAATCAGCCTTTTTCAGGTCTCTAAATATTTTAAACGTACGATTGACTATGACCTCGAGAACAGTTCTAGAACGAACGTATGACTTTCCCCTCGCCAGTTACGAGCAAAATAGATGGCAGATGGCAGATCATCGGCAATTCGTTCGGCGCTGCTCTGACTGCAGCTATAAAATATCGCAAACGTCGATGAGAAACATCAGTCGATGTTCATCTACCAAGCAGCAAAAATGGAATCTTCAACTATCTCTCAAGCCAGCTCCAGTCAGTAGACGAGTGATCTACCGGTGTGCCGGGATCTGAAGGAGACCGGTACACCGGTACTCCTTGACTCACTAGCTTGTCAGCCAGGCAAACTCTCACGGACTTCAGATAAGATAAGATAAGATAAGATAAGCTAAACCCCGAAGCTGGACGCATCAAATCTCGACCTAGTCGACCCTTCACACCGGAAGCACGAGAACCTTTTGCGGAGACTCCACGGGTTCCAAAAAAGCAGAAGCGTCGAACGCCAATCGTCAATACGCCTCGGGATGAAGAGATTATCTGGAGACCGAGAGAGTCTAACGATGGTCGAAAGATCATTCTTATCGAGCCAACGAAGACAGCACTTAGAAGTCGCAGTAGAGAGCGTAGTCGAGAATTGGCGAAGCTCACACGCAAGCCACGCCAACCAAAAAAAAATAGATGAGCATTGACAAAAAAAAAAAACAAAAAAAAAACAATTGGCCCTTTTCAGGGCCACCAAATATTGTTAACGTATAACATACTATTTTTTTACATAAATGTTTCCCCTTCCACAAAAAATAAGAAGTCTGAAACAAGACAGTTGTTCAATATCCCCACTCTTTTTTATCATCCGCTCATTGGCTCGGTGTAGTTGCGCCGCAGCGTATAAAAGACTGTGCAATCTCTGGAAAAACATAAGTCGAACGACAACAGCGAAGACGCGAGTTCCAAAACCTTCAGATTCTCCAAGAGCCCGTCCTCGTAAAGACCAGGATGAGGCTCGAAGATGGCTCATTCCGAATATCCCGCAAGGGTTTCCAATAAGACCACATTCGCCAATCATCACTGCTTCTTGAACCGGGACGAGGAAAGTACAGTCACCGCCAAACTCGTGTTACTCGCCAACAAGGTCGTCCTCTACAACGTCGTCTACAACGTTGTCGTTTATAAGCTCATTGTGGTTGACACACTTGCCGTTCATCGCTGCTTCTTGGCTTGGAACGAGTGATGTAGAGTCTCCGCCGCCGAGTTCTATATACTACTCATCCGAAAGCAGCTTCTCAACGTCAGAAACCTCGTCATCGTCGACAAATAATTCTTGTTCATAACCTTAAAACCAATCAGCCCTTTTCAGGGCTCCAAATAAATTTTACGTAGAAAAAAGCTATTCCCCCCACTCTTCTTACTTGTTCTTACTTAAGAGACGCGATCATCCGACTGGCATTTACTCTGCTTTCGACTGTGAACCTCTTAACAGCAACATGAATACAGCGACTTTCGTTTCTCTGCTGCAAGTCGTAGAAGTTGTGCTACAGGTGATGAGTCAAGAACTCAACCAATCTGTGCAGCCTAGCGATGAGGTGAGAAGACAGAACGCTCAACTGGCGATTCAGTTATTAAATTTGAGAGCTACTTTACAAGCCAGAATAAATGAGAACACTTTACCAAGAAATCCCATGCAAGAGGTTATACTACAGATGATGAATATGTGTGCTTCACTGGACTTGTATTTCAGGCGTCAGTAAACTCTCTTTCTAACATATACTTTTTTCAATCAGCCCTTTTCAGGGCTACCATATAAAATATGAACGTAGAACTAAAACTGTCATTTGCTCTCGAGAATTCTATCAGCTTACAGCAGATTGTCTCAGAGTGTGATATTTGCTTTGACCTTGAGATTTTAAAAAGTAATAATGGATAAAAATGGATATTCCGGAGCTGGAAGGCCATGGATACGAAATTTAACAAGGCCTGTGAAAATTCCTACAAATCCTCGCAAGCCTCCTTCCCGACAAATGGATGCAAAGACTTTGAGAAAGGTAGAGGTAGTACCGTTATCCCCTCAAACCCACGATCTTTGGCTTATTGAATAATGTTTAACTCGCGCATGTCCCCCCACCACAATCGCGCATCCGCCATCTTGAAATATAATGTATAAAAGCAGCGCCGCGAATGCGAAAAAATCATTATATCCTCAACTTTCAAAAGAACAACAACTACAGCAGCAATGGAGTTCGTCGTGGATATACAAGGCTTCCAAAGTCTCACAAATGACTTCATCGTGAAGGAGTTGTCCGTGATCGAAGTGAGCGAAGGCGCTAAACCTTCTACTTTTCTTTTTGGACCTCCTAACTGCTGTCACGGCCACATCGTAGCAGAGTATCGCCCTCAGAACATTTGGCTCTCCAACTATTTCCACGGCATCCCATGGTTGGATGGAAGTACTCCATACAGGCAGTTCGAAGACGTACTCGATGATGCCATTGAAGGAAGCTACAAGGTCTATGTTAAGGGAGTCGACAAGGCGAAGTGGATTAAAAACTACGTTTGGCAGACAGTAGTGGATTTGGAGGATTATGGGTGCCCATCGCTCAATGAACTCCGTGATGGAATCGAACCAGAATCCTTCAACCATCCGTTGACGCACTATCCTGTCTGCGCCAAGCAAACGGACGAAGAGTTACACGCATGGCTCTTAAAATATTGGATATAATCTTATGTATACTTAATAAAAATATAATAAAATATAATGAAAAAAATGTCGTTTTAACGACAAAAGTGAGTTTCAAAACATAAGGAACATATCGTTTGCGCACCTTTCTTGCGCAGCTTTCTCAGCGCTATAAAAAGAGCGCCGCGAGCAAGTAGAGCTCATTATTTTCGTAGCTCTTGCAGAAGAAACATCACGATGATACGCACATGTGCAGACTTAGCTGTCCTCCCAGGAGCCGGTACTCTCGACTACGTTGTAGATGTACAAGGATTCAAGCCCGACGGTCACTTCGTTCACAAGGAGCTAGCTATAGCGACTCTCAGTATGCCTCTAACTGTCTACCTCTTCAAACCGCCATTCCACTGGGTGACCTTGAGCTCCGAACGAAAGCGAGAGAACAGCTATATCGAGAGACATCTGACTGGAATCCTCTGGGCATCGGGCGAGATCGAATAATACGAAATTACGAATATTCTCAACGATGCGTTGGTAAGGGCCAAGAGGATCTACGTCAAGGGTTTCGAGAAGAAGAAGTGGTTGGAAGAGAGGTTATCTATGAGTAATGTGAAGGTCATCGATATGGATGTCTTAGGCTGTCCAGGGCTTAAGAATTTTCCTAAAAATGGCAAATGTGAAAATCACCCTCTGCTCCCGGAATCTCGCTGCGCAATGAAAAATGTGAACGTACTGAGATTCTGGCTGCATACCTATAGCGACGTCTTTGGAAAAGACATTTGCTATTAACCCCTCCCTCCCTCATGCCTATAAAAGAAGCTGCTCTGGCTTATATCCTCACAGACTATCCGCAACTCTCACAGAGTGAAGATCCAAGCAGCAGTATGTACGAATACGTTATCGACGTTCAAGGCTTTAAAAGCCCTTACAATAGCTATGTATTCAAGGAGTTGGCTGTAATGGCGTTGGTTGACAATACGCAGCCAAAGGTGTACACTTTTGAGCCACCGCATTACTGGAATATCTTACCCGAGGAGTTTAAGTGTGAGAATCGTTGGATCGAGATAAATTATCTCGGTATAGCTTGGAGTTCTGGCGACATTCCCCACGACAAGACCATGGAGACTGTGAGAAACGCTGTCGCTGGAGCTGATCGAGTATACGTCAAGGACGTCTATAAGAAGATGTTCATTCAGAATAAAGTACACATCTTTATGGAGGTCGTGGATATGGCGACTCTGGGCTGTCTACCACTGCGCCAATTGCCAAAGATGAACAGCGTTCCTTGTGAAAACCATTCTCTTCTGCCCGATAGATCGGTCTGTGCTGTTCAAAATGTTCAGATTCTCAAGGACTGGTTGGATAATTATTTCTTTCAACTCAATGACAAAAATAATGTATCAAATATATATAACTAATTAATAAAAATGAAAACTGTCGTTTTCACAACAAAAAAAAAATATAACGTTGAGCAAACATTTTGTGCGCATGCGCGACTCTCGAGCGTCGCTATTTAAGGGATCGCGAGCGAGTGCGGGTATTCAGTCTTGAAGCTCTTCTTGAAGCAGAAAGAATACACACACATCATGGTTTCTACGGAACCCTACACCTCAGCTATCTCATACCTCCGACACTGCTGTCAGTCCGTTAAGGCGGGTGACGCAGTTGCCAGCGATATTGAGAATTGGATGAAGATCGCGCAAGCTCGCATCGATTCGCTAACTTTTCTCCAGAGGAGATCGCGGATAGGCGAAATGCGCAAGTACCAATACTTCCATGCTCATTTCCAGAGCATTTGGAGAGTTTTGAAAGGTAGCCTGAAACGAGGAGCAGGTCTAAAGCAGCAGCAGCAGCGAGTCACCTGGGATGACGTGCGTACGGCCTTTCAAAGTCGTATAAGGAGCGGCGTCATCAGCAACGTGCACCACATCGACATCAAGGCCTTCATGGAAGATGCTGCTGCTCTGTTCAAAGAGCATATCGAGCTCGCGTTGACTGAGCACGAGTCCATCAAGGTCAACACCGAGCTTACCACCGAGTACGTCATCCTGAAGAGCGATGGCCAGGAGAGCGAAGCGATTAAGTATTTTAATACGAAATCGCAGTCAATCTTCCGGACTACAGATCTCGATGCATGGTTCTTGATGCATGTTCGTCAGCCCATCGGAGAGATATGGAGGAGTTCCAGGATGAGGGCTCTGGATGGACGCTTCGTTCGATATTACACCTTACGATCAATATCAACAAGCTCAATCCATTGCGTGGCAGCTCCTATATCCCACTTCCTGAGCCCATTGTAAAGAAGTTTGCTTCTATCAATGTACAGAATGACGACGAGCAATGCTTCAGATGGGCTATACTCTCGGCTTTGCATCCTGTACCCCATGGCGCTCATCCTGATAGAGTTGCCAAATACAAGCCCTGTGAGAATGAGCTTGATTTCAAGGGCATTGATTTTCCTGTGTCACCGAAGCAGATCGTCAAGTTTGAAAGGCAGAATAACGTTTCTGTCAATCTGTACATGTTGAAAAAGAATGCGAAGCAGTTCGACGTGACTCCGTGTCACGTCACATCCTCGAAAAAAGATAAACACGTTAATCTTCTCTTTGTGCAAGAGTACTATGAGGACGAGAACGCAGAAGACCATGGCGACGACGACGAGGAAGTTTCCATGAATTTCCATTATGTGTGGATAAAAGATTTATCCAGACTTGTAAGCTCTCAGACGAGTGTTCGCAGATCAAAAAAACACGTTTGCGATCGTTGTCTGCACTATTTCTGGACTGCGTGTGGGACTCAGCGTTCTCGATCTTTCCAAATCGCTAGTATACAGATTCCACTATGACTCCATGAGAAGTCGGTTCGGTGACAACTGTAAGCTGTTGTACACCGACACCGACAGTCTGGTGTACGAGATCGGTGGCCGCGACATCTACGAGGTCATGAAGGAGGATCTCCACGAGTTCGATACGTCGGACTATCTAGAGGACAATCCGTTCGGTATTCCTCGTGCCAACAAGAAGATCGTCGGCCTCATGAAAGACGAATGCAACGGGAAGGTGATGACGGGCTTCGTAGGCTTGCGAAGCAAAATGTACAGCGTCCGTATCCAAGGTCAAGACTCGAACAAGAAGGTTAAGGGTGTTAAGAGCGCTGTCGTGAAGAAGACATTGGCCTACGAGGACTATATACATTGCCTCTTCGAGAAATCTACGATTTCAAGAGAGCAATGTAACATACGCTATCGTCTTCACGTCTTGAGGTCAGAAAAAGAGAAAAAAGTGTCTCTGAGTCCTCACGACGACAAAAGATATCTACGCCAAGGAGAGACAGATACACTTCCTTGGGGCCATTACGGAGTGCTCGATGATGAGATGATTCTTCTCATCGAATAGGCGGAAACAGCGAGTAATTGACTGTTAGATGAGATAGAGGGCGCTAGGAAGAGATCGCGAGATGAGGGCACCAGCAAGAGACCGCGAGTAGAATGGGTTCGAGCCGCCGCCGCTGAAGAGTGAATATAAGCCGGGCAGCTGCCGCGTTAGAATCATTCGCTTAACAGTAACAGTAGCAGCAACAGCTATTCACACACACAACAGTACAAGCAGGAGAAGGAGAATGGATCTAGAGAAACACCAAGTTCGGGATGCGCACTGTAGCCCATCTCGACGAGATATCGCAGGTCTTCTTACCCAGACGCTTCGCCCTGGCCTTCGAGAACGACAAGGCATTCTTGGCTCGAATGGTAGCTGCAGCCGAATCCAACAAGCTGCTCGTCACGAAGAATGGCGACGACATTCAATTTTCTTCTTCTCCTTAATATGTAAAAAAAATGCTGTTTTCACAGCAAAAAAAAAACGTATAAAACGAGGAACAAAGTATTGTCTAAAGAGAGGGGGTAGAGCCTCGCAGCGAATATAAGCCAGGCTAACGCAGGACTAAAATCATTCGCTCAGCAGCAGCAGTAGAAGATGGATCTAGACAAAATGAATCATATCGCCAAAGCTTAAAATCTTCTGCCAACGAAAAAGATCTCGGAGTTAGAACAAGGTTGCTCGTATCTGGCTACTGAACTCAAGATGGTCTGTACTAAGTTTGGGATACAAGCTGTTGTTCATCTCGCCGATACAACGAATATATTCCTACCGTAACGCTACGCCACGGCCTTCCAGAAGGATGATGCGTATTTCTACCGAATGGCAGCTGCATCCAATATCTATAAGCTATTCGTCACGAAGAATGGCGATGATATTGAATTATCTCTTTTGTAATATGTATTAAACAAATAATAATAATAATAAAAAACTATCGTTTTCACGACAAAAACTTAGAAAAAAACAAGGAACAAAATATTTTATACTGTCTGAGATTTATCAATCCACGTGTTGTGAGAATTGTCAAAACCCAACCACTTTACAAATACCTCATTGCCTCGTTTCTTCAAGATTTTTTCAATAAGATAGATGTTAGGATGTGCAGCTTTTGAGAGTTCTGGCTCGTAAAAGCCGCCGGCGATGGGCTCGTCATGAAAATCTTTTCATAGGTCACCGGTTTCGTATGCCTAACTCGACTGATTGTAAATATCTCGGTTGACCAGTTGGCCGTATAACCTTTCCCGTATAACTCGAGTTAACAGCCCAAAATCGATTTTTTACAGCTAAAAAACCAATTAGTTGCCATAAAACTTTTCGGATTTACGTTTTACATAAAAATGTTAAATGTAAAAGTTGTAAACAATTTTAAAATACACTTTTAAAATTGTTTACACATACTACTTTTTACCGTGGCAAAGATATTTTTTAACACTTTTTGACATACAACATTCCTAGAAGGGATTTTTTGATACATAAATTCAATAATAACTTCGCTGCAACATGCCCCATCTGACCCAGTGCGAAAAATGTGTGAGATTCGATATCTCAGCCTGCTCTGAGAAGCCTGACACGTCCCTCTAAACTATGCTATTATAATACATTTTCTAAATGAAACCCGATTACTAAATCAAATCTTGATAAAATCTTGAATCTTCTGTTAACTATCTTTAAAATCCTCTTGAAAATCCTCTTGAGTCCATCCATGTTAAATTGTTTTTTTTTCACCTACAAGAAAAATAGAATTTAATTAATAAAACTAGTTTTTATACACCCAGACAAACAGAACAATATTACAAAATCAAACTCATAAATAATTATTGAGAGATTCAGACCACTGATCTCTGCATACAAATTTGAAACATGGCAGCTTTTAAGTATGAATACCACATGTCTCAGTCACATAATTCACATTTACAAACAGAAGATTATCATCATGAACACTGAAAAGGTATCCGCGAGCCATTAGACATTTGTTTACTGAACTTATCATAGGGGACAAAGCGTTTCAAGTTAAAACATATTAAATATATAATATAAATTCAACATACAGTTCAGGTTTCAGGTTCATATTTCCAAAATTACCTTGTCAGATAGTATAAATCCATATCAAGATTCGTATTAAAATAGTTGAAGTATCCAAGAATGCCAACCAATACTCCAAGACAGCATCAATTCAGTTGCAAGATCGTCTCAAGGTGATCCAATCAGCTGGCAATGCCAAACAGGACTGCCGGATAGTAGAAATAGAGCTCCAGGATCATTCGCAGGTGGTTGAGCCAGCTAGAAACGCCAACCAGCACTTGCAGAAAGTTCAAATGTAATTCTAAGGTTTTCTCCTGGTGATGACATCAGCCAGAGATGCCAAGCAACACGATCAGATACCATAAATCCAGCTCCAGAGTCGTATTGAGGCTGTTGAAGTACCAGGNAGGGCGAGAGAGAGAGAGAGAGAGAGAGAGAGAGAGAGAGAGAGAGAGAGAGAGAGAGAGAGAGAGAGAGAGAACATCCAGTCCAGGGTGATCTTGGGAGGCATCGGTATTACAACTCTAAACTAGCGCGCCACAACGCGGCCTTCGGCCTCTATGTGGCTTGCCGCCTTGCCTCGCGCTTCGCGTTTTGCGCATAAGGCACGACCGCCGACAAAAATTTATACTTTGACTGATTGAACGATTTGAAGTAGACGTATATATTCTCGAATCTAAGCCCATTTGGATGCGTTATGAGAGCAAGCAGACTATTGGTCTTTCCGCAGTTGGATGGTCCGCAAATTACTGCGCGTATGCTATCCGGTAGCAGGGCTCCGTGACGTTTCTTGCATATAGGCAGCTAGAATAGGCTGCTTTTATAGCCGCGCGCATCAGTTATCATTTGACCTTCATGGTGTAATGATCGTATACATCGACAATACAAGTGGTCGTGGTTTGGTGAACAGAGTATTCAACAAAATTCCAGTTGAAATTTATTTACCAGGCTATCAGTACTGCGGACCAGGAACAAAGTTAGCTAAACGTCTAGCTCAAGGAGATCAAGGTATTAATTTACTCTATCAAGCTTGCAAAGAGCACGATATAGCGTACTCGCAGAATCGTGAAAACGTGGAGGCTAGAAATCTGGCTGATAGAGTATTAGCTGACAAAGCTTGGCAGAGAGTTAAGTCGAAAGACGTGAGAATCGGTGAAAAAATGGCCGCTTACGCCGTATCAAAAGTCATGAAAGTAAAATCAAAATTAGGAATGGGTATCAAGAGGAGGCCATCTACGAAGCTGAATGCTATAGTAAAAGCGGCCTCTAAAGCGATGGTTAAGGGTAGGAATAGTCACGAAGTCATTGCATCAGCTTTGAAAGGAGCTCGCGATGCCGTGAGAAAGGCTGGTGGTAATGATAACGTACTCATACCACGAGTCCTACCACTACCCCATAATGTAGGTGGATTCCTTCCACTGCTCATACCTATTTTTGGTGGACTAAGTGCTGCTCTGGCTGGAGGAGTTGCTGGCATTGCCAAGGCAGTCAACGACTCCAAGGCTGCAAAATCGCTCAGCTGGAGGAGACTCGTCGCCATAACAAAGCGATGGAAAATATCAGCGTAGGCAAAGGTCTCTGCCTGTAAGCCACCAAATCTGGATTGAGCCTTCATCTGAAGCCCTATCGCGGTAGCAGTCTGAAGAAAAAAAACTTCTTCGAGATAAGTTTGCCGCAGAGGGCGTTGACAGACGTGGACATCGTGAAGTATGCTAAAATCTTGAAAATTCCTTATTTTCGGGGTGTATACATGCGTAATGCGATGCCTGCGAGTGGTCCACGAAAGCCTGAATCAGCTGTCGTAAACTTGGATTATGCGAGTGGGCCTGGAACTCACTGGGTAGCGTATCGCAAACAAGATGATAAAGTCGTCTACTTCGATAGTTTCGGCGACCTACAGCCACCCTTGGACTTGATGCTGTACTTGGGAGTGAACGAGATTCAGTACAATCACGCGAGATATCAAGACTACAACACCTTCAACTGCGGTCATCTTTGTCTGCAGTTCTTGAGTAATAAGCTATATAAGAGGCGACGGCGGTAAATGCACATTCATTTAGCATTCGACAGTCAGCATGGATAGCTCATTCACACTGAGTCTCTCCGGAACTTCATCTGTACTCGAAGCTCAATATTTTCCACCCATAGAGCTCTCAGCACAAAAGAACTACGTTTTCGGTTTAGTTGAATTGCTAACGTTTAACTCGATTCTAAATATCGACGTAGACAATAACAAGTTTTACGTTGGTACGGAAGAAGTCAGCTTACCTACGGGAAGTTACGAAATCGAGGATATCCACGTTTATCTTCGTGAAACTCTATCTCCCAAGGGTATATCATTCAGTCTCAATCCCAACAATAATACGCTTCGTAGTGTGATAAAGTGCAGTCATCCGATCGACTTTCGTCCTCGAGACTCGATTGGCTCTCTGCTGGGCTTCAACGAGCGAATTTTGAAGAAGGACGTGAGTCACAGTTCGGATAGACCGGTGGCTATTCTAAAAGTCAACGCTCTGCGAGTTGAGTGTAACATCACCTCGGGCGCCAATATAAACGGAGAGCGCGTGCACACAATTCACGAGTTCTTCCCTGCTGTACCTCCAGGATACAAGATCATCGAAATTCCATCGCAAGTAATTTATCTAACAATCACCGTGACAAGCATAGATCGTGCGCATAGTGGATCAAGACAATCGCTTGGTTAATTTTCGCGGAGAGACAATTACTATCAGATTATATCTCAAGCAAGTATAATGGGTATCGTTTACAATACCAAGATTGGAGCTGGCTATATAAGCAAGCCGTCGAGTCGCAGCAACATCAGTCGTCAGCGAATAGCCAAAGCGCTAACACGGCAAAATATAGACTTCTTAAAGAGTCTCAAATTCAGAGTATACCCTCGTGTGGCTCATTACGAGTTGCACTCCCCTCAGCTCTACACGTCAACTGGGTACAAAGGTGCCTTATCATTTGGAAAGGAAAATCCAAAACACATGCGCCGAAACAATCATATATCAACTAAAAATATCGACATTATACAAGCGTTTAGATTACACTAAATTTAGCAGTAGCTCGTAATCAATATAGAATAATAATTTTTCTTTTCTTGTACCGGTAAGTTCAACAAATGCGATAGACAATTTCGTATACGTTTAGCGCGTTAGCTTAGCTACAGCAAATAGCTGGCGCCTATGATTCGTTATAAAAAGCTGATGCATACACAGCAATAGGTGCGTTTTCCAACGACCTTAATACCGTCAATTTGCAAATGATTATGCGAGCGAGTAGAGCGAAAAAAACTGCTCGGGCTGGCGTTGTGTATCGAGCGTATCGAGCAAAATTATCAATGTGTAATCGGCGGTGGCGGCTGCAATATAAAATCTAAAACGCGTTGAAAAGCGTTCAATGTTAAAAAGCGATTATCCTCTACAAAAAGGAAAATCCAAAACACATGCGCACGCGCGGTTAATTTTTAGCAGTAGCTTCGAGCTATGATATATAATTAAGGCGTGAATAAGCGAGAAAAGAGAGGATAGGAAGTGATTTTACACAATTTGCATTTCGAAAATTTTAGTTTTATTTTTTGAAGTATTGTTATCAGCGCGTGCACAGCTTATTTTAGTCCATGCATATACGCTTTTACGCATATTACGAGCTCACTAAAATTAAAGTTTTTATTACGACGAACGAGGGGTTGGCAAGCGAAGCGAGCAGGGGGGAACCCCCCTAGTATATATATAAATAAAAATAATAATATACACATGTATAAATTATCTTTTTATTGTACATTTTATACTCTAAACCCTAAAGACAAAAAATCAACGTTCTAAAATTGAAACTGGCTGATAAATAAATTATTGCAGAATTAAATTTTTGTAAACTTTAATTCTAAAACTGTAACAGATATAAGGTTTTCGGGTTGCTACGCACAAATTTGATATCAGCATTGAAAAAAGATTGTTCATATATTTGTATTTTGATAAATTATTACACAATTTAATTAATCATCACAGTTAATAAAATTTAATTAAAAATTTACATCCATTAAAAACGCATTCAATTTTTAATTAAACTAGAGTTCAAACAGCGCGCGTTGCTCTTCCTAACCTAGAAGACGTTTGGGCTTCCTGACTTAGACGCATGCGTACTACATTAGTCAATCACATAACGTTTATCTTAGCTTCAATACATCCGGTCATTTGTTTTATACATGGATAAAATCCAAAATTAAATTTATATGATTGTTATATATTAAAAATTTTATTTTATGAGAATCAAAACGAACGTGAAGAGAAGATGCAGGAGGATTCGGAAGTGTACGCACTAAAGGTCCCAGGACAGCAAGGTAGTGTATACGCAATCCAAACTCACTTAGATGCCGCAAAGGTTAACCACCTGACCCCTGCTGCACGTAGAGACGCAGATAGCATGAAAATGGAGGTTGACGCAAACAGCAATAAAAGAGCTGCTTGCCTATCGAACAGGAATGTGCACTTGGATCGCCTTGGCAGCAAAATAGATGAATTGATCGATTTTGTCAAGAATAAGAACAATGTGCATAAACCGATTAAGTACCTTTCACGAAGCATAAGGGCAAGCTATAGGAATCTCTGTACAGCAGATGATAACATACAGCAATGCCAGGGCCCGGGTATCCTGGGAAGGAAACCCAGACAACCCCAAGTCTTAGACCTGGCGGGTACAGCAAAGGAAGCCCCAACTACTTCACAGAATAGGAATGGAGCAAACAAAGAAGAGGACGGATAACCTTAAAAGGAAGTGTGGCAGACAGTCGTCACAAGAAAGTCGAAGAAAAAGGAGAAGAAGAAAAGCAAGGAAAATAAAAGTGTACCTGGCGTTACAAACCAGAAGAGGACCAGTAAGGGCGAACCGAAGCGAGCAAGACCCTCCAGACCGGATACCCTAATCATCAAGGCTACGGAAGGAAGGAGCTACGCAGACATTTTGTCAAAAATAAAGGCGGCTCCTTCACTTAACAAGCTAGAAGATAGCGTAAACAAAATACGTAAAACAGTGGCAGGACATCTTTTTATAGAGCTTAAACGCACAAAAGAAGGCAAAACCTCACACTTTCAAGAAGCGGTAAAAGCAGTACTAGTGGAAAGCGCCACAATAAAAGCACTACAGCAAGAAGAGAACATCGAATTAAGAGATCTAGACATGCTTACCTCGAAAGAAAAGGTACTAGAAGCACTTCAGAAGGAAATTGGGGAAGTCAAAATGATAAAAAAACTCTAGGATCAAAACTCTGCGAAAGACGTACGGTGACACGCAGATTGCAGTGATACGGGTACCTCAGATAGCGGCTAAAATCACTAAGCTACAGAAGATCAAAATAGGATATTGAGAATATAGTACATTTGACTGTATGTATAGTATAGTTCGCGCTAGAATGAGTGAGCGCGTTAACGAGTGTGTGAGGAAGCGCACACATGCAGGTATCCCCTCTCGCGTATGAGTGTGAGTCACATGACTACTTGCGGTGTCGAGACTAGACGAGTCTCGCACATCGCTCTCTTGGTTCCGAGCCGTCGTACAGTACACATGGTGTACACGGCGTTATATAGTAGCTGTACATAGAAGAAACTATTAATAAATATTTATTTATTATTAATCCTCCCGTCTACCTCACTTATTTCTAACATGGTAGCAGACCGGTGGTTTTATTCAAATTATACACTCATATCAATCCTAGGAGAGATTTGAGGGTATTAATTAAAAAGTGGGGTTAAAAGCCACGTGGTGAAGAAATTTTTCAAAGTGAAAAATCAAAGTGTTTCAATAATATAAGAAGAAAAATACAAGTGAGAATAAATAGCTAAACAAAAGGACTATTGATTAGTAGAAAGATTTTTTGGAAAAATCGTAAAATCAGTGTGATGCACGCGGATTAAAAAGTACATGTGAAACACGTGGCAGAGTGCATGGAAAACCGAGAGACGCCGGAAACGAAGAAGTTGAGAAAATTAAAGAGGAAGATTCTGAACACGAAGGAACGTTCAAGAATCAACTAGAAATTAAAGAGAATTCTGAAATAGAAGAGAAAATCGAGTTTCAAGGAGACGAAATGGAGAAGAAAGAATTTGCTATACCGGTGTTTGATGGAGAGGATTACAACATGTGGAAGAAGAGAATAACGATGTTTCTAAAATTAAAAAAGTGTCATGAAGTAACAGACAAAAAAAAGCCCTCAACAGGAGCAAGCGAAACATGGGAAGATAATGAGTTGAAGGCGATTAACATAATTTATTGTGCTATTTCGAATAAGCAATTAGAGTTCGTGTGCGAAGAGACTACTGCGTTTGGCATAATGAAGAAGCTAGACAGTATGTATTTGAAAAAATCTACTGCACTGCAAATTGTATGCAGGAACAGACTTGAAAAAATAAGATTAAACAATTATAGTGACACGGCGTCATTCTTTAGTGATTTTGAGAAAGCAGTGAATGATTTGAAAGGCGCAGGTTCCAATATAAGTGAAAAAGAAAAATTAAACTATATGCTGAACACGTTGCCAGAATCGTACAGCTACATAGGTGATTTAATTGATACATTAAAAGAAGAAGATCAGACAGCTGATTACGTGAAAAATAAAATTAAGCTTTCCGAGATGAAACACGGCAATGAAGATTCCGAAAGAAAATCAAACGTTTTTGCCACGAACAAAGAAAGATGCTACAAATGTGGAAAAACCGGTCACTTCGCAAGAGAGTGCAAAGATGGCGGTCAAGCAGCGCACAGCGGCGGAACATAGCGAGGTTCAATACGTGGCCAAGCCCGCGGCGGAGGAAGAAGAAGCAACTACGGCAGAGGGCGCGGCAACTTCCGTCAGCAGCAGCAAGGTGCCAGTACGAGTCAACCGAGTGGGTCCGACGTCAGCGCCTGGATAGCAACAGCGCATGCGGCGCGAAATAAAAAGACTATAGGTAATGAAATAAATTGGTTGCTAGATAGTGGATGTTCAGACCACATTATAAATGATGATAGTTATTTCGAAAATTGCATTGTTTTAAAGAAACCGATTAAAATCTATTTAGGAGATAGTAGTGAGTTAGAAGCAACTAAAATTGGGAATGTTGTAAGTTATTTCAGAGCATTTGGGAAAGAAAACAAAGTAGAAATGAAAAATGTTTTATACGTAAAAGAAATGAACACAAATTTAATTAGCTACGCGAAATTGACAGATACGAATACGATTATTTCTAAAGGAAATATATCTAAAATAATTGATGAAAAAGAGAGATTAATAGCAGTAGCGTATAAAGAAAATCGTACATATAAAATTACGAGTAGATTGGAAATTGAACAAAAAATTGTAAACAATGCTCAGTATATTAATGGTAAAATGAGTAAAAAAGAAAAGTGGCATAGAATGCTAGGGCATGTGAATTTTGGCTATTTAAATTTTTTAAGTAGAAAACAATTGGTGACGGGTATTCCAACTGAGTTTGAATCGGAAATATTAAAATGCAAAATTTGCATAGAGAATAAAATGCATAATTTACCGTTTAAAAATAACAGAACAAGAGCGAAAGATATCTTAGAGGTTATACACACTGATGTTTGTGGTAGCTTGAAGACCCCGGGTCCAAACGGTGAAAAATATTTTGTTTCATTTATCGACGATTACAGCAAAATAGCCAAAATTTACTGCATTAAAACAAAGGATGAAGTATATGATTGTATGATAAAGTATGTAAATGAAGTAGAAAACTTAACAGGAAAAAGAGTAAAAACAATACGATGCGATAATGGTACAGAATACCTAAATAATCGATTTTATAAATTTGCGAAAGAAAAGGGTATTTATATAAACAATTGTCCAGCGTACGTACATGAGTTAAATAGTACTGCTGAAAGATTTAATAGAACAATAATGGATATATCGCGTTGTTTATTAGATGAGGCACAAGTGGATAAAAAATATTGGCCAGAAATAATTAGTACTGCAACATATTTGAAAAATCGTACTTTAGCCAACTCGA
>CM053171.1:29611711-29712507 GCA_012977825.3 Pteromalus puparum
AATGCTTTGATGAATACTTAGCGAAATTAAAATTTAAAAGAAGCAATGCTGATAATTGCTTGTATACCTATGGAAAAGGAGATGATGTTTTATATCTTTTGTTATATGTAGATGACTTATTGATCTGTTGTAAAAGCAAGAAAAAAATTCAAAGTCTGAAGAAAGTGCTAATGAATAAATTTAAAATGAAAGACCTAGGAGAAATAAAAGATTATTTAGGGATAAATATAGAATATGATTATAACGATTGTAAAATGAAACTAAGCCAAACTAAATACATAGTCACTAGCATGTAAATATCAAATAGAAAAACCGCTGCCAACTCTTTGGCACGTAGCTTCCTTCAACCTTATGTATCGCTTTAATATCTAAATTGTTTTTACTTCATATATTATTCTATAAAGTTTTTATGCTTTTTCGTTTGATGGATAAAATTATTTCGAAATAATTATATTACATAATCAATGCGTAACTGAAAATATTGTTTTTAACGATTTAATAAAACAAAAAACAGAAAAAAACTAGCCGATAATCATGATGTTTTAACGAAAAGTTCAAAATTTAGTTTCCGAGATATAATGATAAGGATATAGTTCGCGGAACGTATCTAAAATCACCAGTGATCGAAAAATCGCCATGAATATACGCACATGCGTAACTGAAAATCTTATTTTTAACGAATTAATAAAACAAAAACAGCAAAAAACGAGTCTAAGTATAGATTAAAATCCATTAATGGAAACTGAGATCGAAGCGATACAGTTTTCAGTTATATAGAGTATACAGGGTAAGAAAACAAAATTTTGAAGCTTAATATCTTTAAAACTAACTGGTATCATAAACAACCCAAAGAAAGAGATAAAGGTGCTATATAATGCTAACTAAATCCAAAATTTTAAATTGATTATTGCCTTTTTACTCCAGTTATCGCATCACGTAGAAAAAACGACTCATAGTATACAGGGTGAAAAAACAAAAGTTTGAAGCTCAATATCTTTGAAACTAACTGGTTTTATAAAAATCCCAAAGAAAGGGATCATTGTGCTATATAATGCTAACTAAATCCAAAATTTGAACTTGATTATTGCCTTTTTACTCCAGTTATCGCGTCACGTAGAAAAACGATTTTTTTCAGTTTTTGATGTTTTTCTCAGGATCTGCCCCATGAAATGACTTAAAATTTAAGTGGTATATAGTTCTAATTACCTTCAATAATCATATATTTTTTTAGAATGATTCGCTATTTAGTTTTTGAGTTATAACGATTTAAAAAAATTGCACTGTATGGTGTATAATAAAAGAACGACGAACGATAATATACATTTTTCACGGTAAAAACATAGGCAATTTTATTCTCTTTCAGGTACATATTAAGCAATTTACTTTTATTAACTTTTCCGATAACTTTGTTGGCAAAAACTGAAATCTCAAAACTAAAAAATCACTATAAAGAAAAAAAACGCGTATATAAATTGTAAAAACGGACTTTCGTCCTACTATCTTCTAGCAAAAACAAAGAAAATGAGACTTGGTGGGTTAAAATCCACTAAGTAGAAGCTGAGAAACTGGCGTATACATACGCACACACACATACACACACACACATACATCCGTACGGACATTTTCTAAAAACATCATTTGTCGACTAAAAATTCATCAAAACACACTTCCCACATGTTTTTACACAAACTCCAAAAATTACTATTACAAGGCTTCCTCAGGAAGGAAGCAAAAGTAAATTATATAGCACTCCTATGGAGACAAACTTGAAACTTGAGAAGTCTGAAAATTGCGAGTCAAATATTAAGTATAGAAACTTAATAGGTGCTTTATTGTATATAAGTTCGAATACGAGACCAGATATAAGTTTTAGTGTAAATTACTCAAGTAGGTATCAGAATTGTTATGACCAGACTCATTGGAAGTATGCTTTAAGAGTACTAAGATATTTGTATTTAACGAAAGACTTATGTTTAAATTATAAAAGGAAAGAAAATGGTAATAATATAATCGACTGCTATGTGGATGCAGATTGGGCTGGTGATATTATTGATAGAAAATCTACGACAGGTTATGTTATAAGAATGTTCGAAAATGTAATTGACTGGAAGTCAAGAAAACAAAAATGTGTAACTAAAGCGTCGACATACGCAGAATATGTTGCCTTATCCGAATCTGTAAGCGAACTAGAATACATCAGAGAGTTGGTAAAGATATTCGAAATAAATATTGCAGAACCGATTAAAATTTATGAAGACAATGCAGGTGCAATAAACATTGCAAATAACGGTAACTTTACGAAAAATTCTAAGCATATTGAGATTCATTATCATACTGTACATCAAAGCGTGAAAGATAAATTGATTGAAGTTTGGAAAATTGATGCTAATGAAAATGTTGCGGACATTTTTACAAAAGCTCTCTGTAGAGAAAAATTTGAAAAATTCAGAAAGTTGTTAAATGTAAAAATATAATGTACAGTACAAATGTAAGGAGGCGTATTGAGAATATAGTATATTTGACTGTATGTATAGTATAGTTCGCGCTAGAATGAGTGAGCGCGTTAACGAGTGTGTGAGGGAGCGCACACATGGAGGTATCCCCTCTCGCGTATGAGTGTGAGTCACATGACTACTTGCGGTGTCGAGACTAGACGAGTCTCGCACATCGCTCTCTTGGTTCCAAGCCGTCGTACAGTACACATGGTGTACACGGCGTTATATACTAGCTGTACATAGAAGAAACTATTAATAAATACTTATTTATTATTAATCCTCCCGTCTACCTCACTTATTTCTAACATAGGATGTAAAAACAAGTACCTAACACCTAAACGACTAAAAACAAGTCGCTTAGGTGTTATAAATGTCTAGGTTTTGGCCATATTTCTAATAAGTGCACAGAACCGCAAGATCGTAGCAACTGATATGGTAGCACATGAAAAAGGCAACCGTACACAGACAAATCATGCTGCTGGTAGTTACCAATGCCCAGTTTACCAGGCAGCGGTTAAGACGAACAAAAAGCCGAAATGAGAATAGTCTTGCTAAATCTTAATCATTGTGAAACTGCGCAAGATCTTCTTCGTCAATTTGTACGAGACCGCAAGGTCGATGTTGCTCTTATCAGTGAGCAGTACAAGAATTTGAACGAGCCAGCCTGGGAATCCGACGCCGCAGGTAAAACAGCAATCTGGGCATGCAAAGATTTTACTTTCCAAGACAGGATGATGACGAAGGAAAATGGTTTTGTGAGAACGAAGATTAATGGCATTCATATATACAGTTGCTATGCCCCGCCTAGCGAATCATTAAAGCAGTTTCAGCAGTTATTATTCAGCAGGTATAAGACGCTAGGAATAAAAAACCAGCTTTAATAGCTGGAGACATTAATGCATGGGCGACTGAGTGGGGTAGTCACAGAACCAATAAAAGGGGACGGGTGCTTCTGGAGGCATTCGCGCTACTGGACTTGGTGTTGCTAAATCAAGACGACACGCCTGTTAAGGGGGCACACCACCTTTAAACTCTGAAAAATAAACTTCTTATAAATAATAACAAAAATGAATTATAATTGTTATATAAATTTTATACTAATATTAGGTTANTTAGCACCTACTTACCCATGGTGACTCTCCGTATACTGTTTTGAGCATTTTGGCACTGTCCGTAGGATTCCATGTGACCACATGGTTTGATTGGGCTAAAATTTTAGGAGCATGCTTTGTACACTTGTACTTTTGGTATGAATGAAGGAATTTTGATTTGAATGCTTAGAAAATGTTTAACAATAAAAATACTTAATTTTTAGCCTTTTTAAACCATTTTTATGCCACATTTTTTTTCATAAAAGATTTTCTAAGCATTCAAATCAAAATTCCTTCATTCATACCAAAAGTACAAGTGTAAAAAGCATGCTCCTAAAATTTTAGCCCAATCAAACCATGTGGTCACATGGAATCCTACGGACAGTGCCAAAATGCTCAAAACAGTATACGGAGAGTCACCATGGGTAAGTAGGTGCTAATATGGATTTACCATGGTAAAAATTATAACCTAATATTAGTATAAAAATTATATAACAATTATAATTTATTTTTGTTAATATTTATAAGAAGTTTATTTTTCAGAGTTTAAAGATGGTGTGCCCCCTTAAATTGAGAGAGCGAATATATTCCTACCTGCATTGAGCATATTGCCAAACGTGTCAATACACGTTTTTCGTAGGTAATCGAGACTAGACAGTCGAGACACGCTCCTTTTCCCAGCGTCCTTTACGATAGGGACGAGATTTCGGGTAAAGGGGGTGTGGTACTTGCGAATGGTAAGCGGCAATTGCGAGCCGCCCGACGCTGTATCATTAGGACTGTCGGCGTCGACTAACGGACGTTTACTGCCCGGGGAACGCAAAGGACGTTTACTGCCCGGAGAACGCAAGGGGCGTTTACTGCTCGGGGAAAACCTAGGAGCGTCGTACCTCAAAATGAGGGTCGCTTTCCTGCGCTGACTTAACGGTACATGCAGCTGTAAAATTGAACTTCAGGTCAGCCGACCGAGCTTTCTTGTAAACCGGAGTGCGGAAGCTCTGGCAGTCTCAGCATCGTCTCGACCCAGAGAACATCGAGCGATTGCAATAGTGTAACTTCTTTTGCTTGTACTTTTAATACAACATTTCCATATTATTTAGAACTACTCTCTAGTGTTCACTTATTCTCTTGTTTAACCCTGGTTCCTACTCAAAAAAACAACGCCCACGTTTAGAAGAGAAGATGCAGAGTCGTTCATAGACTTGACATTTGTCAGTAACTGTCTCGTAAAGCATGTGTAGAAATGAATAGTAAGTGAGCAGTACACGTATTGTAACACCCCACACCGGCTTCGCAGGGTTTTCAATTTAAAATTATAAAAAACTAAAGTCTCACGACTTTAGTTTTTTAGAAAAAGTATGTAAACATACGCGTGCTCTCCCACTTTTCTCACCGACGCTACGGGTCACAGCTGAGCAGCCAGCTACAAGTAACAACAGCAGCGCTATCAGGCAGTAGCGGCGGCAGCGGAAGTCACCACGCGGCAGCGGCTGCAGCGAGTGCGTATATCTATATATGTAGCGCAGCGAGCGGTGCGGCGTGCACAGCGTGAGAGTGGGATGATGACGTAGCGGCGGCGCGGCGTGCGCATCTCCGTATGCTTGTATGAATGGTTTTTGTATATAGGTGTGAATGTGCGTGTATATATTTGTATGTAAGCGTTTTTTCGGCGACTCGAGTCCCGCTCTCTCCGTAGCCTATATAAGGACCCGCGCGGCCTATGGCCAGTCACTAGCTCCAGCGCAATTATCAGCGCACTAGTCCTACCAAGAGCAACCATTAAGCCTTGGTAGATAAAAGCACTTATAATATTTTCTCACTTTTGAAGGACTTATAAAATTTTCTAGACAAGCAAGATATCGCAATTTAAGCGTATCAGTCTTGGACTTAGAAAAATTAAAGTTCCTTTCAAAAGACTTAGAGAAATTTCCGAATAGTCATACACTTATAAAATTTTCGAGTTAGGCACGATAACGCAATTTAACGCGTATCTGTCCTAGACTTAACAAATTTCACCAATTATCAAATATTTGTAAAATTTCGAATCAATCAGATAACGCAAATTAAGCGTATCTGCGTAAGAACTACTGTTTGTAAAAATACGACTTTGATCAGCGATCCTATCAGATAACGCAATTAAACGCGTATCTGTTTATATTTTCGTTTGTAAAAATCAAAAGCGGATTTATTAATTTATTTCATTTTGTGATATTGAATATATGCAACAATCAATGCAATATTCTCAGTTCTATTAATAATTTGAATATATTTATGTTGTTAAAATCATAGTCTTATTATTGTGTTAATTTCCACTACCTCGTATCCCGGACCTGACTAAAAAATATAAATATTAAATAAAATCATTCTATTTAGTCTGCTGTCAGAAAGACGACACAGACTAGTAAGCATTTACTGCTTTTCTCTAGTAAAATCATTAAATTACCTATTTTTTGCATAAATCTACATTACTACAGGACCGAGAAAAGTCGTGACCGCTTCAGTATAATGACCACTAGGCCATAATACTGGAGCTAGGAATTCCAAAAGAGATGCCATGTGCAGATTCCAGCAGTGCAAGAATCGAATGGAACACGAAAGACTATAACAAGGAGCTATTCTTGACGGTGTTGAAAAATATCCAATTAACGGGATCAGCAGACGACAAGGCTACACAAATGACGGGTCAGCTTATCAAAGCCTGTGACGCGGTAATGCTAAGAAAAGTTTTTATTAGCAGATGCCTGCCAGCATATTGGTGGAATGATAAAATCAAACAAGCGCGCAGCGCTTGCCATCGAGCAAGAAGATTGAAACAACGGGCTAGGAAGAAATTCTAAAGAACGGGTAGAGGAAAGGAGGTGGTCGAGAGCTGTGACGAAAAATTGAAGGAAGCTAAACGCAATCTTAAAAGGTGCATTAAACAAAGTAAACCAAGATGTCTAAGGAAGCTGCAAGATGAGGTCGCTAAAGACCCTTGGGGCCGACCTTATACAATTGTAATGAAGAAGATCAAAGGAAGCTACATGCCCCACCAAAGTGCCCAGAGGTACTACACAGGGTGGTAGCAACACTTTTCCCGAGCCAGCCGGACCTCTCACGTGTTATAGAAGAAGGAGCAGACGTAGAGAATATACCCTTAGTTACGGAGGAGGAGCTACTCTCAGCCTGTCGGAGAGTCAGAAATAACAAAGCTCTAGGCCCCAATGGCATACTCAATATCGCATTGAAACATGCCATACAGGCCCACCCGGCAGAATTTATAGACTTGTACAACACTATCTTCAAAGGAATATTATCGTTCCTCTCTATATTTTGAGAATAAATTTTTTGACAGAGCAATAGTGGGAGGATCATCTTTTTTTTTTTTTTTTTTTTTTACAAAATTATTAACACCTCATATTACAATACTAAAAACGGCAACGTTTCATTCTTGGTGGGGACCTCCTCAAGCCTTTATTAAAAACAACAAAAAATATATAAATGTATAAAAATATTCACAACATATCGATATCACAGGCCAAGTTGTTGTTACACTATAATCGATAAAATGGTCATATCATAATAAATAAGTAAGTAAATAATATCACAAGAGACAAAACGTGTCTCTCTCGTCGTATATATTATCAGTCAGTGGTAGCCGTATAAGAAAACACAAGTAAGTATAGATTATGAGAAGCGGGAATGCCCGAAGTTACACGAGCTCACTTATTCACGCATACATCGACGTGCTCACTTATTCAGGCATACATGGACAAGTTCACCTATTACACGCATACATAGGCGGCATATACCTCGACATAGAGACAATTTGAAAAAGAGAACAGCTATACTGTAATAGAATAAGGATTATATAAATATTTATTTAGTTTATTGTATTGTTTGCTAATCATGTTAAAATCTTCTTGTTTGTTAATGTTGTTTTTATCAATATTAATAAATATACTTTCAGAAATTAATCTTTTACAATAATTTGGTTCTTTATCTAGAATTTTTATATTATTAAAATCGAAACTATGTGAAAAATCATTTATATGAGTAGGAATTGGTCAAATTTTTTCTAATGGAATTTTTTTTATGTTCATCTATTATCTTTTTCAAAATTCTCTTAGTTTGGCCTACATAAGTAGCATTACAATGATTGCACGGAATCTCGTATACAACATTGGTCTCACACATTTATCCAGTTTATCCTTACCTAACTTAATAATACTATTTAATTTATTTGATATGCAAGGAACAATAGTAAAACCATATTTTTTAGAAGACGATTGTTTAGCGTCTATTCAAGCTAGTAGACGTTGGATTTTTTTCGAATAAAGGTTGGTGTAAATTAAGAACAACTCAAGTTTAAAACAAACAAAAGCTCGCAAGGAGCAAAATATATTCAAAAGAGTGTGTATGTACACTTGTGAATAACAAGGAAAAGTGAGTGAGAAAATACAGACTAAACGGTCGTTCTCCAAGTGAGAACAAAACCAGTAGCTGACACTGCAGTGTGTTCAGCTCGGATTCTACAGCTCGACTGACTACAGTCGGGGAACAGTTACTGCTGAAAGAGCAAGAGAGAGGGGGTGAGCGATCGAGCGTTGCCATAGCATCCCCCTATTCGATAGAGCTGACCAGCAGCGTTCTAGAAATTACATAACTGCTAGCTCCGACTCTGTCGCTTTCTCGGTGAATTTGAATTTACTGAATCTACTCGAACATACCGTCCCCCTTGCTGCCTCACAGCAACAAGGAAACAGCTGTACAACAAAAAACAAAAGATAGGAAAGCCTATTTCGAAAGAAGCTAACCTATCCAACAAGATAATCAGTCTACGCAAAATTTCAATGGGAATATTCCCTTTACAGACTGTCATTTTACACATATGATTTTGAATCATCACAGCTGAATTACAATACATCATTTTTAAAGCGTTAAACTTGACTCTATCGAACTCTAATTACAATATTAACAAACTAAACTGAAAACTTTCAAATAAAACCATATCACCCTCGACCAACGGACGACCTGGGTGCAGCCACTTGTTGCGATGCTGCAGATCATGCAGCATCTCCGACTGCCACCTGGACCAGAAGTGGTTTCTCATGACTGAGAGGTGACGTCAACGGCAAGTCCTAGAACTTAAATCTAACTCATGAAAAGGCTCTGGCAACACCCTCAGTGGCGCGCCGATCAGAAAATGACCTGGAGTGAGAGCGACCAAGTCAGTGGGCTCCGAGCTGAGGGGACTCAACGGCCTTAAGTTCAGGCAGGCCTCTATCTGAGCAGCCACAGTCTCCATCTCCTCGAACGTCAAAAGAGTCTCTTCAACAACTCTTCGAAAGTGATGCTTCAAGCTTTTTATCAGCTTCCCAAAGTCCGCCGAAATGCGGCGTTCGAGGTGGAATAAATAGCCATTTGGTATTGTCTTTCCATAGAGCCTCTGCAACCTCATGCGAGAACGACGAAACCTCGTGAAACAATCGGTCTAATTCAGTCGCAGCACCCTTAAAGTTGGTGTCGTTTTCGCTTAGCAAGACCTCCGGAATTCCCCGTCTGGCACTGAACCGTCGAAAGGCTGCCAGGAACGACGACATCGTCAAGTGAGACACAACCTCGATGTGCACAGTGCGAACTACCATGCACACGAAAATGCAGATATAGCCTTTTATGGTTTTATCCCCTTGTTCTCTCGAAAAGAAGATTGGAAATGGCCCTGCGTAGTCAACTCCTGTTGCAAGAAATGGCCTTTTTGGGACCACACGAAACGCTGAAAGGGGTGCCATTTGATTCTGCACTGGCTACGCGGCATATCTAATGCAGCGCAAGCATCTCCTGTAGACGCCTTGGACGATTCTCAGTCGCCTGAGAATCCAGTAAGATCGGCAAATGCAGTTGATCATGAGCTGCATTCCTCCATGCATCGTCTCGATGCACCTCTTCCACATAACTCTTTACCAACAAGCAGGACCCAGGCAATAGAATTGGACGTTTCTCATTGTAATGCAGAAATGAGTTCTGCAAATGTCCTCCAACCGTGAGCAGACCTCTCTCACAGATAAAAAGAGCCAAGCGGAGTAGTGGGCTGCGAGCGGTCAATCGCTGACCACTCCTGATTGTTCGAATCTCCTTCCCGAAGTGCAGCGCTTGAATGTAGCGGGTCAACCCCACTTGAACTGAGTCCATCTCCTCAGCAGACAAAGGTCCAGCACAGCGATTTCCCTTAGGTTTAGCTGCATTGAAGCAGAATCTATAACAAAACGCAAGAATCCGTATGTATCTTACTGTAACTGAAGAACTTTTCCAGGTACATCAGCGAGGGTAAGTCCTCCTCCTGCTTTACCGACTCCTCTATCGCCATCTGAGCCTGCATTGTTGAATCATCCGTGTAACTCGGTCTATCCAGTGATTTCCAATTTGTCCTGATCCAATCAGGACCCTCCCACCACAGAGAAGACTTCATCAACTGAGAGGGAGTAAATCCTCTGGTCGCACAATCGGCCGGGTTGTCCTCCGACCTTACATGTCTCCATTGAACTCCAGGCAACGTAGTCACGATTTGACTGACTTTGTTGGCAACAAAAGTTTGCAACTTCGATGGATGACTGTCCAGCCAATCTAGCACCACTTTCGAATCTGTCCAACAATGTACAGCCGCAGGCTTCAACAACACACCATCCAGCAAGTGCTTTAACAGCCTGGTTAGAAGCACAGCTCCACAGAGCTCAAGCCTCGGCAAGCTCTCCGTCTTGATCGGTGCAACCTTTGTCTTGGACATAATCAACGTAGCCCGTTCTCCAGGGACCACCATGTAGGCTGCAGCGATGTAAGCCCTTTGCAACGCATCGGAGAATCCATGCAGCTCCCAAGTCGTGTGTGTAGTCGAGCCAAACCACCTCGGTATTAGCACTTGTGCCAATTCTGGCAGCTCAGACCTCAACGATTGCCACCGATGCAACAAGTCTCCATCCAAGGGCGAGTCCCAATCCACACCATGAATCCAAAGGTCCTGTAACATGAGCTTAGCTCTTACCAAAACAGGAGCAAGCCATCCCAAAGGATCAAACAGTTTTGCGATCTCAGAAAGAATAACTCTCTTCGTGACGGTCTTTGGCGTTGCTGGAAATCTAACCTCGAAGCAAAATGAATCGCCAGTTGGCATCAACTTCAAACCCAGCGTCGACACCGCCTCATCCCAGTCTAACGACAACTCCTTTTGCTTTTCTACCTGAATATCTTCCAAGATCTCTGAATAATTCGATGCCCATTTACCAAGTTCCATGCTAGTCGAAGCGAGCAATGCCACGGCTGATCCCTGATTTTAATCGATTCCGCAACACTATCAGCCCCAGCGAAGGCATCGTCCACGCACATGTTGTGCATCAGTATTTGTGAAGCGAGGGGAAACTCTCTATATCCTTCTTTTGACAGTTGCAACAAAGTACGGATCGACAAATATCGAGCAGATTTGGTACCGTAGGTGACGGTTAGTAAACGAAAATCTTCGATGGGCTTTGACACGTCGTCCCTCCAGACAATTCTCTGATAATCAACGTCGTCGGGATGAACTCGTATTTGTCTAAACGCCTTTATAATATCCGCCATGAAGACAACTGCGAAATAACGCTAAATGGAAATGATGAGAGTCACGTCTGACTGGAGCTTCTGCCCAGTCAGCAGAACATCGTTAAGCGAAACTTTTCTGTAAGATCCATTAAATACTACTCGAAACTTTCCATCAGGTCCAGCCTCGACTAAATAAATCGGATGATGTGTAAAATAGAACACGTTCTCCGAGCGATGAATGCTAGTCACTCTTTCCATATGTCCTAACCTCAAATAATCACCCATAAATTTAGAATACGCTGCATTCAGCTTAACCTCCTGAGCTCAATGCTTCTCTGAGCGGAGCAAACAAGTGACAGCAACCTGCCGTGTATGTGCAAATAAAACTTCTTTGAGTTTTTCCGAGAATGGCAATCTAACCACAAATCTACCGTCAGGATCCCTGTAGACGGTCGAGGTAAAATAGTTCTCACAGTATTGTTCTTCCTTAGACAATACTCTAGATGAACAAACTTCTTCAAAGCTCCAAAACTTTTCCAAAACTAGCGAGATAGAAGGCTCAATACGAGCATGACACACCTGTGATTCCGATGCCACGGACCTTCTACCAGAGGAAACTTTACCAGTCAAGATCCAGTCCAATGCTGTTGACTGAGCAATAGGCTCATCCTTGACTCCCACTCTCAAATCTGGTCGAATAATCGCTGCGTAGACTTCGGTGCTCAACACACAATCTATTCTCTGTGATTTAGCAAAATTAGGATCCGCAAGTTCAAGGTCGCTGATATGCTCCCATGCTACATACTATACTTCTTCCCGTGGCACAACACCAGTCACCTTATTCAAAACTAGCGCCCTAAATTCAAAGCAGAAATCCACGTCCAGCCTGGACCGCAATCACAGATAAACCTCACCCTTCGACAATGCTAACGATCCAGCTCCAACTCCAATAACGGAAATTGAGACTGGCCCAACTTTACTTGACAAACTTTGTACGATGCTTGTGGACACGAAGGACACTTCAGCACACGGATCTACCAAACATCGTACAAAAACCGAATTGCCATTAGTGACCTGTAACCGAACCTTGGCTGTGGCCATCAGCCGAGTCCTGCCAACCATCGCCGTATGCATCCCAACGTCAGCGTTCGACGAGTCATCGGAGTTCGACGATTTATCCCTCTCTGTCTTTGAATCCTCCCCTGGCTTTCACCTATTTAGATGAAGCTTAGTATGGTGCTTGCCTTAACAGGTGGCACAACATAGATTAACGTTACAATCCGCAACGAAATGTCCTTTCCTTAAACAATTAATGCAAAGCCTCAGTCGTTTGCAAAATTCAAAACGAGCAGACGGGCTCATTTGGCAAAATTTTTGGCAATCAGCCAGTGTGCACCTTTGCACTCGAAACACTTGAGCGACCCCTTACTATCAGCCTTGCCTGAAGACGTGGCAGCTGCGTTAGCAGAAACTGATCCCCTCTTCGATGAGAGATTGGACCCCGAACCTTTATGATTATCCAACGTTGGAGAGTCTGGACAAATATCCAGTTTAACGTCCAACGACTGGGAACAAGTTTCGATGAATGAGGTCAAACTACTAAAGGTGGGAAAACCATTGGCCGATTCCTGCGAAATGCGCCAGGTTTTAGCTGTTTCCTGGTCCAGCTTCCTCTTGATCAACTGCACCACAATCAATTTTTTTTTCAATTTTTTCACACACAACAATCCCATTCCTTGACCGGACATTTTACATCGGTGAAAACCTTCAATGCTACCTCAGCAGCGTCCAACAATCTAATCAGCTCTTCAACAGATCCTCCTCCTTTGCCGGCTTCAAGTAAATAAGCATATCCATATAAGTATGCATTCGCGCAATCGGATTATCGTACCGGCGAACCAACTTTTTCCAGGCAAACTCGAAGCTAGAACCGGTAATCTCAAGACCCCCTAAACGGTACGCCGCCGCACCTTCCAACGAATCTAACAGATATTGCATCTTGAGTGCAGGAGCCATGGTCTTATCCTTGACCATTGAGGTGAACTTTTCCTTAAAAGACTTCCACTCTATCGGTTTTCCGCAGAATTTAGGAATGTGAAGTTTCGGCATGCTGTTATACTGAAACGCTTGAAATTCGCATTCGATCACAGCAGCCTGCGCGTTAGCCTGTGTATTGTTATTACGTTCAGTAATCACGGGCCGATCTTCTGCCTCAAGCAGCTAAACCAGCCATCAAGTCTACCTGTGCGCTTATGTAGGCACACTCCATGGCGATGAATTCATCGTTCTCGAAATATTCCTGATCCTGAAACTTCTCCTTATTATGCTGCAAATCCATATCTTGATCGAGAAAGTCACTCCAATACGTATCCAGTAATTTCAATCGCGCTCGAAACGTCTCCGCGGTCGGCGTACCCGCCCCGCCTTCTTTGTATTAATCATAAAATTGGCGATGTAAGTGACCATACGACGTTGCCTAGACATCACTTCCAAATCTGCAGCCGATGCCATAATACACGACACTGCCAACAGGCCGACGAATAAATGCCAAAGTGAAGAAAAAGGAAGAAAAAAATTTTTTCAGCGTACAACGCAAGGTCTCGACTACGATGCCGAACCACTGAGAGAGAGAAAGAGAGATGACTTCGACGAAACGCGCCAAAAGCGCCCCATCAGCGAGCGAGAGAAAATGTCGTAGGCCGTTGCGCGACAGCGCACGGCCGTGCGAAATACACGTACGAAGAAGAGAGAGAGAGAGAGAATTCGACTATACGCCTGATGCGCTGCCGCGTTGAGCGAACGCTGCACTATATGCGCGAAGCTGTTGCCGAGCGGCCAAGAAAAGCGGGGGGAGAGACGCCGCTCCCCTCCTCACGCCGTGCGAAAACCTCGAACGCTACTGCGCGCCGAGCGAAAATCTAGAAGCCGATAACAGCTTTTGTACCTTTGAAAATGTTCGACTTTACTGAGACAGGTACGTATATATGGATACGCCTGCTGTCACGTAAGCGACTGCTTGTCAAAAAAGGACATGCCACAATAAAAGCTGGGCGGAGAGTGAACAACAATAAAAACAAATCACCAACTCCTCTCCGTCCGTTGCTTACGAAAATGACTGTTGGCCCAGGAGATGCTCCAAGCGCTGCCCAGATTGCAGGCAAAGGCTGAGTCCCCCTGGAGTCCGATGACGACAAGCTGGTCTCGGTGTTACCTCTTTACAGCCAAAGGCGTCCCTCTGCTGCACTCGGCTTGCCACTGGGATGCGACGACGATGAAAACTTGATTTCTTCTGTTGACCTCTAAATGAACTTCTAATCCTCTAAACCTCTAACTTCTAGACTTCTAATTATCCTCTAATAGTACGTGTACTCTAATGCCTTTAATGAAAATTGACCGTTGCGACAATTACAAGGTCGCAATTGGTCGCTGTAGCCATTTAGTTCACTCACTTTAAAACAACCGATAAACTATACACCAACACTTTTCACTTTTCACACGCTCTGCTACCAAAATGTTTAGCGTCTATTCAAGCTAGTAGACGTTGGATCTTTTTCGAATAAAGGTTGGTGTAAATTTGGAACAACTCAAGTTTAAAACAAACAAAAGCTCGCAAGGAGCAAAATATATTCAAAAGAGTGTGTATGTACACTTGTGAATAACAAGGAAAAGTGAGTGAGAAAATACATACTAAACGGTCGTTCTCCAAGTGAGAACGAAATCAGTAGCTGACACTGCAGTGTGTTCAGCTCGGATTCTACAGCTCGACTGACTACAGTCGGGCAATAGGTACTGCTGAGAGCGAGAGGGAGAGAGAGAGGGAGCGAGCGATCGAGCGTTGCCATAGCCCTCTATTCGATAGAGCTGACCAGCAGCGTTCTAGAAATTACATAAGTGCCAGCTCCCACTCTGTCGCTTTCTTGGCGAATTTGAATTTACTGAATCTACTCGAACAACGATTTACATGTAAAAAATAATTTTTCATGGAACGCAATAATTATAACATTTTTAACTGTAGGTTTATTATTTTTAATTTTTGAGCAGCCAAAGGTGTGATATCTAACACGATAACGGATACAATTATCAATAAACTTCTCTGGATAACTATTTTCACTCTCTGGATAACTATTACACAAGTATATTTTTAACTATGAACAAATTTTTGTTATGAAATTAGCTGTGTGAGAGAAGGAGAGCTCTATCTATTAAATTGTAAATAATATTTCGTTTTAATTGAGTTGTGTGAATAAATATTCAATAGTCTATTAGTATAAGTAGTATAAATACAAAAAATCCACATCAACATCCCCTTAATTTTATTTTAAAAAAGGTTTCAAAAATCATGTCTGTTCCTTATTGCAGAGATCTCTTTTCAATATTTTGAAAATTAATATATTACCAAATACATGCGTTTTTAAACAGGGACTATCTGCCTGCGAAATACCTGGGAATGTACAGGTCCAAAAAGAGATGCGCATTTACGCAGTTTTCCGCGTGTACACGTGTTTAGGTTTACTATACACCGGCAATCATATGAGGGCGATGGCCCATGGTACAATGAAAATCCGGAAGAAATTATCCGGAATGGCGTTGGCCAATCACAGTCAACTCTCTTAAGTAAACGTATACGACATCAGCGCCTTCTCTGTTCTTTTTATATACCCCGTTTCCCACGGAGTATAATTTTTCGGAACAGACGATCATTCTAACCTCAAACATTACTATTAAACGTTAGAATATTACAAAATGTGCATTAATTGTACTACTGCACACCAGTAATCGTGATTATATCAAACATTTTTCAAGAAATAATTAGTTTTACATTCGTACATTGCAAAAATTTACTCGGTACAGCAGACTGTTCTGAAAAAATTATACTCCATGGGAAGTTGAGTATATTAAAATCGGAATGGAGAAGCCGCTGATGTCGTATACCTTTATTTAACAATAAGCTCATCTATATGTTGGTGTCAGAGCGCGCAGATCTTAGCGTCCTATCAAACGAAATGTCGTCTGCATCGGTGCGCAAAAAGAAGATCGAGCGTCTAGGAAAACTTATATTATTATTTCAACATTACTATTACATGTCTATGCTAATCTGTTTGATTTCAATGTGATATGACGTTCAAAAAATTAGGTGGTGCGCTTTGCCTCCTGGACTTTTTCTTGCAAATGAGCTGAAACGGATTTTTGGATATGATGTGTCTGCCACGACGATCAAATAATTGTTAAAACCCCCCTACTCTTCAAATTGAAAGCTTTATCAAAAAATTATACAACATATTTCTGAAATATTTCACATATAGGTATTACAGAAATATATTCCTACCTAAAAGTTTCGATCGCTCCATCGTAAGGGAGTTGTATTTGTCGTCTGCATGGTCAAAAGGGTACGTTGTTCGCGGTTCAATTTTGAATTCGAAGTTATATGTATTTTAAATTTTATAAAAGTGATAAGCAAAGCAGTAATGCTTGTAATAAAATGAGATATCAGGATGGTTTCTTATTATATTCAAACAGTTACTGATATTTAGAATTTTAAGTCTTCAGAAAGTGCACGACATAACCTATATAACACTTGTATGTATGAATTTCTGACCTCAAAGAAAACACTTTCTGAATAAAAGAAAATTTCACTTTTATAAAAAAAAAAATAAAAGAATAGTCTGCACCTGACTCTTATGAATGAGTCGTTTATGTATCGACACGTATCTGAAAACTCTACTTAATCCTAAAAAATGAAAAATTAAAACTCGCAGAGTGATTCTAAATTCGCTAGTGTTATAAAATTGAAATAAAAACGTATACGTATGGGGATGATAAGTATTCTACGAATACGGTTTACTCTGCGAGGATAAGAAAGAATCTATACTGCTATAGGTACACATGCTATCGTACTCAAAAGATATGGTAAGGTAATCATTCTATTTATGCTATCGGATTGACTGTTCGTTTTAACGCGGAATTTCTACGTATGTTTGAATTCCTAACCTCAAGAAGGAAAATTGAGAAAATGTGATAATAAGGAGTGTTTTTCGTTATTTTGTCGCAAGAATCTAAAAATTTGAAACTTGCTCAAGTACCAAATATTTTTATTTTAGAAACACGTCGTTGCGAGTCTTAATTAAACTTTAATGTGCATAACGTACGTGTAGTGGATCGCTAGAGCGATTAATTAGCAAAACAAAGCAGTTTTGAAGTTAGAACTGACCTTCTTATTGCCGCCTTAACTCTCCGTATTTGTGACAGGTGTCAATAGGTGGCGCATAGGCACTTTTCCATATTCCCCTCATAACGATATGCGCGCTGAGTCTATAAGACTCTATATATATATAGTATGAGGTGCCAAGACTGCCTTATTGTTTGGCCTGCTGCTTCAGCCGCACGTGCTATAACTGCGCGCAAAGCGCGTCTAAAGTTGCTAAGGTATTAAATTTGTAATTTGAAAATTGTTATCCTAATTTCACTGTTAGATAACGCGTATTTTTGAGCATGACTGAAGCTTTGTTATTAATTTTTGCATGTCAGTTTCTCTTTCACCAGTGTAAACTAATAGAACCCACGGTCACGCGAAAGAAAGCATGGTGCTCCAGGCGCACTACGCATATTAATCGGAGAATTAGCGGGATAACGAACTAGTGATAGCGCTGCACCAAGCTAACGTCCGCTCGTTGTCACTCCGCCATCATCGAGGAAAAGGCATACGCGGAAATATCCACTTCGTGAAGACATGCGGCAACACGGCTCGTCCGATAACTCGGAGCCTATTGAGGAAATCTCGCTGGATTCTTTTTCTGAGAGTCAGGAACACTGTAGAACATTTTTTAGTTTGGGCCGAAATAAAAATATTCATCTTTGATTTGACAGAGAACCACCCATAATTACTACTCATATCTTTCATAAATAAAATTTATTATTCATAAATATTCCCAGAGTCTAACTTATCTGGACCACATCTTGCCGACTCTATATGTCATATGTATTACATACATGTCTCTATGTATAACATCATACTTTCTAATTAATGAAACTTTTAAAAAATGTATCATTCATTGTTAAAAATATTTCCAGCATCCGATTCATCTGGACCATATCCCATGATTTATAATGGCTCATATATACATAAAGTGACGCATTATAAGTACACTTGGTGGTAGTGGATTCTGAAAGAATGTTTTTAAAATGGCGTAGCCTTATTAGTTAGTTTCTTTTAGTTTAGCGCTCTGATTAAAGCATTTCTAAAAACGTTCTTTCAAAATCTACTACCACCGAGTGTATGTAAAAAACGAATATATATCTTCTACAATATTTAAGAAAACGATATTACTGGAATTGTACGTACGCACATACACTACTTTGTAACGAGAAAACATAAAAAAACGCATATTAGCGCCATTACATTATTTGTTGATGCGGATTGATTAAATATAATTAAAAGAAATTAACTTATACAAAATAATTTTAATGTGAATAGATAGTTTTTTACAGATAGTTAATTTTTCAATTTTAATCCTTCAATATAATGTAGATAGAGTAAGTACTCTTGTAAGTCATGAATTCATGTGCTCAAAGATTGAATTCGATCAGTTGACATGAAAACATAGAATTAAAATAGAAATTCAAGGATTCTGTCTCGAATTTCTCTAGCTAATAAAAATCCACACATGTTTTTTTTTTAATATTCATTGCAGATCTTTTAGATAGTAGTCAAGATTTTCATTATGAATAAGCAAAATACAAATACTTCTTTGTTGCATTATAATAATAAATCTAAAATTAAACAGAAATAATATTATATAAAGTTGTTATATAATGTTAGATACATAAAATATATCTTCTCTTTAATTATTATAGTAAGAAATATTAGAAAATATTCAATAAAGAACGTCATTTTCTTTTAAATATTTATTTTTATAATTTTTGCTTAAATTTCTGATGCTTTGTTGTTTTAATAAGAATATATGTTATATGATACAGTAAAATGACGTAATAAGTAATAGTTATAAACTAGAGTACACGTGCCCGACTGACGTGTCGGGCGCGCGAATTGGTCGTACGCAATTCTACGTGTATAATAACTTTGTTTTATAAAAAAATCCTTCAGCAACAATGCATCATTTGTGTGCACATCTTCACCATGTTTTTCATTGTATTTTTTACTATTTTTTTTTACTTTTTTTTCTCACATTCTCACATTATTGTTATCATATAATGACAGCATATATTGCATACTGGCAGCGGTCTAGTACAAAAATGGCAACTGTTAAAACAGTTACTTTGAACGGTGGCACAGAGGCGATATGCTTTTTTAACGGTTATTTCAAAAGTATGCTCACTGGCAAGTGAACTTTCTTAATCATCTCAAGTTGGATTTGATAAAACATTTTCTTGTCGTATATCGCTTTTAAGTTTGACGAATTCTTTTGCTACCTCATCATTATTTCGTTGAGACAGTATTCGTAAAATGGTCCATCCTGTTTCATCCATTTGAATACGTTTACCTAAGGATATTGCACAAATACATGAACCTTGCTCCACTATATCCTTTAGTTGAATCACTGCGAGTCCAACTAATCTATCCTCCCTTGCAAAGCAGTAATCCTTTACACAAATGTGGAGTTCATAAAAATTTAGTTGTTGCTCATTTCCAATAATACTGAAAAGAAAAATAACTTCGTTAGAAAATGCAAATATATTATATAACAATGTTCTATGAGCATAACGTTTTCAAAATAAAATTATTGATATGGTTTTTGAAAATAAAAATTTAAGAGACTTAACCTTAAATTCTTAATGAATAATATATCTTTCTATATAATATGATCATAAGCATGTGCCCCCCCCCCGGCCGGCGCCCCTCCCCCCCCGCCGCCCTCCTCACTGCTCCCTCCCATATTGCCCCCTCCATATTGTTCTGCTCCCCATTGCTAACCCCTCCCTACTAGCTTCTCCGCCGATTGCCCTCTATCCATTATCTTCTCTCTATGCCCTATTCACTACTCCCTCCCCACTGCCTCCTGCCTATTGCCCCCTCCCGTCTCCCCGCATATTGTTTATAATACATCTTTCTTAATTATATAGTTATTTGGCTATACTCTCCCTTCCACAGCCCCACGCCTCCCCCTCCACAAAATAACGTAAAATTCGTTCATTTTTATGTTGATTAAAAAATCTGTATGCCCCCCCCCTACCCCCTACAACCCCCCTACACTGAATATGTACCTAAAAGAGAATATAATTATTTATCTTCATACTGCAGAGAATTTATATAACCATTTAGAATTCCTTTGTTATAAACCAGAAAGTGCAAATTATTAAGCCATTATAACTCAAAAATTAATCAATGTAACATTATACAAAATTTATGTTGATGAATTGTGATAGGAACTACTTTCTATATAAATATCGTGATATTCTACTTATTCTTTCCTAAGAAAATTCGATATCTGAGAAAACCCGTATTGACAGAGCGTGGTTACTGAACAAAACGGCATAAATCAAGTTATAAACTTAGCTACTGAGAACCAGCTAAGATTAGTGGCCGATTCGGGTAAAATTAAGGTAAATGTTATGCACCCGGGATTTTTGTCTAGATTTGTTTTATTTGAACGAAGCTATGGTGACGACCGTGGAAGTCTTATTAAGGTTGATGCGGTAGCGGGCTTTATTAAGACGTACGATGACTCGGTTTGGGCCCGCGTATCGTGATTAGGCTGAAAAAGCTTTTTAAAGCTTAACATATCAGGACAGAAACAGAAGCCGCAATGGAAAAATGAAAGCTGCAAAGTACATGTACTGAGCTCAGAGTGACTAAGAGCTTGTGCATTAACTGTCTCAGCTCTTAGAAAAGGTTGGCGCATGGGTAATTATGTTAGACTCTTGTGGCTCGACTGCTGCGATGGTCAAGTACCCATTTGTAAAAGACCAAAAAAAAAATGTATAGGGGATGTCGGAGTCACGGTGATTGGTCGAAATTTTCTGCTTTCCTAACATCAAAAATATTTTAGATCATAAATAATAAGTACATACACTTATTTATCGCACATAAACTCAATTATCGCACATAAACGCGGTGTTCAGAGGTGCGTATTTTAAAACTATACATTAACAAGCGCCTCAATCTGTGCACGAATGTATAATTTAGACAAACAATGCGAACTACGGCGCGAGGTGAAGGCGACGATCAAGGTGTGAATCAGTAAGATGACCGTCACATTTTCGTTCAATATTTCATGATATAAAGTGTTTTAATATAATCAAATCATTAGAAACTCTGTGTTCCGAAGTTACTTATACAATAAAGAACAGTTATCAATTTGATTTTTATCGATTTGAAATATATTAAAAGCAAACAATAATAACTACGGTACAAGGTGAGGTCACAATTAGTAAAGTTTGCTCCGACAGCCCCTTGACTTCGAGCAAACAATGACTAATTCATTATTTTGACGAATGCGAGCAAGTTGTATTATAAATTCTATCGACGAAAAAATCATTGCGATGTTAAGGAGCATAAGTTTGTAAGCGCAACGTTTTAACATGGAACAGACATGGTTTTGCAATATACATTTAAGGACTTACAGTAGAAAATAAGATGAGAATTTGTTATATATTAATTTTTGCTGATTTATTACCTTAAAGCCTTAATATGATTAATTAAAAATTTATATGTTCAAGTAGTTTCTAAAACGCAAGCTTTTCAATATGCATGGTAGCTCAAAGGATGAAGATCTAACCTAATGACTAGAAATTTGAGTAGATCAGTTTAGTCATCATAAATCTATTTTTATTTTGAAGCATTGTCTCTCTTATTCATCTGTATTATGATTTTGGGCAAAATAAAAGGGTTATATTATGTATTAAAATTTATATGAGTTCATACATCTATATATATAATGTACTTTTATGTGAGAATTAACCTTAAGTTAAAAAAAAATATTGACAAAAAATTAATTTCAAATATCTCAGAATCGAATGAAGCTAATGAGCAAAAACAAGTGAAGAATTTAAAAGTATATTTAACTTAAAGAGATCAATAAAGTCATATAAAAATAAGAATTAAGATAACAAAAAAATCCGTCTGGATCCAAATTTTCGATATGATTTATGCCTTCTTTCTTTAATTCTCTTGGTCTGTAAAATTCAAAGCTTCTCTAGGTAGGAAACAAGAACTTTTCAATAATTATTTTTCAATAATTAAGTTTTCTCTCTGGAAATAATTAGTGAAAGAACTTGCTAGTTACGCAGTAAGTATTAAGCCGTTTCGTAAATTAGCTTCCCCTCAACTTGTGTTATTGGGTTAAGAATTTGTTATTATTAGTAGATGGGCTAGGGTGATACTGCGACATGCTGATACTACTTCACCTGCCTTGTACCGTTCTAATTCACATGCGTTCTGATTAACAAAAATTCTTTTTCGCTTAAGAACAAATTTTCGGTTTTTGTGGAGGATCAAACCAAGAACTTTTCGGTTACCAGTCAGCCGTCTTACTGACTTGCCCATTTCGAGTTCTTGAAAGGATAGATTTTTTTCCATCTTGCTTTACAGCAGAGAAAGCAAACAATTTTGGTTATGCGGAGAATCAAACCAAGAACCTTTCAGTTACCAGCCAGCCGTCTTACCGACTTACCTGGTACTAGTTCTTTAGAGTTCATGTTTGGATCATCATTATAAGTTTATCTACTACTTTTTTTTTAATGATTTTTTAAATTTATACTTTTAATAAATCGGACAAAGTCATCGGGATTGGAACTCGAGATTTTTCGAGTCTGTCGCCTTAACGACTCACCCATTGTGACATCTACTTCAATCTCTTGTACCCATTTTGTTCAGGTAGAGAATTTGTAGTCTTTGGATTCTTTTGCGAATATTCTTTCCATTTATGAATCTTTTATCGTTTTATCGTCTTGTGGGAGCTGCGTGTAGCCGGAGCAGCTTTGGTTTGAACCCATTTTGATGAAATGACTCGAATGAGCGCTTGCGCGAGTATTTATTCATTATCGAACGAGATGTCTTACCAATCTATGTATAAGTAGGTGAAGTACAACTACCTCATAAGTCTGATATTTTGACATGCGCTGGTGGCTTCGCGCGCTCTATTATGATTAGTGCATATGGATGTATAGCCGCATCAGTGATGATCGGTGACTTTAAAGTTGAAACGTTCAAGCCACTTCTTATTTAAATCACCAATGACAAAAATCTTGCTGGCGTCTTTGAGTGCCTCTCGAAGGAGGTTTCCTATTTCGGTGTACTCGTGATCACCGAAGTGCCAGCTTAATCCGTAATGATATAGTTCAGGCCATAAATTTTTACGCTTATACTTCTCAGATAACTTGTACCAAGTAAATGGTTCTTTGAATAAAAGCACAATGGGCTCAGCGTCTTCCTCGAGAGGTAGTGTAGCCAGCTCCTTCAAGACGAAGTCCTTCCCAGGTTTCTTAAAGCCCTGCATGTCCACTGCGTACTCCATCTTATATGAGCGTCTTGATGTCACTGCTGACAGGATTATACTGAACGATGCGATCGTGTAAGATCAAGCAGTAAGCTAATATTCCAGCTGGAAAGTTGTCTCGAGATTTGAATTCAAGACGAACGTCGGCTGCAGCACTTTTTAATGACTCGTTCTGCTTCGAACAGTCGAATACTATGAGCGGTGAGTGTAAAATATAATTGTTCTTATTTACGGCAGGCTCTGAAACTTTGCAAGCATACCGTACAATATGGCGTATTGATAACGATTGATATCCAAATTCGAATGGCCGTATGGGTAGTATTGTGAGTTTAGGAAAAGCCTTACGTTGCTTATATCACAATGATCGAATGGACTAGCATTCTGATCTCGCTGATTCTTACGATTTGTTTATTTTAAAATATAGAGTGTACTGTACAGAAAGTTCAGTCTAGATATACTGTAAGATATATTGTGTAGCGTGCGAGAATGAGTGAGGGGACACACACATGTAAGTATCCCCTCTCGCGGTATGCGTGTGAGTCACATGACCACAAGCGGTCTCGAGACTACATGAGTCCCGCACATCACTCTCTTGGATTCGAGCCGTCGCCAGGTACAAATGGTGTACACGACGCATAGTAGTAGCTGTACATACATATACTTATAGAATAAATCCACATCCTATTAAATCAACATAAATCCTCTCTGTGTCAACTTTTTTTTCAACAGTTCAAACTCTTACGATTACGATGCGTGGTTTTTCCAATTGATTAGAAGTCTTGACAGTCCACACATTTTGAATCGAGGTTGGAAAAACCGAATACTCGTATAACTCCCAACTGTGGAAGCTCATACTAATCGGTCGATTTTTTTCTATGTAATTTAGAAGTTGAATTATATTAGTGTTCGATGCTATAACGTACGGCATGAGCCATTCAATTTTTGTCAATTTTAATCTATAGTCCTCGAAGGTAGCGGCACCATCCACAATAGTAGATGTCTGAATAATTGCATTCAAATTGTTTCGCGACCTAGTCAGTACGAGCTGATGTTTCAAGTTGACTACGATCTTTCTGTAATCTTTGGCAAACCCGAATATCATACTCAGCGGTATGTTGACGTCGATGTAGCCAGATATATTAATCAGCGACTTAGTCTCTTGAATGTCCAACCAGCCTGCATATTTCATTATTAAACTTTAACTGGGATTGTGTGAAACCCAACCGTTCATGAGTGTAGTCAAACTGACATTGTTACACTTGTCGATTTCTACAGCGTTTATTTTATATCTGATCTCTTCGAACATTTGACGGATAGTGTTATTTGCTAGCTTAGTACGTTAAGCAGTGCCATTTGGTTTCGTCAATCTACCGCGATCACGCAAATTCTGACATGACGCATGCATGCTTCAAAGATTTATGCGCACAATGTTGGTTGGACGTAAATCAAGGATTTCTCATGATTGACAAAGATAGCCCAATCAATGCAGGAAGTTATCAAAAGGGATTCGATCAGTTTGCTATAAATATAGCTCGTGTTTAGCACCGTATACTTAGTCTGACATTGAATGTGAAAGTGCTGACATGTCTGTTTTTTATCAAGAGAAAAACGTAATTTATCAGATGGTCAAAGCACGAAACGCTGTAGAGCGTAAATACAACTTATTAAAATTTTGAAAGGATAATTTTGAGAAAACCGTTGGAGAATCTTTCAGACCAATGATTGAGCTACTTTAAAAACTGGTCGAATCAGAAAATAAGAAATCCATCACTACATTACTAGTAGGCAACTCGCATTCTCTCAAAGGAAGAGTAAAAAAGTTTAAACCTAATCGACCCAGTTCTGCTGATAATGATGAAACTTACAGTTAGATAGTGAGAATGACAGAGCTGAGGCAGTTTATGATACAGCTGATGAGAATGACGTATCGATTATTAAACCCAGTTTACCGTCACCTAATTAAGCGAATTTGGATACAATATATGGATTACGTAATGAAAACGAAAACTACATGCTCGGAAACTCAATAGTAGAGTTTAAAGACAAAAACATAGTAGTCGACAATTTTGCATATCCGAAAACTGATGGATTAATAAGACTTGATTGCATACAGAAATCCTAACAAACAAATTGTCAGTGCTGATTATATGAAAAATTATCGCAGCATTTTAGAAGCTACGAGTGTTCACAAAAAGAACCTTGACCCTATTGCAGATATACGATCTTCAAATAGTAGAAAATATACATACTATATCGCCTCTCTTTTCTCTAGAAAGAGGAAAGGTGAAGCACTGCCTCGATATAAAATTGCTAGAATGAACACGCGTATGGATTACGTCTATTGGGACGATCCAAATGAACTAGTTGACCGTCTACGTTTGCTTATTGCTGAAAAATCAGCTGGTAATCCCAGTCATGTAAACGAGATACACTCGATCATAGAAGAGCTCCGTGAAGGTGGTTATATACGCTCATAATTGCCCGTAAACAGCATTATCAAAATGAGCATCGACGTGTTCGGATGTAATTTGACAAATAACGAGGGGAGCCGTGGCACAGTGGGATGAAACGCTAAACGGTGTTTCAAAATTCTGGATTCAACTGGTTTTTCGAGCTAAACGTCTGAAAATTTTTTTGGAGTTTTCACATTTTCATACATAGAATTGGAATCCGTTTCCCTCGCAACAGTGTGCGGTATATATATAATATATATATAACTATGTAAAAAATGGCTGAATATGTGCTACTTTTAGGCTTAAAATCTGCAACATGGCAATAAAATGTTAATGCCGATAAAAATCGCCATTTTTTGGCTAACTTAAAAAATCTTTTTTCTACTTGTAATATACATGTAATGTATCATTTTTATCAATTAAAATGATGTATATATCCGATAAACAAACCCAAGCTTTATTAATGTAATTTAAATACATAAAACCTATCTAGCGAATATATATGTGTGTGTGTGTGTGTCTCTGTATATATATATATAGTATGTACACACACACACACACGCGCGCGCGCGCACACACACACACACACACACACACACACACACACATATATATATAGTATGTACACATACACATATATACATATATATACATATAGACATATACCTATACCTATATATATATATATATACTAGTGGGGCTTCACCCCCCTGCTCGCTCCGCTCGCCAACCCCCCATTTTAGATTTTTGTTTTCAAAATTTATTTTTATGATTTGTTTTTACTTTATAAACATATACACCAACACATATAATACAAATGTATTACACATTAACATGTTGTTACAACATTAACAACTCATGCTTAAATTAAACATGTATTTTATTATGTCAATTATATTATTACTTTTATCCGTAAACCCTTTGATACAAATTAAACTTTTGTACTCTTTATCAGTACTATGCGCTATATGCTATGTATATTTATATTTTTTTTGAGTTGATTTCACGTTAATAAAATCATTATTTATATGTCAACTAAAACACTTTTTTATGCCACTCAGTGGTATAAAAAGAATTATATTGTGACGCCGCGCAAAACCGATCACTTTGGGAGCACCATTTGTTGAAACGGGAGTTTTACTGTTTAATTCGAACGAGCATTGAAATGCTCTCTCTAATCGCGAAAATAAATTAGGTTGGTGATATTAATAATAACACAAGGTGATTTAAGGTTAAACAAGTTTTTAGGATAACCTCCTAAAAACTTATGTATATTGTCAAGTAAAATCCTAACATCAAAGTAGCTAAGATTCTAAAGTTAAATTGACTCTCATGCTATAAGCTAACTCTACGAACTCGCGACTCTGACTGTTGCTCTCCGGAGCTGCGATGATGCTGCTGGGCCTCTTCTGCTGACGTTGAGGGCGTGACCTTGAGTAGAGGGACACATCTTGACGAATCGGAACGACTCCGCGCGGACTAACGAAATGCTACGAACGAATCGGTATCGATCAGCTGGTCTACGCGGTGGTGGAAAATCTATACAAAGGGCCTGACTGTATGACGCACTTCGCGTACATGTGTTGGCCACCCGAGCTCTCAGTCCTTAGTTTTTATAGCACATAAAAACCACGTGTCGCTCGCTAATACAATAGTACAGTTTTTGTCTTAAGCTTTCTACGAATTTCTATTTACCTAAACATAAATCTATACTTGAGATTTTGTGAACTCGAGACTCTATGGTTTCCTATTCTAAAGATTTATATTACCATTTGCCTAGCTTTGAGTGACCAAACAGAAATGCCTTTGTACTTTCTAATAATTCTATAATAATAGTTGTATATGTATTAAATACTAAATTTAAATATCGCGCTTTAATCATATCTAAAAGTCACGTGCATGCGCAGCCCATCACAATATATAAACTATATATTTTCTTCCTATATATTATGGATGTAAAGGAGAGTATATAGTGGACTGCGCATGCGCCAACCCTTGAGTAAAGCTAAAATTTACCGCGTAAGTTTGAATAATATAATTTTCTTTTAGAAAAAATTAATAAATATATTTGTTACATCGAATAATTATTTATAAATTATTGTTGCTGAGCGAGTTAACGCGAATGATTCGGATGATATGAACAAATTATTTTGTAATTGTAAAATTATTCATTATAATTTTTTTAGTTTATAAATAATTATTTGGTAGTCAAAAATTGTATTATTAGATAGTAAAAAATGTATTGATAATTTTTTTTAACGTCAATTACACCATTTAAATTTACGCGGCAAATTTGGCTTCCCGCGTAAGACCGTCATAAACGGTCAGGACATAAGTAAATATAGTTATGTGTACATTCAAATTAATTTTTTTATTCACTAAAAATAATCTTGATTTCATTGAGATATTACGATTGCATTGCATATTGCAAGTTAAAAATTTGCTTGTTTTATTTCTTTTCGTCACAGTTTCTTTTCCCGATATTTTGTCACATGACCGCGTCCGGTAGATGTATTATACGCCAGTGTTACAGCAGTTAATCTATTTTACCGACATTCTGCTACTCGGTAATACATGTATGTTTGTCTCTTGTTATGTTTGATATAATACATTCTTCTTAACGCAGAGAGCATTCTGAGAGCATTATGTATATAGAAAATTTTACACTTTAACATTAACACATTCTAAACTTTATACATTTTGAGTAAGTTAATAATAGCAATAATTTGATGGGGGAGGTGGGGGGGGGGGGTTGTGGGGGGGGGCTTAGGATATTTTCAAAATCACATAAAAACGAAACAATTTTACGTTATTCGGTGGGGGGCCATGGTGGGAGGGTGACGGGGGGGTGGCGGGTGGCGTGGGGGGGAGTCTTGCCAAAATAACATATAATATAGGAAGATATATATTCGCTATATACTAGGGGGGTTCCCCCTGCTCGCTCTGTCGCCAACCCCCCAATTTTAAATTTAAAAACAGATTGATGAATAAAATATTACATTTCTTAAAACATGTATAAATTAAAAAAAAAAAAACTTTGTGAACATTATATGATTATTTTTGAACTATTATATAATTAAGACATTATTTAAATGCATATGAATTATTTTTTATTTGTCTTAGATTTGACGTATATAATATATTATTATATACTGTTTTTGTGCATTTATTTCGAAAGATCAAAAATAAATCTGGACATAAAAAATGCCTGCTCTCCGAAACTTTGCCCAAACTTTACATTTTCACTCTCCCGCTGCTTATGAGTTTGTTAGGCGTAGTTTTTTAAAATGTTCGCCGACTGTTTAAACCTTAAATAGCTGGCTCTGCAGTGAGCGATGTAAGCCAGGTATTTCTTAAGAAACTATAGATACTATATCAGAAATAGTCCAAAAGGAAGCTAATAGAAGTGACAAGAAGCTTGTGTTCAATCTCATTTTTGATGAGATTAGCATTAAACAATTAAAAGAATGGATGAGTGGTCAAGTACATGACGTAAATAGTAAAGGTCAATCTAAGATTGCAAGCGAAACGTTATTCCATGCTTGTGTATGTAAATAATATGGCACATAAATCAGTTAAATAAAAGAATGGATAAGTGGTCAGGTACATGAAGTAAATAGTAAAGGTCAATCTAAGATTGCAAGCGAAATGTTATTTCATGCTTGTGTATGTAAATAATATGGCACAGGATTCAAATATCATGTGCCATATTATTTAATAAACTGATTAACAGGGTACAGCAAAAAAACAAATTCTGAATCAAATCAAATTTATGATATAGATATAAATAGTAGTAAGAATAAAAAAATAAATTTAGAAAATCTCACTCTTTTACAATATTACTCTTATAGACTATCATATAGACCAAAAATAAAATGTTCCTCTCCTTTATTATTCGGTGGTAGACTAACTCAACAATATTTCATACATGCGCTTGTTATGGTAGAGAGTAATAGAATGAACTTCTTCACAAATAATCAAAAACAATTAAGAATTGAATGTTATCAAGGTTTATTCGATCATGTTTATAATTCTGCTTCAAATATTTCACAAAATTTTGAACAAAAAGAAAGATTGGGTAATTTGTTTATACTACCAGCTACATACATAGGAAGTCCCCGATATATGCAGCAACATTATCAGGATGCAATGGCAATAACAATGGCAATAACCAGAGCTAGACCAGATTTACTGATTACCATGACTTGTAACCCTAAATGGAAAGAATTAAAAATGGTTCTAAAATATTTTCCTAATGGTACTACTCCAAATGATATTCCAAATATTACTGTTAGATTATTTTATGCAAAATTTAATTCGTTTTTAAACGATATTTTAAAAAATAAAATCTTTGGAGAAGTACTTGCTTACGTGTATACGATAGAATTTCAAAAAAGAGGCTTAACACATGTTCATATAGTTGTGACATTGCATCCTAATAACGAGATTATGACACCTGAATCAATAAATAAATACATTTCTGCTGAGATTCCAAACAATTCTAATAAAGATTTACAAAAATTAGTAATCAAACACATGTTACATGGACCACACAGAAATACATCTCCTTGTTTAAAAAATAATAAAATTAGTAAAACTAAAACTACTTGTAAAAATGTTCCGAAAGAATTTTGCGACAACACAACTTTTAAAGAGAACGGTTATCCATTATATCGTAGACGAGATAATACATCTGAAAAATATATTTATACACGTATTCGACAAAAAAGTATAAAGAAATTATTCCAGTAGATAACCGTATTGTCGTTCCTTACAATAGCTTCCTACTGCAAAAATATAAATGTCATATAAATGTAGAATATTGTGCATCTATTCAAAGTATTAAATATATATTTGATTACATACATAAGGGTGGAGATAGAGCATTATGCAAAATAAAAAAAATGGATGATAAAGAAAATGATGAACCAGGTGCTGTAGTTCATGATGAAATTACTCAATTTATTGATGGAAGATATTTAAGCGGAATGGAAGCATCTTGGCGACTACAAGAATTACCATTATGTGGTAGAAGCCATACTGTTACACGTTTAGCAGTTCATACAAAAGATCAACAAAACATTATTTTTGAAGAACATAAAGAGTCAGAAGCATTACGCAACACAGAAACGACATTAACAGCATGGTTTAAATTAAATAAAGTAGATAATTTTGCAAAAAATATTAAATATGTTGAAATTCCGCAACATTACAAATTTGATCAAAAAACAAAATCTTGGATAAAACGATCACGAAATTATAAATATGGTGCCATTGGACGATTAAATGTAGTATCTCCAAAAGATAGTGAAAGATTCTTTCTGAAGTTGATACTAAACAGAATAAAAGGTGCTACTTCTTTTGAAGATTTACGAACTTATAAAAATACACTGTATCAAACTTATAAAGAAGCAGCACTAGCTATGGGTTTAGTAGCTGATGACTCTTGTGTTTATAATATTTTTGAAGAAGCTTGTCAAAGGACGTTACCATTTCAATTACGTAAATTTTTTGCTTGGTTCATATTAGCAGAAAACATCCAAGGAAATACAATTTGGAATAGGTTTAAAAATTTTTTTACTGAAGATTTTAAAATAAATAAAGAAAATAATGCTTTATCTCATATCCAAAGTATATTAGAACCAGAAGAAAGGTGTTGTAAGGATTTTAGTTTACCAGAACCTGACAATCTTATTCTCAATGATGATATGTCTTCCGAAAATATAATTCAAAGTGCCACTATTTTCAAACAAATGGTAAATCAATTAAATGAAGATCAACACTCTATTTTCACAGAACTTATTAATAGCAAAACTAACATTTATTTTATTGATGGTCCTGGAGGTTCAGGAAAGACTTTCTTATACAAAACTTTAATGCACTATTATATCTCATTGAACAAACAAGTCTTGTCAATGGCTTGGACTGGCATCGCTTCTATATTATTACCAAAGGGAATGACAAGTCATAGAACTTTTAGATTACCTTTAGATTTGGATAAGATAGATACTGCTTTTTTAAAATTAGAATCAGATAAAAGAAAATTAAGATTGGCTGATTTAATTATTTGGGATGAAGCATCTATGATTCCGAAAAAGGCTTTAGAAATCATAGATCGAACCTTGCAAGATGTATGCTGTAATAAAATACCTTTTGGAGGAAAATTAATCATATTAGGAGGTGATTTTAGACAAATTCTTCCAGTAATAAAACATGGTTATAGAAATTCTATCGTTGAGGAAACAATTAATTATTCCAAATTATGGTCTCTTTTCAAAGTTTTAAAATTAAATAAAAATATTCGTTCTAATGATAGAGAATTCTCAACATTATTATTAAATTTAGGAGAAGGTAAAATTAATCCTTTCAAAATACCTCAATTTTGGAAAACTGATAATGTTTGTGAAAAAATTTATAGCAATATTAATCAAAATATATCTATAAATTCTGTAATTTTAGCTCCTCATAATGAAGATATTAAAATCATTAATAATAAAGTATTAAAAATGTTATATGGTGATACATGGACATATTACAGCATAGATCACGCAACACATATAGATGTAGATCAAACTGACGAAAATATTCATCTAAATTATCCAATTGAAATGTTAAATGAAATTAGAGAAGGTCTTCCACCTCATAAATTAGACTTGAAAATAAATGCAACAGTTATGTCAATTCGAAATTTGAGTATAATAGATGGTCTATGCAATGGGACTCGTTTGAAAATCATTAAATTATATCAATACAATATTGAAGCAGAAATAAGTACAGGAGAGAATATTGAAAATAAAGTCTTTATACCGAGAATCACCTTAAATACTAGAGAAAATTCTTCATTTCCATTTACTCTTTATAGAAAACAATTTCCAATTATATTAGCTTTCGCAATAACGATAAATAAATCATAAGGACAAAGTTTTGATTCCTTAGGAATTTTTCTTAGACGGCCATTATTTTGTCATGGTCAGTTATATGTAGCTTTATCTAGATGCAAAAATCCCAATAAAATATTCATTCAAAATGAATTAGACGATTCACCAATAATCGATAATATTGTATGGAGTGAGGTATTAAAAGAGTCTATTTAAAATATATACAAATCTATTGCAAAATTATTACATTTTTTTATAGATATATTATAATACAGAAGTCATAATTGATTATTTGAGACCAACAATTTCTCCTATATTGGTTTCAAAAAATACTTTTTAATTTACATTATAACGAGTTGCCTTGTGTGCACTCGTTACGTCCCTCTCTCCCCTATATTATATGATCATACTATAATAAATATTATATCTGTAAATATTCTGNATGCTTCTTTCAGCAGCAGGTAAGTGAGAGGAGCAGACAGCCATAACACAGAGAGAGAGAGAGAGAGAGAGAGAGAGAGCCGCGCGTTGTGTGTATGTGCGTGTGGCGCCGTCTGTGAGAGCGAGATTACACTGTACACGCGGTCGCGTCTCGCGCCGCGACACTTAGGAGTTTCCGCGTTTACGTTCCGCGTTTACGCTGACTTCTAGATATATAGATCCGTGCGTGCGTGCGTTCGTCTACGAGAGGACTGTTGCGGCGTCCTTGACCAGGAGTTTCGTGTGTCGCTGGAATCATCCTTGCGGTTCAGCACCGCGTGTCTATTGGTTTGCCGCTCAACTTCTAGCAGCACCCCGGCCACACGCGAGGCTTTGAGGCGTCCGTCCTGCTGTCCAGCGTTGGGCCCTGGTCATCCGTCCTGCGCCGCTCCGGTCCAAGCCACGAGGCATTCGTCGAGCTCCACGAAGCACATCTGTAAGTATCGCAATACTCTCTCTCTCGTCATTATTCGTTCTGCTCCGTCTCTCTTACTCCGCGCTGCGTTTGTACTGATTTTGAGTCTTTACATAAAGAAAAACTTTGCTATTACTCGGCTTGTGTCACTTTGTTCCTGACTCTGTCCATTCCCATACGATTCACTCTTAATTTATCTCGCGAACTAGCTACGTAGCCAAATCACTCACGACGCCTCCGCGGGCTCACGTGCACGAGGACGTGCACGTACAGCAAACTGCGCTACGGGCCAGGCTTCGTACAGCCTTCAAGAAGCCTGCAACTAGCTGCAACATATTTCTCCTCTTGCTTATACACGGATCAGTGGATGCGCCACTGATCATTTATATACGGATGCGGACCCCGTCATTCTTTGATATCCCGATCTAAAACACCGTTATAACATATTTTTTTTTTTTACTTTTAAATTTTTAGCATATTATTAACAATGGAATGGGATCCAATTCAAAATTCATTTGTTCGTGTAGAAAATGATGAACACAGGAATTATTTACTTTAAATTATATAATTAAATTATCAAATTGATCAAGACTTTATTGAAGAAGTAAATTATGAACGTTACTTGAATAATTTAACAGATGACAAAGACGATACATTGAAAGAATTAAATTCTCAAATAGAAATTTATGAAACATTTAATGAAGTAGATATATCTTCAACATTTTCTAATTTAGATGAAATCACTACTGAAATTACATTAATTACTCAAAAGATTGTTCAATTTCGTAAAAAAAAAAAACAATTTATTACCCAGTGAATTTAAAAATAATGATAATGATGTATATGTTAAATATCTTATTATAAATATAAGCAACATCATACATCATATTCAATTAACTACAAAAAAGAATTTTTTTTTAAACTTTTTCATAATTTGGACTAATATTCGAGAATTTTTTCAGATGGAGGAAGCATTTTAAATTATTTGTTAAGTTAATTAATAAAATTGTTTATTTCAGATCAAAAGTATGAGAATGATCAACATCAATCATTCTCTAAAAATAAAAAAATAGTCAACTGTACGCAGTTTTATCTAGATGCAGAAATCCTAACAAAATATTTATTCAAAATTATTTTTATTTATTCTCAATATAATAACATTTCAAACCATAAATATTATTTCAATTTATTTATTAAAATTATCGAAAATTATTAACTAATTAGAAACTTACAGACACAGAACACAAAGCACACAAATAATCATAAAAATATAAAACAAGTTAATTTCGTATTATTATAGGACATGCTGTAATAATACTTAGTTACTCGTAAGTATTTAATGATTATTTGTACACTTTTACATGAAAAAAGTTTCAATTCAAAATTTTACCTTGTTCAAATAGCATATCACGATATATATAACCTACGTACTGTTATTACGCACGGCGTATATTTAGGGTACGAGCATAGCGAGCTCGCTACGCTCAAGCACTAACTATCTGCCGTTGTAATGAAATACTAACTTAAGTTACAAGTATTATATATTTTTGACTATTTACTATTATATATATATTATATATACTATTTACTATTGTGTATATATATATATATATACTATTTATGTATAATATACTTTTGACAGTACCTCTTGGGTGGTGTGGAAAACTGTCATCTAAATAATGATCTTTCATAATCTACTAACTTACTATATTTGTTTAAGATCCTCAAATTTCGGCATTGGTTCCATCTTATAGGAACAGTATTACACTGAAGTTATTAGAGAGTAGGAATTTGTAGGATTCAGACACATAGTAGATCTACTTAGCCGCGTTCTAAACCGGCGATCTACCGCACGAAGGGATGCCAAGTCTACTAACTTACTATACTTGTTTGGAATTTTTAAATTTCGACATTGGTTTCATCTTATGGAACTAAAATTACACTTAACCTTCTTCCAAGCTTAAGTGATACAGAAAATAGCTTTGGTTCTGCTTTTAGTGATGTTTAAAAATGAAACTATTCATTAATCTCTTAATTTATATAAATACTTAACAGACAATATGTCTTAATGCATTTACTTTCTTCTCATCTTGCTTTATTACCTTATCAACTGTTACTGTTATTTATTAATGAATCTATAATTCTACTTCTGAATAGAATCAAATTTAATTCGCGGCCATATTTTACTATTTACAGGTAAGTAAATGTATGACCCCGGTCTCAAGCTCAATAACGCCAAGGGAGATTTTGATTCAATGAGAATAATACAAACAATGCGACTCTAAGAGAGGAGTAAATGTCTAGTATCAAAGCTGTTCTAGGTATATTACCGATCATAATAATGAGTAACATTTTGGTATGAAACGTCAGATATGAACATATGGGCAGTAAGAGAGGAAATTGAGAGACCAGCTGAAAGAGAATGATGGGGAATGGGAGGGTAAGTGGGAGGGTAGGGTTGAGGGGCAGCGTGGGCGAATGGCAGGGGTGGGAGGGGGGGCAAAATGCGAAAAAAATAACGTGAATTTTGAAACAATTTAACGTTATTAGGTGGAGGGGGTGGAGGGGAAGTGGATGGGGGTGGAGGGGATTTCAATTCAAAATCACGCTTACAACTATATAATATAGGAAGATATATATACCGCATACTGTTGCGAGGGAAACGGATTCAAATTCTATATATGAAAATGTAACTCCAAAAAAATTTTCAGACGTTCAGCTCGAAAAACCAGTTGAATCCAGAATTTTGAAACACCGTTTGGCGTTTCGTCCCACTGTGCGTGGCCCTCCTGGTTTGGGCTTCAAAATGACAAAAGATGGGCAGTATGACTTGGATAACAAGAGACTATGCAATTTAGCAGCGCCTCAGAATTTCGATAAAGTAGTTGACATGGGTATGCTCTATAGTATACTCCTAATGGAAAATAAAACAGCGCAAAAGGTCTTGGATGGATTGAGAGAGGAACTGCAGAATTTGGATTCTCTAATTGAGACACACAAAGATGAGATGGATAAGCAAGTCTTAGAACTGCGGGCAGACGTGAAAGCTATAAAAGAGGCAAAGAGATTGCTAAAGCGATGGCTATATTCACCTTCAAAGCGTCAACATAAAAAAAAAACTGTTGATAATGGAGCATGAAAGACTTGTAGAAGAACTTCACAAGTCTGCTCGACGTAACTATCCTTGTCGAAAGTTTGTCGTACGAGGATCGGATGAAACTTGGCAGGCTGATTTGGTTGAAATGCTACCTTATTCCAAGGAGAACAAAGGCTGTAATTACTTGCTCACTGTAATCTATGTATTTTCGATGTAAGCTTGGGCTGTCCCTGTAAAAAAGAAAACTGGAAAAGAAGTTGCTGCTGCGATGAAGTTAGTGCTAAGTCAAGGTCGAGTAACAAAAAATTTACACACCGACAGAGGCAAAGAATTCTACAATTCCAATTTTAAAAAACTTATGGAGAAACATAAGATCAATCTGTACTCGACGTATAGCAAAATGAAAGCTTCCATCTGCGAACGCGTCAACCGCACTTTGAAATCAGCCATATAGAAAAAATTCAGTTTACGCGGCAACTACAAATGGCTGGGCATTTTACCTGGTTTATTAGCAACTTATAATGTTCAAAGTAGGGGACAACGTATGAGTGAGCAATGCGAAAAAAGTATTCGAAAAGGGATATACAGTAAACTGGTCAAGTGAGATTTTCGAAATCACCAAAGAAGCTGCCACCAAGCCAACGACCTATCATCTAAAGGACTACCAAGATGAGCCAATCTCTGGATGCTTCTACGAGCAAGAAATAAAGCCAAATATCCAGATGCTTATCTAGTTAAAAAAGTCTTGAAAAGGTAAAGAAATAAAGTATTTCTGAAATGGCTAGGCTTTTACAGCACCCATAATAGCTGGATCAATAAAGCTAACGATACATAAAATGATAATTGTTTTTGAAATAATAAAATCGTTTTTTTCAAGTAAATAGAATAATTTAACAATTTTTTTATAACTGCCGCGCGCCCTGGTACATACTTATAACTAACTACCTGCATAAGTAAAAACTCGCACACACACGCACATATTCATACGCAGACACAGGTACATACATGCGCGCACTTTGTTTAACAATCAGACAGGCAGCGATTGGCTGTGCCCTTTGTCCAGTCGGATCAAAGATCGTACAATTGGGAAAATTGGGTTTTACGATGTGAGCTTCTAAAACACTATTCTTCGACTTAAAATGCCTCAAAACATATTTCCTACATGTTTTTACACAAATTCCAAAAATTACCATTACAAGGCTTCCTTAGGAAGGAAGCAAAATTATTCAAAAATTTCATTCCATATAATATAGTCTTTTTGTAAAGATTTGTCTAAATCGGTTTTAATATAAATCTTATTTGGATTTTTACATCTAGATAAAGCAACGTATAATTAACCATAGGTAAATAATGGCCTTCTTGAGTATATTCCTATTGTATCAAAACTTTATCCTTAAGATTTTTTAATTGTCATAGCAAGTGCTAAAATGATTGCTGTAAACGATAAACGGTAATGATGATTAATTTCCAGTATTTAATATGATTCCGGTAAACCACCTGCCTCCCAGTCAAGGGATCGTGGGTTCGAGCCCCCATCAGCGCGATCAGTTTTTTCAGATCCGATGGAAAGAGAGAGATGTGTGAGACTCGTCTAGTNAGCGCTTTAAACAATTTACAAACTTTGTTTGTTCCATCATTGTAACCTTTTGGTTGATTGACGTATACCTCTGAGCTTACTTTACCATTTAAGAATGCTGTTACAACGTCCATCTGTTCTATAATTAATCCGAATTGACAACAATAAGAAAGCAAAATTTTTAATGTTTGCGTTTTTGCTACTGGAGCGTATATGTCATCAATACCATTCGTTTGTTGAAAACCTCTTACTACTAACCTAGCTTTAAATATATCATCAGCCTTTTTTGTGTAAACCCATTTTACGTCTAGTACTTCTTTTCCTTTTTGTTTCTCATGATGATGAAAAAATATAAATAAGGAAAGACTTTTGTGATATTTCATCGTCGGGTATTGAATTGACCGTTAATGCACATAACAGCTTCTGCTAATTGAATATCAACTTACTTGTCTTTGCTACATACACGGCTAATAGCTGTATTATAAACAACGAATTTTTTGCCTACCCTCTGGTCATACCGATTTGTAATAATCTTTTAAATATTTCGTTTGATCTAGCTACGACGAAGAAAAACTATTCTTATTTTTGCTTTAATTTTGAACTGTATCTTTATATACTTATTCTTAACTGCAGCTTTATTTTACTTGAATTTTATATGCTCGTGACTATTCTGGGACGTGGTTTTGTTTATTTATCAATATGGCTTTTAAACGCATTTTCAAGCATTTGGGAGGTTATGTGATCGGAAAAACAATAAATTATTTATGTGGCTTCAGTAAATACGCATTAAAAAATTGCCTTATGTCCTTTAGTTTTATAATTATAGACTTTTAGGTTAAAATTTTGCAAGCACAGGGCATATTTTGTCGAGAGTCCATCATCTTCAAGCACAACTTACATCTATCTTTACATCGAACGCCACGAAGCGCGTTACCGAGATTTTGTTTTTCCTACCAGACACCTGGACATCGTCTACCGGAGTCCCAGGTGACAGGCTTATAATCTTCAAGCACAACTTACATATGTGTATTAAAAGCTGGAATGCTAGTAAATAACAGAGTGCTTCTCTTCTTTAAGACCTTGATAAGCTATCTATAAGCCAAGGCTTACATTCATTGCGTGACGATTTTGTACCCAAGCGTTTGTAAATCATTGACCAACATTGTTCAATTGGTTTTCTAATGGTAAATGGTTGGCTTACATTTCTACCAATGTTGTTCTGTATAAATGTGAATGTGATTTGTATCTTTAAAATTTAAAGGGATTATTATATTCTGTTTCATGTATTTGTATGAAATCTTAGAACAGAAATGTATGTTCATTATTGTGTAAGAAGGAAACAAACCGATTACCCCATGCAAAAGTACACATACATACACATACCGTTAATTGAAATTTTACATTCGGGAAACTCCTGCCAGTGCTGATCACAGATTAATGAGAAACTTGCATGAAAAAATCTATTAGGTCCGTCATGTAGAATATCGAAAAATAATCGACACGTATTTTTTCTTTTTTCAATCAAACGATTATTGACAAAGGTACAGCGGGTTAAAATATCGTGTGACGTCACTGAATCGGACGATATAGATATACTATACACAGTCCAAATCAGTGACGTCATACATTTCAACTCTCTACATCTATATACTTTTGGTATGAATAAAGGGATTTTAATTTGAATGCTTAGAAAATTTTTTAGGAAAGAAAATGTGGCAGAAGTAGGTTAAAAAAGGCCAAAAATTCAGTATTTTTATTGTTAAATATTTGTTAAGCATTCAAATCAAAATCCCTTCATTCATACCAAAAGTACAAGTGTACAAAGCAAGCTTTTAAAATTTCAGCCCAACAGAACCATGTGGTCATATGGAATCCTACGGGCAGTGGCAAAATACTCAAAACAGTATACGGAGTCAGTCACTATGAGTAAGTATGTGCTAATATGGATTTCCCATCGTAAAAATGCAGGTGATATAACCTAATATTAGTATAAAAATTATATAACAATTATTTATTTTTGTAATTAATCATATGAATTGTGACGAGACGCATATCTCGCACATAAACAAGCAAACGCAGCCTCGAGTCAATCAGCTGACGCCAGCGAGCGCGCGGGCGCAGCGAACAAAAGCGAATCAGCACGACCGAAGGCCAGCCCGCACGAGCGCGAGAGCCAACAAGCAACTCAGCGGCGATGCGCCTGGCAGCGCGAGCGGTGCGCCGTGACCACACCTATATAAGGCGGGCCGCGCGGCGCAGCGGGCAGTTCTACTCGAGCTTAACTTCAGGCGACATCGTGAGCACACGTTACCGCAAGAAACGTCAAGAGATAGACCTACGCCGACGCAGTCGCCTTGTGAACACACGTACCGGCAAAGTTAGCGTTACCGGAACCCGGAACTCCCAGTTGTCGTCGTGAGCACACGTAGTCGATACCCAACGTCGCTATTTACTCCTGAACCCCGTTCCAAGGGACTTGTCGTTTTCTCTGCCACCGTGAGCACACGGGGCTGAGGAGATAGCAATAGCCCGGCCGACGAGTCCCCAGGTCGTGCGCTCATGTCCTGGTGAACCCGAGGTTAATTCCGTCCGAAACTGATCTCACGCCGACATCTCGAGATTCGCCTGGTGACTGTGAGTACACAGGACAAAGAGAAGAACGAGACGAGCGACCACGATCTGTAGAACGGTGCGCTCACGACTATGGATCCGAGGGATCCCTAACCTCCGAAAACCCGACAATATCCCGAACCCACGCCACCGTCCGAATCCCCGATACCGCGTTCGTAAAACCGACGAATGCAACGAAACTGCGTAACTCAGACAACGTCGCGTTGATGTACCGTTAACCGCACTAGTATAAACCAGACCGATTGTAAAGGCGAAATATTCTAAATATGCTGCGTTCTTGTTTTCTGTTACAGATGAGACTAACAATTAAACGAACGACTTGTTATCTTAATTGCTTAAATATATCTATTTTGTTAATAAGTTACATAAACAGTCTCATTAATTAACCTTTTCCCTAACCAAATTCTGGCGTCCGGCCGACTACTCTGCAATACCTGGGGAAAGTCGAATCGTTACAGAATTTGATTTTTTAGGGTTTAAAAGTGGTTTGTCCCCTTAAGAAATCGGATAATGCGAAACTCAAACAACCGGTTATGAGTCCAAATATAATTTATATTAATCCAGCGAACACAAGTGGGGGAGTTTACAGGATGAACTCTAAGACCTTGAAAATAATAAGCAGCTATATAGCTGAAGCTCTAACTAATATTATAGACCTAAGCATTGAAACAGGTATATACCCTAAGGCACTCAAGAAGACTGAAATTGTCCCAGTTTACAAATCAGGTGAAAAAAGTAATATGAATAACTATAGGCCTATTTTATTGATATCAAATGTAGCGAAAATATTTAAAAAATAATACACAATAGACTATATAATTTTTTGAATAAATCTAACATAATTTCTGAATACCAATTTGGCTTTGTAAAGGAAAAGGGTACACAAAATGCGATCAATAAACACATTGTACAGCAATATCGGTAAGAGTATTCCTACCTTAGTCATGTTTCGGATCACAGTGGATCGTAGTGTGTTACTAGATAAATTATATTGCATGGGATTAGGAGGCAAGCTTTGACTCTGCTCACTAGTTACCTTAGTAACAGATACCAAAGTGTAAAAATTAATAGTTGTGTGGGTATTAACCTATTGATAAATACTGGGGTACCACAAGGTACGATACTTTGTCCACTGTTGTTTATTTTATACATAAATGATATACTCCAAGAGATAACTACGAAAGCTATTCTGTCGCTGCTAACCACAATGCAACAGGAGATTGCTGAACGAAAGCCCAAGATAACATAAATAATTACCTGTTACATATACACAAATGACTTGCGGTAAATAAGCTATCATTAAATGTTATAGGTCTGTTTGTATGACTTTCGGTAGCTATGTCGACGTGTTTCTAACCAAATATATGTAAAAATACTTGATCAAAAATTAACTAGGGTTAAGAATTACAAATATCTGGGCATAGTTATGGACTACAATCTAAAATGGGATATGCATATGTTATATATTATTAAGAAAACCAAATACCTAGTATATCATTTACAAAATTGTGAAATCAATCTCAACTTGACTGTTGATTTATTATGCCTTATTTCATAGTATCATGAGATATAGTATCATTATTTACATTGGAGGATTTTAAGATATATTATAATGATCTTACAGCGCAATACCTCAACTAATCTAGCATTACGAGAAATCAAAGTATTATTGTAGTGATCAATAAAAAAAGAATCAGTAATAAGAATTGTTATATTAAAGCCATCTCAACGTTCAATTCTTTGCCAATCAACTTAAAAGTGTTAGAAATAAGCAAATCGAGTCAACAAATAATACTTAAAGAATGGATTAAATCTAATTGTTGATAACTAAAATATATATCTTCGAGTTAAATTGTTAAATGTTTATTATTGAATAATGTATAATGCAGATGATGCTATAGTAGTAAGGAGGCCACTAATTATGCATAATATAGGGTAAGTTTTAGTTTTTAAGTTATTTTTTTTATATTTATATTTAGTTTGATAATGTATTTATTCTAAAGACCGGCGATGGCTCCGTGGTAAACCACCTGCCTCCCGGTCAAGGGGTCGTGGGTTTGAGCCCCCATTAGCGCGATCAGTTTTTTTCAGATCCCATGGAAATCTTACTCACGACACCGGGTTTGAGAAAGGCGTAGGTGTGATGAGCCTACCCTGGAAACTTTCGAACGCTAAAATTCATCTAGAAACACAACACGATACGTTGTGAGGCCATGAACTTTCGAGTTCGAAAAAGCCACCCATTTATTTTATTTAATGTATTTATACTGCCAGGCCTGCGGTCAGATAACCTTGTTTATCTTTGCAGGAATGCGGAGTGTCTAAATATGTCTGTATTTTCTTTCTGGGCATAATAAATAAACAAAGAAATAAGCATCAAGCACATTCAAACAAGAAATCATTGAAAATCATAAAACACATTTAGGTTAAAAAGCCATTCCAAAGTATAATAGGTCGCGGTGCTCTCTGACGGCACAGTGTATAACATTTACACTTGCCATCGGGGCGCTACTGCGCCCCTTGATTTAATTATTTTTCCTTCACCTATTTTTAACTAAAGTAAAGAAAAATCAGTATTTGGTGATCGCCTTTAAAGTAATTACAGTTGATATTTCATCTTATATTTGAAAATATAGGGGTAAATTTTCATAAAACATCTCATACAATTCAATTTCTGAATTCAAATTTTTTAATTGATCTTCTTCATTTTCCTGCATTAAGTGGTTTAAATATTCCTCATACTTTATTTAACAAGATTTATTTAACAATGTGAGACGGCGGGCCCACTGGCTGGATAAAAGAGCAACTACGGTTAACTTACCGACAGCGGTAAGTTACCGATCTCTTGGCGCTAGTGGTCACAGTGTAAATAGGCTACCTAAGCGTAGCTAGATGGCGTGCAGGCATTTAGAATTGGTGACTGGCTAAGCCACGAGTATAAATAGAGCCCGCAGCCAAACAGCGGTCACTCTTGATCTGGCTTTCCTACTGAGTACTTGACGAAGGGAAGATCTCGTATCTTACTCCGTTTCCATGCTACTTAGTATTCAATGAACAAAGAGCTCTCGAACAGTGGTATGGCGACATTTCTATTTCCTATTAGTTTATAAGAGCCATGATCATGTATTCTTTAAACAGTCAATATATCTAGTTAAATTTATTCATTGTTTAATATCAATTTAGCTTCTCTTACTCCCCTTCCCTCCTCCCGAATACCTCTCAGGATACGGATGGTAGAACCCTGTTCTTAAGTGAGGTTATTCGGCCACTGGCTAGTAGTGAGATGGTAGATCCTCACATACTCGCCTGAAGCTGCATGGCTACGCTAAGTGTGTGGAGTGCGCAAGGTAGATACCCTCTTGCATCTCTTGGTGCACACGAGCAGCTTCCCCCTAGTGAACACTAACTATAGGGGGTAGGGACTAAACACACGATTACTCAACCGACAGAGCGGGGTGATCACGCATTTCTAATAAAATTTTATACTTGTTGATGAAATATCAATAGTTGATGAAATTAACGATTCAATAATCTTAACTCTGCAGCGCTACAGACTCGGTTCTTCTTCAAAAGTTTTATTTAAAAAGTTATGTGTAATAGAAAACCAGTGTTTTTAGTTACAACATCCCCTTAAGGATGTTCTCGGGTTACATGAAATTTAAGGAAATAAACTGAAACTATGAAGATATATTTGAGATCAAAAATATTCGAGATCAAAGTTTGTAGGTTATAATTGGGCTCTTATAGAGCTCGATCAAAAAAAGTTGATTGAGGTAGATAAGAGCGTACAATGTTTTTAAAGTTAGAAAAATGAAATAAAAAGCTTCAGAACATACTCGTCATAATCTTAAGGAGACCTACGCAGAATTTCAGCTTGGGTTGTCGTATGAATCTCTGAGAAATCAAGCGTGATGTAAATAAAACGTGAAGTTTGAAGGCGGTGCAAGAAGAAGCGCGGTGAAAAGAAGGCAGGTGCGCGGTATCCGGGCAAGGGGCGGGCTAGTTTCTCACCCCGCCGGCTAAAGGCATAGAATATTCTAAACTGTTCATCATATGTATTTATTCATATGCAAAATCGAATTCCTTAGCAGTTAAGAAACTGCTCTTAGAGAAGAATTAACTCTTTCCTGGGTGCATATGGACCAATATGCTAAAATGTGATGATTGTTATTCACTAAGTTACTTAATACATACAAGAAATTTAATAGTTGTAATAAAATTATGAAATAATAAATGTACTTACAAATGAAATGTTTCATTAAATTTAGGCGATAAAGTATTGTTCTTTGATTTGGTAGCATGTTTTCTTTTCTTGTCCGCTAGATGTGGTCCTATAAGATTCACTTCTACAAATGGTTTGAACATACCACTCGTCAAAACCCATTTCAAATTATTTGCGGATATTACTGAAATAAACAGAAATGTATTATTTAATGCGCAGATAGAAACTTAATACAGTAGTATTTTAAGAAAGATGATAACGGTTTGAAATTGTGGTATTAATTTGTCATTAATTTTGTTAATATTAGACTGTCAGGTGTATCTTATCAGTATCGCTACATAATACCTACTATAAATCATTATAGTATATAGTCTATCAAGTGTATGACAAAGATATGTTTTGTAGTATATTAATAAATTTTTATTATTAAAGAGTTGTAATTTTTGTTATTTTTATTCTGCTCTGTATGAGGGAGTCAAAATAGTATATTGTGCACTACGATCGTAAGAATAATTTGCAGTACAAGTCGAAAGCAAGTACATTTTCGTGTCAAAGACAATTTCTGATAACTCCACAGGAAGCCCTCTTGATGCTCGGATTTTCATGTTTGCAATGGCTATGAAGCGGTAGTAAATTGGCTATTTATTCTTTTTCTAGAAGAATACAATAAATAAGTGAAATGATTTCACCCTAGTAGTCAGCATTCATTAATTTTCAAAATTATATATATGTGTGTCCGTGTGTAACGGAGTGTATACGTATGTATTATGCCAGCTTGAACCGATCTATTATCATGTTAGGAAGTAGTATTATACACACACAGACACTGACATATATCTACTTATATTTTATGATGGTAAGCATATGCCTTTTCATCCTCCTCCTTCCTCCTCTCCACTGACTCCTCTCTATTTTTACGTGAAATTCATTCAAAAACACGTTATTGTACTCCCCATAGCCCACCTCCTTCTCGTTCACCCCTAATGATCACTCCCCACACCTCCTTGCTCTTTTTCATTGCCCCCTCCCGGTCCTTCCCTCTGCCCCTTGGATTAATACTTTATTTCCGATATTTTCTTCTGTAATTGTTTCTGCTTCTATATTGTATTCATATGGTCTCAAAACTTAATCAAGTACCGTTTCATAAAACATCAGTTATATTCAAATTTTTCAGTAACATTATTGTAGCATTAAGTTTTAATTTTAATTCAATAGGTGGGATACCTTCTTTGATATTATTCAATATTTCTATTGTATTGTGTGTAGCATAATCAATATTGTAATAAGTATGCATTTCATCTTCTAATACGTTTAATATTTTATTATAAAGGATAGCAATATGGTCATTATGAGGAGCTAAAATGACTCTATTCATTTTATTGGTATTATCAGAATTTTTATCATTATACTTTGAAACAAACATCATTCAACTTTTGGGTACTATCAATTTATTCAATTTTCCTTTACCCATTTTTAATAAAAGTGAAGGAAAATCGGCATTATGTATTCGCATATTAAATATTAGTTTTATAACTTTGAAGAGTAGCCATAGGGTAGAATAAGAATTTAATCATTTTTTATCATTTTAGTCCTTTAACTATTGTCGGTTACCGGTATAATTTGTCGAAAGTCTCCTTTAATAATAATTAATTTTCCAGCAAAAGGACTATTGTTAATGCTGAGACGAGGTGAGCTCGCCCATCTGGTGCATAGATAGCAAATCTACACACAAGTTGGTAAGTGCGACAGTATGAGTTTAATTCCTGGTACCGTCAATTTTTTTCGCTTTTTTGACGAAATGGATACCCCTCTACAGTACATATATCTCTCAAAATATTACCTACGATTTCTAATACTTTTTTTGAAATCATAGAAGCTTTATTCTATTTGATTACATCAACTTCTCTAAATTCTTTTTACTCTAAATTAAATAATTTAAAAACTTATAAAGATCTGAAGATAATCTAGAAGTCTTGTGACTTGTCATTCATTTAAGTAATGGAATTGATGCTATTCCAATCCAAGCCATGGATAAAATAATTTTTTAATGAATAAAAAGACGTAAATTATATTTTTATATGAAAATTTTTTTCTAGTGCCTCTAGATCCATCTATAAAGTAAATTTTATCTTTATTATTTATTAATTATTTGCTTATAAATGTTTAATATTTGTTTTTTCGATTAAACGTGTAATATTTTGATATGTTAACATAATTAATATTTCTTGCCAATTTATCTTTTGAATTTAATTTAAACCATGCTGTGAAAGTTGTGTCAACGTTAGTTAAAACTCCCGTTAGTTTATATTCTTTAAAAAACTTTTTTTTTGTTGATTTTTTGTATAAATTGCTTAATGTTCTATACTGTGAGTGCGATAACAAATTGCAAATCCTTGTAATCTCTTAGCAGCTTTTATGGAACTTAAGTATCTACCGTCTACAAATTATGTTTACATATGAAAAGTTTCAAGTTTTTTGATCCCCTGTAGCACCCGATATTTTAGCAACATTGCCTCAACATTGCATTGCAAGACTGGCTAGATTCAGCTATATTGCCAGTGGTTAGAAAAATATTGCTGCAACCATTAGGCAATGTTGTTACGCACTAGAATGTCCGCTTTTTCATTGCACAGTTGGTTATTTCCCACACATGTCCTAATATATTGGAAACATTGCCCAAAGATTCCATTACTAGATTTCGCAATATTGTACGGAACCTTAATAATATTGCTTTAACTATTTAAGAAACATTGCTACTAGATTGTACAACATTTAATTAATATTGCGATAACCTTTAATTATTTTCGCATTATTAGAAAATATTTATACAGATGCAAAAATAATTCATTTAAGGTTATCTTTCTTTTTTATGGCCATTTTTTAATTTTCAAAAAACATTATTGTTGTTTTTTTTAATCATTCCATTGTTACAAACAATTCAGCTAAAATGCATTTAAAAGATAATAAAATTACCTACTTTTCCCCGTTTGGTCATCGGGATTGACCGCTCCGTTCGGCAGATAAAATGAAAAATCATATCTCTGAAACTAAACATCATAAGCTCACGAAAAAAAATATGTTGATGGGTTACGTGTCAAACGATATTCCATTAAAATTTCAAGTGATTTGACCACTTATTTTTTCAGTAATAAATCGAAAACTGAAAAAAATGAGTTTTTTTTTAGTCTTGATTACCGGCGTAAAAAGGCCTTAATGCACTTGAGATTTTAAGAAAAGGTAGATATTTTATATGTTTTGGCTAAGTTCATTGCGCAGCTTTAAAACCCCATGGTTCTTAAGATATCAAGGTTTGAATTTTTTTTTGAAATTTTTTTGATTCCTTACATCTCTAAAACAACGTAGTCAAATGCTGCAAAATTTTATTTGGCGATTCACCATAAACAAAGATATCTGCTGTTAAAATTTCAAACGATTTGTTGAGTGATTCTTAAGTGAAGAGCTGAAATGTAAAAACCGATTTTTCTAAAAAATTTGCCTTCCTCTTATAGGGTTGTGGTTGCACGTTGTAAAGTCCCTCCCTACGAATTTATGTCATACTGATAATATTAAAATAGCATTCACATACTGTATTTTAAAATAATATATTATTTATTGGAACAATAAATTTCGTTGAAGGGAGCTACGTGCCAATGAATTGGCATACGTGCCAATGAATTGGCAGCGGTTTTTTTCTTTGGATTATAGCATTGTTCAAAACTATTAACTCTTCTCTTGTATGTTGGATAACCGTTTTCTGTAAATTTTGTCGATTTGTAAAAGGTTTTGAAATTTTTTTTGCAAATGTCTATATCTTGATAATAACAAGGTAAACTTTTAATGTGTGGTTCAATTAACATATGTTTAATGATTAATTCAAATAATTCATGATTATTAGCGAAAGGAATTGTTGCTGAAATATATTGATTAATAGCTTCAGGAGTTGATAATATTTATTTTTCGGCTGCAATGTCATAAGTATGTTTGGGTTCGGTAGTCCTCTTTTCTAAACTTCGATTGTATAAACTTAAACAAAATTACAGTATCCCTGCTAATAGTCGGTGATTTGAAGCGACTTTAAAAACCGTGATTGTGTTTGATAGTCGTTTGTGTAACGTAATTTTAGCTTTATTAGGTATAAGAATGTATTGTATCAATTCTGCATAACATTGTATTATAAACTATTTTTTTTTTGTATTACAATAACTATTAGAATGGTATAAAGAACGATTAATATAATATCATAAATTGTATAAACATATCCCGAGCCGCCGAGCTGTAAAGTCGTGTCGATAATCCGCAAACTTTGTCACCGCGACTACGCGTACAAAAGCCTAGATTCGTGCGTGCGTTCGTGTCCCGGACTGTTGCTGCAACCTTGACCTGGTCCTTGTCTGTCGCCGGGTGGAATCCTCTAGGTGCTGTCCAGCACCACGCGTCAGTCCCGAGCTGTGCATCTACTTGCCGCTCGACTTCTCGCTGCACCCGGCCACACACGAGGCCTTGAGGCGTCCGTCCTGCTGTCCAGCGTCGGGCCCTGGTCATCCGTCCTGCGCCGCTCCGGTCGAAGCCACGAGGCATTCATCCAGTTCTGCGAAGCACCTCTGTAAGTACCTGCTCGATCGCAATACTCTCTCTCTCTCTCGGCATCATTCGCTCTGCTCCGTCTCTCTTACTCCGCGCTGCCTTTGTACTTATTTCGAGTCTTTACATAAAGAGAAACCTTATTAATACTCGGCTTGCGTCACTTTGCTCCTGACTCTATCCATTCCCATGCGATTCTCTCTTAACTTAACTTGCGAACTAGCTACGTAGCCAATGCACTCACAACGCCTCCGCGGGCTCACGTGCACGAGGGCGTGCACGTACAGCATACTGCGCTACGGGCCAGGCTTCGCATAGCCTTCAAGAAGCCTGCAACGAGCTGCTACATTTCTTTTCCTCTCGCATATTCACCGATCAGTGGATGCGCCACTGATCGCTTATACACGGGTGCGGATCCCCGTTATAATTCAAAGAACCACGTGTCACGTAAATCTCAATTACTCTAAGATCTCGTTTACATTATACACACTTATTCTAAGAACTGTTGTTATTTCTAAGTGGTTGCTAAATATATTGCAGTGTTAATAAGAAACAGTGTCTTGTTTTTCGCCTTAACCGAAATTCCGCATCCTTTCTACAGTCACCTCTCTCTCTCTCTCTCTCTCTCTCTCTCTCTCTTTCTCTCTCTCTGAAATCCGAGCATAAATAAATATTTTTATAAAAATTCGCTCTACGTTTTGCTAAGTAAATTATAAGGCAAACGCGCGTACACAGTTATATATATTTATCGGTTTTTATCGTTTTGATGTGTATTTATAAATCAAATCGCTTTTAATTTTTCATAATCGTATTTAATATTCATATCTATTATTTTTTTATATTTGGGACTTTTTAATATATTTTACAGGATTTCCTTTTGGCAGCTCACGGGTCCCACCACACGGCCAATGCGGTGGTTAGCCATTAATTTAAGAGCAGCATTCCTCCGACGCTGGTATCAGTTACTCACACTTAGCTCTCGCTCTGATATATTTGGGAGATGCCCGTTTATAGATCCCCCTTATTCACTCGGTAACCATTTTTTCCACCAGGACGATACCCTTTTTACGGGACCTCCATAGCTTGTGCTCCCCATGTGATCTCGCTTCCTAGAGGGGTCCCGTTTATAGAGGTCTCCGGTAATACGTGCCTTTCTGCGTCTCTCTATAACCGGTCAAAGTCCGTCTATAGGATCTACGGCTCCGACTGTGGTTGGCATGTAGCTTGCATATTTAGTAACCGTTTCTGCTACTAGAGCTCATCTCCGTTCCGTGTGCTAATTTATCAAGCGCTCTTATTACGGAGTTCCTTACATTTGTCCCTCTTTTTCGCTTTAATTCTTATGAGCCTTCCATTCATTCACTCAGGCGAATTCTGCTTTCGTAAGCCCATTACACGGCAGGTTGTGTAGATGGAAAATCTGCCAGTCTTCGTCAAGGTGTGAACAACGAATGGGCACTACAACGATAGTAGGATTAATAGAAATGATGGAGTTATATTTTTCGTAAATAAAAATTTAATATAGAACATGGAAATTGTTTAACAGGGTAGGATTATAATCGCAAATACTAGAATTAACTTGAAAAATATTAGTATTAACATGGCATACCTTAGTCTGTGTTTGTGCTAGATTTACATAAATATTTGAAAAAAAGGAACACTCAAAATCTTTTTGTGATAGGAGATTTCAATATTAATATAATAGATTTCGATGATGTAAGTCAAAAATTGATGTGCAATTTCTTAGAAAAAGGTTATATACTGGGTTTCGTAGGTATTAGTAGACCGCCTGCTGGTATAACCAAAGGATTCTGTATAGATAATATCTTTATAAAAACTAAAAACCTGAATGGAGTATTATAAACTCAAATAATCAAGTACTGCGCATTACCCCATCTTTATTGCTGTTAATAAAATGAATGTCAAAACTAATTGTTGTAATATATGAATTTATACAGTCGTATATCATAAAACGGTACTCATCGCGCTATCTACTGGTTGACGACGATTTCGTACAACGAGACAAGCTCGAGCGAACGCGAGCATAGTGCGCATGTTTTGCATATATACTCTAAGCGCATACTATACTGTATACTATACTTTGTGGAGTCAGACTATGCTGTACTGTACTCCTCTCTCTCTGCCGGCTCTGGTGAGTACTAGTCGCTTTGCTGTGTACGCCTACTTTGTACTGCTTTTTCTGCCGCACTCTGCCTTCGGGCGCCTTCTGTTACAGCTTGTTGCACGCAGCTTAATGCAACCTTCAGAGTGATATATAATTCACTGGAGGCTGCATTCTTTTCTCTTCACCATCTTCGCTGCAAGCATCTGCCTCTTCACCTAACCTCAATTTGCCCGGCTTTATTTTCTTTCCTGCTTGGCTTGGTTTTTGCTCTCCACTGAGCCTCGACGCGATATCTCACAGGACAAGGAAACAACATCTTTACCCGCTCAGTCACAGGTTGGTGCTCGGCTGCTTCAGCTCTCTCTTCCTCTGCAAACACCACCACGTAGTGCTACGTACGGCAAGCTCTCAGCTTAGTCGGTAACTTACCAACAACGGAGATCTCCACACACGCTCTACATTATCGACTGCCAGTAAGTTACCGACGAAATGAGTACAAGTGGAGTAAAGGTAACTCTGTCCAAGGGTTTAAGGGCCTGCCACTTCAATGCTAACTCCCTCACGGGTCACATTGAGGCGGTTAGGCTCTTTTTGTCCACTCGTCCTTCCTTTCACGTAATAGCTGTGACTGAAACCTGGCTAAACGAAAAGGTTAAAACAATCCCTTTACTTGATGACTATATACTATATAGACGGGACCGAAATAGAAATGGTGGAGGTGTGGCCCTCTACATACACAACACCTTGACTGCTACTGTCATTGCATCATCTGACGGTACATGGTCTGGCAGGCCGGGGAAGCCGGAGTATCTCTTCTGCGAGATTTCTTCTAAGGGAGTATCTCCCATCTTTGTCGACGTTGTTTATCGTCCACCACATGCCCCTTTCATCCAGGGCAATGATTTCATAGAGAAACTCTCTACACATATGCACTGCTACTCCAACAAGCTGATCATGGGAGATTTCAACGCTGATCAACTCTACTCTTCCGAAGATGCTAAGTTCATCAAAGCCTTCATAGAGGAGAACTCCCTACAGTTGGTTCCTTATGGCGCCACGTGCCATAAACAGGAATCCGACACCTGGCTGGACCTCTGTTTGATAGACGAGCAGGATCGCCTGCTCAAACACAAGAAGTCAGACACACCCTTCATAAACGGACATGACCTCATAACGGCCACTCTCAACGTACAGACGCCATGACACGTACCTAAAACCTTCACCTACAGAAACTACAAAGGCATCTGCGCCGAGAAACTGAGGAACCACCTCGGGGCATGTGACTGGTCATCCCTCGCCACTTCATCACTCGACGAATGCATTGCTGTACTCAACACCAACTTAACTAACGCTGTAAATCATCTCGCCCCATTACGCACAGTGACACCTGGACAGAAACGCCACCCGTGGTTCACCACGGCTCTTCGTGGACTTGTGAAAGAACGAGACAGACTCTACAGGCGATTTCGCAGATCACGTCTCCCGTTGGATCTATTTTTTTATAGACTCGCCAGGGATGATGCTCACAGACACGTTGAGGAGGCTAGGCTGAACTATTATCATTCACGCCTGTCCTCCCTGACAGATGTCGGCGAGATCTGGAGAGAGCTAGAGAAACTTGGAATAACATCTTCCAAGCTAACACCACCTTCTCGCTTCTCAAACGAAGACCTCAATACGCATTTTAGCGGCATTTCCAACAATCCGCAAGCTCCTGCTGTTGAGGATTATCTGCGTACCCTCGAGAGTCTGAACTTCCCTGAACATTTCAGTTTAAGGGAGATTGCAGAATCGGACGTTTTAGCTGCAATAACGCACTTTGACTCCCAAGCCAGAGGTAGCGACGGCATCCCACAGGTTGTTATTCAGAAGGCCCTGCCAGTACTCGCTCCCATTCTTCGTCATATTTTTAACCTGTCATTGAGCGAGTCGTGCTTCCCCTCTGACTGGAAAAAGTCATTAGTGCACGCACTAAACAAGGTCAGCTCTCCTACATCTCTAACTGACTATCGTCCGATCTCCCTTCTATGCTTTCTGTCAAAGGCGCTGGAGTGGCTGGTGCATAAGCAAATCTCTGAGTACCTTGAGTCCAGGCTTTTACTGGACGATTTGCAAACTGGTTTTTGCACTGGCCACAGCACTCAGTCCGGCCTACTCAAGCTAACGGATGAAGTTAGGCGTGGCATTAATAACAAGAAGGTAACTCTTCTTCTTCTCTTCGATTTCAGTAAAGCCTTTGACACTGTATGTCACGTCAAGCTTCTCCGAAAGCTAACACACTTCTGCTTCTCTAAGCAAGTTATCCGCTGGGTTGCCTCATATATTATAGGCAGAAAACAGGCAGTCGTTGTTGATGACGGCGAGCTTTCCACCTTTCGCCCTCTCAACACGGGAGTACCGCAGGGATCTGTCCTGGGTCCTCTGCTATTCTCCCTGTACATCAACGACATTAGTTTCTGCCTCGACCCCGATGTATCACATCTCATCTACGCGGATGACTTGCAAATCTACAGCCAATGCCACCTTGAGGAGCTCGACTCTTGTTCCGCGAAGATGTCAGCTAACGCCGAGAGGATTACAGGTTGGGCTGCACAAAATCATCTAAAGCTAAACGTTCTTAAAACACAGGCGATCGTCCTGGGCTCCCCACACTACATTAACGCTTTACCAAATGTCGCTAACACCTCTATCAATATAGGGGGATCCCAGGTCGAAAATCAATCGTCTGTGCGCAGTCTGGGAGTGGTGCTCGATTCTAAAGTGAACTGAAAAGAGCACGTCACACAACTGTGTAAACGTGCTCACTCACTAATGTGTAGGCTGTACTTCTTCAGAAAGAGCACCAACCAAGAGCTGCGCAAACATCTCGTGCAAGCACTGCTGTTTCCCATCATAGACTACTGCCCTCTAGTATACTGTGACCTTACTCAAGAACTTGATACTAAACTACAGAGACTGGCGAACACAGGAATACGTTACATCTTTGGTGTAAGGAGGGACGAGCACATCACCCCCTACAGACGTGAACTGCAATGGCTCACCACTGCCGAGCGTACGAAGTACTTTGCGGCCTGTTTTCTCAGAAAACTATTCAACACTGCTACACCATCGTACATCTTGGCCTTCTTTGACTTCCACGTCGCACTCCGTCCTGTGAGTCATCCCCCCTGTCATCCCCCCCTTCAGCACAGAGACGCTGAGGAACTCATTCCATATCAGCGCCTCATACCTCTGGAACACCTTACCATCTCATCTTCGTGACAATAGATCTATCACCCAGTTCAAAACGCAAGCTAAGCGCTACTTCCTCGAACAAGAGAGTACATAACATCTACAAACAGCATTCGTCACCCATCTCTCGCCTCCATTACTCTCACACTCATTAACCACCCTTTCATCAATGAACCGCTATTTAACTTATTACTTTAATTAATAATTTTGTACAACATAATGTACATGAATAAAAATTATCTAAGTCTAAATCTAAATCTCTTTCTCTCTCTCTCGACTACAAGACTCCGATGTGAGCAGACGTGCCGCCGTCTGGGCTCTCAAGTCACTAACTATTCTTGATACGATATATCACATTATTATTAACGTCAGTGTTATTATTTAAATCCACCATTCCAACATGGTAGCAGTACATTGTTGGAAAATCTATATCTTCTACATTAAATTTCGAGTTGTGTAGAAATATCAAAAAGAGAGGTTAGAAAAAAAGCCACGTGGAAAAGGAGTCAATAATTATTATTAGCAAAGTGAATCTCACAGAAACAATTGGAACAGTGATATTAAAGGACAATATTTATTGGAAAAACGTACAAACTTGTGACAATTCGATTTTTTGTGTCAAAACGTCTGTCGAAGAAAGAAAATTTTCAAGTGAAGATTGACTGGACAAATAAGGGTTAAAGAAGAAAAATATACGCTCAGCAACAAAGATAAAGTAGTAAAGTATTAAACAAAAAGAAGATTTTTGAAAAATAATCAAGATTTAAGTGCGATGCAAGCGGATTAAAGTCGGCAAGTGAAACACGTGGTGAAGTGCTGTATCCGAGCACGTGGCAATTTTGAGGTTGAGGACATGTTCTCGTGGCTTAAAGAAGAAGAGAATTCAGAACAAGATTTAGATAAAAAAGAAAGTGTTAAAGAAGAAGAAATGGCTAAGCAAGCAAAATCAAGGATATTTTGATACGAGTGTTTGATGGTGTAAATTATACAAGCTGGAAAATAAGATTAATGATCCTGCTGGAATATAAAGAGTGCAAGGATCCAGCAACTCGAGAAATGACTGAAGATGAAAAAAAGGACGAAGCCAAATGGAAGAAGATTGATCTAAAAGCAAGAACAATAATAATAAGTTCGATATAAGACAAACAACTAGAACTGTTGATGAATGCGCAACAGCTCTCAAAATGATACAAAAATTTGATAAAATGTATTTAAGTCAATCCACAGTCTTGCAAATAATATGCAGAAGTAAGATTGAAGAAATCAAGTTGAATAATTACAAATCAGTTGAGAATTTCTTTGTGGAATTTGAAAAAGTTACAAATGAGTTCAAATCGGCTGGTGGAAGATTAGAAGATACCGAAAAATTAAGGTATTTGATCAGAGCCTCGCCACCAAATTACAGTTACATCGGAGATTTTGTAAATGTTATACCAGAGGATCAACGAACAGTCGACTATGTCAAGTCAAAGATTAAAGAGAAAAATATGATGCAACCAGAGTCTAATAATAAAGCCAACGTCAGTACCTTTGTGGTACAAACTAAAGGAAAATGCTATACCTGTGGAGAACCAGGTCATCACAGTAGACGATGCACGAGACTACAGCAGCAGAGCAACCGAGGACGAGGTGCTCAATCCAGTCAAGGTCAATGAGGTCACCAACGAGGTAGTCAACGAGGCTACAACAGAGGGTACAACAGAAGCTTCAACCGAGGCAACTATCGAGGCCGTCAACGAGGCAGAGGTCAAGGTAAACCTAGAGGCGAACCTTCAGGCGAACAACAAGGTGACTATGCATCCGAAGCATGGCTGACACAGGTCTGCAACTCAGAAGTAAATCAGGTAACTGTGTTAGAAAACAGTAGCGTAAATCTAGATCAAATAAATTGGGTTCTTGATAGTGGTTGTACTGATCATATTGTAAATAACGATAAATTTTTTGATAAATTCATATGTCTAAAAGAACCCATTGAAGTAAAATTACCAGATGGTAAAAATTTTAAAGCCACTAAAATTGGAACTGTAAAGCTATACTTTAAAAATTATTACAATGAAAAACAAGTCGAAGTCAAAAATGTTTATTATGTCAAGGGTATAAGACAAAATATACTAAGTTTATCCAAAGTCACTGAAAATTATACAGTAGTAGCTAAAAATGATGGTGCTAAAATATATAATAAATCTAGAGAATTAATAGCAGTCGCAAACAAAAAGACTATAATTTATATTTTATGAAAAGTTTTGTAACACGAAAAGATAGCAAACATATGTATGTAAATTCAATTAAACTAACTGATCTTCTATAAAAAAAACCTTTTTAAAAGGTAAAATATTGGCGAGTAAAAGTTTATTTACAAAAGTCGTGCTATCCCAAAAACAAACATAACTAATGTCAAGTAATTGTTTTTCATATTTTTCAGGTATACGCATGTAGATACATTATTTTATCAAATAAAATATTTTTTACTTAAATTCTTACTATGCAGTAGTTTGGATACATAAGTAAAATTTCAAATTAATCTTCTTCCTTGGCATTTTCAAAGGATATTTAATCATATACTTTTAATCCATAGTTCAGTAGTTATTAGATAAATTTAAAACATATTAAAATCTTGAGTCGTATTTCCAATGTAATATTGGTTTTAATTATTTAAATAGCTTCTGAACTATGGATTAAAAGTATATGATTAAATATACTTTTGGAAATGCCAAGGAAGAAGAGCAATTTGAAATTTTACTTATGAATCCAAACTACTGTATAGTAAGAATTTAAGTAAAAAATATTTTATTTTATAAAATAATGTGTCCGCATGCGAATACCTGAAAAATATGAAAAACAATTACTTGACATTAGTTATGTTTGTTTTTGTGATATCACGATTTTTGTAAAGAAACTTTTACTCGCCAATATTTTACCTTTTAAAAAGGTTTTTTTTATAGAAGATTTCATCACTTTTATAGAGACTATACATGTATTACATTGTACGGTGTCAACAGTTAAAATACGTAATACTCAAGATAATTCTCGGAGATGACGTTGATACCGTCCACCTTGGGCACCAGGTACCACGGAGACCGTTGCCATCGCAATATTCGTGTTCGGCGACACGTAAAACCCCCGAGTAACGACTTTCAACTAATTATGTCAAAAATGTCCATAAAACTCTAGAAAACGACGTTGGTACTGTCTACCCTGAATACCAGGTACCTTAAAGACCGTTGCCGTCACGATATTCGTGTTTCGCGACCTCGAAAACCCCCGAGTAACAAGTTTCAACTAATTTTGTTACAAATTTCCGTAAAACTCGAGGAGACGACGTTGGTACTGTCCACCCTGGGCACCAGGTACCTCGAAGACCGTTGCCGTCACGATATTTGTCTTCAGCGACCCCAAAAACCCTCCGAGTAACAAGTTTCAACTAATTATGTTAAAAATTTCCATAAAACTCCAGAAGACGACGTTGGTACTGTCCACCATGGGCACCAGGTATCTCGAAGACCGTTGCCGTCGCGATATTCGTCTTCAGCGACCCCGAAAACACCCGAGTGACAATACTGGACTCATTTCCATCAATATTTACCGAGTTGTAAATATTTATTTATTTATTGTCTTTTCGAAATGCACTTCCAAAATGCATATTTATTATGCAAAAATGCAATTTTTACAATAATTGATGAATTTAGTTTACAATGTTTGTAAATGCTCTCACGAATCGAACGCAAATAACCGAATTAACATATAGGTGCTGCTTAAAACATCGATGGTTCATTGCTTTATTTTCTCGACTATTCAAATTTTTGCGCCGTGAATGACCGGAAGCCACGTGACCGGAAGGCTGAAAAATCTCAGGAGAGGAAGACCGTCCGAACGAAAAGAAAATTACTGAGCTAAATTTCAGCATGCAATATTTCGCCAATAAAGTAATCTTTTCGAATAAATCTTTTTCCTCAAGAAAGATTGGATAAATAGATGACCAGTCGATAGCGATACAACGGGCATAGGTGCAATAGTAATGCTATAAATGCGTTTGGAAAATTATTTTGAGGTTAGAGAACCCAATATCAAAGTATATAAGGGCCGCGACCCGCGCCGTCATCGTGTCGTATACTTCGTATACTTTTACTCGCCAGCGCGGCGCTGTCGCGCCTCTTGATAAAGAGAAATGGTATAGGGCACTTGGCCATGTAAATTTTCAATACTTAAATAAAATAATAAAAAATAAATTAGTAGAAGGCCTGCCAGAAAAAATTGAAAATACAGAAATGAAAGTGAAAAAGTTGCAATGTGATAATGGTAAAAAATATTTAAACCGAGAGATTTATGATTTTGTAAAGTCTAATGGTATAGAACTAGTAACATGTCCACCGTACGTCCATGAACTGAATGAAGTAGCGGAAAGAATAGGTCAGCTATGGACATGGGTAGATGCTTAATGCGAGAAGCTAAAATTCATAGACGTTACTGGCCCGAAATAATGAAAACGGTCGCATATTTAAAAAACCGTACGATTGCAAATACGGCGGAGAATAAGACTCCTTATGAAATATTTTTAGGTAAAAAACCAAACGTTCAACATCTAAAAATGTATGACAGTCGAGTATTTGTAAGAGTACCAGAAGCTTTGCGAAAAAGCAAATGGCATGATAAGGCCCAACAAGTTTTGGTTAATAGTAGAGTAATTACTGCTAGACATGTGCAAGTAGTAAAATTATTTGTTTAGAAAAACTAGATGATGAAAAGGACAGCGATTTGATAAGCGAAAGCGAAACCGATACTGATGTTGACTCAAACAAAATAAATCAATTACCTTCTACTTCGACTTTCGAGTCAAGTGGGGGTAACGAAATAAATTTCGAAAATTGCATAAATAATTATGAAAGCGACGATGATTCAAAAAATATAGAAAATCAAAATAGAGAAAATTTGATTGTAAAAGGAACATCAACTAGAAAGAAAAGTCCTGTAAATAGATATGGAAATCCAGTAACTCATTTTATCTATATAAATAACATTGATGCAAATCTACCGAATACATTTGAGGAGGCGTTAAACTGAAATGAATATAAACAATGGAAAAGTGCGATGTACTCTGAAATCAATAGTCTAAAGAAAAATAATACTTGGCAAATTGTTGAAAGACCAACAGATAAAACGGTCATTGATGTAAAATGGGTGTACAAAAAGAAAAACAGTAATGTTTATAAAGCTAGATTAGTTGCTAGAGGTTTTTAACAAAAGGAATGCATTGATAATGTTTATTCATCAGTAGGAAAAATGCAAACTTAAAAAATTTTATTGTCTTATTGTTGTAAGAATAATTTATTCATTGAACAAATGGATGTAGAGACGGCATTTTTAAATGGTCATGTAAAAACAGAAGTATATGTTAAACTCTAAAAAAAATTAACTTCAAAAAAAGTAAAAGGTTATAGGCGAGTTTGATATATTCCGCAACGAAATAATAGATAAAAAAGAACTGAGATCAATCAAACAAAGTCAAGTTTATTATATTTAATCATAATGAAGCAACAAAATTATTTTTGGTCAATAAAGGGCTTACTTAAGTTAAAGTTAAGTTATATAATAATAAATTAGGAACAACTTTCAAGATACTTACTTCGTAACTTGCCATAACCGTTTCATTGTGTTTATTGATAAACAACTAAAATTTTCTTTTTATGTATTAGAACGTCATAAAAACACCAAAAGTACAATGAAACGGACATGGCAAGTTACGAAGTAAGTATCTTGAGAGTTGTTCCTAATTGATTATTATATAACTTAACTTTAACTTAAGTAAGCCCTTTATTGACCAAAAATAATTTTGTTGCTTCATTATGATTAAATATAATAAACTTGACTTTGTTTGATTGATCTCAGTTCTTTTTTATCTGTTATTTCGTTGCGGAATATATCAAACTCGCCTATAACCTTTTACTTTTTTTGAAGTTAATTTTTTTTAGAGATTTCAGTCCTTTTGAGTAAATTATTTTGAGTATTTAATATTTGTCCTAATAATAAAATATAAGGGTTTTTTGTAAAATTTTTATCACTAACATGAAATCACTGATTGTTCTGATGCACTACCCTCGAATGATTTCTACACCTATAAGACGCCAAAAACCACGAAGCGCACCACCTAGACCTCGTCATCGACCACCTCGTACACCAAGACGCCGTCCTTGTATGATTTTTTACCTAGACATAAAAAACCACGGAGCGCACCACCTAGACCTCGTCATCAAAGTGGTACACCTAGACACCGCCCTCGAACTATTTCTATACCTAGACACCAAAAACCACAGAGCGCATCATTTAGACCTCGTCATCGGCCATCCCGTAAGACAGCAGACAATGTAAATACATTTACTCAGCGCAGCCTATAGAAAACTGTGGGAAAGCTATACCCAACTGTATTACACATAGCTTGTGCGGCCAACTTCATGCTCCTACCACTTTGAAAGCCAACTTCACGGTCCTCACGCACTGGAGACTGGAGAATTTAGAGAAACTGTTCCGAGCATTCGCGATGTATACACTCGTTTATTATTAAAAATAACTGCTTCTTTACAAAAATTTTCGTTGGAAATCATAGTTTAGCTTAGAAAGGATACTAATAAGCCAAAAAAACTCACGAACAGTAACGATAAGCATTTTTTTCTGTATCATGAAAAATCCGAACACCAATATAGAAGTAAATAGTGTCACGGGCGCCGCGGCTCCGTCTGCTTCTCAAACTCGCCTTCGTGGCGCTACCGCGCCACTTGATGAACCGAAAGGTTATGAAACTGGAGACAATAAAGTTTGTCAATTGCAAAAGGAACTCTATGGACTCAGAGAAAGCCCAAGAGCTTGGTATAATTGTTTTCATAAATACATGGAAAGTTTAAACTTTTGTCTGTACATAAATAATACAAGCAAAGATACAATACATATATTAGTATTTGTAGATGATCTCCTAATTTGTTGTAACGATAAAAATAAAATATATCAAGTCAAAGTTAGTTTAATGGAAAGATTTGCAATGAAGGATATGGGCAAAATTAGCCAATATATAGGCATTGATATAGATTATAGCAATGATAGACACAAAATGACCTTAAGTCAAACAAAATATATTGAATCTTTGGCTGTTAAATATAATCTAGATAATGCGAAATGATATGATGCTCCAATGGAGACTAATCTAAAATTAGATCAAGCTAGTCAAATAGACGAACGAATTAAGTACAGAAATTTGATAGGAGAACTGTTATATATAAGCTCAGGCATAAGGCCAGATATATCGTACAGCGTAAATTATTCAAGTCGATATCAAAGTTGCTACGATCAAACTCACTATAAGTATGCGATGCGTGTCTTAAAATATTTGTACACGACTAAAGACTTGAAACTAACATTGTGATTGTGTATTGTGATAATATAAATTGCGAAAAACCAGATTGTATGGTAGATTCTGATTTCGCAGGCGAGAATGTAGATAGAAAATCCGCAAGTGGATATGTAATTAGATTATATTGTTTGATGTTCGAAATATTGTTTGTAAGAAATATATTGAGCTAATCATTCGATGTAAGTTTAAATGAACCAACAACTATTTATGAAGACAATTCAGGAGCAATTGCAATCGCGAAATTCGGAAACTTTACTCCAAATTCAAAGCACATTGGTGTGCAATATCATTATATAAATGAAAGCTACGAAAAGGGTGAAATAAATATTGTATAAGTGGACTCGAAATGTAATTTAGTAGACATCTTCACAAATAGTCTAGATAAAACATAGTTTCTAAAGAATAGAAATGTTTAAAAATTAATCTAATAAGTTCAATTGTAGAAACCAAGTTCAAAGTAACAAAAGTCCAAGTTCAACTGTAAAACCCAAGTTCAAAGTAAAAATCGTCAAGTTCAATTGTAAAAACCCAAGTTCAAAGTAATAATCGCCAAGTTCAGTTGTAAAACTCAAGTTAACTTGAAATGCTCCTAATTCAAGTAATGCAAAATGCGATGAAAAATTGTATGCGAAATTGTAACTCAAATGTATCGAATTATAATGAAAAAAATATCACGACTATGAAATTCAGGAGGCGTGTTGTAATATGTGAATTTATACAGTCGTAAATCATAAAACGGTATTCGTCGCGCCATCTACTGGTTGCGCATGTCTCGCATATATACTCTAAGCGCATACTATACTGTATACTATACTTTCTGGAGTCAGACTATGATGTACTGTACTCCACTCTCTCTCTCTCTCTCTCTCTCTCTCTCTCTCTCTCTCTCTCTCTCTCTCTGAGAGAATACCGGGGCGAATACTCTCTCGCTGCGAAAATACCGGGGCGTCAAATGAATACCAGGGATTATTGGTGAATATGTCTGTTTATTGATGGTAATCAACAATGAATGAATTGTGTAAAAAAGAGAAACACCTGTTTGAATTGAGCTTGGACAATGTGTGTTTCTAACTATAGGATCCTACCTGTCATCTCCAAGTGAAAACTACCTGTCTAGTGCTGGATCGTGGGTAGTGGAGTCGAATTTAATCACCTGCATGCACCCTCTTTTATAACCTCCCTGGGTGGTGTGAGTTCTACCCGCGCGGTCGTCCGAAATCGTGGAAGGGAATTCGCGCTGAGTCGGAAGAATCGAGCTTCGGGGTGAGCCCGAGCTGTTGCCATGCACGTATTTGGCGATTTATACTCGATTGCGTTTTAACTAGCTATGCTATATACGTGTGAATATTTACATGTAACAATCCAAAGAAATTATGGGAAATCATAAACAATCAATTAGGTAAGAAACGATCCAATGAAGCCGTAAATTATATGAAGGTCAATAATAATAAAATCACCGAGAAAGTTGAGATTACAAACTAGCGCGCCACAACGCGGCCTTCGGCCGCTATGTGGCTTGCCGCCTTGCATCGCGAAGCTTCGCGTTTTGTGCATAAGGCACGACCGCCGACGGTCGCGCTTCGCGCTCGCCATGCCCCCCGACGCTCGCGCTTCGCGCTCGCTGTCTAACCTTACTACTTAATCTAATTATTAAAAAAAAAATCAATTAAAAAACATTGATTATTCATCTTTTTTCGTATACAATTAAAAAATGTGTTGGCCATACATAGCTTCAAAGTTTTTACAAATATTTTAGTTTTTGACTTATGATTTTCAATATTGTTGATTTTCGGAGACATTCATATAAATTTTAACCTGTATTCTCTTATTGCAACGAAATAATTAAAAACCCTTTTTATTCCGTAAGATTAGAAAAAATTATCTTTTTATAGTACTTGAATTCAAATTTTACACGCGAAATTTCATAAGGTGGCCAAATTCGGAACTATCCTATTGGTGGAAAATACATTGATTTATATGTAAGCTGTGACTGTGACGTCACGCTTAACTAACCAAATTCCATCCCGTTCCTAAGGGGCCATCCATAAATTACGTAAGGCATTTTAGGGGAGGAAGGGGTCTGATGTTTTCTTACACCTTCTTATAAGGGGGAGGGGGTGGTCAAAGCTGTATTACGTAAGGTTTTTTTTCTCATCGACTCGATCATGAAATAAAAATATAGTTATGTGTACCGTCGGGGAAATGAAAAGAAAAAAGAGAATCATTTTGTAAATATATCGTTTGGAGTATAAACAAGTGCACTGATATAGCGCAGCATGTTTTATATTTGGTATACATTACTAATAATCGTAGGCGCCGGTCGTCGCCGGCGATTTTTCTGAGAATGGTTTTGAGAGGGATCGCGGAGGTAAGTTGAACTAGATGTAAACATTCAGATTTGTTTTTAAAAATCGTTGTGGAATGGTCAATACTTCGCTGAGTTTCGTCAAGTGCAGATCGTTTGCCGGCGTACTGAAATACTTGCTCTGATGCATTTATTTTTCCTACTTTATACGTGCGCAAAGTTCGATTTTGCGTTTGTATTTGCAAAGTGTCACTTTCTCACACGCTGAGCTATTTTCACACATGCTTTTCTCAGCGCCTGGTATAGTGACGCTTTAAACGCATTTTTTATGCATTATTGCAAATAGAACATTGTGCACATCAGGAGGAAAAATATCGTAAGATACTCGTGCTCCAAGTACTGTACCCACACTCGCTCTTGTGTCACCTGAGCAAAGCTCGCTTCGCTTCGACAGTGTGAGAAACGCCTACTTTGCGCACTCGTATCTTAATGTAATATTGTATTTGTTATTTATACATGTAGTTTAATGTACTAAAAAAAAAAAAAAAAAAAAAAAAAAAATGAGTGGCTTTTCGAACTCGAAAGTTCATGTGCCTCACAACGTATCGGTGTGTTTTCTAGATGAATTTTAGCGTTCGAAAGTTTCCAGGGTAAGGCTCATCACACCTACGCCTTTCTCAAACCCGGTGTCGTGAGTAAAGATTTCCATCGGATCTGAAAAAACTGATCGCCCTGATGCGGCTCGAACCCACGACCCTTGACCGGAAGGCAGGTGGTTTACCACGGAGGCCATCGCCGGTCTGAGTTTAATGTACTACCACCATAAAAATCACATACCCTATTTATATTTAAATAAACATAATAAAACCGAAAAAACTTGTGCGATATTTTCTTTGTAATAAAAATTACGGTAATATAGGGGGAGGGGGGGAGGGGTTGTGAAAATCTTACGATTACTTACAGGGGGAGGGGAGGGGTTCGAAAATTGGACAAAAATGGTCTTACGTAATTTATGATGGCCCTAAAGTCGTGAATTTTGTGCAAAGATAGTTTATTACATAATTTGAACAGAAAAAGTATTAGTTTTATTATCAGCTAAGCAAAGCCGAACAGCTGTTCGCTTTGCCGAACAGCGAGCTCGACCACTGCGCATACATTGTGCGCATCGATCTGGCGACCGGTTGGCGACATGCTCATGCAGCCGTCTGCCGTGTGTTTTGACGTTTTGAAGCTGCCTCCCGGCCTCCGCTAACCGCAATGTTTTGCTCTGTTTAACTTTTCGGCGATATAAGTGAGTGCGTAGTGAAAAAACGGAAACGACGACGCGATGCAGCAATGTTATATGTAGTTTTAAAATCAGAACAGAAGTGCTGCTATGGTGCCTATACGTGTTTACAAGCAACATCTGCTCACCGCGATCCCACTCGCGGATCAGCTGCTCGCGGTTGTTGCTTTGTAAGACAGTGCAAAAGGTACTTGAGTTTTTGCTTGGAGGTTATCCTTTGTTTTTGAGATTGGAGTACTCCTGCTCCTGCTGCTCCTGCTCATTCTATTGATGTTCTGATACATTCTTCTTGCAAGATGCTGCTTGGATGAAGATTCACTATCGCATAAGATCTACGACTGGTTTTCCTTTGTTCTATTTCCTGTGTTCATTATGTTTATAACAGATATCTATTGTGTTATGTGCAGTATAATCAGTGTAATTTTGTGATCTGTTTTTTAAAGTTGTACTCTCTCTCTCTCTCTCTCTCTCTCTCTCTCTCTCTCTCTCTCTCTCTCTCTCTCTCTCTCTGGTGGTGCTGGTTGGCGTTTCTAGGTACTTCAACAGCCTCAATACGACTCTGGAGCTAGATTTATGGTATCTGATCGAGTTGCTTGGCATCTCTGGCTGATGTCATTACCAGGAGACAACCTTAGAATTACATTTGAACTTTCTGCAAGTGCTGGTTGGCGTTTCTAGCTGGCTCAACCACCTGCGAATGATCCTGGAGCTCTATTTCAACTATCCGGCAGTCATGTTATTACTATTAATATAGTATAATTATTACTTAGGAAACTCTACTGTATATGAATAAGAGGACAGACTTTAGATCTACTTTCAAGTTACCTTGACAAAAGATATCTAACTGTTAAAATAGAAGATAGCGAAGGCGATAATCTGTTGATAAATACAAGTGTCCCGAAGGGTACCCAAGGATATCCCCTTGGACTCTATCCTGTCGAACGCGGATAATTATAATAGGCACTGGCGAAACAGTAATAGATAATTGGCTGTGAACAAATTATCGCTGAACGTAAACAAGACAGTCTGTAGTCTGACTGTAGAGTGAAAAATTACAAATATTTGGGAATTGTTATTGACTTATAATCTAAAGTGGGATAAACACAAGTAATTTATAATAAAAAAACGAAGTATCCGGTAAATATTTTGTATAAGCTTGATAACATAATGTCAACAGAAACTTTAAGAATGATGTACTACTATGCATTTTTTATAGTATGATCAGCTACGGAATTATAGCTTGGGGTGGAGCTTATAAGAGTAATCAAGATCTAGTGCAGAAAATACAAAGGAAAATCTTAATTAATAAAATAAAAGATAATTAATAAAAATAGTTTCATTTTACACGATAATCCTTTAAACCTAGAGCAAATTTTTACTTTCACAGCATTAAGGGGTCATGCCTGGGTTAAATCTTGCAAAAAAAAAAAAAAAAATAAATAAATAAATAAATAATCCTATGAGTAAAACTTTCTTCTTATAATGTAATATTGAAAAATTTTTTCTGTTGAAAATATACTTAACATACGCCACTTTTACTGAAAAAATTCATGGATATACCTTAAAATTTCACTATGTTGTTCACAAGACGCAATTCCTAGTTTCTACTAGTATTACTAGAAATAAGAATAATTAATGGTACCCAAAAGCAAAAAACCGCTGTCAATTGGCATGTAGCTTCACTAAATATATAGTTCTAATAAATAAAATATTGTTTGAATATACAGTGTGTGAATGCTATTTTAAATATTTTCAATCTAAATTATTTTGCTGTAGGAGAAATTTTCTTAGCAAAAGACTATAATAATAAGAAAGATCTGATCAAAATCTCTAAAATAACGAACTAACAGAATCGATCTTTTAGTTTTGAAGATATATACGAACAAAAAAGGACGAAATCACTTAATTTTATAGCAAATCGAGATTTTTCGCAACTTTTAGGCGTAGGCAAGTTTTAATCTAAGCGACTATTTTAAATCCACCAGGGCTAACATTGAAGATATTATCTCATACTTTGATCCTATAAATACGCAGTTTGCTTCCTCTTAGAGGAAGCTTTGTAATAGTAAAATTTTCAGTTTTGCTAAAACTTCATAGAAACATGTTTTGAGATGTTTGAATTTCGAATTAGGTATTTTCGGAAATGTCCGTATGGGTGTGTGTGTGTGTGTGTGTGTGTGTGTGTGTGTGTTTTGTGGCGTAGGCAGAGCAAGCTCTGCACAAGTGGCCCTCCGACACCGAAACCCCACAGGCACCATCGTTAAACAATACTTCCATGAAGCCTATTAATTAGCCTGGTTGGCTTCTTCTTTAGGGTTTGACATTTCCATACATTCCCCATCCACCAAAGTGATTAGGGGTTCAGGATCAAACTCGTCTTCTTCTTTCTGCATCTTCCAGCCGTCTGCTTCTTGCAGCATCGTCCGGTCGTATATTTCTTGCAGCATCGTCCGGTCATCTTCTGGACAGACTCAACCCCGACACCTACGTTCCTCTGTATCGGGTGAGGGAGTCTGGGCTCCAACTCAGTTACCTACGTTCCTCTGCATCGGTCTGAGGAGCACTTAAAGGTACTCGACCCTAGCTCCTACGTTCCTCTGCATCGGGCAGGGGAGTGAGAGCTCAACTTTGTGACCTACGTTTCTCTGCATCAGTCCAAGGAGCGTTTCGTATTTACGGCTCAGTGGTTTTCATATAGCATATTTTACTCGGCTGTTTCGCCTTGTCTTTCTCTTCTCTTTTCTTCGTCATTTCTAACTTTCTTGAGGATGGTCCTTGCGTAATTGTTTACTGCGCACCAACCATCCTGTCGTTAGCATAACTGTCATCATTGACTCGGGTGTCAAGTGAGGCCTCGCGAGCTCGATGGTTTTATTCCTACCTTGACCTACATGGAGGGGGTGAGTAGCCAGCATGGCTCGCGGGGGGTCTCCGGCTGGTCAATTGAAGCCTAACGCGCGCGAGATTCAAACGGCGTCAACATGCCGCCCGCCTCGTTAAACGGTAACGAAATCACGTCCGGCAATGGTACGAAAATAACAGCGGGGTTCATTGAATGTATGACGGTTAGACGACTGAAGAAACCGGGTGTAGGTGAGTGTGTGCGTCTACTATGTTAGTGTAACGAGAAGTGTGTAAGCTAAAACTATGAGCTGGAGAGAATCTTCAGTGTTGACGTCCGCCGTGACGACCGCCATCATAGGTGGGTCAGAAGAACCCACGAGTCTCGTGTAGCGGGAGTTGGCCTGCTGTTTTGGAGGCAGGACTATGACCTTGGCTAGAGGTCTCTAAAGTGTTGTGGTGGCAGTGCGCAAAGTGACCACTCTGGCCAGGCCGTCTGGACCTCGATACATGGCCTCGATGCGTACTAGCGGCCACTTGAGTGGCGGGAGCAGGTCCTCCGTCAAGAGTACGAGGTCGCCCTTCGAGGGGGCTGCGTTGGGCTCTAGCCATCTCGTGCGCTGTTGAAGCTGGTGAAGCACCTTCTTGCGTTACCGGCGCCAGAAGTGCTGCTGCATCTGGCTGACGTACTGCCACCTGGGCAGCCCTGTAATAGAAGACAAAGTGGAGGAAGGCTCTGGTGGAGCCGTGAGAGCAGTGCCAATGAGGAGAGAGCCACCAAATCCATATGGTCTGAACTGATGGGACTGAGAGGTCTAGAGTTCAGGCAGGCCTCGATGCACGCTGCCAGGGCGGAGAACTCTTCGTAAGTCAGTTTGGCCTCATCAACGACCCTCTTCAGGTGATGCTTAAATGACTTCACAGCCGCCTCCCACAGTCCACCAAAGTGTGGCGCCCTGGGTGGGATGGAGCTCCAACCTGTTCCGTCAGCTTGCACGGCCTCCGCTTCCTCTCTGGTAAAATTCGACGCCTCCTGAAACAAACGTCGAAGTTCCGAGTCTGCCCCTTGGAAAGTAGTACCGTTGTCGCTGTAGATTTGTCTGCAGAGTCCTCTCCTGGACACAAATCTACGTAAGGCAAGCAGGGATGTTTTGGAGGAGTAGTCCAAGACTATCTCAATGTGAACTGCTCGGGTAACGAAGCAGGTGAAGATAGCTACGTAGCCCTTTGACGCTTGCTGCCCTCGACCCTTTGATGTCCTGACTGCAAATGGGCCCGCGTAGTCGACGCCTGTGGTGCTAAAGGGACGATCTGGAATAACTCGTGCGGCAGGTAGTGGAGCCATTTGCTGCTCGAATGTGCGGCCCTGGAAGCGTAGGCAGCGTACGCACGTGCGACATGTGAGGCGCATCTTGTTCGGGGACTGCGGGATCCAGAAGCGTCTCAGTAGGTGGCTTTGCATCAGCTGAGGCCTACCGTGTAGTGTCACCCGATCAGTGTCGTCGATTAACAGATCAGCCAGGTGGCTGTCCCTCGGGATAAGGATCGGATGCTTCTTGAGGCCCGATAAGTACGCTTGCTGCAAGCGCCCTCCCACTCGAAGTAAGCCGTTGTCGTCCACAAAAGGTAGAAGCCTGCGTAGATTGCTGGACCGGTGGATGGTCTTTTCTTGCCGCAACAAAGTGAGCCCCTTGTTGAAGTGCTTCTTCCAATTTTTCGGCTCCGAGCAGTGACACGACCCGGTCGACGGCTGGTACTTGGGCATTCACTTGCCAGCGGAAGATGAAGGCCAGTACGCGAATCAGTTTCCGGAAGCTAGAGAATCGCGCCAGGAGCGTCTCTACGTCGTCATGTTTGGAGGCGATGGTCGTGTGGAAGGTCGATTCGGTTGCGCGTTGCTCTAATACCGTTTCAAATCTTGGCTGCTGTTGGTCGCGCGTCAGGAAGAGCACGTGTGGTCCATTCCACTAGAGTGTGTTGTCCAGGAACTGGCTGGGCATAAGCCCTCTGGTGGCGTGATCAGCTGTATTGAGAGCAGAGCGCACGTGTCTCCATGTCGCTGACGGCAAGGTGGTCAGTATCTCACTGACTCGGTTGGCTACGAATGATTTCCATGGATTCGGCCTCCCCCTCAGCCAGGCAAGTACCACTTGCGAGTCTGACCAGCAATAGGTGGGAGTGTTAAAGTTCTTAAGGTCCTCCTGGACCTGCTTGAGAAAACGATAGAGTAGTAGTGCTCCGCAGAGCTCCAGTCGAGGCAGGGACTCTGTCTTGATAGGGGCGACTTTTCTTTTCGCTGAGATCAGTGTGGAGAGCACCTCCCCTTGACTGACGTCTACGATATAGACTGTGGCGGCATATGCCCTCTAGGAGGCTTCTGAGAAGCCGTGCAGTTGGTACTAAGTTCCGCTACTGGGAGCCGCTCTAGAGTGGAGAGCTGCTCGCGGAAGTCTTCCCACTGCTGTAGTAGCTTCTTGTCCACTGGATCGTCCCAGTTTTGCCCGGTGATTCACAGTGTCTAGAGGAAAATCTTTTCTCGAACAGTCACTGGAGCGAGCAGGCCCAGTGGGTCGTAGAGTTGAGCGACTTCGCCAAAAATGGTCCTCTTGGTGGTGAGAGGAGCACGCGTAGACTGGTGGAGCTAGTAGTGGAGAGTGTCTGAGCCTGGGGACCAGAGCAGGCCAAAGGTGGAGACGACGTCGTTGTTGTCGAAGTGAAGGTCCGTGTCGGTAATAGCATTCTCCACGCCCTGGAGGAGAGTAGGGTGTTTTGCAGCCCACTTACTCAGTTCCATTCCCGCTGTGACCAGGATGTGCTCTAGCTGTTGTCTGGCGACCAGGGCAAGCTCGATCGTCTCGGCCCCGGAGAGGAAGTCGTCGACGTACACGTTTTCCTCCAGAATTTAAGCGCCGAGCGGGAATGCGATCCTTTCGTCGTTTGACAGTTGACGAAGCACCCGTAGAGAGATGTAGGGGGCACAGGCGGTTCCGTAGGTGGCCGTTAGCAGCTGAAAATCTAGCACAGGCTGCTCCAGCGATTCTCTCCAAAGAATCCGTTGCCAAGTGTAATCGTCCTCATGCACTCGTATCTGTCTGAACATCTTGACTATGTCAGCGGTAAACACGAAGCGGTGACCGCGCCAGCGAGTGAGGATTGTGGTGATAGCCATCTGTAGTTTTGGAACAGCGTGGAGGAAGGCTTTCAGTAGCTCACCGAATACTACCCTCAATTTCCGCTCGATGACTGCGTGGCGCGGGAGGTAGCACTTGTTGTCGTGCGTGGGCCTGGGTACGCGCTCCATGTGTCCCATTACTTCGTATTCCCGCATGAATGTCGAGTACGCTCTCCAATGCTCTGTGTCTCTCGTTAACCGTCACTTTTGCGCAGGCCTTCGAGGATCAAGGCTGGCTAGAGATCGCCTCCCAGTATACAGTCCATGTGGTCCGGATGGGCGAGATTAGGATCAGCCATTTCCAGTTTTTCTATGTGGTCTAGTCCTTTAAACTGGGTGCCGAGGCAGCAGGGCTGAGAGACGAGGCAGGATGACAGCTGAAAAGATAACGTACAAGGAAGCATCTCGATTGGATTTGAGTGAGAGAAGGGTTGAAGTTGATGCAGTGGTAGTAATTTCTTCCCAGGGCTTGAACAGCTTTTCTAACACAAAGCACCCTCCAGAGCAGGGGTCGATGAGAGTTCAAACTTCCAGTTCCTTGCCCTCCCTTGATTGCAGCAGTACTCGAGCAGTCCCAAAAATTGTGGTGCGTCCTAAGGAAGTAGAATAAAAATTCAATTGGTTGGATCCTATCTTGGGAAAACCTGGTTTAGGTCCAGGTGGTAGAAATTGCGGTAGGCTGCTCTCCAGTGCTCCCTCCGGATGCAACACCGAGTGGTATGGCTGCTGGCAGTATCGACAACGGCTGCTGGAAGGGCACGAAGCTGCTATGTGGCCAGATCCCAGGCAGTTGCGGCATAACCTGGCGCTTCCCACTAATTCCAACCTCTTGGCCTGGCTTTTCTGCAATAGAGTGAAGCAGTAGCCTATCTAGTGGTCACCCTTGCGGATGGCGCAGGGTGGAGTTCTGTTGTTCTCCTTGGCAGACGGAGTGCTAGCTTGATGTGCTGAAACAGTTTTAGACTGTGAGTTGACCTGTTTTTAACCTTGACTGTTGGAAGTTGCCCCCCTGGGGCGTTGCTGATGCTGCTGGTCGCTCAAATGTGCAGGGTCCAGGGCTTATGTGCGATTCTCCAGGAAGCTGGTTAGCGTTTCGAAGGTAGAGAAGTGCACACCACTTCTAGATACTTCTCCCAATCTTCTTGTGTCTCTGGGTCCAGACGAAAGACTATCAGCTGCACCAGCCAATCATCTCAAGTCTCTACTGGTCGCTTCAGGTTCTTTAGTGACCTGATGCACTGGTTAGTAGTGTCCACGAGGCAGGTGATCTCTGCCACGGACTTGCCACCAGCCAGGGGCATGCTCAAGAGTTTGTTCAGTTGGACTGTTAAGCGCAGTCGCTGATTATCGTACCTGCTTTCAAGGACCTTCCGGGCTACCTCAAAGTTTGATCCCACGATGGTCATGTTCTCCACTCGTCGACGGGCCTTTCCTTCCAGGCAGCTCACCAGGTGCTAAAGCTTTAGCACTGGTGTCAGTGTGGGCGAGTCCTTAACCATAGAGGTGAAGATCTCCTTGATGGACTCCCAGTCATCTTGTTGGCCACTGAACTTTGGCAGCACCAACTTGGGAAGAGAAGAGTCCGTAGTCGAGACTCTAATGTGCAATCCCTTGGTGTCATTAAGGGAATGTCCCAGCGTGGCCCGGAGTCCCTCGATCAGCGTAGACAGTCTGGAGGACATCTCCACCTTGCTGTCCAGGTAGTCCTGCTCTACCTCTGAAAAATATTCGATTAAGAAGTACTCGTGTTCGACGAGCTCCTTATAATATTCGTATGGTTGCGGGTGCCTCTCGAAGAAGGTGTTCTAGTATTTGTCCAGCTGTACCAAGCGGTTCCTTACTACGTCCGCTGTGGCCAGGCCCTGGCCCAGCTTCTTGAGGTTCGTAAGGCTTTTCTTTATGGAAGCGCCAGGGGCCTTCTGGGAGGCAAGAATTCCCTTGCATTCTTGCTTGTCTGCCATGGTAAAGCGATAAGCGAAGCAAAGCCAAAAGCTTACACTACCTCTACTGCAGTAGCGATAAGCTAGCGAAACAGCTAGAGAGAAAAAATACTTATCTCCTCGTGAAGTCCGGTACACGCAGCAGGGCCGTCTCGTCTCCAGGGATGTCCTCAGCAACGACACCAGGATCACTACTCTCGTCTAGCGAAGTGGCGACGGGGTCGAGTGCGTGGAGGTTAGGTGCTGCGAGCAAACAGCGGCGCACAGTGGGGCCAAATGCCTTAAAATGGTACAAATTCGTGATTAGATAGGCTATGCACGGAAAATAATTTTTTTTTGGTGGAAATGATCCCTGTGTAATTTACTTGAAGATAGGATACCGCTTTTTTACCCCTGAGGACAGAGAAAAAAATTTATATTACGCGAAGTTGAAGAATATTACAATAATCATTTTAAACTTTTTGAAAATCATTCAGACTTGGAGATTGTGGTTTATTCTTCAGAAAAATAACTTGAAATAAACTATACTATAGCTTTTCGATGCTTTTATCGATTCTTTATATGTTTTCAGACTTTTTAACACAGAGACATATGATTTTTTGAGCGATTCTCTATAAATTCAGAAAAAAATTATTTTTTATTATAAGCTCTGGTTATTATGTTCCTAATAGTGTTTCTTTGTGTACCTTGTATTTTTTATATTTTAAATTACTATATGTCAAAGTTTTTAGGTAGCCAAAGATGACAAAATTGTCAATTTTTAAGTTTTTTATGCTTTTGCACGAATAAATTGAACTTTTGCACCTTTGACAGCTTTTGATTGATTCTTGAAAACACTTTAATTTATATATATATATATATATATATAATAATTTTTGATAATTTTAAATATATATATATAATAATTTTTGTATTTTTTTCTTCGTATTATTTATTTTATTAAAACAAAATAATTATTATATCGTCATAAAATCCAAGTCTGAATGATTTTCGAAAAGTTTAAAATAATTTTTGCAATATTCTTTAACTTCGCGCAATATACATTTTTTTTCCGTGCCCTCGGGGATAAAAAGCGGTATCCTATTTTCAAGTAAATTACATAGGGATCATTTTTACAAAAAAAAAAAAAAAAAATTATTTTCCGTGCATACCCTATCTAATCACGAATTTGTATCATTTTAAGGCATTTGGCCCCACTGTGCGGCGTGGCGCGGCAGCACTAGCCGGTGTCGGGAGTTGCAACTAGGCGTGCGCTGAGCAAGCCGCGCAGTTGCGACCTGGAGCACGTGCAAAAAGGCGGCGCTGCTGTGGCACGAAAGCTCGAAATTCGAAGTTCGCGAGCCGACCTCCTGCGGCCTGAGTGGAAGCGTGGTGTAAAAGGTCGTCCTGACCTTGACGAAATCGCAATTTTTGAGAGGCGGATTCCGCTTATGCAAAGATTTAGCACTGTGTGAGTCCAGCCCGGGACGTCACCGTGTTTTTATCGCACCCACACACTAATTTTATGGAAAACTCACCGCACTTTTCCGCTCGCACTCCGAAAGTCCCATTAGCGAGCGTAACGAGTCCGTTAAAGCCGGGAGAATTCTACTCTTATGATTCGAACAACGAAAGTCCTGGAGGCGAATTTTCAAGTCCGAACAACGGCACTCACTCGCGTCTAGCTTTCCACTCGCGCATACGAAAGTCCCGTAGACGAGTTTTCCAGTCCGGAAAAGCACTTCACGCGCGTAATTGTAGGCGTCGCAAGCTCCGCGTACGAAACTTGCGCAACCCAGAGATAATAGCCGTTCCTTTGCACACACTCACGTGTGACTCGTTTTTTCTCTACCACGAGGCAGATCAAGCTTGAAGGACCAAATGTTACGGCGCGATTCAGCTTTCACTAAAACTGGAATAACGCGTCACGTTTTTCTAATGAAGTTGCCAATCGGCTCGATGGTGAGAGAAGGCACAGGAGAGAGACGCGTGATTAGGAAAAGACGTTATCACTTCAGAGGCGTCGGAACAAGAGAGTGAGGCCTCGCGAGCTCGGTGTTTTTATTCCGGCCTTGACCTATATGGAGGGGGTAAGTAGCCAGTATGGCTCGCGGGGCGTCTCCGGCTAGTCAATTGAAGCCTGACGCGCGCAAGATTCAAACAACGTCAACAATGGCAATTTTTTGATTTTTGAAAAACACTATTTTGCGTTTTTTTCAATCATCCCGTTGTTACAAACAATTTAACTAGAATCGATTTGACAGATAATAAAATTACCTACTTTTTTCCGTTCGGTCCTCGGATCAACCGCTCTGTTCGGCAGATAAAATGAAAAAAATGATTTTTTTTTTAAATCATATTTCTGTAACTAAACATCACAACCTCACGAAAAAAATCATGTTGACGGGTCACGTGTCAAACTATATTTATTCAAAATTTCAAGTGATTTGATTACTTCTTTTTTTAGTAATAAACCAAAAACTGAAAAAATGAATTTTTTTGAGTTTCGATTACGGGCGTAAAAAGACCATATTGCACTCGAGGTTTTGTGAAAAGGTAGATATTTTATGTGTTTTGGCTAAGTTCATTGCGCAGCTTTGAAACCCCTATAGTTCTTAAGATATCAAGGATTGAATTTTTTTTTTTTTTTTTTTGAAAATTTTTTGATTCCTTATATTGCTAGAATAATGTAGTCAAATGCTACAAAAATTTTTTTGGTGATTAGCCATATACAAATCTATCTGCTGTTAATTTTATACGATTTTGTTGAGCAGTTCTCAAGTAAAGATCTGAAATTTAAAAAGAAAAGATTTTTCTTAAAAAATTATAAAAAAATATATCTTCAAAATTGAACGATCGACTCTGCAACTTATATGGACATTTTCTAAAAACACGCAATTCGAACTTCAAACATTTTAAAACATGTTTCTATGAAGTATTAGCGAAACTAAAAATTTTATTCTTACAAAGCTTCCTCTAGGAGGAAGCAAAATGCGTATTTATAAGATCAAAGTATGAGATAACATGTTCAATGTTAGCCCTGGTGGATTTAAAATAGTCGCTTAGATTAAAACTTGCCCACGCCTAAAAATGGCGAAAAATCTCGATTTGCTACAAAATTAAGTGATTTCGTCCTTTTTTTGTTCGTATATTATAGTTTTTTTTAGTTCGTATATTATGAAGATATAATCTTCAAAACTAATCGATCGATTCGTTACTTCGTTACCTTAAAGATTTTGATTGAATCTTTCTGATTATTATATATCTTTTGCTATAAGAAAATTGCTTCTTCAGCAAAATAATTAAACTTGGAAATATTTAATATATCATTCGCATAATGTATTTTAAAACAATATTCTATTTATTGGAACAATAATTTTCGTTGGAGGAAGCTACGTGCCATTGAATTGGCAGCGGTTTTTTTAATGGTAACCAACATTAAACAATCCTGGAAATTATCAAGGAGTTGAGTGAATGGATAAATTTCCTGGGACGTGTGACAGATGCATCGAACATTCATTCAAAATTTGTTGGGGATCGCGTGAATTTTCTGTGTATCTGTCGCACGGTCCCCAGAGAATTATCACCAAAGATTACAAAAACTTATACATATATAGGTGTCATAAACAGCTTCTATATTTAGTGTAAAAAATCCTTTTTTTATATAATAAAAATTGAACGTAACAGTCAATCTAGAAAACTTGCTGGAAACAGTTTTATTAGAGTTTTATTAAAAATTTTTTTGCTCTTTTAGATAAACTATTGCTGAATATATTGTATCAATCATATCATTAAAAAAACGAAAAATTTTTTTTCATAAATCGTAAAATAGCCATAAAATGATCATAAAATGGTCATGAAATAGTCAGAACCTTAAAATAAAATGTACCCAAATTCGTACCAACAACGACGAAAGATCTTGATTGAGACGCACCAACCTGAATGTGACCAAATCAAACCGACTTATGAAGACTACTCTGCTCACGGTTCTTTTAAGTCATGGTGTTTCCCGTGAGCGTGAAGGTGAATACCGAAGTAGGGACTGGAGGAGAGGTTCCATGGCATGCCAACTCTCCACTTATGTCCGAAGAATTTAACCGTTTGAAGCTTGGATTCGTGAAAGATAGTTAGATGAATTTGTCTTTTATTTCTGGAAGTGATGATTGGTACCGCATCTTGAGCATTGCTCGGTAACTTGATGCCTAGGATGGGTCAAGGTAGAGAATGTTAATATCGGTTCCTGTAAGTCATCATTGGATTGAAGAGAATCAACCCGCTTATGATGAATGGTTTTAGATTGTCGGGACGACAATCTGGAAAGGAGGGAGCAATGTTGTGATCGAGCTCGAACGTTGTGATTAGAACATCGAAAATCACCCCTAGCAACGGATTAACGATGCCGCGAATGTTGTTTTTGTGACTCTGGTTATGACAGCTGCTGAGAGCAGACGTGTGATAAGAATGAAAGCCGAAGTCGTTTATAAAGAAAAGTGTTCTTTAGTTTACCCGAACCTGAGTATAACAATATATAAGAAAAATGTTATTTAGACACAAGTGTGCGAATCTACGTTCTTAGTAGATAAGAGTGCGTGAAATTCATAATTTAGCGCGTGAAGTGCGCGAAATCTGAATGTTACGCACTAGTGTGAAAATCAGGCATTTCGCACACGCTACGCCGCAAGGAGAAATCGAATTTCGCACACAGAGTGTCAAAATGATTATTTTACATTTTTTTATAATTTGAGGTGTCTTAGACCCCATAATGCTTCGAAAAGGCTGATTTAGTGTTGATGGTTTATAAAATATGAATCTAGAATCTATATTTCATTTATTCAGAGCCCAGAGATCCAAAATCCATGAGTATATATTCTTTCCATCATTTGCTTTCTCCAAGAGAAAGCTTTGTGATGGTGAAAATTTCAATGTCAAATATTTTGACAGATTTTGATACACCGGTAACTTCACTAATTGCTCCTTAAAATTGATGTTTGCTCTCTGCTGTTCTATCCACAACTACTCTCAACTATCTGAACTGACTGCATAAGTGTAAGGGACTAGGGTTTTCTCAATAACCTTATAAACAAATTGCCTGTAAAAATGCACATCTCAGGATATCAGTATTGCGGTCCTGGAACGAAATTAGTTAAATGATTTCCTCGAGGTGATGCAGGAATAAATTCGCTTAATGCTACATGTACAAATCATGATATAGCTTATATGAAAAATTCTAAAAATATTTAGGCTAGACATTCTGCAGATAGGATTCTAGCAGATAAAGCTTGGCGACGTTTCAAGCTAAAGACTCGAGTGTTGTAGAAGAAGCTGCCGCATTTGCCGTGAATAAGGCTATGAAATTCAAAGTTAATTTTGGAATGGGATTGAAAAAATCTACTCATAAGAAAATAAAAAAGAGAATAAATATGAACAAAAAAAGTCATCCCCGATTAAACTAAATAAAATTATAAAAATGGCTAGATCTACTGTGATTCCCAGTGTAGACTCTCAAGCAGTTATTCGTTTAGCATTGAAAGGTGGTCATGATGCTGTCAGACAAGCGGGTGGTAAACAAAATATTATAATACCACGAATTCTACCTATTTCGGCTAAGGTTGGGGGATTTTTAACTTTTCTTGTCCCACTGCTTGCTGGCTTGAGTGCTATAGGTACCTAAGCTGACAGAGCTGCTGGTATTGCAAAAGTAGTTAATGATACAAAAGCTGCAAAGAAACAGTTAGAAGAAAATCGAAGACATAATTAGGCTATGGAAGAAATAGCTGTTGGAAAAGGTCTCTTCATGAAACCATATATGAAAGGTTACGGACTCTATTTGAAACCCTATGAACCCTATAACTGGTAAAGGTCAAGGAAAAAATGAAGAAAAAAAAATTTCTCTGATATAAAATTGCCTAAGAGTGCATTAACTAATACTGATCTACTCCAATATGCTCAAATTTTTGAAATACCCTATTTCCGAGGTGTTTTCATGCGCAACGCTTTTCCCGCAAACGGACCAAACAAATATCAATCAGCCATTATTAATCTCGATGATGCAAATGGACCTGGAACACACCGGGTAGTATATCGAAAATTGAAAAATACAGTGTTTTATTTTGATAGTTTTGGTAATCCTAAACCACCTGTCAACCTATTGATATATCTTAGAGTGAAAAAGATTATGTATAATTATCAACGTTATCAGGATTTTAGTACCTGCAATTGTGGTTACTTATGTCTTTAGTTTTTATGCTATTGGCTTATGGATGAGTATGCTGAGCCTATACAAACAGACTACATTGAAAGAGTATTGTTATTCTTGACTTAGCAGTCATGGAGAAGACATTTACATTAAGTTTAACGGGTACATTATCTATACTTTAAGCGCAATATTTTACGCAACTCGGATTATCACGAGAGAAAAGTTATGTTCACGGCTTAGTAGAACTTTTAACCTTTAACTCTATACTTAATATAGATTAGGCTTATGATAAATTTTATGTTGGTAATGAGGTGCTTACCAACAGAAAGCTATGAAATTGCAGATATTAAAAAATATTTAAAGAAAATATTAACTCCGAAAGGAATATCCATCAGCTTACAGCCGAACAATAATACATTACGTAGTGTACTTACATGCAGTCATTCAGTTAATTTTAAACCGTTGGATTCTCTAGCTAAACTCCTAGGTTTGACTTATCGTATTCTCGATCCAAATATCTTACATAACTTCGATCTACTAGTCACTATTCTCAAAATAAATTTCTTGAGAGTAGAGTGTAATATAACAACTGGAGCTCATATGAATGGTAGTCGAGTACACGCCATTAACGAGTTCTTTCCAACTGTACCATCAGGATATAAGATCGTTGGAGTGCTGACACACGTCATTTACCTTCCGATAGCCGTCAAGTGCATTCATCATTTACAGCTGCGTATAGTTGATCAGGACGGAGACTAGGTTAATTTTCGTGGAGAGAATAGAACTATGAGATTGCATATGAAGAAGGTGTTTTAAATGAGTATTATATATAACGCTAAATGTTATATGCATTATACATAACGCTAAATGTTGTTATATGTATTATATATAACGCTAAATGTTGTTATATGTATTATATATAACGCTAAATGTTACATAAAGAACCAAACATGTCTGCAAAGAATCAGTCCATTACAAGCAGTCATAGAAGACAGTCGGCAAAAGAAAGCTCAAAAACCCTATCCTCGACAAATAGTAGTAATGAAAGCGAGGATACCCAAAATCAATTTTCAGAAAACGTTGTCAGCGACGAGTCGCTATCAAGTAGCAAAAAAGTAGGAAAAAAGCTAAATCGAGAAAACGTTCAGTTCCTCAAAAGTCTAGGCTTAGGAGTCGTTCGTGGTGGAAAGTAACGTGTATATTTATTTACTGCAATTAGAAAAATGGAAGACATTCTAAGCATTAATTCGTCTGTCGCATTTGATGAATTCATAGCATACTATAAGATTCATGCACATTAGCATTAGCCGTACACATCAACAAGCTTTAATAATAGTAATGAGATTCGTGTATCTATTCAACACCAAGACTTGTGTCTACTAGCCTCTCGCAGCTCACTGCATATATGTAGAAAATTAACAAAACCATATGTTAACTTAGAAGCATAAACGCAAATAGTCAACAACGCCGTTTGTCATTTGTTTGAAGATATACGCTATGAAATGAATGCTATTGAAATTGACATATGTAAAAATGTAGGGTTAACAAGTTTTCATTTATTTACACCTAGTCAGAGTGCTAAACTTGAAAATGCTGGCTGGGCTGATGTAGAGGAATATGAGCAGATAATCAATGCTTCAGGACACTTTGATGTTGTGATTCCGCTGAACCTTATTTTTGGCTTTGCTGAAGATTATCGTAAAATTATAGCTCATGCTAAACATGAATTAGTACTCACCAGAGCTAGAAATGATCTATATGCTGTACTACAGACAAGAATTACAGTCAAAAATCAGCAAACTTATTAAAGTTTTTAATTTGATATTGGTAAAATTTAGTGGCTTATGCCTTACGTCATAATGGCCGATGAATATAAACTACTATATCATAATATTACAATAAACACAATAAACATATTTTAATAATCGTAAGGGGGTGAAAGGAACTAATGCAAGTTGATTCGATCACTGTAATCTTACAAACATAAAATTATTTTCAAATTCTCAATACTATCCTATAATGAGTTGCCTTATGTGCACTCGTTACGTCCCTCTCTCTCCTATACTATATCATAATATTACAATAAACACAATAAACATATTTTATCTGTAAACATTCATGTAAAACATTGGTTTCAGCAGCAGGTAAGTGAGAGGAGCAGACAGCCGTAACGCACACAGAGAGAGAGCCGCGAGTAGTGTGTATGTGCGTACCCCCTATAGCACCCGATAATTTGGCAACATTGCCTCAACATTGCATTGCAAGACTGGCTAGATTCGGCAATATTGCTAGCGCGTAAAACAACATTGCTGCAACCATTAGGCAATGTTGTCACGCACCAAAATGTCCGCTTTTTCATTGTACAAATTTTTATAATGATGCGAAAATATTTTAAGGTTAGCGCAATATTAGTTAAATATTACACAATCTAGTAGCAATGTTTCTTAAATAGTTGCAGGAATATTAATAAGGCTTCATGCAATATTGCACAATCTGGTAACGCAATCTTCAGGCAATGTTCCCAAAATATTGGGATCTCTGTGGGAGATAACCAGCCTTGCAATGAAAAAGCGGACATTTTGGTGCGTGACAACATTGCCTAATGGTTGCAGCAATGTTGTTTTACGCGCTAGCAATATTGCCGAATCTAGCCAGTCTTGCAATGCAATGTTGAGGCAATGTTGCCAAATTATCGGGTGCTATAGGGGGTGTGGCGCCGTCTGGGAGAATGAGAGAGAGAGACGGAGAGAGAGATTGCACTGACCACGCGGTCGCGCCTCGCGCCGCGACACTTAGAAGTATAGAGCCGAGCTGTAAAGTCGTTTCGATAATCCGCAACCTTTGTTACCGCGACTACGCGTACAAAGCCTAGATTCGTGCGTGCGTTCGTGCCCCGGAGGACTGTTGCTGCAACCGTGACCTAGTCCTTTGTCTGTCGCCGGGTGGAATCCTCTAGGTGCTGTTCAGCACCACGCGTCAGTCCCGAGCCGTGCATCTACTTGCCGCTCGACTTCTCGCTGCACCCGGCCACACACGAGGCCTTGAGGCGTCCGTCCTGCTGTCCACCGTCGGGCCCTGTTCATCCGTCCTACGCCGCTCCGGTCGAAGCCACGAGGCATACATCGAGTTCTGCGAAGCACCTCTGTAAGTACCTGCCCGATCGCAATACTCTCTCTCTCTCTCTCTCTCTCTCTCTCTCGGCATCATTCGCTCTGCTCCGTCTCTCTTACTCCGCGCTTCCTTTGTACTTCTTTCGAGTCTTTACATAAAGAGAAACCTTGTTAATACTCGGCTTGTGTCACTTTGCTCCTGACTCTATCCATTCCCATGCGATTCTCTCTTAACTTAACTTGCGACGCCTTCAGGGGCTCACGTGCACGAGGGCGTGCACGTACAGCATACTGCGCTACAGGCCAGGCTTCGCATAGCCTTCAAGAAGCCTGCAACGAGCTGCTACATCATTTTCTTCTCGCATATTCACCGATCAATGGATGCGCCACTGATCGCTTATACAAGGGTGCGGACCCCCGTCATATTCGAATATATCGGTCCACGAACCCCGTTATAATCCTAACAATAATTTTAATCTTGATATTGCTAAAGGCAACTATGCTCTTCTCTACACTATGTATGCTAATTTACAGAGCTCTTATTATAATAAAGAAATTGAACCAATTTTGAAAAGGGATAATTTTATAAATAATGTACCACTTATTGTCATCAATTGTTCAAAACAAAATGAATCTCTAAAAACTGCAGCTGTCGATGTGCGTTTAGAATTGGAAGCGAAGGATAAATTTCCTGCTGGCATATCATCCTACTGTTTGATTTTACATGATCGTATTATTCAATATAGCCCTATAAGTGGTGATACGAAAAAATTGTAAAGATATATGTTTATCAACAGAGGAAGAAAAAAAGAAATAAATTAATTCATGAAAATTGAGCGTATTAAATTTATTCAAATGCCTGCGAAATTCTCTCGAAAACAAATATTCTTGAAAAAAAAATATAGATTTTATTAATCAATTAAATAAAAAATTAGTAGCAAAATTTTTTTTTAAATATCTGCAAAATTTCATATTCTTGAAAATATAGATTTCAAGGAGATAAAAAATATACATGACATAAAATTCTTTCCCCCTTACTCGGGGCTGATAGTAGGTGTGGCATCGTAAGGTGGCCTAGAAACCCATGGGGATTTAAAGCCAGAGGCCCAGAATCCCGTGGGGATTCAAAGACAGAGGCCCAGAAACCCGTGGGGATTCTAGGCCAGTGGCTCAGAAACCCCTTTGCCTATCTAGTATTGAACGTTTCCACTATTGTTTTAAATCCGTTTATTTCCACATAATTTATTTATATTATTTGACTTCTCGAAAAGGGACGCTTAGATATCGGAAATGTAGCACCCAGTATGTTTTAGATCATTTAAATCTTAAATCATTTAAACCTACCACCAACATTTGAGTCACTCGTTATATTGAGAGAGAGAGAGAGAGAGAGAGAGAGAGAGAGAGAGAGAGAGAGAGAGAGAGAGAGAGAGAGAGAGAGAGAGAGAGAGAGAGGTCTGCCGCTCTGCCGAGTAGGAAAAAGAGTGTGGTGGGGGAGAGAGACTGCTGCAATTTTCATTCTAGCTGGCTTCGCACTAGCGTATTTTATTTTCTGGTTTGATAATTAAATCATAAACCGCTGCCAATTCATTGGCACGTAGCTTCCTCCAACGAAATATTGTATTGTTCCTATTTTAATATTATCAGTATGACATAAATTCGTAGGGAGGGACTTCAGGACGTGCAACGACAACCCTATAAGAGGAAGGCAAATTTTTTAGAAAAATCGGTTTTTATATTTCAGCTCTTTACTTAAGAACCGCTCAACGAAATCGTTTGACATTAATTTTAACAGCAGATAGATTTGTTTATGGCTTATCACCAAAAAAATTTTTGAAGCATTTGACTACATTGTTTTAAAGATATAAGAAATCAAAAAATTTTCAAAAAAAATTCAAACCTTGATATCTTAAGAACTATAGGGTTTTAAAGCTGCACAATGAACTTAGCCAAAACATATAAAATATCTACCTTTTCCCAAAATCTCAAGTGCAATAAGGCCTTTTTACGCCCGTAATCGAAACTCAAAAAAACTCATTTATTCAATTTTCGATTTATTACTGAAAAAATAAGTAGTCAAATCACTTGAAATTTTAATGGAATATAGTTTGACACGTAACACATCAACATATTTTTTTTCGTGAGTTTATGATGTTTAGTTTTAGAGATATGAATTTATCTGCCGACCGGAGCGGTTAATCCCGAGGACTAAATAGGGAAAAGTAGGTAATTTTATTATCTTTCTAATGCATTTTAGCTGAATTGTTTGTAACAATGGAATGATTGAAAAAAAACAAAAATAATGTTTTTCGAAAATCAAAAAATGTCCATAAAAAAAAGTAATTGAAAAAATAAAAAAATAAATGTTTTTCCCAAATTTAGAATCCAATAATAGATATGCATGTCAAATTTGATTGATATTGACGGAGTAGTTTCAGAAATATCACGACACACACACACACACACACACACACACACACACACACACACACACACACACATCCATACGGACATTTCCTAAAAACACGTAATTTGAACTTCTAACATCTAAAAACATGTTTCTATGAAGTTTTAGCGAAACTGAAAATGTTACTATTACAAAGCTTCCTCTAGGAGGAAGCAAAATAAATAGTGCCCTCACCTGATCCTTTTAATATCGTATCATCAGGATATATTATATTGTTTAAAGTAAAGTATAATTTCAAATTATGTTATATAACTTTATAAAAATTAAAAATTAAATACCTTTTACATTGACCTTTTGTTCATTTGTTCCTGGATTTGTAAAAAGATCAATTTGCATGTTAATTTCTCCTACAATATCTTCTTCTGTAGCTGTCGTATCTACAAAAAAAAAAAAAAATGATTCATAAAACATTTATTCGTAATCTTTTGTACAGTGATATAAGTGTAATCTTTATCAAAAATATATGCAATGCTCCAGTAGCAACCATTTTTAAAATTGTGTTTGGTTAAGTATCATATTACATATCAGTTCGCAGATATATTTTCGAAATCTGTTCGATCAGATGTTTTTTGGGAGATATTTTCTCGAAAACTTTTTCCAAAATGTGTTATTTCGAAAAGACAATTTTTAAAATAGATTTCTAGTAGAACACTGATTTAAACTAGTCTAAAAACTCAGAACTGAGTAGTTAAAATGTAAAAAACTTTCTACGTTTTATAAGGCTAAATATTTAATGAAATAAAAATATACTCTGTACAGGTATCGATAATTCAACAAGTTTAACTAGTATACGATAAATAATTCTCAGAATTTAGGCATTTAGCAAATAGTGCTAATAATTTCAGCGAATAACGCAGTCAATGCACATCCTATAACAACGTCCGCGTGGCTCCGATGGCTCGTGCTCGCGGTCATAGAAATTTTGTTCACCTGGAAGGTGTGAGTGCGAGTTTGCGGTCAGACTTACTTTTTCGAAAACGATTTTTCACGTATAAATCGTTATTTAATACGTTACTTTGGCAAAAATCCCCAAAGCGTGTTAATACTGAGCTTACGATATCTAATCTCAGATCGTAATAAGCCATGTGTAACTGGATTCCAGTTCTTGCCTTATTATTATATAGTTATTATAAAAATACTAGATCTAGGAAAAAATGGTGTAAATGACGCTATGATTTTAGAAACATCATACCAATGTACTTATACTAGTAAAGAGCAAGGCACAAACTTTTTCTCTACGCTCGATCCCATGTAATCAAACGCGTACGATTAGGCTCGGCTGATGAGCGAGTGCCTCCCAGTCAGAAGAGTACCTTGACTCGGCTTGGCTGACTGCACAAGGGTGCATAGGTCTACATTGTGTCCTGGTGCCAAGGCGTCCAATGAGTGCTTGGGGGATTAATAGCCTTGTGCCGGTACAAAGTTTTCTGGGCAACTGAAGAACAAAAAGAGAGCAGTTTACTACTGCGATCGAAAGGCGCTCTCACATTGGCCGAGCTCGACCGTACAACAATGCTTTTTTCGACTATTCTAAGCGTTTGATTCACCTACTCTCAAAAGTCGAACAATCGGCATGGCAATGCTATGCTAAAACACATTCCATACTGGGAAAAAATGTCTCATCCCATTCTGGGAAAAAAGGTCGTTTACGCTTTGAGGTTATGCAGCGAAACGGAGCAAGATACAGCACTAACTCCGGGTTTTTTCGAAAGTTCAAACTTTGAACTAAACGTCTATGGTGGTAAAGCTGATTGAACTTATCTGATATCGACTTGGCAGAAATCAGAAATTATCTTTTGGCAGCTTCAAACCCGAAAAAAACAAATATTTGTGAGCCACTTTCTCTCCTCTCGCTCCCGCGACACGGCCACGGAGCATAACTTTTTGAACACCAAAAACTACCTCACTGCTGCGCGCAAGTGCCGCCATCTCGCGCCAGATGCTGGGAACTGAAAATATCCCATTCCGGGAAACATCCCATTTTGGGCGCATCTCCCCTATAGCTATATCTATACTTAGCGCGCAGATAAAGAGGGAAAAGGGAGAGCTATAATTAGCACTCGGAGAAAGAGAAGACCTTACATTTTGTTCTAAAAATTAGCAAGCAAAACTAGCAAGTAAAATTAGCAAGTACCTAAATTGAAAACTCAAAAACTTGCTAGTTACTAGGATTCCGTTTCTACCATGGATGTATTATCAAAAAGACGCTTTTTAAAAAAATTTACAAAATAAATCAATCTGATATCATGAACTTATATTTGATATATTTTTGATAAATCAATTTACTCTAACACTGACTTTGGAGCGACCACTACCTCATATAAGTAAATCGGCGCAGCAACGCACCTTATTATTTTTATTTGGGTTATTTAGTGAATTCACCCACCATGGTTACGTGAGTTAAGTTAAGGCTAAGGTTTAGGTAAACTACGGTTAACGTCTAAGAAAGTAAAAATCACAACATTTTTATGAAAACCGCTGCCAATTCTTTCGCTCGTAGCTTCCTTGAACCTTATGTATTATTTTAGTATTATAAAAGTTTTTTTTGACACTCCATGTAGGAAACACGGTTTCATGCATGCTGCGTTGCAAAAGCGTATGCTAAATCGAGCTTTGCACACGACATATCAAAAAGCCGCTGCGAATACTTTGGCACGTAACCTATTTCAACATTATGTATTGCTTAATGTCAGAATTGTTTTTACTTCATATATAATTTTATGAAGTTATTGTATTTTGCTTTCTCCTCAAGAGGAAGCTTTGTAATAGTAAAATTTTCAGTTTTGCTAATACTTCGTGGAAACGCATTTGGAGGTGTTTGGAGTACGAATCATACGTTTTTAGAAAATGTGTGCGCGTGTGTCTGTGTGTGTGTGTGTGTGTGTGTGTGTGTGTGTGTGTGTGTGTGTGTGTGTGTGTGTATGTGTGTACGGATACCGTCATAATTTTGGAACCATGCGACGGATCGTAATAAAATTTGACATGCATATATTTTTTATAATTTTGAATTTAGGTCATTTTTTGTTTTATGATTCTGACCATTTTATGGCCATATTATAGCCATTTTTCTATTTTTGAAAAAATATTTTTGCTTTTTTATAATGATATGATTTATACAATATATTCAACAATAGTGTATCTAAAAGAACATAAATTTGTCTACTTTTTCCCGCAAGATTTTCTAGATTGACTGATCTGTTCATTTTTTATGATATAAAAGGTAATTTTTCGATAAACATATATAACTCAAAAAATAAATAGTTAAATGTTTTGAAAAAATTCATGACAATAAAAAACAACGATATCTACTAGTTGTAAAAATTTTAAGCAATTTTGGCGACTAGTTTTTGAGATAAAAATCAAAAACTAAAAAAAATGTTTTTTTTATGTCGTACGATTACGGGAGTAAAAAGGTTTAAATTGAGTTGAAATTTTAGGAAAAGATTGATCTTTTGATCACTTCGGCTAGGTTCTTTTTGTAGCTTATGAAACCTTTTAGTTTAAAAGATATTAAGATTCAAATTCTTCAACTCTCACCCTGTATACTCTGTGTGACTGAACATTATTATTTTTGTTAAACCATATAATTTGATAATTAAAGCTTAGTATATTTTGAGAGCTTTCATGGTTTTATAAAATGTCCGTGCAGATGGTTTTGTCTGTGTGTGTGTGTGCGCGTGCGTGCGTGATATTACATTTAAAACAATATCAAAAATCGGAAAAGGAGGAAGCTACGTGCCAAAGACTTGGCAGCGGTTTTTTTGTTTGATAAATAAAATTTTCAAAAAAAAAACCGCTGCCAATACTTTGGCACGTAGCTTCCTTTAACATTATGTATTGCTTAATATCAGAATTGTTTTTACTTCATGTATAATTCTGTAAGTTTTTGTATTGCTTCCTTTCTAAAGAAGCCATGCAATAGTAATTTTTGGAGTTCGTGTAAAAACAAGTGTGTTATGATGCATTTTCAGACGAAAAATGGTGATTTTGGAAAATGACCGTACGGACGTATGTTGTGTTCGTGCGTAGACGCCTGTATCTCAGCTTCTACTTACAAGGAGAACTACCAGGCTCTGGTAATCAAAAATGAGAGAAATCGGTTGTAGTTTGATCTCATAGGCCTTTATTTAGGAGTTATAGCCAATTTTAGTAAATTTTAACCAAAAAACCTAGTTCATTTATACGAATACAACTTCTAGGGCATAGTTCCTAGAGCATCATGTATAAAATTTACTTCAAGTACGGAACATTTTCTATAAAATGAGGTGATTAGAAAGGCCAAAAGATCATTTTCTGTGAATGATATAGCTAATTGAAAATTTTATCGTATTTCTGACTTGGAAAATAGTGTACAGAATAATCGTGAGAAATTGAGTAAAATCTTCCATTGGTTATATTTAAACCATTTTAATCGATAGGAAATTTTCCGTACTTAAAGTGAATTTTATACAGGATGCTCTAGGAATTATGCCTTAGAAGTTGTACTCGTTTAAATAAACTAGGTTTTTTGGTTGAATTTGAATAAAATTGGCTATAATATAACTCCCGAATAAAGGCCTATGAGATCAAACTACAACTGGTTTCTGTCATTTTTAATTACTAGAAAACATTTCTAAAAGTCTTAGCGGAATCCCTTTCCCGGAGCCTGGTAGCTCTCCTTGTTAGTGGATTTTAAACCCACCAAGTCTTATTTTCTTTGTTATTATTAGTATATAGTGGAAAAATGTTTGTTTCTAAATTTTGTAGACTCGTTTTCTTTTTAAAGCGATTTTTTAGTTTTGAGACTTCAGTAAAGTTATTGGAAAAGTTGATGAAAGTAAATAGCTTAATATGTACGTAAAAGAGAATAAAATAACCTATCTTTTTACCGCGGAAGATTTATACTGTTCGTCGCTCTTTTATTATACACCATAAAGCGCAATTTTTCAAATTGTTTTTATTCGAAAACTAAATATTGTAGCTTTCTAAAAAAAGTGTTCAGTCGCAACATTTTTTATTTTATTATTTTTTGCGCCTGCGTGCGCAATGTGTGTATGTATGCGTGTCGAGAGCTAGAGCCCACAAATCTAGCGCGGTGGCAGCACCTCTCGGCACTGTCGCCGCCATCTTGAGCATCGCTCTCCCGCCTTTCGGCCGGCTCGTTCGGCAGTCTAGTACTAACTCGTACTGCGTGCGGAGCTCCCTCGCAACTCTTACCGTTCATCTGACGGTGTGCATACTTTGCACCTTATCGTAATTCGTATCTCGCTGTTAAACTGACAGCGTGCTTTCGAGCACATCATCATCTTGTAACTTCGTTCTCTACTTTATATTAATTAAGTGTGAGTGAGAGTGAAAATCGTATCGCGTCTCAGCTATCAAAAGCACGTGTGTGCATGTATCGCGCGCGTTCATTGTTCTACGCGACGTCACATCAAAAGCTTTTAGCTTATTTCTTGTAATCAATCTCCAGTGTGTTTGTTCAATAAAAGGGTTTTTTATGCCGCTTGACTTTTTCCCTAAAGGGTAGTATTTTTTATTTTATATTATACCTGATAAATCTTGCATGCAAACATTCAATTAGGCTCATTCAAGAAATTCATCGAATTTCTCTGAACAAGGCTCTTTGTGCCTCCCACAAAGAAGCCAAGATTATTTAAAAAGAGTAGATAGGCTATAGGCATACCAAAACATAGGCATACTAAAACACCCCCTCTCCTCTCAAAGTGTTTTGGTACCGATGGGAGAGTGTGAAGGGTTCTCCCTCTCTGCCGCAACCCCCTCTCAGAGTGTTTTAGTAGCCGATGAAAGAGTGGGATGTTTCTCCCCACTGTCCCATATGTTTTGGAATGCCTATAGCGTTCTCTACTATTGGGCCGGATGAGAGAGTGGGATAGTTTTCCCACTCTCACCCACGTTTTTTCCAAAAGAGGGATTTTTCGAATGCCTATCCCTCTCTGCCACCACCCCCTCTCAGAGTGTTTTAGTACCCGATGAAAGAGTGGGATGGTTCTGACCAAACTCGCTCTCTATTATGTTGAAGCCTAAAGCGTTCTCTACATTGCCCGAGAACAGAGGATAGTTGTCCCGCCACCCAACCGACGTTTTTCCAAACTGGACTCTCTGTCTCTTTCTAATATATAGCGTTCTCTCTCTAGAGCGAGCGGGGCCCTGAGCGCGCTACTCGGATAGAGAACATAGAGGTATTACTAGAGGGAAAGAGAGTCCCTTCCTCCCACTCTTGCTTTCTTACAGTATATTAGAAAGAGAGCGAGAGCTACGAGACGTGAGGGGAGCGCATCGGCAAGCCAGAGCGACCAGAGCGCAGAGGGACATTGCAAGCCAGCTGCATTTATCTCAGCATGTATTCTGATTTTGAATTTAAATGTAAGTCCATCTTCATGGATAGTGCTCAAATCAACTTTTTATGATCTATCTCCCAGCAATTAATTTCATACACTGAATTTACATCAAACAGTATGACAATGCATTGTTCACGAATTTGCTTTCTAGCTGGTGCTGTTTAATCACTTAGATTTCATTTTTCACATACGATGGATAGACTCGTGCATGGCAAGAGACATAGATCGTTGATGGTGCGATTAGAAATACCGAATCTCATCACTATATTAAAGCTTATGGATGGAGTAGATGGTGATGGGGTGTATCTCGTAATGAGTCAATGACCTCATGAATACGGACACCTGATGAATCTTAGAATTTCGTCCATTTTTCTGAAGCAGCAAAGAATTATACACTACGTGAATTTTTCCACCGAACTTTTAGTGCCTAGCTTTCAGAAAGGCTGGGCTCTCGTATTGTTAACGGTTAGTGAGTTTTCTTCGGTCGACTGATGGACTCGTTGACATGGGTTGGCGTACTTATATAGTGCTTCCAGAATTGCTAAACAGATGCCCAGTATAATGATTTTCGATGTGAAGTTAATAGTGATTTCCTCTCCTTCGAAAAATTCACTAGAATTTTCCATCCTGATCTAAATTCGAATTTGTAGATGATCTATGCACTTGACATGTGGTAGGATATGTCGGGCGACGAGACCCGACGGAAAGAGAGGAAGGAAAGATCGTTACTGTTTTCGTCGAGTTACCATGCTGGGACTCATCAAGCTAAGGCTGTGAGGTTTACCCTGCCTTAGAACGCATGGGTGGGTCGAGTAAGTCCTGGCGCGCATGGAGAAGAAGCTCACGCCAGTGGACTTATATACGGCATCCCGAGAAGGTCATTGCCCACTGCGGCGAAGAGGACGAACCCTAGCGGGGCCGTAGTGGGCGAAAACTGACGAGGTCCCCGAGCTCACCAGTACTCCCCCCTTTAATGGAGTGACGTCAGTAGGCGGAAATATCGAGGGGATGATAGATCGGGAGAACGAGCGAGACGGTAGAGTTGGGCTCAACGGGTCCATTGCGAAAGCAGCCGGCGAGCCTTGCCGTGGAGGCGCTGTCTTGTCGCACGGACTGCGATGCACGGGCCGGGATAGCGAGAAGGAAGGATGGGGTCTGGACTGTGCAGAGCCTGTGTAGTTGACGGGGGCCAGACAACGAGTGTTCCCTGGGTGCGTCAGAGGACAGTAGTGCGATGAACGAGCCCAGAAGAACGACGGTGTCACCAATGTGGCGACGAGACCCAGAAGAGAGAGAGAAAAGATGTACGTTTCGTCCCGGGTTACCATCTGGGAGTCATCAGTAAGGCTGTGATTGGTAACGCGCGTGCCTGTAGACGCATAGGGAGGTGGTCGTATAAGTCGCGCCGCTGAGAAGCACCGCAGTGGACTTATATACCGATCGGCGCGGAGGATCTCGGGCTTGCGATTGACGGGAGAGACTAACCCTAGAGCGGGTAGTGGGGAATACGCGGTCCCTAAGATATATCAATGAGACTGCGACTTCTAAATTTTGTATCCTGGGAGCACTCTGGAAAGAACTATGGATTGTATGAATTTTTTATTATTGATATAAGCACTGAGTAATATTGCACTCACTCTGAGTGCCCATTGATTGCTCACACTCACTCTTACAGGTAAATCAGAGCTGTGTTGTTATGCTCTTTTAGGAAAATGCGAGCGAGCCAAGCCAAGGAGACTGGGCCTATTGAAGTCGATGAGGTCTGACGATCTATCAGATGACTGCAGAAATTTCATTGCTTGAGAGTATTGTGTGTAGCTTTCAAAGAAAATTCATTCCTTTGCGGATTCAAGTTTCTTTGTAAAATTGATAACATCAAATCTGTAAACTGCCAGTAGGATTTGAAATAATATCCTTTTTGTCAAATAGAAGGTTTATATATTGATAGTCGAATTATGGGAATAGAGTTAAATGTTAAAAGTTAACTAATCCAAGACAAAATTCTTATGCTGTGGTAGTTTCAATCGAAGGAAATATGTGCTCTAGACAGATGAGTTTCCTGAGAGACTTAGGAGTGAGCTAATCCTTCCAGGACTGATCGGACGATAATGAATCATTCATCTGTGAACACCTCTTTTTAATAGTTCCCAGCCAGGAAGTAGAGACGAAGATGGCACATATGAATGACTGTCAAATTTTGATTTCTTTATTAATTTATTTCACTTCTTTCACTGTTAAATACATCAGAGATCCTTGGGAGTTTGAGATCACCAAAACTATCAAAATAAAGCACTTCCACGAACCGTTGTTGCGATAACAACCCAGTTGAGTACCTCTGTGGTTGATAGTCATCCAAGTTAACATGCAGATTCATCTATACCATGGACATTTGGGAGGCAGATTATTTCTCCATGAAAACACTCGGAAATTGAGATTTGATCATATGAGATATTTTTTTTAGATGTAGTCAGGTCAGGTGGACGATTCGGCAAAGTTAAATCGAAGTTTTTTTTTTCTACTTCCACTGATTGCTCACGACGATATGCAGAGTTAATGAGAAATCTTCCAGTTTTAGTAGGGCTTAAGATGGAGTCCGTTTGCCTAAAAATAGCTTCCATGGTCTATTATGCCTTTACTTTCTGTCATGATTTTTCTGCGGTTTAGCATCATTAAGAGCTTTGCTATTCCGCACACCTCTGCTAGGCACAGTTGCACTCAGTCCGAAATAGTGGTGGAGTGAGCAAAGGAAGAATTCCTCAATTTTCGATGGAAGCGATAGAACTCGAGGGAATGATAACTGTGTCTTTCTCCTGCCCATCTTAAACAGGTTTGAGTGCACCTTCGAAGGCTGATTGATAACTTGCAGAGAAAGAGTTTATTCAGTCATTGATTTTTTAGCCGCGTCCATCACTAAATTATTAAAGTTCAGTTCCAATTCCTGTTTTTCTTTTATTTCATAGCATGCTTACCGCCAAAGGAAAGCTTTTTCAGCAGACAGCATCTTGGGCTCTGACACTGCGAAGCTTTTCAGCAAGCTGCTGTTCAGGCTGCTCTACTATACTCCGTTTTATCAAAGCTTATGCTGCATGTCATGTTCTTTACACGCCTATGTGTGGCGGATTAATTCAGGTGATCTCCTCTTTTCAATTCGCGTTTTCATTTGAGTCACGGGACCGCAATGATATCGAGGAGAAGATGCATTTCAAAGGTAAGATTATTGATAACTTTATCAAGCAGTCATTGCTTTCGGCCCTTTGCTGAGATTTGTGAAGTGAATATACCTTCTCTTCGAGTGGTTGATTTACAAACTGACGATCAAGGTAGCTAAAGAACAAGGCGTTTATTATTTCAAGAGCTCAATGTTTGAATCTGACTATGTTAACGGTGGAACATGGATTGTATGAGCAGATGTCAAACTCCCGTGGGAACTTCAGATTTGGAAAAGAGAGAGAGAAGAGCGACAGGTGAATTGTGCCAGATAGTATTACGAGCAGGAATTCTGGCGGACCCATTCAAATTGTGGAAAACAATAGTTTATTGGCTTTAATTACACATGCCAATTGTCGTAGGTTCTTAAAATTTGTACGTTATACTAAACTCCTTGAATTCAGCCAAAGTATCAATTTCTCAGATGGTCTTGGGAGACGATGGAAGAGTATCATACTTCGCTTCGTGACGATGAATCTGTGAGTATCCAGAATGAAGCACTTCCAAATTCAAATTATGATATTTGATATGGTCGTTGTGAGAAAGCAGGATAAGTCCGAGCATTTTCTGGCATGAGGAAGGGAGAAAAAATGTAGACAGTTCTATCTATGTCAATCATATGCCATATTAGGAAAACATCTCATTAGAGATAAATGTTATTTATATGATTTATCGTGCAAGTGATGTGAATTTAAGCATATAGTAGAGCGGATCATGTAAACACGATTTAACTTTCAATGAATTTCGAAATACTTTGCTCAGAGTGTTGGAGACATGATAGTATGATTCATTGTCATGACAAAGATTAGCAGCGCATGAATGAGGCGATACAGAAAAGATTTGATGTTTTGCAATAAAAAAGGAATTTGAGGTAAAAATTACAGTACAGTTGTAGACTCATTTGACAGCATGTAGCGTTCAAGGAAAGCAGAAAAATATTCCGCGAGCTCTTGCGAGCTCGTGAGGGCTTTAATAGAAAATACACTTATTGAAAACAGGAAGAAGATAATTGAAAGTCATCGGTGATACTCTGAAACCAGTCATCACACACGTCGAGAAAACTTGTGACATGAAAAAGTGAAAGCCTACAGCATTAGCATCATCTAGATCACATTTCTGGATACAACAAGAGTAAAAAAATGAGAAAACGAATAAAAATTGACAGATCAGTATGTAGAACGATCTTAAATAAGTAATTATAATAGATTCAGTTAATTCGATGATGATGATGATGATGATGATAATTTTGAAGTCAATGATGGCACGAATAATTCCAATTCTTCATTTAAATCTATGAGTGTGAAAAAAAAATGAATTCATCGGCAAGACTTTCTTGGTCTTTGCTGGATAAAAGCGCAAACAATTCGATAAAGTATATATGGAGTGCCGGAAGTGATGGGTGTATATGATAGGTGATTAGAAAGTTGAATTTCGATGATATATATCATAGTCAGAGTGAAAGTATATCTAAGAGTGTGACTAATGGAATTTGTATTTAAAAAATATCCGGATGAACTTCTTCTTTGGAGTTATCGTAGATCGTGTGAAAATCTATCGCAAGTCCTGGAGCAGCAACAGAAATTGCTCATCGGAAAAAATACCAGCAAAATTGAATCCTTGCGAGGTTGAAGAGAGTAATAACATTTAAGAATGTCTTGGGCACAATTGTTCCGAGCACTCAAATAAAAAACAACATCAGCGAGCAGTGCAGAGGACTTATTATACTAAATTAAATAGCTAAGAAAAATCTCTATTGATTGTTTACTTGTGATGATCCAAGACGGGTTATCGATCGCTCCCCCACTCCCCCAGCTCAGAATGTATTGATGCCGAGCGAATCTGCTGGAAATAACATCCCGTCAATGAAAATCAATCAAATTAATTGAGGAATTAGTGGTAAGCTGGCATATATATTTAAATCCACAAATCTCTTATTTGGAATCAGTTAGCATGAGTTCGATGTGTTTGAAGAAAACTTTGAGGGCTCGCAAGTGCAGTCGCGGTCCTCAGGATTGGTTTAGATTTCACATAGACGGTGATTTTGATTCTTAGAAAATAGCGGGGCTTTGCATCTAGGGAGCCGACGTGATCAAACGATGATCACCTTGATTCACTAGAAAGTTATCCTACAAACTGAATATAATTATATAGCTTTAAACTTGCTGGATAAGTAAAGTATATATATGAATATAAGCGAGGAATTGAAAAAATAAGTGGAAGTTGGCGGGAAAAATGAAATATCTCTATAGAACACTCAAATAATTTCTGTGCGTGGTTAATTATATATTGAAGAATTGAATAGACATTAAAGATTATAGAAGAATTTCCAGAGATTATCATACCGCTTATAAAGATAAGATGGGAACGTCAAAGCAGTAGCTGAAGAGTCTGAATAAGCCACAGCACGTCGAGGCTACAAAGAGAAGAAAATATGGTCATACGTGGCTATAGATGAGACTTGGCAAGGCTGATTTGTTGAAATGATACCTTACGCATGATAGAACAAAGGTTGTCATTACTTAACTCACAGTCATAGATATATTTTCAAAAGTATGCATGGGCGCGATCCTGTCAAGTCGAAGCAGTGGTAATGAATGTTAGTGCCAAGCTATGAAGTCGATAATTGAACAAGACGAGTACGAAGAATCTACAAACTGACAAGGAAAAGAATTTTGTACAATTAATTTTCAAACTCAGAAGAAAAAAAGGGCATAAGATTAAAACTTAACTCTTCACCATAGTAATCTTCATTTAGTATATCGAGCGTTTTTAATAAACATTAAAAAATGCATGTGGTTAGAGTTTTACCAACAGGAAGCTATAAATGGTTGGATATTCTACCAACTTGAGTCGAATCTTACAATTCGAAGAAAACATCGCTACATAGGGATGAGCCTATAAACGTTACCAGCAAATGACGAAGAGATCAAGAGCATTTCCAATTGAATCCAGACAGCGAAAAACGAAATTCAAAGTAGGAGATAAAGTCGAATAAGTAAAATAAAAATATTTGAAAAGCCGGTTACACACGACCTGGCTCTACTGAAATTTTCACGAGTAACGCGAGTTGTAAACAAATCCGTTAACTTAACGCCGTCAAAGATTATTATTGATAAACCGTCTCTGGCGGCTTTATGAAACGGAGAATTCATAAAACTATGTATCCTGAAATTTATCTAGTGGAAAGTTTTAAAGAAAGTGGTAAAGATTATGTTAAAATGGTTAGGATTTAGTGGATGAGCACAATAGTTGGGATAGATAAATGAGTTGTATGATTTTATTATCTAGGATACAAACTATTAAGAAACAATTGTAATTAAGTTTATAATATGCATTTTGCATGATACTATTAATGTACAGTTTTGGACAATATATAGTTTTGTTTTGAAAATGATCAATCTTTGTATTCTCAGTCATCATCTTTAGCAGAGTATGAACTTAAGAAGTTCCACCCCTGATATGCTATGAAGTAAAATCGGTTTATTTGCTGCATTAGAAGACTGATTGAATTTTTGATCTTTCAAGACTGTTATGGAGCTTCTCCGGCAGGAATATTTGAAAGATGTCATCGATTTCGGCCACGACCTTGTACCGAATCTCGCTTACCTTGCTTGAGTGCAGTACCATACGGGTGGATCTTTTCTAGGTCCGTGGTTTTCTAGGCAAAATCACGCTCAGCAATCTTGTGAGTCGTAGATCCATTCTGACAAAAAAGTGAAATACGAATTTTTTGGATACGGAGAAAATATTTGGAAGAGAGAAAATTGATCTTTGAGAGAAGACTTATTATAAAGGTTATTGAGTCTTGGTTCTTTCAGAAATTGGTAGTTTTCACGCTTGACTGTGCTCTTCATCGTGGTGCGTCGGTTCATATGCCATGCGACCAAATTTCTGTCCCCTTCTTGCTTCTTGAGAACTGATTCCTTTTTTTCTTTGTTCATTATGGTGCTCCAATGATGGTTCCAGTCCCTATCATTACTTTTTCATACTTGTTTAACTTGTTGATACTTTTTTATACTTGTTAATGCTCGCTCTAGAGAAGACGTATATATAGTAGAGATGAGACGAGAGTCCCTTTTCACCCACATCTTGCTTTTCTTTAGAAGAGAGCGCGCAGATTGTTAGAAAGAGCAATAGAGGGTAATACTAGATTATAGAGGAAGGCAGCCGTAGCGCTCGCTCTTAGAGAGGACGCCATATATTAAGAATGAGACAGAGAAGTCCAGAGGCGAAAGTCTTGTCTCCCAGTCTGGCTTTCTTAGAGACGACCAAGACAGCGAAGAGCTACGGGCATAGAGGTACTTACTACTATCATTGAGATGGCGAAGGCAGACCTGAATTAAAGAGCTCGCTCTAGAGAGAACGTCAATATCTATATATGAATGAGAATCCAGCTAGAGGTTCGAAAGGAGCCGGGTCCTTCCCCACTTCTTGCTTTCTTAGAAGAGAGCGTGCAGATATTTGAAAGAGAGCGAGAGCTTACGGGATAGAGGTCATTATACTAGAGAGGAAGGAGCCGTATGCTGGCCGTAAGCGGTGTGGATGCTCGCTCTAGAGAAAGAGACGCTATTATTAGAATGAGACATAAGAGTCCAAAGGGACGAGAGTCCCTTTTCTCCCACTCTTGCCTTTTTAGAGAGGAGCGCGCAGCATAAATGTGTACAAGCAAACCTTTTTAATTTCGAAGATTTTTAAGTGAGAATATAAGTTTTTCCCAAAGTAATTTATCGTATCTGATAATGACTATGCGCACACAAACAGCTCGAAAGAAAAATCCATTTCAGTATCATTAATGTCCGCAAACACATTTACGGATTTTATAGTGATGAACCAATCATCAACAGATAATTTCTACGATAGAGCATGCATTGTATACAATAGATTTTTATATATCTTAAGAAGTCTACTGCCACGCAACGCAGTACAGCATATACATGTATACCTGCGCGCACGGCTGCAGGAGTTCCGCAGACGTATATACCTGTGCGAAGGTCTGATGCGTGCACGGCTGCCACACAGTTCCGCAGACGATATACCTGCGCGCACGACTGCAAGCAGAGGACCGAGTGTCCATTTCCCCCACTCTTGCTTTCTTATACTATTAGAGGAAGGAGCCGTATGCTGGCCTGTAAGCGGCCGGTGATGCTCGCTCTAGAGAGAGAACGCTATATATTAGAATGAGACAGAGAGTCCAGAGACCGAGAGTCCCTTTCCCCCACTGTTGCCTTTATAGAAAAGAGCGCGCAGCATATTAGAAAGAGAGCGTCATCTCTCTTCCT
>CM053171.1:29712607-29789777 GCA_012977825.3 Pteromalus puparum
AAAAAGACCAACTCAACGCCGAAGAACGACGAACTAAACAAAAAGAAAGCAAAACGATTTAACAAGCTTGGGAAAATAGACCCAGAAACAATACTAAACTATATTACTGATGCAGCACAAGACCACAACAAAAAACTAGAAAAAGATTTTAACACCTTGGAGACATTCATAAGCGCTGAATTAACCGACAACGAACAAAACGGGAGAGTGAAAAGAAATTTTTGCTTTGTAAGTCTATGCGCCGGAAAATAGAAGCAAACTAGATGCAAAAATAAATGGACGGAACCACCAGACTCACAACATTAGATGAATTGACACCTCAAGAACAGAAGATAACCACATGGCACCTCTGTTTGTGACGAGCAAATCCCCACACAGCCTTGGGGACCATGTGCACTCGAACCATTACACCTAAGCGATTAACAAGTCCAAAAGGGAGAAGAAAACAACAGCCAGAAAAACTCGCTACAAAACATTCTACAGCGAGTCGAGAGGAAAATCAACAATACCAAGAACCCTCCACCAGCAAGCAAGATGAGACAGGAGAAAAGAAAGGCAATGGCGGTCCGGAAGAACGTCATGAAAAAAACTCAAAAACTGAATCACATACACAAGACAAAACACGGACGAAACAATATGACAGAACAACCGGCAAAAGCAGCGTCAGTACACGGCCCGGCAACCTGTATCTCAACCGCAGCTCATCAAGGCGATCGAATGCACAGAAAACGAGAAAATACAACAACAACACCACAAGACGATCGCAAAACAGAAATAATGACAGCAAGCTAAAGAGATTTTTAGACATTAGTTTTAAGTAACGCCACTGCGATCACTAATTCTTAAGGTAGGCCTTAAGAGAGCATAAGTGCCAATAGAACATTATATAGTAGCTACTATTAGGAACCGAACTTATCAATTAACAGTATCATAATAATAAATGCATTGTTTTGTACCTCACCGTTGCATAAAAAAAAAAAAAGAGAACTTCTTCCATTACTGACCAATTGACCTATCGTCCAAACAATGCCACTTATTCAATACATTAATTAGAATAGGTACTAGAAATAAATAACATAAGCCATAGCGAGTCTATTTACTAACACAAATGAAATACAATAATATGCTAGCAACTTACTAACAAAATGACACCCCACACATATATTGCGACAGAATCAGGCAATCAAAATAAAGTAATATAATAACGCTAACAATAGGATAATTGCCGAGATTGCGCACTACCACATGTACTCCTGATGATGCCGTTGTAGCGTTTATGGTCGTGTTGGCAATTTGTCCTTAATTGTACAGGACCATAAGGGAGAACGAGGTGAATGCTGAGCAGAGTCGGAACAGGTTTTACAAAGGTAAAGCAAAAGAAAGGAGGCATGAGCGTAAGCTAACAGCCATTGTAACCCACACAACACCAGTATCACACCACATCCTAAATACAAGCTAATTTGACAAAGAGCAATAAGCCAGACAGACAGTAAAAGTCAGTCAAGCTGGCTGCAAAATACCAATAGCTTCCAAAATTCATTTAGGAAGCTGCCCAAAACGACACCAGATCCGTGAATGTCGGTACGTTCAAAAAGAGCAAGTGGCGCCTTTAAATATAAATCAATTACGCTCGTTGATGGTTTGACCGAAACAGACTGCGTGTCTGAAGAAAACGAGACAAGTGACCACAACCAATGAATCTCGTCCAGTAATAAAAAAATAAAAAAAAAAAAAAAAAGACAAAGAAAGACATCGTAAAAAACATATCGCAAGTCAAACAGCAGCTGCTAAACTTGCAAAGCTTGATTCCGACTCCACAACCGTCAACTTCACCACAGAATACCTCACTCGATCCAATGTCCAAAATCACCTCCTTTAGCCAGTCAACATCAATAACATAAAAATATATATATACACACGTTATCAATTGCCGAATTAAGCAACACCTTAGTTTCGATGCTCGTCATGTCACAAGGGACCGGACGCTCTGACGGCCATTAGGGTAAAATGTTGTCGATGGACACAAACTTTTCGAGGGGTGGGGGAATGATGAAAAGGATGTGTACATGACGAAGTTTCTGGTCCAATAGGACAAAGACGGAAAGCAGATTTTCACTCAAAAAGCCCAGAGACTTCGACGCTTAACGAACGCGATAAGGAATGTACCCGGAATACCATAAAACAACTTCTCCTCCCTCGGCCGTAACGCTGCGCGTTGACGGCTGACACTGCAGCTTAGCCGTTGACACGACCATGGGCCAAAGGCCTAATGAGTAAGAGAGAGAGCAGGCCTAAGGCTGAATTAAACGAAAGAGAAGGAGAAGTAAGTACCCCGCATGGGAGAAAGCTTACGACTCTCTCTGTAGCTTCACCTCCCCTGCAAGGGAGCATTACAGTGTGTGCCTCCTTAGGAGAAAGCGACGCTATACTTTTCTTGAGTTTAATTTGTATTACATTTGAGTTTAGACTATTTGAGTTCACTTTTCAAATTTTAGTTAGTCTTTCACATTTGAGTTCTACATTTCTTTTACATTAGTTACCTTTTCATATTGGCTTTTTTTTATCCTGTTTTCGAGTGAACAAAATAAAGCTTGAAGGCAAATCTACAATCATCTGTTTTGACTGTACCAGACATCCCAATTTGTCTATTCAGCCTACTAGCCATCGGAACAAGTATGTTGATTTTCTAAATAATTAGTTTCAACGTTTTCCAACTCAAACAGTTCTTGCCTCGACTAATTATGGTTTCAACTATACTCCCCCGTTGGGAGAGTAGGAGGCGCGCCAGCGTTTCTAAATAACATTTCATTGTATCTGATAGTTTCGGTAGAGTCAGTGCCCAACCCCTAACATCTTGATAACCTCTGGCGCCATCTGGCGTCAACCACTACAAAAATTTGCAATATCGAAACTCACACTGCGTGTTGCTGTACACGCAGATTTCATATAACGAAAAATGCCTATACATAATGATCTGTATTTCGTATATACATTACACGTGTTTCGACTACATGCATTTTTTACAATAAAATAACTGTGCATTTCGCATATACACGCGTGTTTCGAATACACGCTTTTTATATTATAAAAATTAATAAATAATTACGTTTATTTCGCATATACACACGTGTTTCGAATACACGCTTTTCTTATGACAAAAAACTACTTTTGAGATGTGCACTTTTTTTTCCAGAAATTTGAAAAAAATGATNGAGTTTATTTATAAATGATGCATTGTATAAAGTTGAAACTTGGTATAAAAGCCCTTGTTATGTCTTTCAACAAATTTATACAGTTTAGTGACTTAAGCGTAACAAGAAGATCTAGTTTGTTCTAAATTGTCGCTTTTAGCGCAAGTGTTTTCGAACAAAATAGATCAGTCAATGCCAACCTATAATGCACAGACAGTGTAAATCAGCTATAGAGTCATTTACACATAATAAAACCACGCAATCACTGATTTCACTGCACATAACACAAGAAATACTTGTGAATTTTGAGTGTCGACCAATCTTCATCCAGACAGTATGTCAGAGGAAGGTATCAGCACAGCCGTAGAAGTAGCAGCACAAACAGTGATAGTCGATCCACATCTAGAATGCATCTTGAAAGTTGAATGTATACGCAGAAGTGGAAGCAGCAAGAGCACCAGCAGCAGCAACACAAGCAGACACCAAAACAAGGGATAACCTCCAAGCGCAAAAAGCCAAGTTTCTTGTTGGAGTTGCGTATTTTCCTCTACTGCAGCACTCCTTGACGGACTGACACTCACACACTGCATCGTAGCTGATATTCCGGAGCATCACTTTTATATACTTCTCGCACTGCATTAGAAGTAAACGAAGCACTGGCGAGTCTCGCCGTGAGCAGCAGATCCGAGAGCTGCTTGAAAACATATGCGCTTTTGATTAGCACAATAACACTGCTGTATCGCGTCGACGTGCTGCACTTATACAATTAATACCTTTGAATAACTTGAAGTTGAACCGAACGAGCGAAGGCCGGGATGCAGCTTCAAAACGTCAAAACACAAGGCACGGCAGGCGAGTGGCGGCTGCGTGAACGTGTCGCCATAGACGCCAGTAGCTCCCCAGATCGACGCGCACAATGTATGCGCAGTCGTCGTACTCACTTCGCCAGAGCCGCGGACAGAGCAACGAACAGCTGTTCGGCGTCGCTTGGATGATAATAAAACTATTTTTTTTTTTTTTTTTTTGTTCAAATTATGGAAAACCAAGACATAGTTGCCCTTTCTCTCATCATTTTATATCTATGTGCAAAGTTTCAAGTCAATCTGTCAACGCATATAAAAATGGCATTTGAACGAAATTTTCAACATGCACACGCTGCAGCTACTGGTTTTTGTTCAAATGCCATTTGTTAACGCATTTAAATATTGAATTAAAACTTTGCATTGTGGTAGATGATTCCGAGACGAAGGGCAACTATGTCTTGGTTTTTGATAATTCACCGTATTTATTTAGTTTCAAACAATTTTCTACCGAGTACTCGTTCTATCGACTCGGTCGGTAAAAATTGGGTTTGAGACCCCCTTAAAATATTAAGGTTCGAATTTTTTTTGAAATTTTTTTATTCAAAATCGATTTTTTACAGCTAAAAAACCAATTATTTGCCATAAAACTTTTCGGATTTACGTTTTACATGAAAATGTTAAATATAAAAGTTGTAAACATTTTCGAAATACAACTTTTTACCGTGGCAAACATTTTTTTAAACACTTTTCGACATGTAACTACTTTAGAACTACTTTAGAAACGACTTTTTAGAGCTAAAAAACCAATTATTTGCCATAAAACTTTGCGAGTTTACGTTTTACATGAAAATGTTAAATGTAAAAGTTGTAGACATTTACATTTACAAAATACAATATTTCACCATGACACATACACTTTTCAAATGATTTAACCCAAAGCATAGTCTAAAAGACGATTTTTGGTGCATATAACTTGATAACAATCTCAGCGCGACACGCACAATAATTCCCAAATATATAGTTATATTATGTACTTAATTCCATATACATGTATATAAAATACGCTCACAATAGTATATTTCATAAGTGCATAAATGCATAAGGATCTGCAAAGCCAGCCCGAGTGTTTCGGCATCACAGAAGAGTGTCAATACATGATATTTTATAAAATAAATCAGCACAATATATTTCTAAAATTGGAGTATATTTTACTAAACTAGAAAAACCTAAACTAAATAATAATGAAAATAACTCAGATTGAAGAAAGGCTCTGATAAGCCTGCCACGTCCCACTAAACTATGCTATACTATGAACAATCCTATTTATAAATTAAACCCTATCATTAAATCAAATCTTGACTTCACTTGTTGATATAAATCTTCTCTGTTAATAAGGTTTGAATCGTCTTAAAAATCCTCTTGAGTCCTTGCTGCAACTTTTTCCAATTGTTTCCACTTTGATATAGTTTTTTTCCATATAAAAAAAAAAAATAGAGTAAAATTAAAAATAGAAAAAATTACTGTGTAATTAATTTGAAGAAAAACGAGCCCCTATACTGAATGCATGATTATAGATACATATAACCTGCATCTTTCAAGCACTGCATCTGCAAAAATAAATTATATTAATCTTATGAAATCGTATAAGTTATACAGAACATATATTGTACCTGAAAGCTATACACTAATAAAGATTCAGTGTTATCGATGATCAGGCATATAACCGGTGTGCTTGATCCTACTGCTCCCCATCCAGCAGACCATGATATCTGTAGTTGTAGTATGACACACTAGAAAAACAAAAGAAATCATTAAAAACTCATACTAACAAATGATTATTCAACTCACTGATCTCACCTGATAAAAACACTTATCCATTAATAGAGCAGTATAACCAGAGTCTTGATCGAGCTTTCTTCGAACTCCAAGATTTTGATAGCTCAGGTACCAACAACACCAATAAGTTATACTCCGTTGCATGTAGTAGACTATGATGCCAACTAACGCAGCATTGCTCTTACACCTAGACATACAGGAAAATATATTACAAGCTTTTCTCACAAATAATTATTGATAAATTAAGATTACTGATCTCTTAGAATAATAATATTAAACTAACAGTATATTAATAATCACTGTTAAGATACCCGTAAGGAGTAAAAAATATGTATTTAAAAAACTTAAAACATCCACACAGCATTCCAAATTAAAACTTATTGAAGTACAATATCAATTAAACATACAGCGCAAGTAATTTTAATATTTTAAACATTACCATGTCAGATAGTACAAACCCATTTCCAGAGCTATATTAAAGTAGTTGAAGTGTCCAAGAACGCTCACCAGTACTCCCAGAAAGTATGGATCCGGCTTCAAGATCATCTTGAGATGGTTCAAGCACCCAGCAATGCCAATCAGGACTGCTAGAAAGCACAAATACAGCTCCATAGTCATTTCGAGGTGGCCAGGCAACTGAAACACGCCCCCAGTTGGTTAGATCAGCCAAAAATACCAAGCAGCACAACCAGATAACGTTGAAGTACCCAGAGACGCCAATCAGCACCATGACAGGAAGAGTAAATCTAGCTCCGGGGTCATCTTGATGTGGTTGAAGAAGTCAGCAACGTCAGTTTATACTGCTTAAACAGTGTGAATTAGCTCCAGAGACACCTTGACGTATTTGAAGTACCCAGCAACGCCAAGCTGCACTGCCCAGACAGTGCGAATCAACTCCAGGGTATTGCATGCATGGTGCAAATTTCAACACCAATGCCACATAACTACCAGTAGGAGACATCAGAATTAGAACACTGATTTAACTTTAAAAACAGATCACACAATCACATAGTCACTGATTTCACTGCACATAACACAATAAATATTTGTTTTGAAAATGATAAACGCTGCAAGAACACAGTAATATTTTTTGTGGATCTTGTGTGACGGTGAATCGTCACCTAGACAGTATCTAGCAAGAAAAATATATCAGAGTAGAATCATTAGCAGCAGCAGATGGAGTAGTCATAAAAACAAGAGATAACCTCGAAGCAATAAATCAAGTTTCTGCTGGAGTACGTTTATGGAGTTACGGATCTTCCCATATTGCAGCATTTCTCGATGGACTGACACACATCGCATCGTCAGTGTTATTCTGGGTGCATCACTATTGAATACTTTTTGCACTATAAAGCAAGAACCGCGAGCAGCCGATCTGCAGCGAGCGAGATGAGACTGCTTGAAAACACAATACACAGGCGTCACAGTAGCACTTCTGAATTTTAAACTTCTTATAACACTGCTGCATTGTGTCGTTGTCGCTGTTTTATACTACGTACTCACATATAATATCGCCTAAAAGTTGAACCGGGTGAAACATTGCGGTGAGCAGAGGCCGGGAGGTTGCTCGAAACGACAAAACACAACAAGTCGCCAGCCGGTCGCCAGATCGATGCGCACAATGTATGCGCAATGGTCGAGCTCGCTGCCTCGCTTGCTCGCTTCGCCAGAGCCAACGAACAGCTGCTCGGCTTTGCTTAGATGATAATAAATAACTAATACTTTTTCTGTTCAATATATATAATAAACTATCTTTGCCCAAAATTCATGACTTTAGGAACGGGATAGAATTCGTCTTGTTAAGCGTGACGTCACAGCTCCCATATAAACCAATGTATTTACCACCAATAGGATAGTTCTGATTCCGGCCACCTTACGAAATTTCGCGTGTACCTATTTTGTGCGCTACTTGCGGCTTAACAAGGCGAATTCCCATCTAATATAATTTGAATTAAAGTACTATAAAATGAAAATTTTTTAATTTTACTAAATAATAATGATTTTTAATCATATTTAAAATGAATTTCGTTAAGATAAAAGAATATATGTTAAAATTATGAATGTATATTTCAAAATAAATAATATTGAAAATCATGAGTCAAAAACTAAAATAATGAAAAATTATTCAAGCTATGCATAGCCAACACATTTTTTAATTGTATACGAGAGATAAAAAAATCAATGTTTATTAATTACTGATTTTTTTTTAAATAATTAGGTAAGTAACACAAACGTTAGACTGCAGCGAGCGCGTAGCGCAAGCGTCGGGTGGCATGGCGAGCGCGAAGCGCGAGCGTTGGGGGGCAAGTCGAGCGCGAAGCGCGAGCGTCGGGGGGCAAAGCGAGCGCGAAGCGCGAGCGTTTTGCGTGCCTTGCATCGCGAAGGCCGCGCGTGGCGCGCTAGTTAAAAAACATAAATGCATCAATCTTAACAAAATTTTTTCATAAAGTTTTGCAAATCTATTAAACCATAATTTTTTAATTACTACAATATAATTGAAAATGACAATTATCCGTATACCTATATAAATTTCATCAACCAATGACATAAAAAATATAATTTAAAATAACAATACTTCTAAATTTTGACCATCTTATTACAAAATTTAAATTGAAAAATTCAAATTAATAATTTTTTTATTATAATCTATATAACAATAACTGTATAAAATTTTATTATATCAATAATTGTTTGCTTTATAAATTGTTTAAAAATCACTAAAACAAGAGTCAAGTTTTATGTAATAATCGGTTAAAAAACTGTACAAACAACTTTAATAAAATCTATGCACACAACTTTACAGATTTACTATCACAACAATTATACTTATACCAAAAAAAAAAAATTTATTTTTTATTTTACAAAACATTTAAATTAAATTCATTTTTGAAGAACACAAACAAAAATTGTATCATTAATTTTATTTTTAACATAACTATTTACCCAAACACATAAATTGTATTCTAAAATCATAACATAATTTTTATATACTAGAAAATCCAAGTGCGCTTCGCGCACCTCTTATTATACCATCAATTATATCTTATTCCAGAATCATTTTAAATTTTACAGCCTGCCGAGCACTAACAGTTGAAAGTGTTTGTAGGTTAGGTAATAATATTCGCATTTCTATTTTGCGTCCATAAATTCTTGTGCCAGGATTGGACATCAATTAAATGCTTCACATCATTTTTTTAAGAGAGGATATGTTTTAATAAAATCTCCCAACCCGTGCAACTACACACTGAAACGGTCACGACTTATCTCGGTCCTGTAGTTATGTAGATTTATGCAAAAAGTATGTAATTTAATGGTTTTTCTAGAGAAAAGCAGTGAATGTTTACTAGTCTGTGTCGTCTTTCTGACAGCAGACTAACTAGAATGATTTTATTTAGTATTTAGATAATTTAGTCAGGTCCGGGATACGAGGTAGTGGAAATTAACACAATAATAAGACTATGATTTTAACCACATAAATATATTCAAATAGGATTGAGAGTATTGCCTTGATTGTTGCATATATTCAATATCACAAAATGTAATAAATCAGTAAATCCGCTTTTGATTTTTACAAATGAAAATATAATCCGATACGCTTAATTTGCGTTATCTTGATGATTCGAAATTTTACAAATGTTTGATAATTAGAGAAATTGGTGTACGTCTAAGACAGATACGCGTTAAATTGCGATATCGTGCTTGACTAGAAAATTTTATAAGTCCTTCAAAAGTGAGAAAATATTCGAAGTCTTTTTACTACCAAGGCTTAATGATTGCTCTTGGTAGGACTAGTGCGCTGATAAGTGCGCTGGAGCTAGTGACTGGCCATAGGCCGCGCAGGTCCCTATTGATATTTATATTTTTTATTCTTCATGTGTAATAATTACATATACTTTAATGATTTAATTATTATTATTATATTTTTGGGTTTTTTTTTTTTTTTTTTTGTTTTTATCCGGAGAGTTGGGGAGAATGCTTATGCACCATTGGGCAGGAGCCGTAGTCGGGACTCCCCGGTGTGTGTGCCTCCATTGGCCGGGACATACGCCAGGGGCAGACCCACTAAAACTCCACCTCTTCATATGCGCCGGAGAATCCCCCGTAGCCGCTGTTCGCATTCCTTCGGGGGCGATCGCCTGTCTTGTACGACCTATCTAGCCGTCATCTGAGCGTCGTCTAGTCAGCTAAGCCCCGGTCATCTATTTTCGCCGGAGGAACCGTCATCCCGAACGCCCGTTTATGTCGTCCCAATTCTGCTCGCCTAGCAAGCTCGTTTCCACCCGTGTCAGGCTGTAAATGCCCCTACGCGTCGCCCTCTAAATTCCTAACCTTCATCAGCCCACGGTGGGCAGTAAACAAAAACTGTGTGTCTGCCCGTCGTGCCGTTCGTCACCGCCAGTATTTTGCAATCGCCGGTGATACGCTACCTTGTCTATCGCGGAACACAGAGTAACTCCGTAAAGTAGCCGTGTCCGGCAAAGACAATTGCGTGAAGATAAGAAATTGACCTCCCCCCACTCTTCTGCCTACCCACGCGGAACCTAGCTTAATCAATGATTCCGTCACTTCCACATTCCAAGCATTCCACTCACACTCGCTCCTGCCAACTCTTCCCGCCATTCGTCCTAACCGCGTCTTCCTTGGATTCGGTCATTTCCACCCTAGTCCGAGCGATTCCCAAGATCTCGTAGAATCGCTTGCGTTCATATTGCAAGCAGATCACGGGAATCACCCCCGCAATAACATTGACGGCGTCCCGGAACCGTTCGGTCACGGACGCACGCGATCCGAAGCGCCCTCCTTCGTTGCCACCGCCATTACCCTTGCCTTACATACTTTTTCTTCTGTATGGCATCGGCCCACACCATCCCGCCCGATATAAAGTAATAGGAGTTTGTAGTTGCCATTAAAAGTCGCTTGCTTGACTGCCGCGTCTCTAGGCCCGCGCACGTTTGGCCTAACACTAAGTGCCCACCTAATCGCCCGCCTATTTCGCCATACTCTATCTATATCGCCCCTGGATGTTCAGCTTCGTACTCTAGGCGTTACCCCCAGTACGTGGCTGTCGCCGCTTCGTCGTTATTGCTTACGTCTCCGACGCGCATCGGTATGATTCGGACCCGCTTCCTAGTCAAGAGAAACTAGTCTCTACGTCTTTCAGAGGCTTAGCTGTAGTCCGTGGTCGGGTCATCCATTTTTAGCACGGGCCATCACTCGTTCAATTTCTGCGCTCGCGCAGATCTCCACGATTCTAGCTAATTCAACCGCCGCCTACCGTCGTCGTCGCGTACGACCGAGATTAACCTCCTCCACGTCTTCTACTCCTGGAGTAACCAATCGTACAGAAATTGCCCAGAAGTCCGGCTCCAGATTGATACCCCTGCCGCCAACCCCTGCCGTTATGGGCCCTGCTCTACGTCCCTCCACGGCTTTCGTATTCGATCGTGCGCTCACTCACATAATCCCTACGACTCGCATGATGTTACCAAGGCACCCCCAACCGATCGCAGAGAATCCAAAATGTCAACCCATCTAGCCGAATTGAACGCGGTTTTTCACGGTCTATGTCACGCAGGACAAGCACCAATGGCCTGGCCCGCATACAACGCTTCATCCTTTTCTTGCACGGCTGTCCGTACTTTCTCTGATCCGCCGCATTGTGCAGCGTCTCCCTTTCTGAAGCCAGTATTGCTTGTCTGAAGCGTCTCCGCCTCCTCGACGGCCTCTTATATTCGCGGTTTTATTAGCGATTCGCCTGTCTTTCCCATAGTGTCGAGCAGGCTCAACGGCCTGTACGATGGCTTCGCGCTCGCCTAACCTTTACTTTTCCACCGCGAACTGAACACGCCCTGCACCAGGCACTGATTGTACATTTCCAAGAGCAGCTCAGGCCGTTGTTTGGCAACGGCCTTAAGTATTTCCGCGGGAATGCCATCCAGTCCCGGAGCCTTACCGCTCTTCAGGGAAGAAGTTGCCGCGATAAGTTCGCCCTCGCTAAAAAGGGGTATCTCATCCGTCAGTTCGTCCGTCATTTCTAATTGAGGTCGGGTGGGATGGGTGGGAAACAGCTTGTCAATTATCTTCTCGATCGCCTCTGCCGCCATCGGTTCCATTCGCCCCATTTCTCCTATTTTTCGCGTGACGATCGCGTATCCCTCGCCGAACGGATCGTTCTCTACATCATCTAGGATCTTGTACCAGCAGCGGCGCTTACTTTCTTTGATTGCGTCCCGGAGTCTCTTCTTCGCCTCGTCGTACCCGCGAGCAAGTTCTTGAGCCGTTGGGCGGTTATGGGCCCTTTGAGCTCTTCTTCTGGCTCGAAGGCTTTGCTTTCTAAGCTCAGCGATTTCGCCCATTCACCAGTGAACCGGATGTCTGAGGTGGCCGGTGGATACTCGGGGCATCGTTGCGTCGCACATCTCGGTGATTATCCTAGTAGTGCGTTCTACTAGGATTTCGGCTTTCTCACGTCCGCCTAGTTCGTCCGGAAGCCCATTAGAAGGTAATTCTGCGCTTCGAATCACCTCCGTAAGCGCCTCCCGATTAAGACGTCGAGTGTTCCATCGTGGTTCCCGGCTGTTTCCGCTACTTCGCCTCTCCGCGCGTTCTTCCTCGATATTAAAAAGAATGTACTGGTGGTCGCTAGCAGTAAATTCTTCCGTAACGTGCCAGCCCCTTATCTTGCGGATCGTACTTTCCCCAGCGAAAGTTACATCCGGTATCGACTCCCCGAAACCTGGTCTGCGGTAGGTGGCTGTATTTCCCTCGTTCGCAATTACCAGTCCTATCCTGGCTGTCATCTCAAGTATCGCCCTACCTCTCCTATTCGTCTGTGGCATGCCCCACTCTGTCGCTCGCGCGTTAAAGTCGCCCTCGACAACTAGGTCCCCAGGAACGTCTTTTATCGCGTCTTCTAGGGCCCTAACCTTGTCGCGAAGTCGGCTGCAGTTAGGTTCGGTGACAAATACACGCTGACGTAAGTGACGCGACCCACCCTCACCCGCACGTAATCGTCTCCGGTTACCGTATCCGCGATTCCCCGCCTTGGCACCCAAACAGCGGCAGTTTTTGCGCCGTTGGACACCCAGCCAGGTGCATCTCGGTCCATATACTGCTCACTTTTGAGGAGGATATCCACACTCTTCTCTGCGATGAACTGCGGTAGGAGATCGTGAGCCAGCCGGCTCCTGTGCAGATTACCTTGCACTATTCGCGCCATTACTTTTGGGTCCTAGCCGCGTTTAGAGCGTTGCGGAAGACCGCGCACGCTCCGGTTCCTGGAGCATGCGCCGTCCTATCGCAAGGCACCTTTGCTTCTGTACACAAGAAACACTTCATTTCTTGAGCCGGCACAGAGCATTGCTTGGCCTTGTGCCCAGCCACACCACACTTCCAGCAGCTGGTGCTTCTGTTGGGACCCTTACATTGCGCTTTAACGTGACCGTATCCGAGGCACCGGTAGCATCGCGTGGTGCTCGCTCGAACCCGCACCCGGCAGTTGACCCACCCGATACGGATCTTGCCTATATTGAGCAGGGCTGTGGCCTTGGTCTGGTCCATTTCGACCACTGCCACCCTCTGCTCTCTCGAGTTTGGTTCGAAGAGGTGCACTTTGGTATCTTGTTCGTCGCACCCCGTGGCCACAGCGATGGCGCCGCAGACTTCCTCCTTTGTCGTAAGGCCGTCAATGTCCCTGATCTCCAGTGTAGTTCCGGTAATCTTGCTCCTAACTGTGCCTGCATGCCCTATTGCGGTTTGTATCGCCGTTTTGAGTGATTCCATTTTGTCTGCACTCTTACCCACGACAACCAAAACGCCACCGTCTTTCGTTTTGCTAAGATACTTAACCTCTGTATTCAATTCTTCTGACTTAACCTTTGCCTTGATCTCTCTCAAGATATCGGCGTAAGTCTTACCCAAGTCTGGTCTTATGAGGATTGCGTCTCCCCTCTGCCGCGAGGTCTTCCCTGCGCTTTTCCTCAATTGTTGAGGCTGGCTTTATTCCTGTTTTTTATGTCCTTTCTTCTTTGCTCTTCTTCCTGCAGCTAGCTGCCAAGCCCCTTGTGATGTGCTGTTATCTGCCAGCTTCCTCTTGCGTTTTTGCGTCGTCAGACGGTGCAGATCTATCCTCCTTCTTGTCTTTTTTGGCGGGGTACCGCCGGCCTCCGTCGGATGATGTCCGCACCCTCTTCTTTGGCTTTGCAAGACTTCGAAATGGCTCTTCTCCAGGTTGTGAGATAAGCAACTTTTTCGCGCCATCCTTTCCATTGTCAAGAAGCGTGAAAACTTCAATTCATAATAAGTCTATTACCGCGTAGTCCCTCTTGATTGTTGTATTCACTTCTTCTGCTTATCCAAGAGTTTTTATCATCTCTCTGTTCGTTCGTCTTATTTCCAGCCACTTTTCTCGCAGGCTTGGCGTGTTCTTTTAGGCCATAATCCTATCACTGTCATATTTTCGTATTCAGCGGCACTCATCGCGCTGGCTTATACTAGGCTGCTGGTTGACTTGTGGATTGGGTATCCACCGTCTTTGCGTTGCTGCACCTTAGGTGTCAACTGTCAGGTTTCCCTGTACCTCTTTCTTTGTTTGTTCCTAGTATCCATTGACATCGATTTCTTCGTCCCGTAGTGTGTCGACCACCCGCCATCCCCCGTCTATGGGGGCAGCTGAAATGGCCCCAACACATGACTGAAGGCGGTGCAGACGGGGTACATCATACCAGAAATTAGCGCGCGCTGTCGCACTAGCCCATCTCCGCTCTCTCGAACCTCCCACTCCGAACAAAAGTGATTGGCTCTCTGGAGAGTTTCTAACAGGGCGTGACACGACCATCACACACCTCGCTCAAGTCGTTTGACTGGTTACTAGCTAGGTAACCAGCCTCCCGTCTTGCGTCAGCAGAAGCCAAAGATGGTTCAGGTCACTTTCGCGCGCAACCTTGGATCGCCTCCCATCCAGATCTCCCTTTGGCAGCTCACGGGTCGCACGCCGCGGCAAACACGGCGGCCTGTTTGGTCCACGAAGCATTATTTTATTTTCTGCTTTACCCTCCAAGTTACCTCGGCGAGCACTCCCCTATCCGCCACCAGGGACGCGCCGCATACGGGTTACAGGTCCCGCGCAGGATATAACCACAATATTAGTATAAAAATATTTTTTGTAATCATTCTATATACGAATTTATATATTTAGAGTTTAAAAGGGTTTGCCCCTTAGAACATGAAGGTTTTCAAAGCTGAGAAGATGAACTTTATTTATTACTGAAAAACCGCTGCCCAAGTCATTGGCACTTAGCTTCCTCCTATTCTGCTAGTGGAAGATAATTACACGGGACGAATCAACTTTCTTTGATTTAAATATTCGCTACTATTCGATACTAAAAGATAGGTTTACTCGAATTCAGAATCAGAAAACATATATGCACGTCCATCTTGATTACGATCGATCATGTAGTTCCAGAATTATAACAGTATACGTACGCACGCATGCACGCACGCATGCACACACACACAGACAAGAACCATACTGCCAGGACATTTATAAACCATGAAAACTCTCAAAATATACTAAGCTTTAATTATCAAATTATATGTTTAACAAAAATATAATGTTCAGTCACACAGAGTATACAGGTGAGAGTTGTAGAATTTGAATCTTATAATATCTTTAAACTAAAGGTTTCATAAGCTATCAAAAAGAACCTAGCGAAGTGATTCAAAGATCAATCTTTCCTAAAATTTCAACTTAATTTAAACCTTTTACTCCCGTAATCGTACGACATAAAAAAACCATTTTTTCTAGTTTTGATTTTATCTCAAAAATCTAGTCGCGCAAAATTGCTTAAATTTTTACAACTAGGTAGATATATCGTTTTTTTATTGTCATGAATTTTTTTCAAAACATTTAACTATTTATTTTTGGGTTATATATGTTTATCGAAAAATTACTTTTATATCATAAAAAATGAACAGATCAGTCAATCTAGAAAATCTTGCGGGAAAAAGTAGACAATTTATTTCTTTTAGATCACTATTTTGTTAATATATTGTATAATATATCATTAATAAAAAAAGCAAAAATATTTTTGCAAAAATAGAAAAATGGCTATAATATGGCCATAAAATGGTCAGAATCATAAAACAAAAAAAATGACCTAAATTCAGAATTAGAAAAAAATATATGCATGTCAAATTTTATTACGATCCGTCACTAGGTTCCAAAATTATGGCGNTGCATGTCAAATTTTATTACGATCCGTCGCATGGTTCCAAAATTATGGCGGTATACGTACATACACACACACACACACACACACACACACACACACACACACACACACACACAGCCATCCGCACGGACATTTTCTAAAAACGTATGATTCGTACTCCAAACACCTCCAAATGCGTTTCCACGAAGTATTAGCAAAACTGAAAATTTTACTATTACAAAGCTTCCTCTTGAGGAGGAAGCAAAAATAAGTAGTCAAATCACTTGAAATTTTAATGGAATATAGTTTGACACGTAACCCGTCAACATGATTCTTTTCGTTAGGTTATGATGTTTAGTTTCAGAGATATGAATTTAAAAAGAAAATCGCCTTTTTCATTTTATCTGCCGAACGGAGCAGTCGATCCCGAGGACCAAACAAGGAAAAATAGCCCTATTGAAAATGTATTGCAAGATCTGAGATAAGATCTGACATAAGATCTGGTACAAGATCTTGTCCAATCATCGATTTTCAACCACGAACTTACGTAAGATCTTACATAAGATCACCAAGGTCTTACGATCATATTAAGAAAAATCATCTTTATAAAACATTCATTAAAGATCTTTCGCAAGATCATGTACAAGATCTTACATAAGATATTATGTAAGATCTTTTACAGGTTCGTACATAAGATCTTAAATAAATCCTGATATAAGAACTTATGTTTCACTTAAAAAAACTCCTTTGATGATAATTTACAAGATTTTACATTAAATCTTACAGAAGATCTTGAGTAAATTATTAATAAAGACGTTTGTCTTTATGTATTACATCAAATCTTATATAAGTTCACATATAAGATCTTGTGTTACACTTAAAGTAAAACGTTTTCATTGATTATTTATTCACTCAAGATCTTATGCAAGATCTTATGTAAGATCTTGAGTAAATTATCAACAAAAAATTTTTTTAAATTGAAACATTAGTTCTTATATAAGGAATTATATAAGATCTTATGTAAGAACTTGTAAAAGATCTTACATAATATCTTGTGTAAGATCTTGTACACGATCTTGCGAAAGATCTTTAATGAATGTTTTATAAAGATGATTTTTCTTATCATAATCGTAAGACCTTTGTGATCTTATGTAAGATCTTACGTAAGTGCGTGGTTGAAAATCGATGATAAGATCTTGTATAAGATCTTGGACAAGATCTTGTACCAGATCTTATGTTAGATCTTATCTCAGATCTTGCAATACATTTTCAATAGGGATGCAATTTTATTATCTTTCAAATGCATTTTAGCTGAATTGTTTGTAACAAAGAGATAATTGAAAAAAATAGTGTTTCTTAAAAATCAAAAAATAGCCATAAAATAAAAAATAATCGACAAAAATTAAAAATAACGTTTTCCGATTTCAGAATCTAAAAATAGATATGCATGTCAAATTTGATTAATATTGATGAAGTAATTCCAGAAATATTACGGTACACACACACACACACACACACACACACACGAACACTTCCATACGGACATTTTCTGAAAACACGTATTTCGAACTTCAAACATCTCAAAACATATTTCTATGAAGTTTTAGCGAAACTGAAAATTTTACTATTACAAAGCCTCCTCTAGGAGGAAGCAAAATGCGCGCTCACAATGTCAAATACAATAAATTAAAGATAGATTTTAACTTCTGCATTGTAAAAGCACTGTACAAAATACTTAATCAAATTTTAAATAAATGAATTATTACAATCCAAGAATGATTCCGTCAAATTCTTTAACAGTTCCGTAATAGCACAGGAGTGATGCTGCGGTGTAACATGATGCAACGTCACACATATAAAAAGTTTGCCGTTAATATGAATGATCCTACTGCAAAATCTCCCACGAGATCTCACGTGAGATCTCACCTGACATCTCATGTGAGGTTTTCAGTAGGGTGACTATAATAGCTTGGCGGATAGATTTCGGTTCCGGTATAGCGCGACAAAGCTAAGTTATCATTGCTAGACGTGCAGTAAAGTGATGGACTTGCGAGTCGGTGATTCAAGGTTTGCGCCCGAGTTCCGCCACTTTTTAGAATAATACGAACTTTCATAAGCATTGACTTATTTTTCTTGCGTTTTTGGATTATTTTTCGGTAAAATCTATATTTATTCATGAACATATATTAGATTAATGTATATTTATAAAATTATTAGAAATGTTCAGTATTACGTTTTCAATTATGCAATTATTTTCTTTTTTGTGCATTACAGTGAATGCCATAATTCATCAGATCGGATCAAAGTTCGTGTCTGGGACGAAGATAATGACCTTAAGTCAAAACTTCGTCAAAAATTAACTCGAGAAAGTGATGATTTTCTGGGTCAGACGATAATTGAAGTTCGTACACTTAGTGGCGAGATGGACGTATGGTATAATTTGGAAAAACGCACTGATAAATCTGCAGTTTCAGGAGCTATTAGACTTCACATAAGTGTGGAAATCAAGGGAGAAGAAAAAGTTGCTCCGTATCATGTTCAATATACATGCCTGCATGAAAACCTTTTTCATAGTTTATGTGAAAACAATGACGACATGGTAAAACTTCCGCAAGCCAAAGGTGATGATGCATGGAAAGTGTACTTTGATCCCCCTGGTGAAGAACTTGTAGACGAATTCGCCATGCGGTATGGAATAGAAAGTATTTATCAAGCTATGACGTAAGTAAATAAACATTATTAATCAAGGATCATTTAAAATTTTTGTCTGCTAACTTATATTTTCAATAGTTTAGTTGTAGTATATTATGCATCTAGAGAACACAGCCAAATGTCTATTCCTTACGTGTAATGAACAAATACATACAAAAAGATATTAAATTACTTTCTCCTAGACAAGTGTGTGTATGTGCGAGAGTACATGTATACCGTAATATTTCTTCACATGTCAATAAAATTTGACATGTATATCTATGTAGGATTCTAAATTTTTAAATATATTATAAGCTGCAAAAACTGAAAGCTGATAAATGAAAGGACGTATAATTATAGGGACTCAAGGCATATATGCTCTAAAAGATGTGATGTAACAAGGGTTATATGAGCAACGCACAAATTTAGGTTTATACGTGGCAATCGCCTTCATTTCTTTATTTATTATTTATTCATTAAGTAAAGAACAAAAATCATTATTATAATTCTCATAAGGGAGCTATTTACAATTTTTTGTTTTTCCTTCCCAATAAAGCTTTGTAATAGTGTATTTTGATGCGTTTCAAGTCGGAAAATAGTTAAAAATTATAAAAATACACACGCTTCTCACCGCAGAAAATTTATATTATCGTTCGTTGTTCTTTCATTATACATCATAAAGTGTAATTTTATGAAACTGTTGTAACTCGAAAACACTAAATCTCGAACTTATCTTTAAAAAGCCATTATTATTGAAAATTTGAAGAACCATACACTACTTTAATTTTGAGCCATTTTATAGGGCAGATACGTAAAATAACACAAAAACTGAAAAAGGTCGATATTTTATGAAACGCGATAACTGGAGTAAAAGGGCAATAATCAAGTTGAAAATTTGTATTTAGTTAGCATTATATATTACTCTGATCCCTTTCTTTAGGCTGGTTACGAAACCATTTAGTTTCAAAGATATTAAGGTTCAAAATGTTTTTCTTAACCTATATACTGCATAACTGAAAACTGCATCATTTCTATCTCAGCTTTTATTTAATGGATTTTAATCTATCTGGGCTATCTTTTTTTGTTTTTAGGCACGACCGCGACATGGAAGTGCCTTATAGTTTCGTGCGCAAAAAATGTGTCAAATGCGATATCGAACGCAATTTTCGACCGATCTGGCTAAAATGTTAAATGCGGGCACAATTTTTAAGCGTATTTTTAATAAAAATTTTCCTGTAATGCGATTATCTCGGAAAGACTTCATTCAATTAAGCTAAAAATTTGTGTTCGAACTCCTTTCATAAAAATAAGCTGACAGATTTATTTTGGACTTGATCCTGCATGTTTAAGCAGCATGCGGTCACCTCCAAAAATCGCTGAAAACGGTTTATTGGCTCTAACTCGAATTCTAAGCATTCTACAAAATGAAGTTGAACAGAACAGTTCTAGATCTTTGAAAAATACAACTTTATCCCACTAACCCATGAAGGCCCAGACCGAAACTAGATTAGATAGCATCAAACTAACTGTTGGAAACGGGGCATAACGAAAGAAAAAGTACCCGTGTTTTTTCTTTTGTCTCTTGCAATTGTTTATAAAAAATTATTTAAACAAATTACCAGAAAAGTCAATTTTTGGCAAATCTGATAACGCCAATCGATTCTACGGGAAAAATTACGACGAAAACCTATGTAACAGTTTTTTCTCAGACCGCAATTTGTTAGTGTAAAACGACAACAAACACTTTAACTATCTAGCGTGCCATTGTTTATTGTCGTTTTACACTAACAAATTACTGTCTGAGAAAAAACTGTTTGTTTATAAACAATTGCAAAAGAAAAAAAAAACACGTGTACTTTTTTTTCGTTATGCCCCGTTTCCAACAGTTAGTTTGATGCTATCTATTCTAGTTTCAGCCTGAGCCTTAATGGGTTAACATCTAATCATGAAAATGCTTATAACTCAAGTTTACTGCCCAAAAATAATTTTTTACAGCAAACATTTTTTTATACACTTTTTGACATACAACAACCCTTAACCTAACCTAACCACCCTAAATTGTCAAAAAATGAAAAATCGGATTTTATTTTTATATTAACATTATATTATTTAAAAAATGTATTAAAAAAACATATAAACTTAAAAAAACTATAGAGAACAAGAAAGAATTTATATATGTACCAAATACCAGGTGCAACATGTCTCCGAAGGCCAAAATTCACAAATTCCATTTTTTCACTCACCGCAGACTTACTTCAGTTCTAGGCATCGAAGAGCACTAATACTTTACAAACATGTTTGAAATACATAGTTCTGACATGAGTGTAGGGATTTGTAAGTAAATTAAATCTTAAAAAGTTATCTTCAATTTAAACAAAATATTTGTTAAAAAATGTTAAAAATGACAAATACACCTCGCATTGCACCTGGTATTTGGAACATATAAAAATTCTTTCTTGTTCTCTATAGTTTTTTAAGTTTATGCGTTTGTTTCATACATTTTTTAAATAATTTAATGTTAATATAAAAATAAAATCCGATTTTTCATTTTTTGACAATTTAAGGTGGTTAAGTCCCCTTAAAGCGATTTTTTAATACATAAATTCAATAGCAACTTCGGTGCAACATGCCCCATCTGACCTGAACATTTTCATGAATTTTCCCATATTTTTATAGGCCTAAAGTTATATTTTGGTTTTTATCTTGTACATATGTAGCGCATGAAAATTGACAACGGATAATAGATATTTTTTAAATTGAATCAGCACAATTTACTTTCAAAATTATTGTATATTGTACTGAACTAGAAAACCTAAACAAGATAATAATGGAAATGACTCAGACTGAAGAAAGGCTCTAAGAAGACTAACACGTCCCTATAAACTAAGGCTATTCTCTGAACAATTAATTTTATCAAATTAAGCCCTATAACTAAATCAAATCTTGGCTTAATTAATAAAAATCTTCTATTTAATTTCATTGTAAAAAAAGAATACAATTAAACTTAAAAAATAACCTCTGCAGTGTAAATAAAATATTCTAAGTAAAACCATTTATGCACTGAATGCATGAATATAACGTATAACCTGCATCTTAGAAACACTGCATCTGCAAAAATAAAAATTACATTAATTACATGAAATGTATTTAAATTATATAGAACATATTGTACCTGAGAGTTACAAAATAACGAAAATCCGGTGTTATCAATGATCAGGCATAAGACTAGTGCCCTTGATACTACTGCTCCGTATCCAGCAGGTCATGATATCTTTAGTTGTAGTATGACTTACACACTAGAAAAGAAATCATATTAAACACTCATACTAACAAATAATTATTAAACTCACTGATCTCACCTGATCAAATCACTCATAAATTATAGTCCCGGAGTCTTCATGAAAATTTCTTCCAACTCCAAGACTGTGATAGCTTAGATATACCAATGTCACAATATTTGTAGTTATACTCTGGTGCATGTAGTAGACTGCGATGACAATGAATTCAGCATTGCTCGTACACCTAGACTTACAGAAAAATATATTACTAACTTTTCGCATAAATAATTATTGGTAGATTATTGATAGACCATTGATCTTTTAGTATAATAATTTTAAACCAGTCAGCTTTTATGCATTAACACCGTCAAAAAACATTTTTCAGTCACATAATTTACAAACAGAAAACCATAGCAATATATTAATAATCATTGTTAAAGTACCCATAAGTAATACAAAATATCGATTTAAAAAACTTATAACATGCACACCACATTTTAAATTAAAACATATTAAAGATATGATCAATCAAACATACAGCACAAGTCATTGAGATATTTTGAATATTACAATGTCCGATAGTACAAACCCCCATCTCGAGAGCCATATTAAAGTGGTTAAAATATCAAAGAACATTAATCAATATTCCCAGCAAGCATGAATCCAGCTCCAAGATCATCTTGACGTGATTCAAGCAGCCAGCAACGCCAACCAGAACTATTAGAAAGCAAGTATACAGGCCCATGGTCAATTCCAGGTGGTTCAGGCAACTAGAAACGCTTCTAGGGCAGCCAAAAAGTTCGAATATAGCTCGAGGGTTGTCTCCGGGTGGTTAAATCAGCCAAAAATATCGAGCAGTATGAGCAAATAAAGTTGAAGTACCCAGAGACGCCAATCAGCACCATCACAGGGAGAGTAAATTTATCTTTAGGGTCATCTTGATGTAGTTGCAGAAGTCAGCGACGCCAGCCTGCACTGCTTAGATAGTGTGAATCAGCTCCAGACACGTTGAAATGTTTAAAGAAGTCAGCAACGCCAGCCTGCACCGCTTAGACAGTGCGAATCAGCACCAGGGTAGTGCTTGCTTGGTTAAATTGGCAACGATAAATAGTGAATTCTGTCTGTCCTCTGATATCAATGACATATAGCTATCAGTAGGAGATATCAGAATTATACACTAATTCAACTCTAAAAACAGATCACACAATTACATAGTTACTGATATCAATGCACATAACACAATAAATGTCTGTTTTGAAAATGATGAACACAAGAACACATACTTTTTGTGGCTCTGTGTGATGGTGAATCGTCACCTAGACAGTATCTAACAAGAATAATATATCAGCGCAGCAATAGAATCAGCAGGAGCAGCAACAGGAATAGTCACGAATAGAATAGATAACCCCCAAGCCAAAACTCAAATTACTTGCTGGAGTTACGTATCTTCACATATTGCAGCATTCTTCCATAGACTGATCACTCACACGTTGCATCGTCAGTGCCATTCCGGGTGCATCACCTTTAAATACTTTTTGCCCTGTTTTACAAAGCAAGAACCGGAGCAGCTGATCCACGAGCAGGATCGTGGTGAGCAGAAGTTGCTTGTAAACACATACAGGCACCATAGCAGCACTTCTGTTCTGATTTTAAAACTACTTATAATACTGCTGCATCGTGTCATTGTTTCCGTTTTTTCACTATGCACTCACTTATAATATCGTCGAAAAGTTAAACAGAGCAAAACATTGCAGCTATTGGAGACCGGGAGGCTGCTTCAAAACGTCAAACCACACGGCAGACGGCTGCGTGGGAATGTAGCCAACTGGTAGCCAGATTGATGCGCACAATGTATGCGCAGTGATGGTCGAGCTCGCTGCCTCGTTCCGACAGAGCCAACGAACAGCTGTTCGGCTTTGCTTAGCTGATAATAAAACTAATACTTTTTCTGTTCCAATTATGTAATAAACTAATTTTGCAAAAAATTCATGACTCCAGGAATGGGATGGAATTCACTTTGTTAAACGTGACGTCACAGCTTACATATCAACCAATGTATTATTGAATTTTCGCCAATAGGATAGTTCCGAATTTGGCCAACTTATGGAATTCCGCGCGTGTATTTTAAATTAAAGTATGTACTATAAAAAGATAACTTTGCTTCCTTCGTAAGGAAGCCTTGTAATATAGTAATTTATGGAGTTTGTGTAAAAACATGTAGGAAATATGTTTTGAGGCATTTTAAGGGTACGGATACGCCTTAAAATGTCAAAAAATTAAAGAATAGAATTTTTTATTTATAATTATTTAAATTGTTTAAAAAATTGTTTAAAGAATGGTATAAGCTAAGGAACATTGTAAAAAACCAAAAACAATGTAGTATATGTATCATATACTAGGTACAACAAGTCTTCGAAGCCCAGAATTCATGATTTTCATTTTCACAGCTACCGCAGACTTACTTAAGATTTGGGCTTCAAAGGGCACCTTTACTTTGATAGAAATGCCTGAAACAGCTATAATATTCAAATAAATGTGGGGATTTGAAAAAGATTTCAATTTTAAAAAGTTGTCTATAATTAATTTATAATATTTGTCATTTTTTAAATATTTAAACAAAATTTTGTATTAACCTATGGACAACTTATTTAAATTGAAATATTCTTCAAATCCACATATTTATCTAAAAACTATAGCTGCTTCAGTCATTTCTAACAAAGTAAAAGTGCCCTTTGAAGTCCAAATATTCAGTAAGTCTGCGGTAGCTGTAAAAATGAAAATCATGAATTCTGGCCTTCGAAGACTGGTTGTATGTCATATACATGGTATATGACATATACAGACATTGTTTTTGGTTTTTTACAATGATTCTAAGTTTATACCATTGTTTAAACAATATTTTAAACAATTTAACATAATTATACATACAAAATTCAAGTTTTTTATTTTTTGACCTTTTAAGGTGTATCCGTTCCCTTAAGGGGGTTCTAGCGGTATTCCGAAGTCAAATGAGAACTATGAAAAAGAGTTAAAAAAGTGCTTTCAACACTCATAAATAATATTTAAAAATTCATAATTTTATTAAAGACGATCATCAAGTATAAAAAAAATCCAGCACATTCCTCTTAATTCTAAAAGAATCATTTAAACACAAAGCGGATTTTGATCTTGAATAACTATAGTGAGATTAATTCTTCTTGGAGTAAGAAATGATTTTTGTCAGTGCAGGTAAGCTAGAATATGCTGACTAGTTTATAAAAAATAAGATAATTATACTTTTCAAAATTATTATTTTAATGCTTACTTGCCGTCCCGTTGTTTTATTCTACATTTACGTCACTTCCGACCACGTGACCATGCGCTACTCTCGCACGTGTTAACCTACATATTTTTACAACTTCTTTACTGAATATCTTTTTTATAAGCCCCGCTACCTCTTATTTTATTACATTAAATGATAAACGAGATCCTATTCTTTCAATATGTTAGTTTTTTATTTACGCCTCGAATCTTCCTGAAAAGATACATAGTCATAACTAATGGATTTTTCATAACCTCCATAAGACACGTGTAAAAATACAGATTTTGAAAAGCATTTTTCTCGAATTTGAGGTCGGCAACCCTATCTGAAAAATTAACTAGGGGTTTCTACTACTTGCAAAGAATAATATTTTTATTTATTCATAATTTTCTGGACTACTTGCCCTAACGCTAGAACCTCCTTCCGACTTAGAAGTCGAAAAATAGTGTTTTTAGAAAATGTCCGTATGGATGTGTGTGTGTGTATGTGTGTGTGTGTCTGCCTCTCTCTCTCTCTCTCTCTCTCTCTCTCTCTCTCTCTCTCTCTCTTTGTGTGTGTGTGTGTGTTGGTATCGACTCTAGCTCAGCTTCTACTTAGTGGATTTCAAATCACCAAGTCTTATTTTCTTTGTTTTTACGAATACTCGGCGGGATAACAGTCCATTTTTACATTTTCTGGACCCGTTTTTTTTTTTTAATTGATTTTTTAGTTTTGAGATTTCAGGTTTTTTTTTATAAAGTTATTGGAAAAGTTGATGGAAGTAAATCGCTTAATATGTACATCAAAGAGAATAAAATTACCTATATTTTTACTGCAGAAAATTAATATTAACGTTCGTCGTTTTTTTTTTATTACACAGCATAAAGTGCAATTTTTTGAAATCGTTATAACTCAAAAACTAAATGTCAAACCTTTAAAAAAAAAAACATAATTATTGAAGATTATTAGAACCATACACCACTTAAATTTTAAGTTATTTCATGGGGCAGATCCTGAGAAAAACTTTAAAAACTGAAAAAAGTCGTTTTTCTATGGGACGCGATAACTGGAGTAAAAAGGCATTAATCAAGTTTAAATTTAGTTAGCATTATATAGCACTTCGATCCCTATGTTTGAGTTTTTTACGAAACCAGTTAGTTTCAAAGATATTAAGCTTCAAAATTTTTTTTTCTCACCCTGTATACTATGAATCGTTATTTTTACGTGACGCGATAACTGGAGTAATCGACAATAATGATTGTAATCGATAATGATTGGCAATAATCGATTTAAAATTTTGGATTTAGTTAGTATTATATAGCATCTTGATCCCTTTCTTTGGGTTGTTTACGATACCAGTTAGTTTCGAAGATATGAGAGAGGAAGAGAGAGTGAGAGAGAGCTTTAATTATATATATGTAATTGATTCAAAATAATTGTATCCATCAAACAAAAAAATAAATAAATTGATAGATTTATATATTTATTTATTTTATTTATTTAATTTTACACGGGCTTTAAGCCCTTTACTTATACAAACTGGAAATACATAGCAGGTTACGCATCGCAAGAATCAGGCATACAAAAATATAGCAAATTGATCTTATTAATTGTACGTAAAGAAGATCAGTCTACAACTAGCCTTGAATGATTCAGTTCCTAATTTTCTGATCCTTTCAGAGATTTTGTTCCATAATCTAGGTATTCTATTTTTAGTCGCAAAATATAGTTGATTGTTGGTGCACGTAGGTTCAATTACAACGTTAGGGTTTCGCAGATTATAGCACACGTTTCTGGGAATGAGAATTTCCGAGATGTCATTACTATCAATCATGATATTACTAATTCTGTACGCGAGTAGAGCATCATGATAGTCGAAAAGGGAGTCAATAGCGCTGATTTTTGTTATGCGCATAATCTTGGTATAATCATGATCAAACCTATGAAACTAGAAGTAAGGTATAACAAGCGATTTATAAAGAGCTATAACCGTATGAACACTCTTGAAATCTTTGGCAACTCGTGTTATAAAACCTAATACCCTAGATGCTTTACTGACTACATAATTATAATGTTTTTCGAATAAAAGGCCAGAGTCAAGGATAACCCCCAGGTCCCTTATCTCATCAACCCTAACCAGGCTTGTGATACCCAGTTTATAGTCAAACAGATATGGTTGTCTGTTTCTGAAAAAAAGATAAGGTTTTGCATTTGTTTACATTCAGACTCAAACCATTTGCATTAGCCCAATTGTAGAAATTGTCCATGTCCTCTTGCAACTTAATACAATCTCTAGGAGATTTGACAGAGTTATAAATTTTAATGTCATCAGCGTATATTAGGACTCCTAAAACACTCTAATCACGTCGTTAATGAAAATAGAAAACCATATTGGACCCAGGTGAGAACCTTGAGGTACTCCTGACACCACATTGATTTGTTTAGAGTATGAGTCTCTTATTTTTACAATTTGGGTTCTGTTTGATAAATATGAATGTATCCAGTTGAGTAAACTGCCTTCGATTCCCAAACAACTAGCTTTCCTTAAAAGTAAATTATGATCCACGCTGTCAAAAGCCTTCGAAAAATCAAGATAAATGGAATCAACTTGTGATTGTTCAGTGAAAGCATGAGTAATAAAATTTGTGTAAACAAGTAGGTTAGACAGAGTGGATCGCTTTTTAATAAAACCACGTTGCTCACTAATAATCGTACTAGCGAGAAAGTCACTTAGTCTACTCGCCACCAGTGCATCAAGTATCTTAGGTAAACAACTAATAACAGAGATCGGTCTGTAGTTTCTAATATCATTGTTAGTCCCGTCTTTGAAAATCGGGTTAACAAACGATTTTTTCCATAAACTGGGAAATACACCCGAGCTAAGAGAAAGATTAAATATTTTTAACATTGGTTGCCATAGAACATCAATACATTTCTTTATGAAGAATGCAGGGATGCCATCAGGCCCCAGTGTAGTAGAATCCTTCATCCCATGAACAGTCGAGAACAATTCGTCGTGAGAATGATATTGCTCAAAGAGTTGGCTTTGTTCAATGTAGGTGAGAACGAGGTATACGAATTACCATAGGTTGAACCAAAGAAGTCAGCATATTGGTTAGCAATGTCCTGGTCATTATTGGCCGTGACATTATTATAGTATGTGTTGAGAGGAAGATCATTCTCTTTTTTAGAACTATTTACAAAGGCCCAGAACGACTTTGGATTACATTTTATGTTGCTTTCGATCGACGATATATATTCACTATAAGTGACTCTCGAGAGTCTGATACATTGGGCTCTTAATTTCTTAAATGCTATTTTATCACATGTTTGTCTGGTCTGCTTGTAAACAAAATGAGCCTCCTTTTTTATTTTTATAAGCTTGATCAGTTCTGAAGTATACCAATGTGGATAAGAAGAAGCGCGCGTGTTTTTCATTGGTACATGATTAGAGATTATATTATTTACTAAATCGTTAAACTGAGCCACACATTCCTTAGAATCACTGTTGTCAAGCAGCCCAGACCAATCAACCCTAGCGAGGTTCCGATAATAATTTCTAATAGGCGTTGCACTTTTACCCGGAACACTAAAATTTGTAAGAAAAAGACATGCGTCATGATGATGATCAGTAGGAAGCAGCTGGTCACAAGGTTCCATAACCTGCACAGTTCCTCTTTCAGCAAACAGCAGATGCAGTGAGTATCCTTTCTTCAATGATAATGGGTAATGCTGCTCCAGATTGAGAAAAGAGAAATCTTGCACAATACTCATAGCTCCATTAACTAGGTTGGGTGACACATATGTCAAGCAATTGAACTGCAGTGGATCACTGCCCCAGAGCAAATTGGGTAGATTGTAGTCTCCAACTATGATAGGCCTGTAATTGCTGTATTTAGACATAACATCACAGACAGCCTTGGAATGGCTAACATATGTTTCAAAGCTTGAGTTAGGCTGGATATACACAGCACCAATTATCAATTTAGTATCACTTTGCGAAATACCAACAAATAGTTGCTCAACATTGTTTCTCTCAAAATTTATGATGAACGAATTCAACTGTTTCAATACAGCAATGAGAACACCACCCCTTCTAGTAGTTTTCAATTCAGATTCACCTCTATCAAATCTATACACGTTATACTTAGACAAGCCAAGTTCTGCAGAGTTTACGTCAGATCTAAGCCATGTTTCAGTAAAGATAATAACGCTTGGTAAATTAATTAGTTGATCAATTGTACTTTTCAAAAGAGATAGCTTCCCAATGACCGATCTGACATTCTGGTAGTAGATAGATAGATTGTTGGACGTCAGCCTCTTATAGGCAGATGTAATTTCAGTTGAGAGTTTTCTGGATCTCTTACTTCATTCTTGGTATCCAGTAAGTTGGGAACGAGGCCAAGAAACTTGATATGGAGTGGATCCTGTGGGTACTTCTTATTATGCGCAGACATGATCTCCTTGAGCTCCTTTAGTGTTCTTTGTTGAAGTTTAGACTTGTCAGAAGACACTTCAATTCCATCAGGCAGGAGCTTGGAATTATTTATTATTTTAAATACATCATCACGAGATTGCAGCGTGACATAGATTGGCCTAGTCTTCAACGGTTCATATTTTCCAATTCTTCTCACTCTTACCGGTTTAATACTAAGATCTCTAAAATTCACAAGTGCTTGAGTAAGCTGATTATAGTCGTGTTGAACTAATTGACTCACATCTGAGGTATCAGAGTCCGCCACACCGTAGAACATGATATTGTTGTTCCTGGAGTCAATGTTCCTAATCTCATGAGCCAGGGAATTTGTAGTATTAAGTAGTTGGAAAGAGTCAGACAAAAAGCTAACGGTATTGTTAGACTTCAGAGATATAATTTCATCCTTGAGCGCTTGTATTTCTTTTTTTCAGACACTGATATCAGCTTTGTTCTGTACAATTTCATTACTCATGTGGGTCATCTCCGCTTTCAGGTCATTCTGAATGTCCGACCTAAGAGAGGACAGTTTGGAGTCTAACTTGGAGTCCAGGAGAGCAGAAAGCTGCAATACGAGGTCATTTGTAGATGTTGACTGAACAAAACTAGTGTCCATAATGTTGTCTGAGTGATGCACAGTAGTAGCGAGTGAGTTGTTAGAAAAGTGCATACTCAACTGAGTCATATCCTTAATACATTTTTTACACATGAAGCTGATGGTAGGATCCTCCTCATCTCCATAGTTGACAAAGCATCCTGCTTTCGAGGCACAATTATCGTGACATACTATCCCACAACGCGTACAGCCCGATGTCCTTCCCGCCACATTCGGGCATTTGCTATAAGCACAATTCATCCTATTGAGGTTAGGATGAGTTCGGATGTAATATCCGGGGTATACAGTAAAAGACGTCGTGGATTTATTAAACAAAAGCTTTAGACTAATTAACTAAACAGCAAGTAATAAAGCGTTAGGTAAAACGTACAATTAATTGTTATAAAACGTAACAAATTGTCAGTGCAATTAAAGAGCGTCTCTTTCGAAGCGCCACCTCGAAAGAGATGAAGTATATATGAAGTAAAAACAATTATGATATTAAGCAATACATAATGTTGAAGGAAGCTACGTGCCAAAGAATTGGCAGCGGTTTTTTTTCTTACCCTGTATACTATGAGTCGTTTTTTTTTGTGCGTGACACGATAACTGGAGTAAAAAGGTAATAATCAATTTAAAATTTTGGATTTGGTTAGCATTATATAGCATCTTGATCCCTTTCTTTGGGTTATTTATGATACCAGTTAATTTCAAAGATATTAAGCTTCATCATATAATTCATTAAATAATATGCATTTATCAATAATTGAAAAATAATTATAATAAAAGTAAAAATAAAGTGGATTAGGCTTCTTGCATAATATTGTGCATAATATTATTTCCTATATCCTGTTGCAACAAAAAACATGTCATTAATATAAATCAGGTGGAGAGTATAACTTTTCCACTTCATTCGTAATTAGTTTAGAAAATATTATGCGATTGGGGATACCACTTTAAACAAAGTCTTATATCATCCATTCTAGCACTTCTATATGTAACTTTCATTAAATAGTGAGATACAAAACATTGTTTTAAAGAAATGTAAAAGAAAATTGAAAAATATTTCAGTTTAGTTTATAGACAAATATTGAGATATAGAAACTATTACATTTCCTTACAAAAAAAACCGTTGTCAATTCATTGGCACGTAGCTTCCTCCAATGAAATTTATTTTTCCAATAAATAAAATATTGTTTTAAAATACAGTATGTGAATGCTATATTAAATATTTCCAAATTTAATTATTTTCCTGTAGAGGCACTAGACTCCCCTATAAGAAGAAGCCAAATTTTCGAGAAAAATCGATTTTACATTTCAGCTCTTTACTTCAGAACTTATTAACAAAATGGTTTAATAAGATAAGGTTTAATAATTAACAGCAGATAGCTTTTGTCATGGTGAATCACCAAATAAAATTTTGAAGCATTTGACTACATTGTTTTAGAGATATGAGGAATCAAAAAATTTTCAAAAAAAAATCAAACCCTGATATCGTAAGAACCATAGGGGTTTTAAAGCTGCGCAATGAACTTAGCCAAAACATATAAAATATTTACCTTTTCCCGAAATCTCAAGTGCAATAAGGCCTTTTTATGCCCGTAATCGTGGCACAAAGAAAACTCTTTTTTTTCAGTTTTCGATTTATTACTGGAAAAATAAGTAGCCAAATCACTTGAAATTTTAATTGAATATAGTTCTACATGTAACTTATTAACATGATTGTTTTCGTGAGGTTATAATGTTTAGTTTCAAAGATATGAATTTAAAAAAAAATAAACTTTTTGATTTTATCTGCCGAACGGAGCGGTCAATCCCGAGGACTAAACGGGGAAAAGTAGATAATTTTATAATCTTTCAAATACATTTTGGCTGAATCGTTTGTAACAATGGAATTATTCAAAAAAAACGCAAAATAGTGTTTTTCAAAAATCAAAAAATGGCCATAAAAAGAAAAATAGTTGAGAAAATAAAAAAAAATGCTTTTCCCGAATTCAGAATCCAAAAATAGATATGCATGTCAAATTTGATTAATATTGACGGAGTAGTTCCAGAAATATTGCGAATATATACGTACACTCACACAAACATCTACACACACACACACACACACACACACACACACACACACACACGGACATTTTCTAAAAACACGTAATTCGAACTTCAAATATTTCAAAACATGTTTCTAGGAAGTTTCAGCGAATCTGAAAATTTTACTATTACAAAGCTTCCTCTAGGAGGAAGCGAAAACGCGCCGAGATATCTACCGCTTAGTGGCCAGGAAACGATATTATTTAAATGTAATTATTACAAAAATTACATTAAATAAAATTTTGCACCTCCTCAAGAGGAAGCTTTGTGATAGTAAAATTTTCAGTTTTGCTAATACTTCGTGGAAACGCATTTGGAGGTGTTTGGAGTACGAATCATACGTAGTAAAATTTTCAGATTCGCTGAAACTTCCTAGAAACATGTTTTGAAATATTTGAAGTTTGAATTACGTGTTTTTAGAAAATGTCCGTGTGTGTGTGTGTGTGTGTGTGTGTGTGTGTGTGTGTGTGTGTGTGTGTGTGTGTGTATGTACGTATACCGCCATAATTTTGGAACCATGCGACGGATCGTAATAAAATTTGACATGCATATATTTTATCTAATTCTGAATTTAGGTCATTTTTTGTTTTATGATTCTGACCATTTTATGGCCATATTATAGCCATTTTTCTATTTTTGAAAAAATATTTTTGCTTTTTTATAATGATATGATTTATACAATATATTCAACAATAGTGTATCTAAAAGAACATAAATTTGTCTACTTTTTCCCGCAAGATTTTCTAGATTGACTGATCTGTTCATTTTTTATGATATAAAAGGTAATTTTTCGATAAACATATATAACTCAAAAAATAAATAGTTAAATGTTTTGAAAAAATTCATGACAATAAAAAACAACGATATCTACTAGTTGTAAAAATTTTAAGCAATTTTGGCGACTAGTTTTTGAGATAAAAATCAAAAACTAAAAAAAATGGTTTTTTTATGTCGTACGATTACGGGAGTAAAAAGGTTTAAATTGAGTTGAAATTTTAGGAAAAGATTGATCTTTTGATCACTTCGGCTAGGTTCTTTTTGTAGCTTATGAAACCTTTTAGTTTAAAAGATATTAAGATTCAAATTCTTCAACTCTCACCCTGTATACTCTGTGTGACTGAACATTATTATTTTTGTTAAACCATATAATTTGATAATTAAAGCTTAGTATATTTTGAGAGTTTTCATGGTTTTCAAGGAGTTCACGAAGCTCTATCCTTTTAATATCCATCTTAACCCCCAGTCCCCTGATACCCCTCCCCTACAAGTGTCTTCCTAACCTATCCTTTTAGTATCGAATAGTAGCGAATATTTAAATCAAAGAATGAGATGATTGTCCCATGTAATTATCTTCCACTAGAAGAATAGGAGGAAGCTAAGTGCCAATGACTTGGCAGCGGTTTTTTTATTGTTAAACATTTTCTTAGCCCAGTAAAACCACGTGGTCATATGGAATCCTACGGACAGTGCCAAAATGCTAAAACATTGATAAAAAATCAATGTTTTATCATTGATTATTTTTTACTAAAATTTAGGTAACAAAGGTCAGACAGCGAGCGCCAACGGTCGTGCCTTATTCGCGAAACGGGACACCCCCAAAAAGTCGCTTAGAAATAGCAGTATGTGACCACGGCGTTCTAGTCGCTGAAAATAGTTCTACTTTATGTTTTCGAGGTAGCTGACCACGAATCTGGAGTTATTTTTTCGATTTAAGTGGGGGAACATTGAGAAAAATGGAAAATAAGTGCAGAATGGGGAAAACCTAATTTACATGATTTTTAAAACTCAACTTGCTATATCTCAGACATTTATGCATATTTCTTTTTAAAATTTTAACCACGTATTCTTCAAGATATTGTCTAGAAATAAAACCTAATTCGAAGTTCCTAGAGCAATTATTTTCTGAGTGGCGATTTTTCGAAGTTGTGCCATCGGATTTTATGAGTTTTTACATACTATCGAAAAAGTTGAGTGACAAAGTTTCTAATTTCAAGTTAAAAGCTATTTATTATTAAAATATAGTATGTAAGAATGTTTTTTGTAAAATTTGACCTGTGTATGTTCAATAACAAAAAAGATGTATGATTTGAAAGCCGAGCGCTGAGCGCGGCGCGCGCGCCTATACATATTCCAAATCAGCAAGGTAAGTACAACTTTTAATTAAATAAAAATCATTGAACCGCATTAAAACTATTCATTTATTTTATTTACATTGACACATGAATCGCTACAATTACATACATCACAACATTTTAAATTAGAGACTACACAAGGACAAATCGCAGTTGTACAAGCATTTTTCCCACTACAGGAACAAAAGTATTTTTGCAGAGTTTCTATTGCAGTGGGTCCGTCGTAATAATCAAATTGTAATTTGTCGTCTTCTACCAACCACCCAAACTTTGTCACATCTTCGGATGAAATTAGAGAAGTGGTTGCTTGCTTCCATTCGTTGGTTTGCCAAAGAGCTCTTAAAATATGCTTTAGCATAGCTGGTTTTGACGTAGGAAGTTTTGCAATGTTGAGATTTTTTTCGATTGCTAGACTATAACGTAAGGAATTGATGTCACTGCGAATAGCTTTTGACTTTTTGTTTGGATCATATATATAAGAGACGAATACGCTAACGATTTCGTGTACAGTATCTATAGGTAAATTATTGATCGTAGCTAAATTAACCAATTCTTCACTTGACATTTTACTTAGAATTTTTTTAAAAGTTTAAATATTTTAATTCAATACAAGTAATCATAACAATAGGTTTTCATATAATTATGACATATGCACATTGAATAAGTATAATAAACTGTAATGTAACTAGCTGTACTTACCTTCTCGATTAATATATTTCAAATATGCATAAACAACGTATATACACTAACTCAAATAATATTAAAAGCGATATATTAAGTGATCAAGCTAGTGAAGATCATAAAAACGTCTGTTTACGCCTGCCCCAATAATCAAGACGGGTCAGGCGCGCGCGCGCCCCGCTCAGCGCTCGGCTTTCAAATCGTATATCTTTTTTGTTATTGAACATACACAAGTCAAATTTTTCAAAAAACATCCTTACATACTATATTTTAATAATAAATAGCTTTTAACTTGAAATTAGAAACTTTGTCACTCAACTTTTTCGATAGTATGTAAAAACTCATAAAATCCGATGGCACAACTTCGAAAAATCGCCACTCAGAAAATAATTGATCTAGGAACTTCGGATTAGGTTTTATTTCTAGACAATAACTTGAAGAATAAGTGGTTAAAATTTCAAAAAGAAATATGCATAAATGTCTGAGAAGTTGAGTTTTAAAAATCATGTAAATTAGGTTTTCCCCATTTTGCACTTATTTTCCATTTTTCTCAATGTTCCCGCACTTTAATCGAAAGAATAACTCCAGATTCGTGTTCAGCGACCTCGAAAACATAAAGTAGAACTATTTTCAGCGACTAGAACGACCATGGTCACTAACCGGTCATTTTAGGGGTGATCCCCGCTCGCCTATACTCTGGAAAATTTCGAACGCTAAAATTCATCTAGAAACACAACACGATACGTTGTGAGGCCATGAACTTTCGAGTTCGAAAAAGCCACCCATTTATTTTGCCTCCTTCCTAAGGAAGCCTTGTAATAGTAATTTTTGGAGTTTGTGTAAAAACATGTGGGAAGTGTGTTTTGATGAATTTTTAGTCGAAAAATGGTGTTTTTAGAAAATGTCCGTACGGATGTATGTGTGTGTGTGTGTGTGCGTATGTATACGCCTGTTTCTCAGCTTCTACTTGGTGGATTTTAACCCACCAAGTCTCATTTTCTTTGTTTTTGCTAGAAGATAGTGGGACGAAAGTCTGTTTTTACAATTTATATACGCGTTTTTTTTTTATAGTGATTTTTTAGTTTTGAGATTTCAGTTTTTGCCAACAAAGTTATCGGAAAAGTTAATAAAAGTAAATTGCTTAATATGTACCTGAAAGAGAATAAAATTGCCTATGTTTTTACCGTGAAAAATTTATATTATCGTTCGTCGTTCTTTTATTATACACCATACAGTGCAATTTTTTTAAATCGTTATAACTCAAAAACTAAATAGCGAATCATTCTAAAAAAATATATGATTATTGAAGGTAATTAGAACTATATACCACTTAAATTTTAAGTCATTTCATGGGGCAGATCCTGAGAAAAACATCAAAAACTGAAAAAAATCGTTTTTCTACGTGACGCGATAACTGGAGTAAAAAGGCAATAATCAAGTTCAAATTTTGGATTTAGTTAGCATTATATAGCACAATGATCCCTTTCTTTGGGATTTTTATAAAACCAGTTAGTTTCAAAGATATTGAGCTTCAAACTTTTGTTTTTTCACCCTGTATACTATGAGTCGTTTTTTCTACGTGATGCGATAACTGGAGTAAAAAGGCAATAATCAATTTAAAATTTTGGATTTAGTTAGCATTATATAGCACCTTTATCTCTTTCTTTGGGTTGTTTATGATACCAGTTAGTTTTAAAGATATTAAGCTTCAAAATTTTGTTTTCTTACCCTGTATACTCTATATAACTGAAAACTGTATCGCTTCGATCTCAGTTTCCATTAATGGATTTTAATCTATACTTAGACTTTTTTTGTCGTGTTATATCGAGAATATGCTATTGAATTAATGTAAATCAGATGGAAAGTATAACTTTTCCACTCAATTCGTAATCAATTTAGAAAATATTATGCGATTGGAGATACCACTTTAAACAAAGTTTTATATCATACATTTCTACATGTAAATCTCATTAAATGAGGAGATATGAAACTTTGTTTTAAGGAAATGTAAAAGAAAATCAAAAATTAATTCAACTTAGTACAGAAAAATGTTTNATGTTAAGATAAGAAAACTATTACATTTCCTTACAAAAAAAAACGCGCCGAGATATCTACCGCTAGGTGGTGAGGAAACGATATCATCAAAATGTAATAAATATCAAGATTACGTTAAATAACATTCAATAAAGTTTCTAAGAAAATAAGACATATAATGGCCGACACACACACGCACACACACACACACACACACACACACACACACACACACACACATATATATATATATATATATATATATCAACTATTAGAACTAAAACCCTGTTTTCTACGTGACAGGATAACTGAAGTAAAAAGACAATAATCAATTTATAATTTTGGATTTAGTTAGCATTATATACGCTAGATAAGTACCTCTTGGCGCGAAACGCGAGCGCTGCCTACCGGATTCTTGTTGTAGTTTCAGGGTGTTGCATACAGTTAGTTGCATGCAATCAGATGGAGATTCAACTCGTTTTTTTAAAGCTTTTGGCGATAGTTTAGACAATTTGGTGGTTCTAATAATAAAAGTTGGAGATCAAGAAACGTTCTATGTACTTGTTAACCTTCGTCAACTGTTTTTCTCTTTCAAAAGTTATGTATATCTATATCGATGATGTATATAGATATACAGTGTGCTGCCTGCAACACCCCGATTATGCCAAGAAGGCGGCGCTGTCGGCGGTCCTTACCTAGCGTATAGCACCTTAATCCCTTTCTTTGGGCTGTTTATGAAACCAAATGGTTTCAAAGATATTAAGCTTCAAAATTTCGTTTTCTCACTCTGTATACTGTATACTCTATATAACTGAAAACTGCATCGCTTAGATCTTAGCTTCTATTTGATGGATTTTGATCTATACCTTGGCTAGTTTTTTTCTATTTTTTGTTTTATTAAATCGTTAAAAACAATATTTTCAGTTACGTATTGATTATGTAATATAATTATTTCGAAATAATTTTATCCATCAAACGAAAAAGCATAAAAACTTTATAGAATTATATATGAAGTAAAAACAATTTAGATATTAAAGCGATACATAAGGTTGAAGGAAGCTACGTGCCAAAGAATTGGCAGCGGTTTTATTTTTTTTTTTAGGTCCCCTTAAACAATTAAATTGTTAATAACAAATTACCTGACGACTTTTGGGCATTTCATCCTCGAAATTCGTGTTCAGGAGGCCAAAATACATAGAAATAACCTTAGGGATGCAATAGACATTCAAGTCTGACAAAAACCCTCTTTGCCCCTAGACTATAGCTGCATCTCGCAAATTTTCGGATGCCAGGCTGTTGTTAATATTTACGCAGATTTTTTCACTATTTAAACAAGTTTGACCATTACAATTAAAACAAATCTAAGCAACTTAAGCCATATTTAACACAACCACAAGTTTTTACGCAATCATTTACACACTTGCAGCTTATATTTTTTTAATAGATTTTCAGGTACAAGATATTTTTTAACTTAAATAGGCGGAGGACTGCAATCGCTCATTTTCCATCCCCATTCTGTGGGACTTATATTATTACCAAACCACTTTTAAGCTTGATGGTACATTTTGAAGGGATGTTAAGATGCTGCTCATTCTGTTAGGGGTAGGCTTTCTAATTTGAAGCTACTGTTAATTGAAAATCATTTAAAGCACTTGTATCTAAATTTATTCAAATGAATATTTTCTTCCGGTTTTCCACCATAAATACATCTAATAAGCTTACTAGGGGGTTTCCCCCCTGCTTGCTTTGCTCGCCAACCGCACGTTCGTCGTAGTAAAAACTTTAATTTTAGTTAGCTCGTAATATGCGTAAACGCGTACTACAATGGGCTGTGCACGCGCTGATAACAATACTTAAAAAATTAAAACTAAAATTTTCGAAGTGCGAATTATGTAAAATCACTTCCTATCCTCGCTTTCCTTGCTTATTCACGCCTTAATTAAATATCATAGCTCGAAGCTACTGCTCAAAATTAACCGCGCGTGCGCATGTATTTTGAATTTTCATTTCCAAGGAGTTAAAAGGATAGGGCACGTGTAAACAATACATTTCTTTCTTTCTGTGTATGTGGAGAAAAAATTTTACTTACAAGAGCTCAAATACGTCTTAATTGTTCAGTATTGATTTGTCGCAATAAATCGGTTGTTGCAAAAGTTACGCCGTTTCGAATTTTACAACAACGTGGTGCACGCGCCTATTGTCGTATAGTTTGCGAGTCTACCGATAGGTAATGTAAGAGGCAGAACTGTTACCCACGTTAAGGATGGGGACTACTCAAGATTTTATTTTTTGATATCTCATATTAAATCGTGTAGAAAATGTAACATCATAAACTTTATGAAAAAACTAAGAAAATTAGCCCGGGTAGAGCTTCTAAGACCCTTTGGAAGCTAACAAAAACGAATATTAAGTTCAAAATTAACAATAACGGATATTAAGTTCAAAAAAGCTCAAAAATTGATCATTTTCAAAACAGTCCTGGCGATGAAACTTTCAATCACGGTACTTACCATTGAAGGTATCATTTCTAATGTATGTAACAAAGAGATTTGTGTTGTGGAATTATTTAAGGTAATTTAAAAAAAAGTTACAGTACTTAAAGCATATTCGTCTAAAAATATCCATTTTTTAATGTCACTTTTTACACTTTTATTTTGATAAAATTTCAAGAACACATCCATTAGTAAAACCATCACACAAATCTGTTAGTTGTATATTGAAGAATCGTTATGCAAAATTTCAAGTCGATTCGATGCATGGTTCACCGCCAGGAACACTTTAAATTATAGATTTGTTAGTTTTCTGATGCGAAAATCAGGGATTTTTTAAATAGATTTTTCTCGATCAAAAATATTATATTTATAGATTTGAACTTCATAACATATATAACTTATTAAACTGTAATTTTATAACGTTATACCATTTATAATAGAGTGCTTAACATCAAATTAATTAAATTCAACTATTAATCCAAAAATTGTCGATTTTCGAGTAGTCCCCATCCTTAAAAACTAAACCTTATAAAACTACATAAAAAACATCTTAAGGGAATATTTCGAGATCAAACCAATGCGTCTCTTAATAAATTTAAATACATTATAGATCTTTCAGTGTAGACGAATCTTAGCAACGCTTTGAACGACGTCATCGATCGTGACCATTTTTCTATCATGTCGTGATCAAATCTGATCCGCAACCACTTGTGATACAGCGGGTAAAGAAGCTTGTACGTATTGATCCTAAACTCTTTGATAATTTTAGGATAACTTACATCAGAAGTCATTACGTCTATCGGCTTGTTTAATAGATTGTAATACGAAGTACCTTCGATCTCATGAATTGGCACAGCCCTTTCATAATAATCCAAAATCGGTTGTTCCCTTTGTATTAATGAGATCGCTTTCTTGTCGAAAGGAGTTTTATCACAACACGCAAATCTCTTGACTTCTTCTTATAAAAGGTATTCAGTATAGTCCCAATCTTGCTAACCCTTGTCGAACCACTTAGAAGTAAATTCCATTTCCTTGAAAATCTTGAGTTTCACCATCTTAAAAATCGTCTGCCTGTCTGCGAGAAGAGGCTAATGAAAAAATATAGATGAAGAAAGACTTTTGTGATATTTCATCGTCGGGTATTGAATTGACCATTAATGCACATAACAGCTTCTGCTCATTGAATATCAACTTATTTGTCTTTGCTACATACACGGCTAATAGCTGTATTATAAACAACGGATTTTTTGCCTACCCTCTGGTCATACTGATTTGTAATAATCTTTTAAATATTTCGTTTGATCTAGCTACGACGAAGAAAAACTATTCTTATTTTTGCTTAAATTGTGAACTGTATCTTTATATACTTATTCTTATCTGCAGCTTTATTTTACTTGAATTTCATGTGCTCGTGACTATTCTGGGACGTGATTTTGTTTATTTTAAATATTGCTTTTAAACGCATTTTCAAGCATTTGGGAAGTTATGTGATCGGAAAAACAATAAATTATTTATATGGCTTCAGTAAATACGCTTTAAAAAATTGCCTTATGTCCTTTAGTTTTATAATTAAAGACTTTTAGGTTAAAATTTTTCAAGCACAGGGCATATTTTTTCGAGAGTTTATCATCTTCAAGCACAACTTACATCTATCTTTACATCGAACGCCACGACGAGATTTTGTTTTTTGTCTCTGCCACACACTGGGCATCGTCTACCGGAGTCCCAGGTGACAGGCTCATAATCTTCAAGCACAACTTACATCTGTGTATTAAAAGCTGGAATGCTAGTAAATAACAGAGTGCTTCTCTTCTTTAAGACTTGTATAAGCTATCCATAAGCCAAGGATTCCATTCATTGCGTGACGATTTTGTATCCAAGCGTTTGTAAATCATGATCAACATTGTCTAATTGGCTTTCTAATGGTAAATGGTTGGCTTAAGTTTCTACCAATGTTGTTCTGTATAAATATGGATGTGATTTGTATCTTTAAAATTTAAAGGGATTATTATATTCTGTTTCATGTATTTGTATGAAATCTTAGCATAAAAATGTATGTTCATTATTGTGTAAGAAGGAAACGAACCGATTACCCCATGCGAAACTACACATACCGTTAATTGTAATTTTAAATTCGGGAAACTCCCGCCAGGGGCTTTATTGAACTAAAGCGAGATATCGAAACTCGATAAAAAAATCGATAATAATGATGTTCATGAGAAGGCGCGTTGAGGTTTCGCGACGGTCACTAATTTTGAAAGCGTATGCGCGGTTATAATCAAGTTGGACAAAATTTCAAAATTTAAATTTAAATTCGAATCAAAATTAAAAATTGCAAGATAACTGGAAATCTTTGGTGCGAATTATAAAAATTCAGAAAATTTATATAATTTTGGAGGTTAGGGAAAGTATAGTAATCAAAATTATCAGTTTAGTTTCTAATTATTTTAAAGAGAGCCCGCTGAACCACTAAGTAAATAATACATAAAACTTGCCATATAAATTTTTATAAATTGAATTAACTAAGATCAATTTTTTACATTTGTTTTTATTTGAAATAACACAAATACATGTTTAAGTAATACATTTCAAACTTTCGTAACCTCAAAAACTAATATTTTATGATTACAAAATTTGTGTAGAAAATATATTTATTTCCCTGTCGATAAATATAAAATTCATGAAAATGAAAAATAATAGGCATAGAGGTGCCTAACGTATGTCCATACAATTAAGAACATGCATAATTATTATTGAATAGCGAGAACTTTATAATTATATATATTATCACAATTAGTAATTATAACAAATTATAAACTTTTTAGTAACTTAAACATTTCAATACAGTAGATAAGAACTAAATTTAAGTACATACTTCTTTGGTAGAACAAACTCACACTAAAACTTGAATCGAAGCAGATTGTTTATTTTGTTTCCTTTTGTAGAATTTTTGTTTTCATTCGATGATAATTTTCTTTCACAGCATAATACCTTTCCAAAATGTTGACCTTCTTAGCATTGGTTTGTCTGATATCATTTACTGATTCGACGAGTTGATTCATGTTATCAGAGTTATTTTCCATTGCTTGAAGCGCCAGCTGTCTGCGGAACTCCAGTGTATCTGTGGAATAATTTTTAGAAATTATTTATTATTTATAAATTGTTATTTAATTACAAAATATCCAACAAATAATTTGAGATGTAAATTAGTTCTTACCATTTTTGTTGCGCCATTAGCTGGCATAATCACTATAACGCCTACTGTATTCAGTCTTTACTGTGACTTTGTTTGAATTTTCCACTTGACTTGCAGGATTTTAATTATTGATTACTATCTGTGGCTTGATCGCAGTAGTCGAGGCTTTGGTTGGCTTTAACAAGCAGTGGAGGCAACTGTGATAATGGGCATGTTCTGAGATTTTTTGCGAGTTAAGACTCCTGGAGTAATACTCGTTGTCTTTATGGGCTCAGTTTTGCATCCAGTCATTGATGTGGATCCACTGCGAGTAGCAATCGTAGACTGTGCAGCACATCTAGCATCCACACCAACAGCCCTTATGGGCTCAGCTGTGCAACCATCTACTAGCGATAGTTCACTGTAAGTGCCAATTGCAGATTGAGCACAGGTTCCATTATCTGTAGTTCCAGTGGCACTTTGGATTGTTTTTCTTGGCTCGAGTTTTGATAACTTAGCAGTCTTCAAATCAGGTACCTCGTAGATGACTCTGTTTCTTTTTTTGCCTCTTGTAGCTGTAAAAAAAATATTTATTCTCAAATATTAACAATGCTTAAAGTGCATTATAAGTATATCATAATTTATGAAAATCAAAAATGCACTTACATTTCAACGTGACTTTTGGTGGTGAAACTATAGGGGGTTGCATCAGTCCAATTTCTGGGACTATATTAAGTCCATTATTATGGCTCGTACCAACAATAGTTAAAACTTTTTCTAAATGTGGTTCTATTTTGAAGGGAATCTGGACTTCGTTGCCGGTTTTAGCACAATACTTTACTTTTGACGCATTGTATGTTTTTGCTTTTTTCTTTAACGAATCCCAAACCTGTAAACAGAAAAGATACTTCAATGAATGAATGAATAAATAAATAACCGCCCCAGCAGAAGTAAAGAAAGGGTGCATAAATTTACATATAAACAGAAATGTTCCCACTGATCCTTCTTAGTTTGCTTTCCATTTCAACCCATCAGCCTATTTGCAGAAAATTCAGAATGCGATGCCATGTAATGAAGAAGAACATTGACCTGCTCCGGTTCAATGTGCGTATTATTGCTTTGCTCTGTTGTTTGCTGCAAGCTGTTTCCTTCCATTCTGAAAAGATATTTTCAACATTTATTGCCGTCGTCTTCGCGCATTTGGCACAACCGTGATTATCTACGGCATATGTTATGACGATGAACAATAAATAATAGTACTTACTTTTTAATCTGCACAAGAAATACAGCATACACTCGTGTCGACTGCTTTGTCTTGCGTTGAAAGCCGGCGTTGAAGCGGGTACGATGTACGCACAGACTGAGCAAGTGATGTAGCCCTTCGTACCCTCTACTGACCACTGACGTCTATGCTCTTTTCACTTTTTACAAACACATACACTACTTATGATGGGTCCCTCTCTCTCTTTCTCGCGATCACTTTCTTTCTCAGGAACTATAGGTACATACACTCAACATTTGAACGACGCAAATCGCGATCGGATTATGTTTTGGAGCGCTCCAATATGCGGGAGAAACTATAGTAAAGCTCCGCTCCACTTCTCACCCCCCCCCCTCACCCCGCGCCTCTTGCACCGTGTAGGTAAGTACGCGAGCGCCACACACTCCGCAACGCACCGGCGCGCACATCAGCGCGATCGTGTGTTTACTTCTTGAGATAGGTCATAGCACGGTGGGAGAAAAGCAGAAGTGAATGGTATAGTTATTGCCATTGCCGCATTCCAAAACTCCAAAACCCGATCTCACGTGATACGGCCGAGAGAAGCGAGACAAAAGCAAGAAAAAGTGTATATCAGTGAATTGCAAAGTATGTCGTGTTGAACGCGACGAAAATCGCGGCAAAGATCTCCTCGACGTCGCGGGAAGGAACAACATGCAACGCGTGTGTCTCGTGCTCTACGTTGAACGACTCGTCTCCACGTCCAAAGTCGCGGGAAAGGTCTCGTCGACATCGCGAGAAAGGATAACATGCAACGTGGTGTGTGTCTCGTGCGAGGTCTCGTCCTCTGCGTCGAACGGCTTGTCTCCACGTCCAAGGTTGCGGCGAAGGTGTCGTCGACATCGCAGGAAAGAAAAACGTGCAACGTGGTGTGTGTCCCTTGCTCTGCGTCGAACGACTCGTTTCAAAGGTCTCGTTGACGTCGTGGTAAAAAGAACATTTTTTGTGCAAAACGTTTTCACTCTCATTATCTTGCCAATTTAATCCTAATTTACACTTTATCAAACTGTATTTTGTGCAACTAATTACTCAACAATATATTAAAATATTTTTAAGTTTTTCAGAGCACAATGTTTGCCATCGCATTCATCTTAGAGGATGAAGAGGAGCAAAATGAGAGACACAGAGAACAACTGCACATAAAGCAGTTTATACGGAACATCAACGATCCATTTATGATGGGCGACAATATATTCCGGAGGCTTTACAGAATGCCTCCTGCGGTTGCCATCAATCTGATTGAGATGTTGCGACCTCATTTAGTCGAGCATCCCCACGGTGTACTTATCCATCTACAAGTGCTGTCTACGTTGAGGTTTTTGGCAGAAAGCTCGTACCAAAAAGGTGTGGCCCAAGGCTGCTACCATTCTATGAGCCAAAGTACATTCAGCAAGTACTTGCACGCTGTCATCCCTGCTATCAACACTCTACAAGATCAATTTATTGCATTTCCTAGAAATAGAGAGGAGAGACAAGTAATATCTGAGAGGTACGTTTATTTAACAGCTTTAATTAAGTTTTTTTGTACTAATTTTTTTTGTTGAATATTATTTACCTTTATAGAATGACTAATTAATGGCATTGTAAATAGTTATAATAAACACATGTGTGCGTTAAGTAAATAATAAATAAATAAAATTAATATTTTACAGATTTAAACAATCAATTGGATTTTCTGGTGTTATTGGAGCAATTGATTGCACGTTGCCAAAAATTCATACACCTGCTGACCATGAGGAAGCGTACGTCAACCACCATCAAGATACTCACTTAATGTACAAGTGGTAAGTTTTTAAATTATTTGATTTATTTTTAAATATCATATTTTATTATCTCAATAATATATATATTGGTTATATTTTTTAGGTGTGCGACATGGACTATAATATCACAAACATCAGAGTGTGCAATGGATCAAGCAATGATCGTTTTGTATGACAGCACAGTCAGATGCGAGAGATCATGTATGATCTGAGAAATAATCCAGATCCAGAACAAAATAACCAACATTATTATTTAATAGGTAACCTTCAAAATTATTTATGTACCATTATCTGTAATCTATAATATATAGATCTGCTGCTGCATCTACTGCTAGTTATGATTAAAATAATTGTAAATTTGTTTTGCAGGCGATGGAGGTTACACACCCTCAAGAGTGTGGTTGACCCCACACCAAGAGGCCCTACCCAATACACCAGAGTTCAGATTTTCTGACAGGCTAAGGAGAACCCGATGCCGGATCGAACAAACTTTTGGCATATGGAAGGAGATGTTTCGATGCTTGAACAATGACAGGTGTCTTCATGACATACCCAGATTTGCTGCTGAAATCACAGTTGCTTGCGCTGTTATTTATAATTATTTAAGACACCAAGGGTACAAAGGAATGCTTTTAATTATAATAGTAATAAACTTATAATTGTAACAATGATGAAATTTGTAAATTTCCAGCTTGCCAATGCCAGTGCCAGTCGTTCAACATGTTCATCGAGTTAATGAGAATGTTGTAGTAGACGATGAATACATTTGGGGATTACAAGAGAGACACAATATTGTCAATCAATATTTTGCTTTATAGAAAAGTTTGAAAAAAAGGTACAAATTATTAAACATGTTTAACTGTTTGGCTATTTGCTGGCTGAACCATATCTGCTTCCGTATGAAGTCTCATCAGCGTACTGACAATAATTGCTTGCGTAGGATAGCAAACCATCAGAGGTCATCGTAGACCAACAGATTTGAGGACCGAGCACTCCAAATTTGCACTTCAAAGTTCCTGCTGCAAATAGTTCTGTTGAGAATTCCATTTATTCGTATTTTAAATTAAACTAATTTTTCTTCCAAACCATGGCTAGCACTTTAATATGTATTTGTATTACTCTAAATAAAAACAAATGTCAAAAATTGGTCTTAGCATCAATTAAATTTCGAAAATTTTCAATACCATTATAAAAATTTATATCACAAGTTTCAGGTACATTTATTTAGTGGTTTAGCAGGCGATTTTTAAACTAGTCATGAATAAAACTGATAACTTTGATTACTGTACTTTCCCTAACCTCCATAATTATATAAATTTTCTGAATTTTTATAATTCACACCAAAGATTTCCAGTCATCTTGCAATTTTTAATTTTGATTCGAATTTAAATTTAAATTTTGAAATTTTGTCCAACTTGATTATAACCGCGCATGCGCTTTCAAAATTAGTGACCGTCGCGAAACCTCAATGCACCTTCTCATGAACATCATTATTATCGATTTTTTATCGAATTTCGATATCTCGCTTTAGTTTAATAAAGCCCCGATTATTGACAAAGGAATCGTTTAATTGAAAAAGGAAAACATACGTGTCGATTAGTTTTCGATATTCTACATCACGGACCTAATGCATTTTTTCATGCAAGTTCCCCATTGGGCATATCCAGAGCCGAAAAGCATGCGCTGGACGCGAGTGGCCGCGTTTTGATATAGAGCGCATGCGCGTCGGCCTCTGTTAACAAGCGGCCGGCACTGACAAAATTTTCCGGAATTCGAAGTTTGAATTAACCGTGTACGTAATATTAGAACTTATTACAGAATAAGTATTAACAGTTGTTTAGAGGTAATAGCTGAATGGCAGTATTGAAGGGTAATTAAGGAGCAAGAATTAAGGAACAGTAATTGAATGGCAGTAATTGAGGGGCACTAATTAAGGAGCACAATTTCTGAATCGGCAGCGGCGAAACTTTTTTGATAACATAGTTAATATTAATAAAAACAACATTAACAAACAAGAAGATTTTAACATGATTAGCAAACAATACAATAAACTAATTCTATTACAGTATAGCTTTTCTCTTTTTCAAATTATCTCTATGTTGAGGTATATGCTGCCTATGTATGCATGTAATAGGTGAGCACGTCGATGTATGCGTGAATAAGTGAGCTCGTGTAACTTCGGGCATTCCCGTCTGTCATACTCTATCAATACGTGTCTGTCATTATAAAGCCCATCGAGCCCATATAAGACATAAGTAGATGAAACCCACCTAGTCTTATATTTACAGAGGTTAAGGGGACACTTTTAAACCATGAAAAATGAAATTCATATAAATAGTTACAAAAATGTATACTTATATTAGGTTATATTACTTGTATGTTTACCGTATTAAATCCTTATTAGCACCTACTTACCCATAATGACTTTCCGTATACTGTTTTGAATAATTTGGCACCGTCCGTAGGATTCGATGTGACCCCATGGTTTGATTGGGCTAAAATTTTAGGAGCATGCTTTGTACACTTATACTTTTGGTATGAATAAAGGGATTTTGATTTGAATGCTTAGAAAATCTTTCATGAAAGAAAATGTGTCATAAATAGGTTAAAAAAGGCCAACTATTCAGTATTTTCATTGTTAAACATATTCTAAGCATTCAAATCAAAATCCCTTCATTCATACCAAAAGTACAAGTGTACAAAGCATGCTCCTAAAATTTTAGCCCAATCAAACCATGTGGTCACATGGAATCCTACGGACAGTGCCAAAATGCTCAAAACAGTATACGGAGAGTCACTATGAGTAAGTATGTGCTAATATGGATTCACCATGGTAAAAATACAGGTAATATAACCTTATATTAGTATAAAAATTATATAACAATTTTAATTTATTTTTCATTTATTTATAAGAATTTCATTTTTCAGGGTTTAAAAGTGTCTTGTCCCCTTAATACATGATCTCGGTAGACTAATATTTCACGAGCTTTAGCGTACAACGGCTGATCAAAAGTTACAAAACAATTTTTTTGTCCTAAAGCTTTACACTTTCTATCTGCCTCTGGAAGCGTAGTGTAAATTGTATCGTAATTGCTAAATTAAATGAGCCAAATTCTAATTTGTCTCACTTCATATTTTAAGTCTTTTGTGATGGTTTTCATAAAACAATGCCAACATTTTAAATTAAGTGACTGTACATGTTTTCCGTAAGAAGGCTTGTCCAAATATTGTAAATTGACTTTTCCAACTGACCCAGGATATCAGCTATAGGTAATTTATTTAACCTTGGTATTGGTTTGCTCGTCCTATTAGAATTTTTTGGCGCAATAATTTCTATACACCCCATTACGTAAAATGTGTCGTGGCTGCTAAGTGTACGGGTATCGTGATCCGCGTTGTCACCCACAGTTTTGCACTCTTAAATCTCCGTAGTGAAATTCTTGTTCATCCATTTCTACAGATACTTCTAGCAAAAGAACTTAATCGTAAGTAGCTCCAAATCCAAATGAACTTAAAATCTGTAGCAGTTCTTTTGAACCGAATTTTCTGTTAAGCATTGATTATCTTAATAAAAGTGGCGAAACAAAGCATCGTGGCCTTATTGCTGATATAATAGCATAAGCTATGGCAATTTTTTTTTTCATTAATCTTTCCGATCGGCATTTATTTTTGGATACAATTTCTTCAAGTAAAATTCTAAGAGTATCTGGTATGTCATTTTCTAAATTTCTATTCTGAAACTACGTTTTCCAACAGAAATTGTTACCGCGCTAATTGATATATACATATAGACATATGACGGTGAATATATGTATATACATATACATATATTCACCGTCTGCAGCCAACTTCACGGTCCTACCACATTTCGGACTGAAAAATAAATACGTCATTTCAGCATTTTTCATTATATACTCACTTTTTATAAAAATAAGCAGCTTTTTCACTAATATTTTTGTTGGAAATCATAGTTTAGCTTAGAAAACATGCTAATAAGCCAAAAAAACGTACTAACAGTAATGATAAGTATTTTTGTTTGTATAATGAAAAATCCGAACACCAATTTTTTTTTTTTTTTAAGTGGCATTTCGAACTCGAAAGTTCATCGCCTCATCTACGCAAGCCTTCCACGTATCCCTATTTTGTGCTAACCCTATCCATTTCGCGCCGTCCCGTCCGATTTCAGTTAAGTCCGCTTTTACATTGTCCTCCCACCTGCGTCTAGGTCTACCTAGAGGTCGCGATGTATTTGGCTTTCCTTTCATTATACGCGCTGCCGTGCGATCATTTCCCATTCTTGCAACGTGCCCTGCCCATCTTAGTCTTCGCGATTTAATTATTCTGTTTATATTCGGTGACGCGTATAGGTTATGTAGCTCGTCGTTGTGCAGTTTCCTCCACTCCCCGGTTTCCTCATCTTTCTTTGGCCCGTATATTTTTCGCAGAACCTTATTTTCGAACACCCTAAAACGGTTTTCTTCCGCTTTAGTAAGCGCCCAAGTTTCGCACCCGTACAGGATTACCGGCATTATTATAGTCCTATATATCCTTACTTTTACATTTCTAGACAGCAGTTTTGATTTTAGTAATCTATTCACGGCGTAGTAGCAAGCATTACCCGAATGAAGTCTCTTGTTAATCTCGGCTTTAATTTCGTTTCGATCATTTATGGTTGTGCCTAAATATCTGAATTCGCTAACCTTTTCAAAAGTATAATTTCCGACTCTAAGATCACCCTCACCTTCGCAAATGCCCAATTTATCCATGATCATATATTTCGTTTTCGATTCGCTCACCTCTAAACCCGTGTCCTCAGCCGCCTTTATGAGAATTTCCGCGTTTCTCGCTACCGCTGCACCGTTATCCCCTAGTATGTCCAAGTCATCCGCATACCCTAGAATTTGTGTTTTTCCGTTAAGGGTTGCACCTAGCCCGCTAGTCTGCATTTTTCTAACAACATATTCTAGCGTTAAGTTAAAGAGTACTGTAGAGAGACCGTCACCTTGTTTCAAACCGTCGCGTATCATGAATGATTCGGATACGTTACCGCCTACTCGGACCTTTCCCGTGCTTCCGTTCAGACATATTTGAATTAATTTCACGAGTTTTTTTGGTACTCCGAGGAGCACCAGGATTTGATACATTTTGCTTCGTTTGATAGAGTCATACGCTTTTTTAAAGTCTATAAATAGTTGGTGTATTGTTTCGCAATGTTCCCATTTTTTCTCTAACAACTGTCTTATAGTAAACATTTGATCGCACGTCGACCTGTTACGCCGGAATCCACACTGATAGTCTCCTATTATATCTTCCGCGAAGGGCGTGAGTCTGGCCTGTATTACGTTTGATAGAACTTTGTAGCAGGTAGCTAAAAGTGAGATTCCCCGGTAGTTATTGCAATCTGTCTTATCTCCCTTTTTGAAAATCGGTATAATGATAGATTCTTTCCAGTTTTCCGGTATCGTTTCATTTTTCCAAATAGCACATACTAGTTCAAAAATTTTGAATGTAAGCGCGGTGCCCCCGTATTTAAGTAGTTCAGCTGGTATAGAATCGTTTCCCGCGGCCTTATTGTTTTTTAGTTTTTTGATCGCGGCTTCTACTTCTTTGTAGGTCGGTTCTTCCATATGGAGTTCCGCAGTGTGGATTTCGTCTCCCGTTTCCTCGCAGTTTTCATGTACGTTTAGTAACTTATCAAAATATCCTTTCCACAGCTTTAGCAGTTCATTTTCGCTTGTAACGAGATTCCCGCCCTCATCTTTCATTAATTGCGATCTACTCTGGAAACCCTTCCTAATAGCGTTAATTCCTTTGTACATCTCGCGCGGGTTATTTTCCTTACTATTAGTTTCTATTTTTCTAATCTGATTCTTTTGATACTCGCGCTTTTTGTTCCTGTAAATCGCCCCCACTTGCCTTCTTATTTCGTGGTACTCTTCTACGGCCCTATCGCCTCCATTGTGTACGCTGTCTAATTTGGCCTTTTTGCGCCTTTCAAACCAGAGTTCGCACTCTTCGTCAAACCATGGTTTGCTCTTTGCCTAGCACTTTATTCGCGGCCTATTTTATCGCTTTTTCGATATCCCCCCAAAGACTGTTCGGGTCGTCATCTACCTCCGTCGGTGCGTCCGTTTCTTCGAGTACCTGAAACCGATTCCTTATTTCTACTTGATACTTAATTCGTTCTATCCCGTTCCGTAGCTTTTCAATATCGAACGTTTCTACTTTGCTCGCCCGTTTACTATTTTGCCCAGCTACTAATTTGGCTCTTAATTTGGCCACTACTAGAAAATGATCCGAGTCGCAATCCGCCCTCCTATAGGTTCTTACGTCAAGCACGTTCGTGTGGCGCCTCTTATCGATAAGAAAGTGATCGATTTGATTTTTCGTGGCTCCGTCCGGCGATGTCCACGTTACTTTGTGTATATCCTTGTGCTTGAAGCACGTACTCTTTACTATAAGATCTTTTGCCGCCGCGAAATTTATGACTCTAATACCGTTATCGTTGCTGGTTTCGTGCAGACTTTCCTTGCCTATAGTGGGCCTAAACATTTCCTCTTTCCCTATTTTAGCGTTGAAATCCCCCACTACTATTTTGGTGTCGTAAGACGCGAACTGGTCGATTAATTGCTCCAAGGCTTCGTAATAAAGATCCTTCACCTCTTCCTCTTTGTCCTCCGTAGGACAATGCACGTTAATAACCACGTAATTGTACCACGCTCCTTCGATGACGATATACGAGAGTCTGTCGTTTACGAATTTGAAACTTTTAACCGCGTGTATAATTCTTTTGCTAATCAGAAATCCGGTACCTAGGGAATGTCCGCTCGCGCCCCCGTACATAAAGGTGAAGTTTTCGTTTCCTAACATACCGCTATCTTGCCACCGAGTTTCTTGTATAGCTACTAAGTCTAGATTGTACCCGCCAGCTTCTTTTAAGATTTCCCGGTACGCGCCTGCTCTGTATAAACTGCGCACATTCCACGTTCCTACCTTTAAGTCCCTATTGATTTTGGTTTGGTTTTGGTTTTTTTGAGCCATGGTAGTAAGTGAAACCCACGCGTTTTGGATCCTGTTTCCGATCGCAGGTGAATCATCCGACACACTACGGAATCACGCTCGTATCCTATCGCCCCCCTGCAAGGCAGCGCGCCTACGCTGGCTTCGTTACCGTGTAAGACCAGGTGGCGAATCATTCTACACATCCCCTTTCGGGGCAGTTGTCATCGCTCCCGCATTCTCCACGGCAGCAGGATTTTTGTAATGTGTGCTAAGAGAGATAGATTATAGACATAGTTAGGTATGAAGAGAGAGTGAAATAAGAAATATTGTTGAGTGTTCGTTGTTGTGGTGCTTGCGTAGCGTTTCTAGATGAATGCGTTCGATCGCCAGTGTGGGCTCATCACACCCACGCCCGGGCCTATCGGCTGTCCGCGGCTGCTTATTCGATTTATTCGCAGCTAACCTCTTTCTCAGGGGCCGTTCCTCTATCCGCAACCTGAGGACGCGCCGTGTAGTGGTGATAGGCACCCACCCGTCCGCTCTGGACGCACAGAATCCGAACACCAATATAGAAGTAAATATGTCACGGGCGCCGCGGCGTCGTTTGCTTCTCTCGTGGCGCTACCGCGTCACTTGATTATGACACATGAAGAATAAAAATATGAATAACAAATCATAGATAAAAAAGAACTGAGATCAATCAAACAAAGTCAAGTTTATTATATAATCATAATGAAGCAACAAAATTTTTGTTTTTCAATGAATGGCTTACTTAACTTAAAGTTAAGTTATATAATGATCAATTAGGAACAACTCTCAAGATACTTATTACGTAATTTGCCATGCCGTCTCATTGTATACTTACGGTGTTTTTATGGCGTTCTAATACATAAAAAGAACATTTTAGTTGTTCATCAATAAACAAAATGAAACGGGCATGGCAAGTTACGTAGTAAGTATTTTGAGAGTTGTTCCTAATTGATCATTATATAACTTAACTTTAAGTTAAGTAAGCCCTTCATTGAAAAACAAAAATTTTGTTGCTTCATTATGATTAAATATAATAAACTTGCCTTTTTTTGATTGATCACAGTTCTTTTTTATCTGTGATTTCGTTACAGAATAGATAAAACTCGCCTAACTTTTTACTTTTTTAAAAGTTAATTTTTTTAAGAGATTACATATACTTTAATGATTTAATTATTATTATTATATTATTACTAAAACCTTAATTATCTCGTATATTATATACATAATATTATTAATTATAAATATAAATAATCATTAATCAAAATATTATACAAATTAACAAAACCAACAAAAATATTATAACATTTAATTATAAAATTAAAAAAAAAATTTGGCATAATTTTTATTATGTTTATAAAACATATTTATCCAAACGAATATAATTTATAAATATTCCGTAATATGCTTTACAACAAAATATGTTAATCGCGAGCGAAGCGAGCGTTTTGTGCTAGTAAACTAATTAACGAAATTTTATCCACCATGGATCATTTTGTAGGTATTTTTAATACTTATAAGTTGATTTTTTTGACAATTTTCAATAGCAATGGTTCAAAAGTTATAGGCAAAAAAAAAAACACTTTTTTAATAAAAATGAAAAAAATCTGTAACGTTGGTTTTTTGTACGGCTAGACACCATGTTACAATGGTCTCGTTTCCTCGAATTCACTGTAAAACCCGGGGCGCCAGGCGCTCACCGCAGAGCACCAGAGTCTCGCGACTCCTTACCTATGCATCGAGGAAAAGAAGGATTGCTCGGTTAGCTCAGCCCCGCGAACGGTTCGGGAGAGAAGGTGGTTCGGGGATAGAATAATCCACACGTTGGCAACAATAGGATTTATTTTACACACGATTTCATCACCAATTAACCGATACACTTGCAACTATTACTTCTCACCACTGTTCACGCTAAACTCTCGATTTATACTACGCAGATAGCCGGCAGATAGCCAAGAACGCCGTAACACGCGAAGATAGCCTAAAACAAAGGTAGCCGCGGGACAATGCCCAAGATATCCCGTCTAACGTTGGATGCGACTCTCGCGCGTCCCAAGGTCCAGTCGTAACCTGTACACACACGCTCACTTCCGCGTTTTTCCACCCTATATCATCCGATGCAAAACCGCTCAACCACACTACTTATTGAACTAATTGAGCGCGAATACTGCAGATGCCTCCCGATGATTAACCTACTAGAGCTCTCCCTGCGCCCGACGACTTACTGGGAGACTCACGATTATGCGCCGAATGAAATCGAATGACACAATCCTCTTATAATTAGCCTTTTTATCCCCTAGATATCCGGTCCAAACTTAACAAAGATCACAGATAGCCACAGAAAGAAAACCGCACAAAAGATAGTTCTGATCGAACAAAGATGACCGCGTTCGCGACTCAAAATCGTGAAGCTGCACACCCGCGAGAGGACCTTAGGCAAATTCGAAGCAAATCCACTAACCTTTGTTCCTCAGAACCTCCACACTTGATAAGCACTAAGAAGATCCACCGGGAGCTGCTGAAGACACGTCCGTTCGGGTTCAGCTAGGGCAGAAGAGTGACGGACTCGGCGCTCAGTATGAGCCGCCAAGGCCAAACTCTTCCGAGCTGCCGCGGCAGCGCGCTCGCCTATTGGTCGACACGGAGCGGGACTGCCGTCTCGCTCGCTCTCACTCACTGTATAAATGCGCGCGCACACTGTTCTCACTTGCCGTGCCGCGGCGCATGCGCTGTCGCTCTATCTCTCTCTACGACTAAACTTGGAAGTGGATGCCCGCGAAATTCAAACTCTCGCAACCGTTAGATAACCAACTCTCGCAGATAGCCCAGAGCTTTACGCTCTGTTCTACGGGACCCAACACATAGACAAGTACATTTCATAGTTACGACTAAGATGTTTTGTAGTATCAGAATGACTTATGATAATTTAATAATTTTGTAACAACAGGCTATTGCATACAAATATTATTATGCACATACTCCGAGATTTATAAATTTCATAAGTTTTTTTAATTATTAAGGCTTGAAACCGCTAATGTTTGCATTAAATGCGCTAGTCTTCACAGTAAAAAGCTAAAATGGTCTAATCTTCCTAATCTTCGTCAGCCATTTCTCATGAGCACGTCTTCTTCAGAAATTTAAGATGCGCCACAATATGATAATTTTAAGAAGGATCTATTCCCTCACAAATTAATAATGCAATCATGTACTCACTATTTACCAAATATTTATAGCAAAGTACAATTAAAAAAAAATATATAACTTACCTTTGTTGCAGACACTTTCACTGCCTTTCTACTAAATACCTGTGTCCTGGAGTCCCAGCCGTTATGTCTTCTCTCTTAGCAAACATTAATGCCTACTACGCCCATACTACAGCAAGTTCAGCTGTATCAGCAAGTGATAGATTTGCAGCTAGTAATTTTGGGGTAGGTTAATTTCATAGTATGTTTTATCAGATAACAATTGAAAAAGTTTTGACTGATTTAAGATCATTTCTTGAATAATATATTAGTAAAGTAAAGTAAGTCAGGATATTATTATTATTATAATAAATTGATGACTCTATTGCTTGGCTTGTTTTTGTTTTACAAGTTGTAAAGACTCTATTGGTCTGTGCGAGCATAGGTGTGTAAAAAAAGCACATATATATGTGTTTTTATTAAGGTACAAACATTTTGGACATCCAAAATGTCCATTTTCAAGGCTGTCATTTAATTAAAATATATTTGTGTAAATACAAAAAATGTAACAAATAAAATTAACTATTAATAAGATTTTTTCGTGTAGTACTCATGGGGGAGGCAGCTAGCTGCAGCGATATTTTCTGCCATGCTCTGTCTCTGCCACTCCTCGAAAACAGACTGAAGATTGGAGTTCTGTCCAGATGATTCGGGAGATTGTCACAGATAATGTAGGGAAAGTGGAGGATTGTCAAAGGGCAACCTTGCGTTGCACAGTCCATGACACAGGAGAGGATCTTAGTCGGGGAGGGGGGCGCACATTCCCCTTACTGATTTTGAGAGGAGGACAGAAAGCAATGTTAAGGGATAGGTGGAACGCCTGGCATGGCAGAGGGTTAAATAAAGTTGTAATATGACAATTTATACAATCGTGATATACTCAAAAAGGTACACGTCATGCCATGCACTGGTTGGCGACGATTTTGTGCAACGAGAGAAGCTTAAGCGAGAGCTAGCAGACTGCGCATGCCTCGCGACTATACTATACTCCGTAAAGTAGAGCTGTACTACAGTCTACTCTACTCTCTCCTTTTTCTCTAAGACTCCGAACTAAGCGCACGCGTTAATGACAGTTTATTGCTGACAAATATAATACAGTAATTATTAACCTCAGTGTACTTTATTTATCCATCACTTCAACCAAAGTATGAGCATAATATTTGTTTATGCTGTACAATAATTATAATCTATTCTGTGAACCCCCATTAGAATGATTTCTGACTACAATATTCCCACAGTAATATTTCACGCAGTTATTTTAGCAATAATTGAGATTTTCACTTTATTACCTTTGATATCAATCTATAATATAGGCGAAGCCCCACACACACACACATATATATATATATATATATATATATACTAGTGGGGCTTCGCCCCCCTGCTCGCTCCGCTCGCCAACCCCCCGTTTCAGTTTCTGTTTTATTTTTATTTTAAAAATATTCTATATAAAATTTATAGATTATAAAAAAATATTGAAAGAATCTTATTTTTTCCAATTACTTACAATCGCCGAAAATAAGATTCGCGAGTTCGTGAGAAAAATTATATAAGGACTTGTGGCGCAGATAATATTATTTGTAGTATAGGAGTAGATAAGGAGCGGTAGGTCGAATAAAATATCACACAGATGTATGGTTGAAAAATTGATTGTGGCTAGCAGCCTTTATTCACTTTATTTATTTCTCAATATTTACTCAAGAATTTATCAAGAAAATGTTACCAATCTAATATTGAAATACGCTGAGCGTAGAATATCGACACCTAGAAAAACTCCAAATAAAACTAACAGCAATTACGGCGACTCGACATAAGAATTTAGTTCGTAAACACGTATGATAATATTACTCGAATAAATCACAGTATTGACCACTTTGGATATAAATCGAGAAGAACCTAAAGCGCTGGAAAAGATAGTCTATAATTATCGTTAGTAAATATGTGGATGATTTGTTATATGAAATGTCATGGAATGAAATGAAAATCGATATGAAGAAGAAATGATTGACTATAAATTTGAGCTATGATATCTTGAATTTACCGTTCTGAAAAATATGCGGGGAATATTATGATTTTATTGAGTATATGTCTATAATACTAGATTACACGATTTAATTGCATATTGGATGACTTATTTTCCATTACCGCGTATCCAGACACGTGTCCGGCTCTCAACGGATAGATTATATGGGAAATAAGTGCCGAAAATACTAACGCAGTTGATAAAAGATAAAGAGTAATATTATTACAGATATAAGAAAGTACTGAATAAATATTGTGGTGGGAATTGACGAGAGTAGAGTAAATGATCTGCAAAGGGTTACACATTAAGGATGAAAAAGGATGATACGTGATATTCGTGATTGCCGTAGATTATTTGGTTAGATTTACAAGGTGTTACGATGAAAAGATTATTTTGCATATATTCACGAGGTATGACCATGGGAGAACCTACTGAGCTTGCCCAGTAGGATAGCATATAGCTATCTTTTTATGACCCGTCGGTGGCAGGCTGTGAGTTATACAAGCGTGAGTCTTTCCCGGAGGAATAGACTCCCCGGATCAGTCTAGTATAGAGATCCCCGGGTGCGAAAAATACAATAAGAAAAACAAATGTTAGTTTGTTACGTTATCGAGTTAAAATTACGGAAAAGGTACGGGTCCCAACTGCAGCCCGGAATTTGCGTCGTAGCTGGCTGGAAATGGCTTCCTCTCCTACACTTGGCCACGTGGTTTCGTCTCTGGAATGTGTAGCGTGTGATGTGTAGAACTTGTTGAGCGGAAGGAGTAGAACTGAATTCCAGCTGCATGCGAACTGATCAGCTACGCAGCAAGCGCCTCGTGGATGTGAGGAGAGGGGTATGCGCACCGAACGCGTTATCATTGGTTGTGTGCTTGGTCCGCGCCGGCGGCTTCAACGTGATCAATAAGTTTACGGGAGTCCTGTAAGTGCGAGAGAGAGAAGCCGATACACGGCCGTATGCTCGATAAGGGGCACCTGGTCAAGTACCTCAGGGCCGTACCTATGCTGGCCTAGGAAATGGTCGTTGCAAGATTAAATATTTGTCCAAATTAAGAAAATCAAAAGAAAATTCGTTACTGGAAGTAAAAGTACTGTTTAATATCTACTGTTAATGGCATTTTAAAAAGTTGTTTATTTAGAGCTCCAGAAATTTATCATTTCAATTTATATATAATTTAAAATTAATATAATTCTTCTGGTCGTATCTATTGCCTCTAAATCTTTTTGCCAGACAAAATGATTGACTTCACACAATTTACTATATTGTGCAAACAAAGATTCATCGAAGAAAAATATTGAATCGTAAGTAAAATATAATTTATTTACATTAATTTAAAAAGATTCATTTATTATTAAACTATTTTTTACTTATGTTTTTTTGATTTGTTGCTTTAAAAATTAATAATATGAGGCAAAAACGTATTACAATGTTGATACTGCAATCTATCAAGGTGTTGATAAATCTGACGATAATATTTACATAAATTTCNAAATAGCATTCGCGAAGGATTGCCACCTCATGAACTTAATTTAAAAATTGGAGCTATTATTATGTTAATAAGAAACTTGAGTATAACAGACGGTTTGTGCAATGGCACTCGATCAAAAGTTACCAAATTATTCAAGTATAACATTGAAGCTGAAATTATAACTGGGGAAAAAATTGGAAATAAAGTTTTCATACCTAGAATTACTTTAAATACTGGAAATTTATCTTCATTGCCAATTATTTTATACAGAAAACAATTTCCTTTAGTCTTAGCGTTTGCTATGACTATTAATAAATCTCAAGGACAAAGTTTCGATAATGTAGGAATATACTTTAAAAAACCGTTATTTTGTCATGGACAATTGTATGTATCATTATCTAGATGCAAAGATCCTAATCGATTGTTTATTCAAAATGAAAGTGAAAACAATTCAGATATAGAAAATATAGTATGGAATGAAATTTTTTATTAGAAGTCATACTTGAATCGCACGAATACACATATATATATATATATATATGTATATATATATATTTATTTATTTATTAATTTAATAAAATAAATGTTTTTGTTTTAATTATATTATAGCTGTCTCCACAATTAATTAATNATTTTTAAATTTTTTTAATTACTTTTTTTATGGCCATTTTTTGATTTTCGAAAAACATTATTGTCGTTTTTTTCAATCATTCCATTGTCACAAACAATTCAGCTAAAATGCATTTGAAAGATAATAAAATTACCTACTTTTCCCCGTTTGGTCCTCGGGATTGACCGCTCCGTTCGGCAGCTAAAATGAAGAAGGTTATTTTTTCAAAAAATTTATATCTCTGAAACTAAACATCATAACCTCACGAAAAAAAATATGTTGATGGGTTACGTGTCAAACTATATTCCATTTAAATTTCAAGTAATTTGACTACTTATTTTTCAGTAATAAATCAAAAACGAGATTTTCAAAATCACATAAAAACGAAACAATTTTACGTTTTTTGGTGGGGGGGGGGGGGAGTCTTGCTAAAATGACTATATAATATAGGAAGATATATGGGAGTTCTCTGTCAAATCATGCGCGACAAAAAAAATGTTTGCCCAAACTTGGGAGAATGTCCTAGAGGTCACTACAATGTCAGCTGTAAATTTCCAGCTCGATTCGATCAATTCTCTTCGAGTTATAAGAGTTCAAAGTTGGTTATTTAAGCATTTTTTGCATTTTTTGCCTATTTTCAATGATTTATAGCTCTTAAACAACGCACCTTTCACTAAAAACATACTGAATATTTTTTTTTTGTAAAATTTTCGCAACTTTTTAATAAAAGTTCCCTTATAGCCCTATATATATATATGCTATAACTGACTTGTCTGCAATTTAAACCTTAGAATGTGAAAATCTAAAATTCGATTCGGACTTAGACTACTTTTGTACGGTGAAAAGATACCTTTTCATGGTACAAAAGTACCTGTACAAGAGCCAGAATGGCAGAGGCCTTTGTTTTTTGTTTTCATAGGACACATAGTAGTGAAAAACCCTCTGAAATGATTCAAATGACTAATAATAGATGTGACCAAGGACGTATTCATTTAGATCATTCTTTAAAATATCACATCGGTAGGTTACTTTAATAAAAAAGAATCTCACATCCTTTGTCACAGCTATTATAAGTCATTTAAATCATTTCAGAGATTTTTCTCCACTCAAGGGCTAGGCCAAACGGTTGTCTCAGTTTTCACTAACTCTTGATTCTTCTCTCGCGGCGTCCTTCCTCGCGACTCCAGAGAACGAAGGCCACTCACTCCCCCTCCCAAAACTGGCATACCTCCCAGCAAAGCAGACTCCGTATGCCCAGTTTTTTCAACTCCAGAAAAGACCTGTTGTGAGACAGTGCATATTTCTTTGACGATTTGAGAGTTTAGATGCATGCACTCTATATGAGTCAATCAGGTTGAGGGGTAGAATGGCTGCCGAACAGTGCGGTCGATCTCGAGGGCTAAGTGGGAAAAGTAAGGTAATTTTATTCTCTTTTAAATGCGTTATAGCTGTATTGTTTGTAACATTAAGAATATACGAAAAATGCCAAAAATAATTTTGCAAAATTCAATAAACGGCCAGAAAATGAGATTTAGCTAGCACAATTGAAAATAACTTTTTTCCCCGAATTCAGAATCCAAAAAAAGGATATACATGCCAAATTTTGTAGAGATTTATAACCTGGATTCGATAATATTGCGGCACACACACACACACACACACACACACACACACACACACACACACACACACACANCACACACACACACACACACACACACACACACACACACACACACACACACACACACACACACACATCCAAACACCTCCAAATGCGTTTCTACGAAGTTTTAGCGAAAGTGAAAATTTTACTATTACAAAGCTCCCTCTAGGAGGAAGCAATTCTTAAATTTTCACAGTTTGGGCAGTTTTGCACTAGCTCAAAAGTTATTGTGACAGCCCCCTGTGACAGCTGTCGCAACTGCTTACGCTGCTGCTCCGACTGCTACCGCTCGAAATTTGGCTTGCACGGCTGCTACTCAAACTTCAACTTCTGTCTCAACTTCGACTTCTAACCCAACTACGTAGTCTTCGATTCTTTTTCTTCGACCTCTTCTTCCTCTGGTGCTGAGCCTTGGTTCTGCTGAAACTGTACTAGTTTTCATGGTCTTCATCTCTATCGGCGTAGTAATGTAGCAACCTCGTCTTTGTTGCTCGGATCTTATCGGCCTCTCCTACATAGGTTTGTTCACAAGTTCCCCTGGAATTGCGGCTTTTCGTGCTAGTTTTTGGCGATTTACTTGATACCCCTTCGGCGTTGTCCCAATCGTACCATGGCACCGAGTCTTGATAACCTAAAGACCATAGCACGGCACGTAACAATCTGTCTCGGCGTAAACCTTTAGGGCCAGTCGTACTAGCATCCAATGATCGCAATCTAACATTCAATTCGTAGGTAGTCGAATTTCTCGACTGAGATTCCTTATCTCCGAATCCTTGCTTAATTTCGCCATAATTCCGAAATGAGGATACATTTTTACGTCGGAAAAGGAAAATGGATTATTGGGTGGAAGCAGAAATTTTCTTTCTGAAGGCTAGTGGTATTAAACTCTGGCTGTGACGACAAATCCTTGTTGGTCTCAGCGGTACACGGAAACTCAAGGCGAAAAATTATGGCTGTAAATCAGGTAGTAAATTCGGCAAGATCTGGCAGTATATTCCTGAAATTGAATATTAGTCGACTAGTTCGCTACAAACAGCGAATACGACTATAAACAAAAATAAACAGAGGTTCAGGCATAAATTCAAATTCGTTTACTATCAGAAATCTCGACAACAATTATGCTTGCTAGCTTTCTCCAACGACTTTCTTTGCGGACAATTTCCAAAATTAATCTATTTTTCCGGCTTACATTCAACACGCTAATTTTAAAAAGCTGCAACAATTTATTTGACCCACGTCCGTTTAGATTATCTCTGACCATTAAAAAACTGAAATTATTTTCATCATAAATGTATTTTTCTGAGCACGAATTTGAGTCAATTTTCAAACCACACCGGCAGCTACCAATTATTCTCGATATTTAAATTAAATTCTCAAGTTTTAGCTCTGGCCTCAACGACAAGCTCTTCACACAACCTCATGTATTTCTTCAATTTAAACAAAGTTATTGTTTAAAAACGTTAAAAATGACGAATATTGAAATAACTTTTTAATATTTAATTTATTTCAAATCCCCACAGTCGGACTATAATAATGTGTATTTCAAACATGTTTGTAAAATTTTTGTGCTCTTCGATGCCTTTAACTGAAGTAAGTTTACGGTGTAACGAGATGAGCACCGCAGCTCATACTCGTCGGCGGTGAGAACCGCTCAGGTGCGTTGAACAGCCCAGCGCGCGAGATTCGGGGCTGGCGCTGGGCGCGATAGTGGGGGAAGAGAGAAGAGGCTACGCAAGGACGCGCGTGTCTCGGCGCGAACTAGCGAGGAGATAGCTTTCGGCCCTCTACGCGTGTACACGTGTGTCGAATATCATTCGCGTGAACTGCGGCAATCGAGAGATTTTGCACAGGCCAAACACCGAGTGAGTGAGAGAACGAGTGAGAACCTGCGCTTCCGCCCACGATACTCCACGGCGAAGGAGGATTTCCCGAGCACGTCACCCCAGCAGCAAACCGTAAGTGTGAGTGCGGTCAGTAAGTGTTGTGCCGCCGCCTCCGCGGGCGACGCAAGATTGACTTGCGTCGCAGCAACGAGCAGCCGAGCCCACGTTAGCGAACGTGGAAAGCACTAACATCGACTGAGGTCGAGAAGCAGCAACCGAGCTGCATTGTTGTGAGGGAGTTTTGCCGCGTCGAGCCTGGCGCCGCATCACCGAGGGACGGCAATCCGCTTCGTTTCGCCTCGATAGCACATCAATCCATTCCCCGTTTCAACGGTTAGTGAAAAAATGAAAATTGTGAATTTTGGCCTTCGAATTTGGTATTTGGTGAATATAAAAATCTTTTTTTGTTCTCTAAATTTTTTTTGTATTTATATGTTTGTTTAATACTTTTTTTTAACAATCAAATGTTAATATAAAATTAAAATCCAATTTTTCATTTTTTGAAAATTTAAGGTGGTTAGGTCCCCTTAAACAAAACTCCTGTCTAGTAGCTACACGACGGTGAACAATGACTTTACTTCTGTGAACTCCAGTTTGCCACTTGGTCGACGGTACGGCTTGTTCCCGTGACCGCGGATTTATTTTTCTACGATTGGCGAAATTAAGTGTGCGGCGGAAAATAATTAATACCGGCTTAAATAAATTTTCCTGCGTCACGATTGCAAATTTAACAATATTGTCGGCTTAATAATTTCAAGCGCACGTGGCGTAGACTGCAAAAACCCACGACGCGTCTTTCAAGATGGCCGCGCGCCGTCTTCCTTGCAACAAAGATGTCGCGCACTCGGTTCTTTTCACTCGTGCACTATTCACTTATAATTATGCTTATTTACGGCTTTTTGCGACAGCAAGAATTATTGTGAGCAAGGCCGTATTTAATTCGGATGCCAGGCCTTGCCATTTTCGCGGCTTATTTAAGACTGCTTCTCCGAAGAGATTCAACTATAAGTAACGCGTGCGCGAGGTAGTAAAAGAGTTTCACGACCACTACAATTTGTATTTAACACCGAATCTCTATTCCAAACCACGCTTCACAACTCTTTTACAAACTTCTCTCGGCGGAACGGCGGATAAAACAGCGCGCAATTATCGTACACTTTGCACTAATACCTTCTTACTTTTCTCCGGAAACTCGTCCTTCCTCTCGTACTGCTTTGAAAACCCCCGAAAAACTCTCGAAAAATGCACTAAAGGATGTGATCGTGACTGCGGCTCAGTTATAAGTGAGCGAGTCGTGCCTCGCGCAGCGCCACAAGAACTCACGTCGGAATTAGCGCATGCGCAGATGCGACTCTCATACTTCACTTTCACTTTACAAGTCTTCTGATAAAAGTTTTTAATTTATACTTATACCCTAACATTCCTACACTCCATTACATCTAATCATACAATTACGCTACAACTCTTGAGTAATTCTTGACACGCATACATCCACACCCTCTCACGCATACACATACTGGTCACTCAATACGTAAGAGCATTTACTGCACAGTGTTCGTCGCTCCCCCTCCCAACCGCTCGCTTGCTGTCATGTGTGTGTAAGCCGCGGCTGCTACTGCCTCTCGTTCTCAGCGTGTGTGTGTGTTCTTCGACATGGGCGACGCAACGACGACACTCTATGCGACAGCGGTGCGGGAAAAGTACGGTATGCTCTTATCTCTCTCTCTCTCTCTCTGTCTCTCTCTCTCTCTCTCTCTCTCTCTCTCTCTCTCTCTCTCTCTCTCTCTTCCAAGTCAACGTCAGTGGTTTTGGCTACGAGACACCATTAGATTAATTATTTATCGTGGTACTGGCCGAGCATGGTAGGAGAGAGTGAGAAAGGCTATTGCTTAGATGATCAACCCGTCGCAAATTCACTGCTATACATGCACGATATATGCATGCACGCTGTTCGAATCGTATCATGCCGCACTGATAGTCAGTTGAAAAATCACAATTAATAGTTTGACAAAATCGAAATAAAAATTCGTTTGACGCAAAATTATTTTAATAATGATAATTGTTATGCTTGATTTAATGAATTAAATAAATAAAAGTTATAACTGCTAATTCAGGATATTGAATTGAGAATTTTCTGAAAGACATTCAGCGAAAAAAATATAATTATTTTCACAGATGAATTATGAGAAAGTTTTTTGATGTCGAGAGGACGAGGAACGTGATCGATCAAAGCTCAAAGAAAATAAATTTAACAACTTGAAAAATTTAAACGTTTCTAAATGAATACATATATATCATAATTCAAATAGCATGCTTTATGTGCATGCGTGTGTATGTATGTATATTTGCGTACATGTATATGCGTGAATGTATGTACATCAGATCCAAATCATAGTGCTGGCCGGTACTTGTAGTGTAGTGTATGTTGTTGCTGCTACACTATGTGGGCTGTGAAATCACAGGTCACGAGATAAATTAGGCAATTAGCATTGTTCTTTTGATTGTTTGTTAACTGAACATTTGCTCACAAAATTGAATTTACTTAAGTATTGTTTTTCCGTAAGGAGGTAAAAGCTGGTGTGAGTGTGGAACAATATCTACAGAAAATAAGCTGATGAGGTAGCTTCGGCGGAGAAATTTTCTTTAAGACAGTATAAAGAGACTTGGAAGCACAACGGATTAAGGAGACCTAACAACCTTAAATTGTCGAAAAATGTAAACAAATATATAAACTCAAAAAACTATAGAAAACAAATAACAATTTTCATATGTACCAAATACCAAGTGCAACATGTGTCCGAAGGCCAAAATTCACAATTTTTATTTTTCACTCAAGGCATCAAAGAGCACTAAAACCGTACAAACGTGTTCAACATACACATAGTTCTGATATGAGTGTGAATATTTAAAAACAAATTCAATCTTAAAAAGTTATCTTTAATTTAAACAAGATGTTTGTCATTTTTAACATTTTTAAACAAATATTTGCTTAACGGTATTACACAGAAAACGGAGCTAGGCACCTTTACTGAGGGTCGATAAAGGAAAAAAAGGCGTTCCTTGACTCGGTCGGGTGTTTTTTCACCTAGCCGTAAGAAGGATGGGTTTAGTCGGTGTGAATCTGACACACGGCTGACATTCAAGATGGGGCTGTTTCGAGGACCTCATAAACAAGGTTACGTTATGGTCTTTCTAATATTTTCCCTAATACCTCTTTCTCCAAGAGAAAAAAAAACACACATACATATGTATACATACACACATACATACTCACCGCGCTGGGAGCCTGTAACCCCGTATATGGCGCGTCCCCTGGGTGGCGAATAGGGGAATGCTCATCGGCACGTGGAGGCCTCCTCAACATGTCGGAGGGTAAAGCAATAATAAAAGAAAGGCGATCCGTTACGCGCCAAATCGACCTAAACTATCTTTGGCTTCTGCTGGCGGCAAGACGGGAGGCCGGTTACCTAGCTAGTACCGCTCAATCGGCTTAAGGGGATTCGGAACCTCTGTCGTTACTCACATATCGTATTTTCAGCCTTACAAAGAGCCTATCCAATACAAACACCTAAAATTTTGAGAAACAATTCTTGATATAGAATAGTTTACGGTTGGATAAAAATATTTTTAAAAAGTCAAACAAAAAAATAATAAATTAGTTCTGCATTTATCCGCCAGGCAAAAAAAGTCGCTGCAATCGTGAAGCGCAGTACTAAAAATGCATTACAAAACTTGTTCGACCAAAAGAACAACGACAATAGAGTTCTACCAGAAACTATTTTGAAAAAGGTATATAACGATCACAAAAATATTAAGTTTTAGTGCCATATAAAAGTATAAAACCAAAAATCTGTCTATGCAGCTAAGTCCACTTGTACCTCCCGCTTTTACCTTCAGAAAGGACGAAAAAGGGGTAAAAGTTCGTTTGTTTGGAAAACAACAGACGGCGCAGAGTTTAATTTCCCCAGCTTTCCTTTTCTCAAAGATCGAAAACCGGCAGCATAGCCTGATCGCTGCGCGCCAATATCCCCAGCGCATGGCAGTTCGACATACGTGTTTGCCACCTAGTACCAAGCAAACGCAGCATAGTACCTGGCGGCGGTTCAAACTACCTGAGTTGTAAGTCCCAAGCCGCAGTAATCCATTTATGATGGTACATTGAAAATTAAATGTATGCTAAAATTAGTTGGTTATCAAATAAACATTGGTGGAGACATGTATCTCATAAAACCAAAACGAACAAAATTTGAATGAAAAAAATCGGATGATTCTGAGATATTTTGAATTCCGTATACAGCTGATACAGCGAGTGAGAATGAAAAATTGTTTTTTAAAACTGTAGTAGGAAAATATTTGTAAAAGGCTTCCGTACTTTTTGTAATTTATTATTGTACTGAAAAATTACAGAAGCCATTTTAAAAAATCTGCCTCAGTTTTTTTTTGCATTTCATAAAGAATATTAGAAAAATAAACATTGCGATTCATCGTACAGTTTTGCAGATAGTCGAGTGTCGACCAGGCTTTCAATTTGTGCCAAAGCGGTCCCAAAAAAATAAAGCTTAGCAAGAGGACGAACAAGAGTACAAATTTTCATATTTTTGGATAAAGCCGAAAAATTTGTATCGAACTCTCTCTCTCTCTCTCTAATTACGAGTACTACAGCGATGAATATGTACGATTAATGTATAATAATGTATTACCATATACGTGTATTTATATTTTGCACTGCAAATAAACTTTTTATCTACTCTACTCTACTCTACTCTCTCTCTCTCTCTCTCTCTCTCTCTCTCTGTCTCGCACACCCTCCCTCTTATTCCTAAAGCGGGAAACGCGCCGTATTCGTATACCTGCTGCAGTCCCTCCTAGACTGCAATAAAATAGATTATCAGGGACTGCGGGAATACCGGCTCAACGTGATCATTGCATTAGTATGTCTTTACGACGATGCTTCGTTCGAAAATACTAGAGTGGAACTTTCGTTCGTCCTCTTCCTCGGCTCTAATTCTTTTGCCTACCCATCCTATAGAAAGACTTTGAAAATTTGTAATGGAAATAGGTGAGCGAGTCCAACATCATTTTGCAACTAAATTTTATTCATCGCCTACACTTGGTAACAAGAATGTCTTCGTGTTTACCCCCCCCCCCCAAGGAGTTTTGTTATTTGTTATTAATAAATTAGAATTTTATGCTTATATAGATGCCGTCAAATAATAAGCGGTCAAAATATGACAAAAACGCGATTTTGTTTAAATTTCAAACGCGTATATCTTGAAAAGAACGCGTTTTAGAAAAAAAATTATGTAATTATTTGCATTTCCAATCAATTAAAAAAAGTATTGGACCTAACCCAATTATCGACCTTCTGTGTGCTAAAAACAACAAAAAATAGTTTAAATTAATGCAAAATCGCTGAATTAATGAGAAGAACACTCGGGCAATAAATATCGGTTATGATTTTTGTCTATTTTAAAATATTCATATACAAGAAGGGATAAAGTTTTTGTTATGATGGTTAAAATTAACTAATTTTGTGTTTCAGTTTCCTATAATTCATTTGAAATTCTCTGTTAAAAGTCTATCAAAATAGTTATTTATGCATATTTTTAAATAAATATAATTTTCGTTATCTGTTCAAGACCGTAATAAAAAGTATTAGTGGAGACTGCAGGTATATGGGGACAGCGTGATCGCCGCGTTAGGTAGGATGCTAGTTCTTTACTGTTTATAAAGATGCTATAATTGTGTGTTCCTCAAAATCAGCAGTACACTCGAAGCCTTATAATAGAAAGAGATTGAAAAACTCGGTGGGCTTGTGCGTCACCAACACTATAGAGAAAAATTTTCAACTTCGTTCGAAAATATGAAAAAGGGCTCTCTTTCGTCCTTTCGCTTGCTTCCATTTTTTTTGCCCACCGTCTTCTAAAAGGGTCGACGACTCGAATTGGCACCATATGCTTCAAGCTACCATACTGTAGCTGGAAAGGCTTGGAAAGCTTAAACTCGAGAAAAGCAAGTGTGGTCTATCATTTCACTCATCTCGGGTACTGCGTATAGAGAGAGTGTGAAGAAACATACCGATTTTAACTAAAGATGTTACAAATATTTGCATACCACGGTTATAAATAACAATTTTTCATTCTCACTCGCTGTATCAGCTGTATACGGAATTCAAAATACCTCAAAATCATCCGATTTTTGTCATTTAAATTTTGTTCGTTTTGGTTTTATGAGTTGCATATCTCCACCAATGTTTATTTGATAACTAACTAATTCTAGTATAAATTGAATTTTTTATTTCAAGATTTATTATCATAAAAATGATTACTGCGGTTTGGGACCCACAACTCATGTAGTCTGAACTGCCGCCGGGTAATGTGCTGCGTTTGCTTGGTACAAGGTGGGCTCCAAGCGCTAGTGCCGGTAGCGCGCCGATCAGTTCGGACTACTATAGATAGAAAAAATTAAAGAGAGAAAGAAGATACAAAATCCTTTAGCTAGACAAAGAATCAATTTAATGAAGGTGGCGCTATTAGTTGTATTTTGAATATTTTATCGATGCTCCGAGATATATTATATTTTTTCACATATGATTATTTTTACAAAATTCACGTAATTTCAAAAGAACACTAGTAACATCGAATACTATAATTTTAAATTACCGCGCATAGCTCTGACTTTTCGCGAACGTTTCGGATCTCCTTAAGCGAGTGCGTGCTGTCGTGTGACGCCCGCCAGAAACTCTTCAGAGAGCCAATCACTTTGGCTCATGGTAGAAGGCCCGAAAGAGCAGAGGTGGGCTAGTGCGATAGCGCATGCTTTACCCTGGTATAATGCACCCAGTCTGGCACCAGTCTTAGTCAGGTACCGCGGCTATGTCAGCTGCTTCTATAGACGGGGGGATCGAAATGGTCGGACACATGCCGGAATAAAGAAAATTGTTTGCAATGTTTGTTTGCAACATGGAGAACAAAAACGAACATGAAGGAAAGACAATGGAGGATCTTGGAGTGTGCACACTAAAGATGCCAGAATCGCAAGATAGTGGATGCACGATCCACCAAGCAAGCAGCAACATAAGTGTATGTAGCGCCGTAAGTGCTGTTGATTACCAGGATGGGGGGAATGCACCGAAAGGCAAACAGCTCGTTGCAGGAAATTGCAACATACCAGGTTATGTAAATAAAGATAAGAGGATGCTTGAGACCTGGAATAGACTCCGGGCAGTCACAGCTGCCAGGGCCCAAGACGACCACACAGACAGGCTGGCAAAAGGTGGAAACAAGGCGTACAAAGGAAAAAAAAAACAGAAAAGAAGCGAAAGAAGTAAGCCACTGCGGGCAAGACCAACCCAACGGGATACTCTAATCATAAAGGCTGCCCAACAAAGCTCATACTCAGAAATCTTGAGAAAGATGAAGGCAGAGTCCAGGCTGGAAATTCTAGGAGACAGTGTCAACAGAGTGCGCAAGACGGTAGCTGGTGACCTGCTTTTGGAACTCTAGCGCTCTGCTGAAGGAAAGGCAACGAAACTTCGGCAAGTAGCGCAAGAAGTACTAGAAGAAGGTACTATGATAAGAACACTGCAAGATACAGAGGTCTTTGAAATAAAGGAACTCGATGTATTAACCACTAAGGAGGACATCTTAGAAGTACTACAAAGGGAGTGCCAAGATAGCAGCGAAACTGCTGTGAATGAAACGGCAGTAAAGTCGATGCGAAAGGCATATGGCGATACGCAGACCGCGGTCATTCAAATGCCAGCACAAATGGCTAAACAGATGATGGCAAAACAAAAAATCAAGATAGGATGGGTAGTATGTAGAATATGGGAGGTACAACGAGGGACGCGGCCATGTAGGTGCTATAAATGCCTAGGCTTTGGACATATTGCCAAGAAATGCACAGTAGCACAGGACCGAAGTAAGTGCTGCTACAGAGGAGCAGTGAACATAAAGTGAAAGACTGCAATAACGAGCTAAATTGTATACTCTATTGTAAAAGAGGCGCACAAACAGAAAATGACCATCCAGCTGGTAGCCATACATGCCCAGTCTACCAAGCCGCATTGGAAGAACTAAAGAAATAACGAAAATTAAGATAGTGTAGTTAAACCTAAGCCATTGTGAGACAGCGCAGGACCTATTTAATCAGTACGTTCGCAGGAAAGAGGTAGACGCGGCCATTTTGTGCTAACAATATAGGGACTTAGACGAACGATCGTGGGAAATGGAAATTACGGGTAAGGCAGCGATATGGGCATGTGGAGACGTTGCTCTCCGTGAAAAAATAAAGACCCGCGAAGAAGGATTTATACGGGCTAAGGTAGCGGGTGTCACTACAGCTACTACGCGTCCACTGAGTGAGCACTACACACATAATGATCACCAGGCCATAATAATAGAGGTAGGAAAAAACAGGTACCCGGAACGAGTACAACAGCCAATAGAGTTAGTTGGAAAACAAAGGATTATGATAAGAAGATGTTTCTGTTAGCACTAGAGGAAATGCAACTGTCTGGAACGGTAAACAGCAAGGAAGAGTAGCTGACAATAAACATCACCCGAGCATGTGACGCTGCTATGCCTCGAAGAGTGTCAAACAATGGACAACTACCAGTGTACTGGTGGGACAAGGTATTTGCGAGTGCACGTAGCGAGTGTCACTGGACCAGAAAACGGAAACAACGGATAAGGAAGAAATACTACAAAACCGGTATAGGCCAGGAAATAGTAGATGCCCGCAGGCAAAAAATGAAGGACTCTAAAAGGAGTCTTGAGGGCAAAATCCGCGAAAACAAACGACGGTGCCTTAAGAAACTACAGGACGAGGTTGTGCCTGTACGGTCGACCCCAAGTGTCCTGTTCCAACAGGACCCTTGGGGTCGACCGTATAAAAAAGTAATAAAGAAGATTAAAGGAAGCTACGTGCCTCCTTCAAAATGCCAGAAACTACTACACCGGTTGGTGACCACACTGTTCCTCAAGCAACTAGAAGAGCCAGCAAGTGTAAATAAAGAGGCTGTTGCATTGAAGCATGCTATTTATGCTCATCCAGAGATTTTCGTACAATGTTTAAAAACTTTTAAGCTATGCATAGTCAACACATTTTAGCTTATGAAAAAGATGGAAAATCAATGTTTTTTTTTACTAATAATTAGATAAAAAAAGTTAGATAGCGAGCGCGAAGCGCGAGCGTCAGCGGTCGTGCCTTATGCGCAAAACGTGAAGCACGAGCGTTTTGCGTGCTTTGCATCGCTTCGCGATGCAAGGCGGCAAGCCACCGCGGCCGGAGGGCCGCGCGTGGCGCGCTAGTTGTATTTGGCATTGTAAATTAAGTGAGTTTAAAGTTCGCTTAGCTTGTTTTTCCTAGAAGTCCCGTTGAATTCCAAATACAAGTCTGTGACGAATAACAAGTTGGTTTAACAAATTTGTTACAGTACCATTCAAGTAAATTCTGTTCCTACAAAGTTCATTATATTCAGTCAAAGCTTTCACTTTTCAGTTATTATTTATCTTTATCACTACTTCATTACAGTTTACTCATATCATATTCTAACCTGCATTTCATCACTTTACAATTATCATAATAATAATTTAAGCATACAATAGTATTCTCTCTACAAATTACAACAATAATATTTCAGTTATATAAATGGATTTATTTGTCTGATATTTTCTGCGACGTTATTATTATTCATGAAATATTTTATTTAGTTATTCGTTTGATATCGCTCAATATTATCGTTGCTTTGTTGTTTTTCTCCATCTATATTTTCATCTATCTTGCAATCTTTTATAGTCAATAAAACGAATAAAGGCTTCTAGTCACACATTAATTCTGAAACATAAAGATATTGTGTATTTCTTTACCTGATTCCGCTATCCTCACTTAGTACCTTGTGCACCGAATTATAAGATACGAATTGTCAAGTAAATTACAATAACAATTAACGATTAGATTTTGATACGAATTATTTCACTTTAAAATATTTTAAAGTTTATTCGAAAAATAATTTTCACTCTTGCTTTAAGCTTTTTTTGAACACACTTGAGAATTACATATTTATTTAAAGAGAGCATAATCATGAAATCTTCCAATAGGAGCTCCAATTTGGGCAGATGCGACGCGGGTAAAATCGTTTGCACGAAAGCTTACTACCGTGTATAGGCGAAGTGCACTAAGAGTAGCGTCCGCTTACCGTACGGTAATGGACGATGCGGTCTGCTATAAAGCAAACATGCCGCTCATTGACCTTTTAGCATAGGAAAGGAAAGACGTATTCAGAGCTAGGAGACGAATGAATGACAAAAGCCAGGAGGAGATCTGAGATGCTTTAAGAAAGAAGACAATGATTGAATGGCAAACAAGATGGGAAGCTAGTGACCAGGGGCGATGGACTCATCGCCTCATACCAAGGATAGAACACTGGATTAAAAGAAGACATGGCGAAGTTAAATACGACCCCACTCAGTTTCTCACCGGACATAGATGCTTCTGGGCGTACCTACACCGGTTTGAACTAGACGACAGTCCGAACTGCCCAGTCTGCTTGGAAACTAGCGGAGATACAGAGCATGTATTCTGTGACTGTTTGCGATATGAAAGGGAACGAGGAGTACTCTAGTCAGAGATTAGTAGAGAGATTGCCGATGCCATGTTAAAAAAGCGTGACATATTCGATCATGACACCACCATGCGGCGCTCGACCGAACTATACGCATCTAGCAAGCCCCGCCCACTCCGTTTACCCGTCGTCTGCGAAATCGAGCGCGCGCGGCAGATTGATGAGTACTGGGGTTCAAATCTCGGTCACGGAAGATTTTTTGTTGTTGTTTTGCTTATTGCCTTTTCATCTACGTGTTCAAAATAATAATTATAGCAAATGTAAAATGTTATAATATTTGTTGTTAATAATTTAATACAAATAATTGAAACTTTTTAATAACTTGGATGTTCAGAAAAATCCAAATTAATTTACTTTATTTAAAAAAAAAGAGTTCATAATTTTAAATTCAATAAAAAAAAAATGTCTTGCTTGTTATTTTCTTAATAAACATATAAACAGTTTTCCCCACCACCTTTGCGGTACTGTTTAAGGANAATATCAAACTGAATAGCATATGGCTTATGATGGCATATAGTCAACAGCTCCTTCAGCAGTGAAAAATCAACTGACGGTACTTAAACAAAACATCAGGCGTATAGCGCTCAAGTGCTATCATCAGCACTAATTTAAATAGCAAAAAATGTGTGTGTGTGTGTGTGTGTGTGTGTGTGTGTGTGTGTGTGTGTGTGTGTGTGTGTGTGTGTGTGTGTGTGTGGGTGGGTGCGTGTGTGTATGTATGTATACCGTAATATTTCTGGAACTACTCTATTTTGGAAAAACACTATTTTGCGTTTTTTTCAATCATCCCACTGTAACAAACAATTTAGCTAAAATGCATTTGAAAGATAATAAAATTACCTACTTTTTCCCGTTTGATCATCGGGATCGACCGCTCCGTTCGGCAGATAACATGAAACAGGTGCTTTTTTAAAAAAAATTTATATCTATGAAACTTAACATCATAACCTCACGAAAATAATCATGTTTATGGTTCACGCGTCAAACTATATTCCGTCAAAATTTCTAGTGAGTTGACTACTTATTTTTTCAGTAATAAATCAAATACTGAAAAAATTGAGTTTGTTTCTTTTGTGCCTCGATTACGGGCGCAATAAAGCCTTATTGCAATTGAGATTTCGGAAAAAGGTAGATATTTTTTATGTCTTTTGGCTAAGTTTATTTCGCAGCTTTGAAACCCCTATGGTTCTTAAGATATCAAGGTTTAAATTTTTTTTTGAAAATTTTTTGATTCCTTATAACTTTAAAACAATGCAGTCAAATGCTTCAAAATTTTATTTGGTGATTCACCATAAACAAAGCTATCTGCTGTTAAAGTTTTAAACGATTTCGTTGAGCAGTTCTTAAGTAATGAGCTGAAATATAAAAACCGATTTTTCACAAAAGTCAGGATAATCTGCTCCTCCAAGAACTAGCAGAAAAATGCTGATAAGATAAAAATCCATCGTAATCCAATTTCTGCGCGATGTTGCTGCTGCGACAGTTTGAGTAAGACGAAGTGAAATACTTCACTTTTTTTTTAAATTACTATTTTCATTGCCACACATTTCTCCATAGCAACTCGTGCGCTACTCGTCAATATTTATTTTATGTTGTTGTCATTAAAACTCATGACGCGTGGGGTAGCGAGTTTGAGAGTTTTGGCTTTATATTTATTCCTCGCTTGTGCTCACCTTGTTACGATTTCTACATATATATATCTTCAAAATTAAACGATTAATTGATTCTGCAACTTCACTATTTCAGAGATTTTGATCGAATCTTTCTGATTATTATATGTGCAAATCCGCGGCCGTGTGGAAACAACTTGCATTTGGAAGTTGAAAATTGAAAATCGAGGGCACACCTACCGGACCGATTTTTTTCGGTTCCTAGAACCATCCACTGCGTGAAAATGTCCGCGTGCACACCCGATCGCTTGCCATACTTTTTTGCCGGACACTTTAAATTCTCTTATGGGAATTTAACATGGGGACAATTAATGAAAAACAGCCAAAGTTCGACTTTATGTCAGGAGCCGCAATCGAAAAATGTGTATGTATACGTTCAAAGTATCCGAAAAAAGATTTAATTTGAGCCCCGGTGGGTTAAAAATGGTGGCCTAGAAAAAAAGTTGTCTAGGCTTGAATATAGCGAAAAATTTTTTCATCGCCATATATTGAGCTTCAAATTTTTTTTTTTCACCTTGTATACTATGAATCGTTTTTTATAAGTGACGCGATAATTGTAGTAAACACGTAATAATCAATTTAAAATTTTGGATATAATCTTCAATTTTAATTCAACGAGTGTATTTTTTAATAATCATAATAATGCCTTGATTCTATTAAGTATTATCACACCATTTCATGCAATAAGACGAATTAATAAGTCTCGCTGATTATATTATGATAGTTTTTGCCTATATAATACAGTTTTTTCTCTATATAATACATTTATTTAAATATTTACATAAAACCTAGACATTTTGTGAACTAATGTAATCAATTACTTTTTTGAAAATGCATTATTGCATAAACAATATGCATTTGAAAAGGGCATGTCAAAGATACATTAAATAAAAAATTTACAACTCGGTAAATAATGATGGAAATGACTCCAGTTTTGCTACC
>CM053171.1:29791011-29858061 GCA_012977825.3 Pteromalus puparum
TTTTTTTTTTTTTTTTAATTTGGCGCCTATAATATAGTTGACAACATTGGCACGATGTACGAATTGTATTTAACGAGTTTCGACTCATTATGTCAGAATTATAATACCCGTAAAACTCGCGAAGAGAACGTTGACACTGTCTACCCTGGGCACCAGGTACCTCAAAGGCCGTTGCCGTCGTGATATTCGTAATCAGCGACCTCGAAAACCCCCGAGTGGCAAAACTGGAGTCATTTCCATCATTATTTACCGAGTTGTAAATTTTTTATTTAATGTATCTTCGAAATGCACTTTTCAAATGGATATTGTTTATGCAATAATGCATTTTCAAAAAAGTAATTGATCACATTAGTTCACAAAATTTCTAGGCGATCTCACGAATCCAATGCAAAAAACCGCATTAAGAGCCGTCTTACTGCTCAAAAAATCGATGGTTAGGCCGTTTTTTGTGCTTTATTTCCTCGACTACATCTCGCGCGCGAACTCGCTGCAGTCGACCTTATTCCGCGAATTCGCTTTTCGGCGAATATTATTTCCGAATTATTGAATTATTGAAAACTGTTCAGCACAACGTTGTTGAGAATACAATTTTTTCCCACTATAATTGTACTCGGCATATAACAGTAATAATTTCATAAAAAAGATAAATGATACTTACCTGCAAATTTATTTATTATCTTAACAATTATATGTATTAGCAAAACAAAATAAAAATCAATTTATAATGTCAAACGTGCAGCTAAGCTCCAAGTCTAACGAAAAATAAATCGTAATCTTTTAATAATTTTAATAATTTATTAACAAACATTAAAAAATTAGCCAAATATAAATTATACTTTGGGTTTTTATTTGCATGAAAATTGGAACAAAATGATATAACATAGTTTACTTAATTGTTGTAATTTTTTCATTTTTATTTAATAAGAAGAAAAATTACAACAATAAATAAGACTAAAAAAAAAAATTTGTAGTGGATTTGAACCCTGGAAAAACGGTACGCGCGCCTTAACCAGCACAGCCATCGTCAACATGCCAGATGAAAAATTAAAACTTGCATATGATCATCGGCCCCACTTGGGGGCTTAGGGTTTGTTATTATAGAGTTTGGGGTTATTCATGTTAATACGGTTATTAAATAATAGTTTTTATTCAATTTCTTGTTGTGTATTTGCTTTAACGCATACAAGACCGCCGGCACCACGGCAGCTCCGCCGCTCGCTCCGTCGCTCGCTCCGCCGGGACATGCGTATTACCCCCTCTCCGCCGCTACCGCTAGATGCGTATAGTTCGGGCGAAGAACCGCGAGGCGGCGGTAGTTTACGACTGCATGTTGCCTGGCACGCTTTGCCCCATGCTCATCGGCAATCTCTCTACTCATCTCTGCTCTAGTGCTGCCTCCAGACCATAGTGACACCTTGGTCAATGATTACAGCTATGTTAACATCGAAGGATGGCTGGCACGCAGTGAACAACTACGTAATGACCATCCTTAAAAAGGCTAGAAATGACGATGAAAAAAAAAGGGAAAGATAAGGCGAAACAGCCGAGTAGAATATGCTATATTGAGGCCACTAAGTCGTAAAGACGAAACGCTCCTTGGACTGATGCTGAGGAACGTAGGTAGACGGCTGAAAGATGCAGATAAAAGGAAACGGGTTTGACCCTGTACCCCTCCATACATCCTCCATCACCCCGGTGGATGGAGGATGTATGGAAATGTCAAACACTAAAGAAGAAGCCAACTAAACTAATTAACGGGCCCCACGAATGTATTGTTGAACAATGGTGCCTGTGAGGTTCTGGCATCGGAGGGCACCTTGTCTAGAGCTTGCTCTGCCTACGTCACATAAAAAAATACATATAACTTTGCTACGCCAGTTCCAAGCTCGGGGCCCGGTTAAGGAGGAGAAAAGAAGTATCAGCTTCGTTGAAATTACCAAAGGGGATATGATCGAATGCTAGCAACTTGTTAAAGGGCTTCTTCCTAAGATTTAGGATAGGGTAAGAAACCCTGAAATGATATCCAACATGAATAGTGGGTTAATAACGAAATTGACACCTCAAGTGCGTCAAGCTGCAAAGCCTAGTCCCGCCGTCAATTCCGATCAGGTGAAAGCCCTGGTGGTCGGCGCTGGTTTCATGGAGATTAGGAGGGGGAAGGGCGAAACTCACGAGGTTCTGGATACGAGTCAAAGAGAAAAAAGAAAAGAGAAGGTAAAACAAGGCCTGTCGTCACCAGGGACCAACTCCTAATCTGGTTAACCAAGGCGATCAAGAACAGAAGTTAAGTAGCACGTTTTGATTAGAACGAGCCTCGCAAAGGCAATGGAAGAGATAGAAAAGATAGAAGAAAGAAGGACGCCCTTCTTGAAAATACCAAAGCTTTGCTTGAGAGGAGAATCTCTCGGACCAAAAACGAACAGCCAAGAAAGTTTGACAAGTGCTGAAGCATGAGAAGCACAGGCACAAATACGTCAAACAGAGACGAAGAAAAGTACCACCAGGAAAGGCAGGAAGCAGAACAGCCTTGAAAGCAAGAAGAGAAGCACTCGATCAAGCTGCTAGAGAAAGGAGACATAGAAGGAGATATAAAGAAGGGCAATTACTATCATACCGAGAAAGATTATGAAGCAAAATACGAAGTGCGAGAGAAGGCAAGGAGGGGCGAGCGGGAAAAGCTTTTTAAAGATGCAATTTTAGCAAGTTTAAGGAGCAAGAGGCTAAAAGAAAGCCTGCCTAACAGCCCAGAAGAGAAGAGAGCAGGAAAGCGAGACAGGAAGAGACAACGACATGAGAAAGCATTGATGTAATGTGAGTCCCTCACCCCAAGAGTCCCTCACAATCTACCAGAGCCACTGGTGAAAACCAGGCCCGAGAAAAACAAGCGTCCTGAAGGGATTTTAGTAAAAGTGGAGCAAAACAAGATGTTCACGGAAGTCCTGGGAAAAATCCGAAAGGATATAAACTTAGACACTACTGGAATGATAGTGCTTGGAGTCAAGCAAACAAGAAATTAAGACGTCCTCATAAAATTAGGAAGGAGGTCTGACAGGATAGCGTTTACTGAGGAAGTAGAAAAAACAGTGCTTCGCCTTAGACAGGTCAAAAAGGAAGAATGGAATGCCACCCTTAAAATAAGAAACATTAAATAGAAAGCCAGCCAATGGCAGGAGGGTGACTTTACTGAAGCAAAACATTAGAGGCTTTAGAATGGCCATAGCGATATTCAGCGAGTGAGAGGCAGTAAAAGTGGTGTATATAATATATATTTTCAACCGAAAAAAAAATTGTAATATTACATTATAAAAAAAAAGTTTTACTCATAAAAATATTTGTTGTTTTTTTTTTGCAAGATATAAGCCAGGCTTGGATCCTTTACGATGGTCTGTACGTCTGTACGCCATAAGGGCCAAATCTGCGGAATTTAAAGATTTGGCCCTAATGGCGTACAGACCACTTTAAACATGTCCGGATGACATTTTCAATAATTTTTCTCTAATCTGTATGATTCAAACTTTCAACATTCTGTAAATTGTTAGCCCGCTAGCTCATTTCTACTCAGAGCCGTTGAGTTTTAACACAGATTTTTTAAAATCTCCCCCTGTGCGGCGTGGCGAGGGACGTTGTATCTTTTAACAATTAAAATGGAGTCGTACTAGGTTTTCCTAAAATTTTGTGCTTTCAATGTGTCCCCTGATTCTCGGCATCATCAAAATAAAATTTTCCGATATTTTTTTCTTTTTTTCAAACGTACAATCATCATTTTAAAACAAGAATTACAATTCCGATTCTTTCCTGCGAGCTGCAAATTGATTTTGACACTAGTTTTCCAGAATTTTTTTCATAGGGCGCTACTTTATTAGATGGGTTTTTTTTTGAAAAAAGATTTTCAAAAACAACAAAAAAGTGAACAAATTTTACGTTATTTGGTGGGAGTGGAGGAGGAGGTAGTATCAATACAATGATTTTTTTGGAGGTTTATCCACCTGCGGCCTTAATTGTAAACCACGCATATACGCTTTTACGCATATTACGAGCTAACTAAAATTAAAGTTTTTACTACGGCGAACGTGGGGTTTGGCGAGCAAAGCGAGCAGGGGGGGGGGGACCCCCCTAGTAATATTAAAAATTATGCTGAGTTATAAATAACCTTAATATAGAAGAGAATTAAGGGCACTATTTAATTGTGACTACGACAAATGACTTTGCTGTAAAAAATAAAATGTTAAACAAATCGAAATTTATATTTAATCAAATTTATCGTATAAATATTGTAACGGTTCGACTTTCCCCGTGGGCTGAGTAGTCGGCCGGACGCCAGGGGAAAGGTTAATTGAAGAGACTGTTTATGTAATTGATAACAAAATAGATATATTCTAATAAATATGATAACAAGTTGATCGTTCAATGATTAGTCTCCATCTGTAACAGAAATCGAGATCGAGGTTTGTTTAGAATATTTCGCCTTTACAATCGGTCTAGCTTAAACTAGTGCGGTCAACGGTACATTAACACGACGTTGCCGGAGTTACGTGGTTTCGGTGCATTCGTCGGTTTTGCGGACGCGGTATCGGAGTTTCGGTCGGTGACACGGGTTCGGGATATCGACGGGTTTTCGGAGGTTAGGTATCCCTCGAGTCCATAGAGTCTACGGATCGAGGTCGCTCGCCTTGTTCTTCTCCTTCTCCTGTGTGCTCAAAGTGACCAGGCGAATCTCGAGAGGTCGGCGTGTGGTCGGTTTCGTACGGGCAGGAGTCGGCCGCTGCTTCACCAGGACGTGAGCGCATGACCTGGGGAATCGTCGGCGGGGCTTTGGTTATTTTCTCAGCCCCATGTGATCACGGTGGCGGAGAAAACAACCAGTCCCTTAAGACGGAGATTCAGGAGCAGGTGGCAACGTCGGGTAACGGCTACGTGTGCTCACGTAGACGAGACTCGGCGCTGTTCGGCTATTCCTGGTTGTCTCGTGTGCTCACGACGACAACTCGGAGTTCCGGGCTTGCTAACACTGTCGCCACGTGTGCTCACGAGACGACGTCGTCGGCGTCGGTCTATCTCTGGCCGTTCCTTACGGTAACGTATGCGCACGATGCTGCCAGGAGTTAAGCTCAAGTAGAACTGTCCGCTGTGCCGTGCGGCCCGCTTTATATAGGTGTGTTCGCGGCGCGCCGCTCGCGCCGCCTGGCGCGTTGCCGGTGAGTTGCTAGTAGACTCTCGCGCTCGTGCGGACTGGCCTTTCGGTTGGTACGCGCGTGCGCTCACTTCGCTTCATGCGGACTCGCTTTTGTTCGCTGCACGCGCGCGCGCTCGCTGGCGTCAGCTGATTGACTCGGGGCCGTCTTTAACTATTTCATGTGCGAGACTTGCGTCTCGTCACAATATAAGTAATTTGAACTCGAAATTAGTTGCAACAAATAATAATATTTAATAAAGCACGTTTTCTCCGCAACTCATGTATATTTTTTTTGTACTGTTACAGAAAGAGAAGTTTGTAAAATTACTCGACCAACTGCATAACATGCTACGCATTGACCTATGCATGTATCGTAATAATTTTCCTGCATCAAGTCAAGAAAAATTAATGGATCTGAAGTCCACAGTTGATTTATTGACAAGTATTACATTTTTTCGCATGAAAGTGCAAGAGTTAACGTCTCCTCCACGAGCTAGTAACGTTGTCAAGGATTGTGTCATTGCTTGTCTAAAATCAACATATCAATTTCTTTTTGAAAATTGCAATGATCTGTACAGTCGTGAATTTCAAGTTGATCCAAATGAAGTCCGACGCGAAGATGAAAATTCACCAGCTTCTCTAGATTTCTATCACAAACTTATTGCTCTTATAGTCTCAGTAATTGATGAAGACCGCAACAGTTATGCACCTGTTTTAAATCAGTTTCCTCAGGAGCTTAATATTGGACAACTATCAGCTGCAACTGTGTGGTCACTATTTGCTATAGATGTGAAAGAAGCTCTTGATGAACATGAACAGAGTAGGCCTTGCAAATCATCCGCTTATATGAATCTTCATTTTAAAGTTAAGTGGCTCTATACAAACTATGTGCAAGACGTACCACCTTACAAAGGGCAGGTACCAGAATATCCAGCTTGGTTTGAGCCATTTGTCATGCAATGGCTTAATGAAAATGATGACGTTTCTCTTGAATACCTACATGGTGCCTTTAGTAGAGACAAAAAAGATGGGGTAAGTCCAAATTTTTGATAGGCCAAAACCATATTTTTAATTCCAATATAAATAAGTACTTTTTTTGAATTTTTAGTTTCAAAAAAGTAGTGAACATACTCTCTTCAGCGTATCGGTGGTCGATGTATTTACACAATTAACTCAATGCTTCGACGTTGTATCAAAACTCGAATGTCCGGATCCAGAAATTTGGAAAAGATACATGAAACGATTTGCTAAAACTATTGTTAAAGTTTTGATAGCTTATGCAGATATTGTTAAAAAGGAATTCCCTGAACATTTAGAAGACGAGCGGATAGTAAGTAATTGAAAAGTCCATATGTATGTATGTATATACGTGTTGTAATACGCGTGGGGTTTACGAATTGCGAATTATCTGAGAAAAATTAAATAATTATGTGAGTTTTTCTTAATAAATACATTACATTATCAGTTTAGCAAATACATCAAACGTAGAAGTTTATCGGTTATGATTTAAAGAAGAATATAATATCCAGGCTGGAGGTAGTAAGGTAGAGGGTTCACTTATCCTAAAATGATCAAGTAAGCAATTTATGAAAGTATAAACTTTATTCATTCAGAATACTTTAAGAAAGGGCAGATCGCAGATTCTTTAATGTCCTTAATTTTAAGATCACAAAATGCACATAGAGAGCACATAGAATGATAACTTAAAACTATAAAATATCATCATGCATGATTTACAAGATGTAGTATAACGTATTAAAAGTATATATAAATTATAACGAGTATTATTACTTAGTTTGATATCAGTAGATATAGTTTGATTTTACAAATATCACGCAGGTTAACTGAAATACGCATATTTCTAACGCAAATAATTAGTACACAAGAAGAATTTTTATTCCACAATTTTTATAATCTGTACGATATAAGGCGTACAATGTCGCACAAGTGTTAAATACAACGAAAAAAACCGCGGCCAATTCTTTGGCATGTAGCTTCCTACAACATTATGTGTAGCTTAATATCCGAAATCTTTTTGCTTCATATAATAAAGTTTTTGTATTTTTTTTGTTTGATGGATAAAACTATTTCGAATCAATTACATATAGCAAAATACTACCAAAAAGGACCTGCAACAGGCGCAGCAGAGCATGAAACGCCTTAGTAGCGTAAGAGAAGCCACAAAAAAATGATGGATAGCTTTGAGTTGATAATACAGAATAAGCCCAGTTCCAGGCTGCGGACAAGCGCCCAGTCACAGGATCCGCAGACATCTACTGCAGATAGGAAAAGGAAAGAGCGTTCACCTGAACAAGAGTCTTCCACAAAAAAGAAGAAAGACGAAGAACAGAGACTTGCGTCCCAACAGCAGAGGAAAACGGCGAAGTCCAACGAGTCACAACTACTAGTGACCAAGCCGACCAAGCAGGCAGGCTGGCAAACGGTGAAAACAAGGCGTACGAGGGGAAAAAAGAGAGAAGAAGAAAGTTATAGTGAAAAGGCAAGAATAAGAAGTAAGCCACCACGGGTGAGACCAACCCGACCGGATGCCCTCATCATAAAGGCTGCTCAAGGGAGCTCATATACAGAAATCTTAGAAAAGATGAAGGCAGAGCCTAGGCTGAAGATGCTAGAAGACAATGTAAACAGAGTACGAAAGACGGCGGCTGGTGACCTGCTTTTCCCGCGTGAAAATATTATATGAGATCTCATATGAGATCTCATATATCTGAAATTCGTAATGAGATCTCATATAGATCTCATTAAAATCTCATCGATATCTCTTTATGAATTTGAATTTTTCACACGGGTTGGAACTTCAGCGCTCTGCTGAAGAAAAGGCAACGCAACTTTGGCAAGTGGCGCAAGAAGTACTAGAAGAAGGTACTATGATAAGAACACTGCAAGATACAGAGGTTCTTGAAACAAAGTACCTCGATGAATTAATCAATAAGGATGACATCTTAGAAGCACTGCAAATGGAGTGCCGAGATAGCAGGAAAACTGCTGTGAATGAGACGGCAGTAAAGTCGCGCCATTCAAATGCCCGCACAAATGGCTAAACAGATGATAGCAAAACAAAAAAATTAAGATAGGATGGGTAGTCTGTAGAATACGGGAGGTACAACGAGGGACGCAGCCATATAGGTGCTATAAATGCCTAGACTTAGGTCATATCGCCAAGAAATGCACAGTAACACAGGACCGAAGTAAGTGCTGCTACAGGGGAGCAATGAACATAAAGTTAAAGACTGCAATAACGAGCTACAGGTGTGGGAGCAGTGAAACAACAAGGCTCAATGACTGGATGGCATTCCCAATATTGCATTAAAGCATGACATTTACGCTCACCCAGAGGTCTTCGTAGACTTGTACAATGCGTGTCTAGAAGAGGGAACATTCCTTACAAACTGGAAGAAACAGCGACTCGTACTGCCATCATACAGACCGCTCTGCATGTTAGATACCCCGGGCAAGATCTTGGAACGCATAATCTGCGTCAGAATGGATCATTTTATAGAAGGAAAAAGTGGATTAGCAGAACATCAACACGGCTTGAGAAAGAATCGTTCAACCCTGGATGCAATTAGCCTAGTGATTGACACTGCGCAAACAGCCATAGAGGGGAAAAGATGGGAGGGAGGAAAAAAGAAATACTGCGCCATAGTTACATTGGATGTCAAAAATGCATTCAATTCGGCCAAATGAAGTAAAAACGCTCCTTGGACTGAGCTAGGGTTGAGTACCTTTAAGTGCTCCTCAGACCGATGGAGAGGAACTTAGGTAACTGAGTTGGAGCCCATACTCCCTTACCCGATGCAGAGGAACGTAGGTGTCGGGGTTGAGTCTGTCCAGAGGATGACCGGACAATGCTGCAAGGAGTATACGACCGGACGATGCTGACAGAAGCAGACGGGGTTAATGCAGAAAGAAGAAGACGAGTTTGACTCTGAACCCTTAATCACTTCGGTGGATGGGGGATGTATGAAAATATCGAACCCTCAGGAAGAAGCCAACTAGGCTAATCAACGAGCCCCACGGAAGTATTGTTTAACAATGGTGCCTGTGGGATTCCGGTGTCGGAGGGCCACTTGTGCAGAGCTTGCTCTGCCTACGCCACATAAAAAAAAACACAGACATACACACCTTTAACGAGTCATTCAGTTTCTTTTTACTTTACCCAATTCCAAGCATTTTTTAAATCTCTAACTAGTAGAGGTATCAAATCAATATGTAGCTACATGGATTAGTTTTTATTTGTCTGAGATATTTTATATATCCTTGAATAACATTAAATGTGATAAAATTTTTATTCTACTCTATATTTAGTTGGACCTTTGTATAGAAAGAGAAGCAAGAAACAAATATGGAGAAATGAAAGAAGTATAAGAGATAGCATTAGTTGGCAGATTTGTACGTATGTTTTAGTATGACATTAATTCGTATATCGATAACGAAGTGGCAGAACAACTTATTTCAGCAGCGGCTTCAAGAACGCCCCATCTCGATTGCCACTTGATGAACGTCCTATCTCGGCGCTAGCCTTACTTTTGTCAATTCTATACTAAATTCAATTTCGTTATGGTAGTAATATGTACTTTAAAATAGTGTACAGGACTGCCATACAAAATTACAGAAAATTAATTGCGATAAAGCGTTTTTTAATCCACTTTCAAGATAGGGCGTTCTTTCAGCAGACGCCAAGATGGGGCGTTCTGTAAGCTGCAGCCGGCGCAAGTTCTTCTGCCACTGAGCCATCGACTATAGATGTGAAAAATAATTAATTGGAATCTACCTACAGTATAAAATTATTTCGGGGACACCTTCCTAAAAGAAAAAATTGATTAGAAATCGTTTATCTTTACGTTATATTCAAAAATTTTAAAGCCTTTCCTCCCCACAGCTCCTTTACAGGGTCCTACAGCTCCTCACATGAGTACTCACACGAAGAGGATACGACGAAGCAGATCACCATGCTTTGGGTCTCACACACCGCTCATCCAAGCAGCTCACCAGCACGATGCCTGTCATGGACGATGATACCACGGCAAAGCCCATCACAAATCTAGCAGACGTCACCAAAAGTCTGATTCCAGTCAGCACGTAGGATTTTTTCTTCATGCGATTCGACATGATCAAAAGGCAACTTGATGATCTTAAGTCTTTTGAGAGTAGGTCCTTGTATCCCCTTGTTTCTTGACTGTGCCTCTGGTAAATAACAACGAGAAATAAAATAACATGTATAAAAATGCACTTGAAAACAACATCAATGTAAGCCCTACTTTAGAGGAGCTCGGGCTACAGTACTAACGCAGAAATCAGAGGCTTGCGAACTGGTGGCAATTATGTTGCGTAAACTTCAGGCATGGTCTACACCAGTCTCCGATACTGATCATGAGCTAGTAATAACTAATATTATCCGAAGTTGTAAACTTGATCACGAGAAAACGGCTCTCACTATTCTGAGATCGGTTTTACTGTTCAATTTATCTCAGGATATTGTAAGCTGCCATTCGGCAGCATAGAGATACAGAAACAGCGCCGCTGTCAATAGTCCCTTTCGTGTTTCACCTCTCTTCATCCAGATAAAGTCTAAACGTACTCTGAATAAAATAATTAAAGCTAAGAAGAAAATGAATTTGCTAAACACGTGCGACCTAGATCTTTTGTTCAAAGGTCAAAAGGATGCCTCTACCTATTCTTCTCGATTTGGCAGAAGACTAAGCTCTAAAGATTGTGGTTTATGTCCCTACCAACGTCACCACGCAGCCTGGTACCTGCATTGACACAATTATGACTGACATTAACAACTTCATACAGACTTACGACAATCGGATGACATTGAATAACAATCAACACCATTTTGAGTTAACACTTAATGTGTACTCTCTTTCTCTTTTTGGTGAGTCCTTCAATTATAGGGCTTTTAATAAAGTTAATGTACAGGAGTATTCTGTACTTGCTGATTATGACTAAGCTTCGTTTGATTCGTCTCCTACAGATCTTGATATACTGTTACGCAACCTTATGGACAATATTACTAGTGCCAACGACACTGTGGCCCCTGAACAGACAGTTTAGCTGAGAAGGTGGCAGCCTATCTGGATTAATTCTGACATTTACTTGATTAAACAAAAACAGAAGACTGCAATGAGATGCTTTAAATGGACCAAAGACACTTTCAATTTAAATGAATCCCTAAGATTACGCAAATAAGTGTCAGAGGTTACCATACGTGAACTTACAAGCTATATCTACAATAAACTAAATTAAAGTATTGATAATAATGGAAATTTTTCGAAGGATCTGTGCAACCTGGGGATTTCTTCCAAAATCGTCCAGCTGTCTGACCACACTGATCACACTGACACGAGATAGCAATTTTAAAACCTAATCCTGCCTGACTCGCTTCATTAAACTTTACATTTTTTTTTGCAATTCTCGCAAAGTACTATGTTGCAAATTGCAGTAAAGAAGGAGAATAATTGGATAATACGATAGCCTTGAGTATTATTAATGATAATCTCATCGTCCTCGTTACGCGCCAATTTTTCAGCTGTTTTCAGCACTTGTATTTGCCGTGGACTGCTCCAGTGTATGCCGATTCCTTTGGGAACATCTCTTTCTACTCGAAGATCTGCAAACTAGATTATCTTTTGTGCCTTTTTGATTGTCGTAAGGACTTTTCGAACTTATTTTCACTTTGCTTAGCTGCGATGTACTCTGGACCTCTGCTCAAACTGAAGCGGGGGGTAGTCTAAGTGTGGTGCTCGATCGAACACTTTTCTAGAATCAGCATCTAAATTATATTACCAAGAGAAATAATAAAGTTTTATAAACGTAGCGTTTTATACGTTCGTACACCTCGGAGGTGCTTCGTCAGCGCCTTAATCAGACTCTAGTCTTTTCCCTTTCGGACTGCTGCAACTTTAAACCGTTAAATGCTACGAATGAACAAAGGACTAGACTGCAAAGAGCGCAAAATAATTGTATCAGGTTTATTTTTGGACTGAGATGGGATGATCATGTAACTTCTTACCGGAGGCGGTTTAAATGGATGCGCACGGACATCAGACGGTCATATTGTAAAGCTACCCTTTTTTTACAAGGTCTTAAATTTCCGCGCTCCGTCATATTTATTTGAATTATTTAAAAAGCGTCAATCCAATCCCCGGGCTAGGTCGGTCACGGGGGACCACAAGGTCCAATGGGCTTACAAGGAGTTTGACTATTAAAATAAATTATCTACTATTATTATTATTATAAATAGACCTCTCTAACCTAGTCAGATCCAATATATATATTTTATAGCACAGTGTGACCTAAGACAGCACTTAGGTCACGCCCATCCGTGACTCAAGTTCTCCTTTTTTGCACCGTGTTTATCACACTCGCTACGCTCGTACGCTAAACTCACGGTGCAAAACAAGACTGCTTATGACACGGATAGGCGTGACAGCGGGCTTAGGTAGGCTGTGCTATAAAATTCTATACGATACTCGTGGCCTAAGTGACACTTCTGCACGGCGTAATTAGGAATTTTCTCACCTCACGCCGTGCAGAAAAGTACTACTTAGGTCACTTGTATCGTAATGTACTAAAAGAACCCCTAAATTTAACAGCATTTAACACCTTTTAAAGTCTTAAAACAATTGTTATAGGTGTAATGTCTTTTTCCAACATGGCGCCAGGACGCAAGCCTCCTGATAAGCGTCCCGCATTTTTTGCTTGTCATACGGAACAAAAAGTGGAAACAGTGGTGTGCATCATCTGTGATGAGGCTTTCCACGTAAACTGTCTCAATGAGATATCGGACAATTATAAACACCTGGGGAAACACCTTATAATCTGCCCCGAGCACACAGAGAAGAACATAACCTCTAAAATCGAAGAGAAAAGCCTGACTGAAACAGAAAGAGTACTAATTGCACAGATAAAATCTAAGACCACTGAAGAAATAAGAAGAGAAATACTGGCTGAGATTGAATCTAAAACTGCCGATCTATACAGTTTAGAATCAAGTATAAGTGACACTGAGATGGAGTTTGTGAAAACAGAGGTTAAACTACTAAGAACTCTGGTTGCTGAACTTACGGAGAAAAATGATCTACTAAAAGAAAAACTACAAAGAAACTCAAATCAGGCTACTCACAAGACATTCACGTACAGAGATGCAGTAAGACAACAACAACAAAAACCGCTGAATAAAAAAGTACCGAAAATCACAGTCCAGAAAAGTGAAAATAGTGAAGTTGATATTAAAGAAATAGGTAAATCGGTAATAGATTGTTTAACAGCACAAAAGTGTATACAAACAAAGAACATATTTATAAATAAGAAAGATGAAGTTATTATTAGTTGTACGAGTGAAGATAGTGTCGCACTAACTGAAAGTGTACTTAAAGAAAAATTGAAAGGTCTGTGCAATGTAAAAAAGCATGAACTTCATAATCCGAAGATAAAAATTATAGGTATAGACAACCACACTAATATGGATTTGGAAGAAATAGAAGAAGATATCAACACCAGAAATTTCAATGACTTCACAAGGAAAGGTAAAGTGCTGCACATGTACACCAGTAAATTCAGTAAACAGTGCACTGTGTTGATGGAAGTGCCTGCTGAAGTATATAAATATGTAAGAGACAATAGAAATAGAGTGTATGTAGGCTATCAAAATTGTAAAGTCTACGATTTGATAAACATTGGACCGTGCAATAAGTGTGGCAGGTTTGAACACAGTGAAAAGAAGTGCCGCAATGAAACCGTATGCTTGAAATGTGCTGAAAGTCATAATACAAGTGAGTGTACAAGTGAAACCGTTAAGTGTACAAACTGTGCATTTAGCAATGAAAAGTATTCCACAAAACTTGAAACAAAACATACTGCATATGACACTAACCTCTGCTCTATTCTGAAAAAGAAAATTGGTAAGTTCATTGACTCAACGGACTATCCGATGAGCCCTTCATTACCATCATTAGACATGTACAATAGGAGGAAATCTACAAAACAGCAGGTACCGGCGGATGATAACATGGGTAACAAGGAACTAGAAGAACCAAGCAAGATGAATCCGAATGAAAAACAAAATACTCCACAGCAACTGAAACTAGACAAACCTCAGATTGTGAGGGTTGTCACAAGAAACCAACAAGCACTCCAAAAACAGAAGCAACAACTGGATCAGTACACTACTCCACCGACGGCTCGCAAAGATAAGAAAGTCAAAGATAACAATAAATAGGTTATAATGGCTACTTTTGATTACTTAGATATAATCCAAAATGATTCTTTTCAAAAGGAAAAAACATGTAGTAGTGTAGATATTTTTAATAAAATCAGTAGTAGTAAAAACGATACGATCATGCATATAAATGTCAGAAGCATGAATGCTAATTTTGATAAAGTAAAAATACTAATTGAAAGTTTAGCTACAAAACCATCTATTGTTGTCTGCACGGAAACTTTTCAACAGTTTAATTTTAAAATATACGAATTAAAAGGATCTGACTATGAATATAAGTGTTACTATAACCATAGTTCGATAAACAAAAATGATGGCGTAATGATCTTTGTAAATATAAATTTAGAGCAAACAACTGAAGTGGTTGAAACTGGGAGGATTAAAGTTATAAATACGATCATTAAACTTAATGATAAAAACAAACTTGAGGTGTCAGCAGTTTATAGGTCACATGGGATTCCTAAATCTGAATTTATTTTAAACTTAAATAAATTTTTAATTGAGAAGAACAATGTCAAAAATCATCTAGTAATAGGTGATTTTAACATTGATCTATTAGAATGTGATAATCTTAGTCAGGAATTCCTATGTAATTTTTACGAGAAAGGGTACATCCCTGGTTTTGTTGGTATCACCAAGCCGCCAGTAGGACTCGCTAAGGGTTCCTGTATCGACAATATCTTCATCAAAACAAACAATTTAGCAACAACTACATATAAAATAAAACTTTCAATAACAGACCACTACCCAATATTTATTGCAATAAATAGGATTAAGAAAGAAAAAAAACAAACAGAAACCTTTTTAAATTACAAAAAACTAATAAATATCGCAAGTATTAAAAACTGGAGTGAGATATTGTCGATGGAGGATCCTAACTTGGCGACGGATAAGCTGCTGAATGAGATTAAAAATTGTATAAATATAGCTACCACCAGAAAAAGAAAGAGTAAACAAGGCGGAAGAAAAAGCTGGATCACAAGTGCAATCATAAAATCATGTGAAACTAAAGAATTTATGTATAATTTATGGCAACTGGATATAAGCAATCACCAACTCAAATCTCAGTATAAAAAATATTCTAAAATTTTAGATAAAGTTATTAAAGATGCTAAAGTCAAATATGATAAAAACCTAGTCCAAAGCAATACGAACAATCCAAAAAAGCTGTGGGAAATTATAAATAGTAAAATAGGCAATAAAAAATCCAAGGAAGCCATAAATCATATAAAAATTAATGACAGGAAAGTAACTGATAAAACAGAAATAGCCAACAATATGAACAGCTTTTTCAGCGAAATAGGTCGAGAGTTGAGTGAAAAAATTGTTAAACCAGATAATGCGGAACTCATACTACCACCCATGAACCCAAATTCGATTTTTATTAACCCAACGAGCATGAGTGAGGTAATATCAGTAATCAATGCTTTAAAAATTAGAAGTGGTGGAATTGACTTGATAAACTCCAAGACCCTGAAATTAATAGGAAGCTATATAGCTGAAGCACTAACCTATATTATTAACTTATGCATTCAGAAAGGTGTTTGGCCTAATGCACTCAAGAATGCAGAAATTGTGCCAGTTTTCAAATCAGGTGAAAAACATAAAATCACAAACTACCGGCCTATTTCGCTAATATCTAATGTAGCAAAAATTTTCGAGAAAATAATACATAATAGACTGTATGATTTTGTTACTAAAACTAATATAATCTCCGAACATCAATTTGGTTTTGTTAAGAAAATAGGTACAAAAGATGCACTAAACTATTTAACAAACATATTGTACAATAATGTTGATAAGAGCATCCCGACTATTGTAACTTTTCTCGACCTGGCTAAGGCCTTCGATACAGTGGACCATAGTATCCTACTTGATAAACTATACTGCATAGGAATTAGGGGGCAGGCTTTATTGCTACTCTCTAGTTATCTCAGTAATAGATATCAAAGAGTTAGAATTGATGGTAGTGCTGGTGACTACTTACTAATAAATACCGGGGTACCGCAAGGTACGATACTTGGGCCACTGTTATTTATTCTGTACATAAATGATATCCTTCAAGAGATACCTCAGGAAGCTATTCTGTCATACGCCGATGATACTGCAATAATTGCCTCTGGGGACAGTTGGTTGGAAGCTCAAGATAACATGAATAACTTTTTGTTGCGCATACACAAATGGCTTGCGGTAAATAAGCTATCTTTAAATGTAGATAAATCTGTGTGTATGACCTTCGGGAGCTACGTCGACAGTGTTCCAGATCATTTAGACGTAAGGATACAGGACAAAAAATTAACTAGAGTAGGAAACCACAAATATCTGGGAATAGTTATTGATTATAATTTGAAGTGGGAGATGCATATGTTACATATTATTAAGAAAACTAAATATCTAGTGTATATCTTTTACAAAATTTCTAAATCAATGCCAACGGAGACTTTAATGATAATATATTATGCTTTTTTCCACAGCATTATAAGCTATGGCATCATAGCGTGGGGAGGTGCGTATAAAAATTACAGAGATTTGATACAAAGAATTCAGAAAAAAATTTTAAAAATTATAAATAAAAACAATTTTGTGACGCAAAATAACCCTCTAAATCTTGAACAACTGTTTACTCTAGAGGCTTTAAAACTCTACTATCATGATCTCAAAACGCAATACCATAACTCAAAGAGTATTACTAGAAATAAGAGCATAATTGTACCTATAAATAAAAAACGAATAAGCGATAAAAATAGTTATATAAAAGCTATCTCAACGTTAATTCACTAACAAACGATTTGAAAGTACTAGATATAGGCAAACCTAGTCAATTAAAAAGAATTAAGGAGTGGATTAAAACAAATTGTTGATATTTAAAATAGTCTATATATGAAAATATTGCTGTATTTAATTTGTTGAATATACAAATCTCTATGTGCATGTAATGCCGATATAATAAGAGAAAAGTAGTATGGAGGCTACTACTTTTTGTGTAAATATAGGTTAATTTTTAGTTTTTAAGTTATTTTTATATTTTTTTTGTATTGTATAATTATAATGCCAGTGCGATCAGATAACCTTGTTTATCTTTGCGGGAATGCGGAGTATATTATAATATCTCTGTATTTTTCCTTTCTGGCTAAATAAATAAATAAATAAATAATGTTGCAAGAAATCACAGCGTTCCGAGCAGTACGAGTGCTGGACCGAAGTGGTAGGGGAGCGTCCCAAAGCCAAAAGTATGAATGTGTTGGATTTAAACTTATGCGTGAGCGTGATTTTCTGCTTTCTATATTCCCGAGCAAAAGCGGTGCTGAGCGCTACATAAGGTGCAAGAGACAGAGAGCGAAGTAGGAGTTACGACGTTGCCAGATCTCTCCGAGTACGTGAGGACAGCAAAGCAAAATCCCGAAGAATTACTGTCATCAGCGAAGCAGCAGGCCAGAAGTCCGAAGAAGATTAGATCTGAAACTATAATTGGTTTTATCGATGTAAACGCGAAAAATTAGTTGTGTGTGTGTGTGTGTGTGTGTGTGTGTGTGTGTGTGTGTGTGTGTGTGTGCGTGTGCGTGCGTGTGTAAACGTGTTTAGAATAGAATAGAAAACACAACGTCATAGCTAGTTATAATCACAGCTGTATTATCACAATTCGTCATTATATATCACAGTTTCATACATATATACATAAGTACACGTCAAGTTTTTGTGTATGACACATAATTAAACTATTCTATCACGTGAATATAGATAGTAACGCAGACTAGATTTCAAATGCGACAGGTACAAATAGACACGACGCAGGCGCATAGACTAAACTATAACAAATTATATTGCACTAGGACGCCGGCCAGAGAAAATTTCGCATTGCTATTTTGAACTTTGAAAGTGAAGGCAGTACCGCATGACTTGCGGAAGCGAATTCCACAGGCGGGCGCCCCGTGTTCGACGCCGACGTTTCACTAACACTAGCTGCGTTATTATCACCGTCTTTTTCCTTATCTAAACTAAAGCTAATACCGCCCGCGGTTTTACTACATATAATATTATTATTATTATTACTAAAATCACGAGCATTATTATTGCCGTCAACCTCGGTTGATCCGCACAACCACTCTTCCAGCTGTAGGACCCGCTCAGCCATAGCCGTGTACTTGTCAAATATCGATACACGGCTACTCTCAAGTTCCACCAGCTTGACTTCTTGGAGGGCGAGTTTGACCTCCTGCTCGGATATTCTGTTATTAAGGGTCTTGATATCAAGGATTATTGCTGGTATAAGCCTCAATTTATCAAGATCCTCCTCCAGTCTAGCCGTCGCAGAGGACACTTGTTTCGCCATGGTTGAGAGGCCACTAACATACCTTTCAAGCTTGGCTATGGTGACCTTGTTGCTGTCGCCCGTCGCGTTGATCAGCTCCGACTTGCTTGACTCGAAGATGTCATCCGGCCTGCAGATGGACCCAGATACACCGGTGGTACTCCTCCTGCTGATATTGGAAGTGTCCTTGAAGCATGGAGTGTTCCCAATGGCGGTGGCTGCCCTCCTGGATCTTGTAGTCGCTGGTGTCGATGTTTTTAGCAGAGGTGGATGTAACTGCGGCTCAGCTGAAGGAGAGATGCTGACACCCTCTCTCTCATTTCTGTCAGCGCCATCTTCATTGGCCATCTCAGGCTCATGGCATTCGTTTCCGCAGATGACTGCGAGTCTCGTTCCTGTGTTGCTCTTTGTCCACTGCTTCTTTCTTAGGAGGTGATTTTCTCTCCCTCTTCAGGTTGCTGTTTGTTTTATGTCGAAGGTTGAAGCAGGGGGAGCATTCCAGAAGGGTTTTGCTTCACGTTTTTGACCTTCATGAATTCTGTAATCTCTGTAGTTTAGTCTGGAGCTCCCCTGACACGTCAAGATAGACCACAGATCAATAATCTAGGTGGAAGATAACAAAAGCGCTGGCCAGCTACTTACGTAACGCCTCGTTAGTACAGGATCTAAATGATCTGAGTCCATAAAGAGCTCTGTTAACCTTTCGGCTAACTGCATCCACCTGCGGTTTTTAAGTTAACTTCGAATACATGACTACTCCGAGGTTGGTTTCAGTATCGACAAATGGAACAAACATACCCGTCTGCACCTCGATACCAGGCAAGTGCAACCCTTGTAGTTAATGTGTATTATGCTCTGCATAACCTCTAAGATCGAGCCCTGTGGGACGGCCAGGTTAGTTAAGTTAACCAAGATGATTCTCCGTTTGATTCAGTAACCACTCTTTGGTTACGTTCTGATAAGTAAGACATGGTCCACAGAACCACTGATTTGGAAAAACCCATCCTGATCAGCTTACGTAATAATCTCGAGGGGGATGTTGAGCCTAATGCCTTACTGAAGTCAAACAGTAGTAAGATGGTAAGTAACTGTTTGTCACTGTCAATACCAGTCCTGATGTCTTTTATCAGTTTTAGCAATGCTGTCTGCATTGAGTGGTTCTGCCGAAAGCCGGTCTGGAACGGATCAAGAATGTTTTTTGAGGCTAAGCACTCAGAGATCTGGTAGTGCGCGATCTTCTCCAGAACCTTGGAGAGAAAGCTTAAAAGGGCTATTGGACGAAAGTCCAAAACAGCAGATGAAATGGATTTCTTTTTAAGGGGTACCAAATGAGCATTCTTCCTAGCAGCGGGAAAGACCCCGCTGGAGAAAGAGGTATTAAATAAGGTCACTAGGAGATTTTCCAGGACTTAGAGAGATTTCGCTATAACACTCTGGGGTATCCCATCTTCCCCTTTGGCTTAAGATGAAAAATGGGCGACCGCCAGAACCACGTCCGGAAAGGTGACTTCACGAAACGTGAAACCATCCTCATTGGGCTCTGCCAGGATGTCGCCCAGATTGACCTCGCGCTCGAAGTTGGATATGGACACTCCAGCTAAGTAGGTGTTTAGTTTATCCGTGGTGAAGCCATGTAAATCCTCTTTAGCCTTTGAAATAAGGCCAAGACTCCGTAATTCGTCCCAGACATTTTTGTTGTTCTCTAGGGCATAAAAAACTCTATTCTAAATAAACTCCTCTCGCGCTTGTTTAATTCTTTGTTCAGCCTCAGCGACAAGAGATTGATATTCCGTCCATAGGTCGTCACGTTGTCCACTGCCTCGTTTTGCTTGTTTGTGTCGTCTTTGTAGAGCGTCTCGTCTGTTGTATAGATGTCTCAGTTCGGCGTCGACTCATGGAGGGTATCCCTTCTATCTCGCTTTAAATTATTTAAGCGGAACAATCACTGATGTAGTTGGCGCACCACTTAACTTCAACTCTGACTGTTTCCTACTTTAAGCAGTTGCGTCTGAGGTGGTGGCATCACCTTCGCTGTTAGTATTATTATCATTATTACATCTATCAATATTAATTTCAACGCTATAGGATGCGGCTATAGCGTGTAGGTCCGCAGCCAAGGTGAACTCATGAGTTTTACCACCGTCTCTCTTCTTGATAATGAATCGCCCGTCCCTATGTCAAATGTATTTAAAATCCAAGCTACGCGTGATTTGCTTGAGATTCTGGAAACGTGAAACTTCTTTTTGGTTAAATGTTCATTGATAAAGATCTCACTTGGTATTAAGCAATTACGCGTTCCCTCATCTAAAAGAGTTACGTTAATGTCTTTCACGCTGAACACAGCAAATCTGCCTTTTGCACGCATAATTTTTCTTACCGTGTCGCGGCAAGAGAGGCTTACCACCCATGGAGATCGGCGTTGCTCCAAACTAAGTCTCGACGGGCCATGTTTATTTACTAATTCAGACCTAAGCGGACGGACAGATAGGATGTCATCCTTAGTAATGGATGCGTTAACCGTGGCGAGTATGACGTGCAGTACTTGGTGATGTTAAGCGTCTGTCCCGCTGTAGACATTCGAGATAATCATATCATCATGCACTACATCCATACGTGGACCCACCATATCCGAATCTTAGTGACCTACGCCCGCAGAATGGGGGCCTCGTGCCAACGTTTCTGCATTCGAAACCCGTAATACCATATTTAAAAGAAAGATCTTTTCATTAATATTCTGCAGTAACTTTGTAGAAAGATAAATTTTGAACAAATTCTCTGTATTAAAAAATCCCCGAAATTTAATTTAAAAGTTGTTTCATGAAGGCGAAGCCTGATTCACTAAAACTGATAACTCCGTCCGTGCACAGCCCCTGATGCACATGAAGTATGATCATCTATTACACAGTGTACTTACTAGAACCAACTTCTTTGACTCAAACTCACTATAAACATTGAAACGCTCCGACTAAGCTTTCTATTTTTTATTTTATTGTTTGGTTCGGGATGTCATGGTATTTGAATTTACTTTATATTTTAAATTTTATGTTTTTTGTTGGTTCAAGATATTTCGACCTTGGCTGACGTATTGCAGCCAAGTCTAATATACCCAAAAAAGAACTTATGTTTGAATTTTTTTAAAAATAAAAAATGTTTTAAGAATTTCTTCCAAACAGACTTATTGCTGTTGGAAATACTCTCCTTAATAGAACTTTCTCCAAGGACATAATGCCTCAAAGATGTAAATCTTCTATTTAAAATTAAAAATTAAAATTAAAAATATCTATTTAAAATTAAAAATGTATATAGTTAACCTTCAGAGGATGTAATGCCTCTGAAGTAGTACTATACAAAAAGCTGAAAAGTAAAAAAAATACAAGAAAAATCAATATCTATATATAACAAACATTTTATTGTTCCTACGTTTAGTACCTTTTTTACTGAGTACGAGACAACGGACATATTGCCGAAGTCTCTCAACTCGCGCGTCAAAAGAAGTAGCTACGAGAAATTTCTACTTAGTTAGGAGACTTAGCACTCCTTCCTGTTCGAGCTCTCTCGAGCGAATGACGCCGGGAGCTGCGCACGCCGCCCTTTTAAGCTGTAGCGCGCACCTGCGCCGAAGCGCTGCTGTTTCTTCCCCCTCCAGTCCGCCGTTGCTGCTGCTCGCTGATTGGTTCGGCGCTGGTCCGCGTTTTGAACTACTCCCGTTTCTCGAACTTTTTTAGCGCTTCAGTTTGTCTCCGACGTCCGCGCTCGAATTTTCTTTCAAAGTTTTCTTTGTTTTTTGTGCCCTTTTTTCAGGGTCGTTACAATATTAAATACATAATATACTATATGACCAGTGACCACTATGCATCTACATCTGTATAGGTACACCTGTAGCTAAAATTTAATCTTGAAATCGCATAAAAATCCTTATCCTACTTTCTGCCGACCGTTCCACTTACTCCGACGGGATCTTAGTTATTCAATCTATTCGCTTACTCTTTAATCGAAAACCCCCTACGTCTCCGCCATTTTTGCGATATCGCCGATCCGTCCAAATAGGCACCACAAAGGCATTCTGACCTAAAAATCGCATAAGAATTTTCTGCCGACCACTCCACCTACTTAGACGGGACTTTGGCCAACCAAACTATTCCATCTTACTCGTTAGCCAAATAGCCCTATAAGTCTTCGCCATTTTCGCGATATGTCTTGTGTTTTATGCAACCTTAGAAGATAGGCTAGTGTTCATTGGTTCGTATCGCCAGCAGCTTAGGTCGAACGATCTACCAAGTCTGATTCTTTTGTTTTTGGACCCGTATTTTTTTGTAGCGTTTTTTCAGTTTTTTCTAATAAAGTTATTAAAAAACTGATAAAAGTAAATTGCTTAACATGTATCTAAAATAGAATAAAATTACCTATCTTGTTACCGCAGAAAATTTATATCATCGTTTGTCGTTTTGTATTACACATCATAAAGTGAAATTTATTGAAATCGTTATAACTCGAAAACTAAAGTTCAAACCTTTCTGAAAAAAACATAATCCTTGATGGTTATTATAACCATACACTAATTTAATTTTAAGGCATTTTATGGGGCAGATCCTGAGAAAAACATCAATAATAGATAAAAGTCCTTTTGCTTCCTCCTCAAGAGGAAGCTTTGTAATAGTAAAATTTTCAGTTTTGCTAATATTTCGTGGAAACACATTTGGAGGTCAAATCATACATTTTTAGAAAATGTCCATGCGGATGGCTGTGTGTGTATGTGTGTGTGTGTGTGTGTGTGTGTGTGTGTGTGTGCGTGTGTGTGTGTGAGTGTGTGTGTGTGTGTATGTACGTATACCGCCATAATTTTGGAACCATGCGACGGATCGTAATAAAATTTGACATGCATATATTTTTTCTGATTCTGAATTTAGGTCATTTTTTGTTTTATGATTCTGACCATTTTATGGCCATATTATAGCCATTTTTCTATTTTTGAAAAAATATTTTTGCTTTTTTATAATGACATGATTTATACAATATATTCAACAATAGTGTATCTAAAAGAACATAAATTTGTCTACTTTTTCCCGCAAGATTTTCTAGATTGACTGATCTGTTCATTTTTTATGATATAAAAGGTAATTTTTCGATAAACATATATAACTCAAAAAATAAATAGTTAAATGTTTTGAAAAAATTCATGACAATAAAAAACAACGATATCTACTAGTTGTAAAAATTTTAAGCAATTTTGGCGACTAGTTTTTGAGATAAAAATCAAAAACTAAAAAAATAGTTTTTTTATGTCGTACGATTACGGGAGTAAAAAGGTTTAAATTGAGTTGAAATTTTAGGAAAAGATTGATCTTTTGATCACTTCGGCTAGGTTCTTTTTGTAGCTTATGAAACCTTTTAGTTTAAAAGATATTAAGATTCAAATTCTTCAACTCTCACCCTGTATACTCTGTGTGACTGAACATTATTATTTTTGTTAAACCATATAATTTGATAATTAAAGCTTAGTATATTTTGAGAGTTTGCATGGTTTTCAAGGAGTTCACGGAGCTCTATCCTTTTGATATCCACCTTAACCCCCAGTCCCCTGATACCCCTCCCCTACAATTGTCTTCCTAACCTATCCTTTTAGTATCGAATAGTAGCGAATATTTAAATCAAAGAATGAGTTGATTGTCCCATGTAATTTTCTTCCACTAGCAGAATAGGAGGAAGCTAAGTGCCAATGACTTGGCAGCGGTTTTTTCTATGTGACGCGACATCTGGTGTAAAACGGCAATAATCGAGTTCGAATTTTGGATTTAGTTAGTATTATATAGCACTTTTATCCCTATGTTTGGGATGTTTATAAAACCATCTAGTTTCAAAGATATTAAGCTTTAAAAAGTATTTTTCTTTTTTCTCACGCTGTATACTATGGGTCGTTTTTTCTACGTGACGTGATAACTGGGGTAAAAAGGCAATAATTGTTCAGTCGCAGCATTTTTTATTTTATTATTTTTTGTGCCTGCGCGTGCAATGTGTGTATGTATGCGTGTCGGGAGCTAGAGCCCACAAATCTAGCGCGGTGGCAGCACCTCTCGGCACTGTCGCCGCCATCTTGAGCATCGCTCTCCCGCCTTTCAGCCGGCTCGTTCGGCAGTCTATTACTAACTCGTACAGCGCGCGGAGCTCCCTCGCAACTCTTACCGTTCATCTGACGGTGTGCATACTTTGCACCTTATCGTAATTCGTATCTCGCTATTAACTGACAGCGTGCTTTCGAGCACATCATCATCTTGTAAATTCGTTCTCTACTTTAGATTAATTAAGTGTGAGTGAGAGTGAAATTCATATCGCATATCAAACATCAAAAGCACGTGTGTGTATGTATCGCGCGCGTTCATTGTTTTACGCGACGTCACATCGAAAGCTTTTAGCTTATTTTCATTGTAATCATTTTCAAGTGTGTTTGTTTCAATAAAAGGGTTTTTTATGCCGCTCGGCTTTTTCCCTAAAGTGTAGTGTTTTTATTTGTATTATGCCGGATAAATCTTGCATGCAAACATTCAATTAATCTCATTCATGAAATTCATCGAATTTCTCTGAACAAGGCTCTTTGTGCCTCCCACAAAGAAGCCAAGATTATTCAATAATCAATTTTCTAATTTTGGATTTAGTTAGCATTATATAGCATCTTGATTCCTCTTTTTGGGTTGTTTATGATACCAGATAGTTTCAAAGATATTAAACATCAAAAAATTTTTCTCACTATGTATACTTTGCATAATTGATAACTGCATCTCTTATATCTCAGCTTCTATTTATGGGATTTTAATCTATATAAAGGGAGGTAAGAAAGGGAGGGTAATGTCTCTTGGAGATCAGTTTAACTATAAGCTATGCGAGCTATGCGAGAGAAAGATAGGAAGGGAGAGAGAGAGAGAGAGAGAGAGAGAGAGAGAGAGAGAGAGAGTGAGTGAGTGAGTGAGTAAGTTTATTGATGACAAAGGACTCTCGGTCCACATGGTCACAGCCAATTACAAAAATATTAACAAAAGGTGCTTAGGCGGGATAAGTACATGCCACGCAAGCATAACGATTTAATGCCAAACATAAAAGAAACAATAAGCTTAAATCTAAAACTTAAAACTAAAACTAAAACTAAAACTAAAACTAAAACTAAGACTAAAGTACGAAAATGCTCACGCAATTATTAAAAGTATGCAAATATAATAAAACGCTCGTTTACGCCTAATAACACAGTGACAAATAACGCATTTACAAATATTTACAATATTAAGCGTCTAACGCATTCCGTCGAACTTGCAACGCGCTTGAACAATAAAAACTCCCGGAGTAATGCCTTAAAGCGAACAGATTTATACGACGCGCGAAGATCAGGAGACAATTCATTCCAACGATTTATTTCCCCTACACTAAAAGAGTATTCGTAGTAGCAAGTTTTGAAGCTGGGTACAATACGATCGAACTCAGAGGCTCTTCTAGAACCTGGTGCATTAGGGTCTCTGAATTTAAATTCGCTAAACAGGTAGGGTGGCCACTTCGTCCTGAGAATATCGGCAAGCAGACACAGAGAAATGAACAGTAGACGCATTGAATAGATAAGTATTTCGTTGGCTGTGTAAGTAGGTGTTATATGCTCGAAGCGATTAGTGCCGGAAGCAAATCAAAGGGCAGAATTCTTACAACGGCTTAACTTAGTGGCGAGTTCACGCGATAAATCCATGAACAGCCCAGCACAATAGTCGAAATAGGGAAAAACCAGCGACTTTATCAGCTTAAACCGAACATCTTGTGGCAGATAACCGTAACACTTGTTCAATTTTGCGAGCGCAGCGTAGCTCTTCTTAGCCGTGACAGTTGACAGTTGTCTCCAAGAAAGAGTGCTGTCCAGCGTAACGCCAAGGATTTTTATTTCGGTTTCAACAGCAATGGGATTACCATCTATTGGAAATGGTAAACAATTACAACACAGAATATCTTCTCTTTATAAAATTAACGTTTATTCTGAGACGCATAGAAGGAGCAAGCACATCTGAACCCTATGACGTTCTGTCGGAGACTAACTGTAGCTAGCGCATATCGAGAGTGCAGAAGGGAAAGGGAAAATCCCTAAAACAATGGCCCTACTATATAACTCGCAGAAGGACTCCAGATGGCAAGGCCCACCGAGAAGTCCGCGGCCCGCTACAACGTGTCGCAGCACGTCGTGCCGTAGCGCCGCTACCCGAGCTTATATTCATAAAAACATAAACGCATAACTAGACCCTTCTTAGCTATAAATGCACTCAAGATTTAGTTTTGAAATACGGATATTTCCAACACGCCCCCTCAAAAATAAATCTCTTAAACTCAAATTACTATATTCATTTTACTATGAATAAAACACTTGCTCACACAAGTTTATACATCTCTTATGTTCTAGTATGTTATATTCATTAGATGCTTAAGAACGCACACTTTTATATATCAACTAAATTCTAATAAATCATATTAATTTCAACAATATAGAATTTAGATTAAGACGTATGTGCTCTCCTTCTTTATGCTCTCAGTTTCTGGGGAAACTACATATGGTCCAACATTTGTTGCGCGGATTAGGGAAAACCCAGTAAAACCTAATCAGACCATTTATGATGTTAATACATTCATCATTTATAACATTAATACTTATATGTATATAATTATCTTCTACTTCTCACATGAAGTAGTTACAAATTATTATTTGTACCCTTATGCAGATACATTATACATTACATTGTATAGATTACAAACAAACTATATCATATTTCAATTTTCAAGTATCACACACATAACTTTTATCAACAGTTATTTTCAAATATATGTACATTTCTTACTGATTAAAGATTTTCTATTTTGTATAGATTGTATAACATCAGCATTTCTGCATTTGTGTCAATTTAATTTTTGACATTTGATCATGTACTTTACACATTATATCATTACTTTTCTGAACTTATAACAATAATACTATCTCTAATTTATTTATTTTAACAATAATAAATTATAAATCTTATTCCAATTTATCAGTTTTATCTACTACTGAATTTTCATATTATCTCTTTCAAATTTTAGTAAACTGTTTATAGCTTGTAATGCTCAATAATCTATAATACTTCTTTTAATTCCATAACAACTTTAATGAAATTCATGCTTAATAATTTACATATTGATAACATTTCATTTTATTCGTATAAAAATATTAAATGTTAAGTATATCAGAGTTATCTCAGATTCTTATGATTTTACAATGATCGTAATTATCAAACTATATAGCTTTAATATTGACTGCTATATTTATATAAGTCAACTTAATGAATTAACTAATTCAATTTATCATTAGCTATTTTATCAAATCAGCTAACTTTATTAATTCAATCATTGTTTTTAATAACAATAAATAAACTCTGAGACTTTCAACATTATTCAATCCATATATCAATGCATAAGTTATCATTATTTGAACAAATCTTTTAGCAACTACTTTTCAAATATTTCATTACAATTCTTTTACGTTCCAAAAACTTTTTCAAATATTTTCAAAAATGCCTTTTTATACATTTGCTTAAATAGTCATACTATTTCATCAATAGTATTTTGATCAAGATTTGAACAACATATCCTTTGTTATAATTATATGAGTTCAAACTCATAATTTTCTATTTGTCATCACATACAAATATTCATACTACCACTTTTTAATATTTCTATACTAAACCTTCAATGGTTTAGAATCAAAATAAAAAAATATAATGACTTTTTATGATAGTCATATTACTTATACTTGTTTCATTTAACACTCAATTCTTTTATTTCAATTCACATATATATATATATATATATATATATATATATATATAAAAAACTTTTGATACATCAGTAATTATACTTATTGTCTTTTAAACAATTTTTACTTTATGATTCAATCCATTTTCATAAATTTCTTACAATTAGATTCAAACTTTGACTTTTTCATTTCCATTGTGCATATTTCTTTTACTTTCCATTTGACTTATTACGTTATTTGACATATTAAGGTTATTAAATACAAGATTTGAAATCCCTTTCAACATTTTGCCTTCTTTGCGATGCTCATGTACACTGGGTACTTGCTATATTTTCGCTCAACGTTAACTAGTCATTGAACCGTGTAGTAAGCTCTAAATAACATAGCAACGGAACTTTAAATATGCTCTTTCCACCAAGTACTACAGAGCCAACAAATAAGATTATTAACACACTGTGTTAATACTAGTCCAATGTTTTAATACCTGTCCATATCGTATGCGGCGTCCCGTCATACCATATAAGACTATGATTCATTATCATCTGAATCAACAATACTTGTCCAATCTTTTAGGACCATGATTCATTATCATCTGAATCATTTATCTGCTTTCATATAACAGATTTCACAACTGCAACTGGATCTTTCTGTCACCTGGCCAGGTTTTCACATTGCTCTGATTTAAAAATCAGGCACACTGATTTTGACTTGTCAGTCAGATGCATCAGTTTCTCAATTCTGATCATATCCATGATTTATTTCAGATTTACTGATTTTGACTTATGTCAGATTCATCAGTTTCAACATTATCCAGTTGCTCAATTTTAATCATATCCATGATTTATTTCAGATTTACTGATTTTGACTTATGTCAGATTCATCAGTTTCAACATTATCCAGCTGAATCCATTTAACTAAATCTGATTCATACCAGATTTATTGTCAACTGGATTTTCTATTTTTCATCATTGTATTTTTGTTCCACTCTCAATTAATCATATTTAATAATCATAAATTTTAACAAATTAATAATTCAATGTATCCATTCTAATTAGATCAATATAAGAATAAACCAACAAATAACTGTAATTTAGTTTGATATCAAAATTATATATCATATATCACAAAAACTTAATTTAATGATATTTAATTCAAACAAGATATATAAAACAAATCTTCTGAATTAAAAAAAAAACAAATAAAATATATTCTAATACTATATATTTTACTTCAATTAACAAGTGTACTTTACTGTAATTGCTAATTATTAACCAGTATTTTTAAATGTACACATACTAAAATTCGTGGAACAAACCTTATGCCATTACGTACTCAAGTCTTTTATTCTGTATCTTGCACACTTATAGTCATTGTCATATTTAAAATCAATAGCATTCAATTTCAAATGAATTAATGTATCTCTTGTTACATTTTTAATTTGAATCACATAAAACAAATTATTTCTCATATACTTGAATGTATATTTTCAGTATACAGTATACAACCGTATTTTACTAATTGAATAAAACTCGACATAACATAAGTCAAGATATACCATAATATAATTATTAAAACTTTTCCGTTCAATTTTTCAATCTTTCAATTTTGAACTTGTCTACATATAGATCCTCATAAAATAACTCCGTGTGGCTTTCCAACTTCTCAAATTTAATTTTGATTTCAGGATTCAAAATTTATTTTAACAATTCAACAAATGCACATCTATTATGCTTGTCTCAATTGAAATCAGTAATATTCAATTTTAAATAATATAGCTTTTATTTTCTTTTACTTTAGTTAATGAACAAAAACTAATTTTTATATACACTCATATTAGTGTTATATCTATTTGAAATAGATTAAAAGATGATAAGACTTTTATGCAATTCATTCTTTAACTGAATTCATACATAATTTTTTTTTTTTTTTTGCTAATTTAAACATGATTATAAAATAACTTTATCAAAGTGACTTTAAATTTAAAACTATGCCACAAAATCTTCCAGAGTTATTTTAAATAATAATCTCAACAGTTTAACTAATAAATTAGTTTGCCACTTAAATATTTTCTACCATCTATACCTTTCTTTCTCTCTCTCTCTCTCTCTCTCTCTTTTTTATGGAGGCTTCAGTTTTCGTGTGTTGATTTTTCCGTTCGGACCCTTCATATTTATGCCTGACTAGAACAATGGAGCCTTGTAACTGCAGCCCTTGTGACTAACATGTGTTGCCGATACTTATAGAAATTCTTTCCTTTTCACTTTCTCTTTTCTGGCGCGTCACAGATTTTTCAATATTCTTTGTCACAAAATTTCATGCCATTGTAACTAAACAAATCTCTGAAACAAATTATCTTTGTTAAATCGATAATTTAAATTTTCACTATTTACAAGTAAGCAAAATTAATTTTTCATATCTTTTTTTTTTAAATGTGTATCCTTTTATAGATGAATAATTATCCACTAATGTTGAATCTGAGCAACTTTATTATATTCCATTCTTATGTTCATACTAAGATGATTAAACATTCTTCTTTTAGCTTTTATTTATTCAACAAGTTGCAATTATTTTTTACATTCATTTTTATAGCTAAAATTATTCCTTCTTCTCTGAATTTTCAAGTTTTAAAATTTTGTTGGAAACTATCATTATAATTTTAGATCACGGATCATTTTGGTGCTATATTTTCTGTAGCTTTATTCTCGAAAATCGTTGCATTTAAAAATGCCAGTCTTTTTCACATCACACATTATGCACTACTGATTTCCTCTCAGTTTAAATGTAATCTTATTTTACTTAAATGCACGTTCAACCAAGATTCAGAAATCCACAGTTTTAAATAAAACTTTACGTTTACTTTACTTTACTGGCCTTTTCAATATTTAAACTCTTAATTATTTTCCTTTTCGACAATCTATGCGATTTCAACTCACTTCAGTATTATCACTTGTTTTACAATCACTTATAACATTATCACAAACTTTTTATTTTAAATACAGTCTGTATTATAATGCATTTTACAAGTGGAGATATTTAGTAATCGAAGCAAACGATTAAACATATTTTTACACAGTGAAATTATTTAACTATTTAATCGCGTTATCTGGGCCCATAACCTATTGGAAATGGGAAACAATTACAACACAGAATATCTTCTCTTTATAAAATTAACGTTTATTCTGAGACGCATAGAAGGAGCAAGCACATCTGAACCCTATGACGTTCTGTCGGAGACTAACTGTAGCTAGCGCATATCGAGAGTGCAGAAGGGAAAGGGAAAATCCCTAAAACAATGGCCCTACTATATAACTCGCAGAAGGACTCCAGATGGCAAGGCCCACCGAGAAGTCCGCGGCCCGCTACAACGTGTCGCAGCACGTCGTGCCGTAGCGCCGCTACCCGAGCTTATATTCATAAAAACATAAACGCATAACTAGACCCTTCTTAGCTATAAATGCACTCAAGATTTAGTTTTGAAATACGGATATTTCCAACACCATCCAAGAGAAGATCGGGAAGAACTGAACCTCGAAGCCTGCTGACGAATGAACGAGATCCAAACCACGTTGCTTGCGTTTTCATAGAATTGATAATCAGGCCATTATCCCTAGCCCATCTTGACACAGTAGCTAAATTTTCATTCGCAACTTCGATAATATTGGAACGGTCTCAAAAATGGCCTTCTACATAGAAAACGAAATCGTCAGCGTACATATGATATTTGCAACCAGTCAAAACATGTGGCAGATCATTTATGAATAGTGAAAAGAAAGGGGGGCCAAGGTGGCTACCCTGAGGCACACCTGCAGAGCGCGGAAGGGGCAGCGACCTTTCACCTGTCGGAGCAGAGACAACTTGGCATCTACCAGACAGATAGGACTTTATCCAGGCACATTCGCTTTCGGAGAAGCCCAGCTGGTGAAGCTTATCGATAAAAATTTCGATATTCACCGGGTCGAACGCTTGTGTAAAATCGACAGAGACGAGAAGCGTAATCTTTTCTTCATTAATAGACTAGAGAGAGATTAGAGAGAGAGAAATGGAGAGAGTAAGAGAGAGAGAGAGAGAGAGAGAGAGAGAGAGATTTCATCATAATTATATATATATATATATATATATATATATATAATTGATTCAAAATAATTTTATCCATCAAACAAAAAAAAACAAACACTTTATAGAATTTGATATAAACGAAAAAACAATTCTGATATTAAGCAATACATAATGTTGAAGGAAGCTACGTGCCAAAGAATTGGCAGCGGTTTCATCACAGCAGTAGTTTTCAGTGCTCGAGAATTACTACACACAAAACTAAAGGAAATAAGTAGTTATACTAATATTCCCACAGTAGTTTCATTAGTAGTCCTAGCAGTAATTCGGGAGTAGTTGCAGCCGTAGTTTTTCTTTAAGGGATGCGCAATCTGTTGGTATCTATTTGAAATATATTAACCTAATTTTTCATCTTCAAAAATGATTCATCGGAAAATATTACATTATTAACTTAATCTTGCAAGTTTAGAAATTTCTCGGTATATTTCTTTTTGACAGAGTTTCTACTACCGGTATTTTGTCTCCTACGGTCAGGTGACTTCTGATAAAACGTTTAATACGCATAAAATTAAATTTAAAATTACAACAAGTAAAAAACAATAGTGGGAAGCAACCCTTCGGAGCATTAAAATAAAACACTCATCATTCGTTTGAAACAATTGGCGACGTTTCGTCCTATGGAGGGGACCTCTTCAAGCCTTTATTATCAGAGAAACAAACAATTTATACAATAAATAAAGCGTCTTATCAATTTCTTATCAATATGAATAGCAATAATATTAATAGACAAGAGGACTTCCAATTTATTAGTAAACAGTATTGTAGATTAAAAAGTTTGTTTAACAGAATAAATAAGTAATAATTGGTCTATTTTTGCTCACTATTAATTTCTTGTATTTGTTGTTTTGCGGTGTACATATTTATTGGATTAAATTATTAAATTATTAAATTATTAAAATTGAATTATTAAATTAAATATTTATATTTATATTACCTTTAGTAAGTTTCTGTTTGGCCGATATTACTGTTTCCTCAGTTATCCGTATATAAGAAAATTCGCTTAATACGTATAGATATGTTCTGTGTTAAGTTACGTAAGAGTGTATTACGGCGCTGTTTCATACAGACCTATTATATCTATAGACATACACAGTACTGACCATACCTTCGACATGTGATAACTCCAGGCTGTGCGCCTGTCATATTGACAATGTTTTTTTGATTAATTTAACTGTTTATTTTGGTAAATAATTTATTGCTTTGATTATATTGGTTTGAATATTTATATCGACGCTTTATTTATTGTATAAATTGTTTGTTTCTCTGATAATAAAGGCTTGAAGAGGTCCCCTCCATAGGACGAAACGTCGCCAATTGTTTCAAACGAATGATGAGTGTTTTATTTTAATGCTCCGAAGGGTTGCTTCCCACTATTGTTTTTTACTTGTTGTTGTTATAATGGAGAAGAATAATAATAACTATTTAAATTTAAAATTAATTTTACTAAATAATAATTTCTAAAATAAAAACAATTACTTGGCATTCTAATATTTAGGGATTTAACTACTTTTATTAGTCGTTTTTTTACCAAGGTTTTTACTTTTGAAAAAAGTTTTGCTTCCACCTAGAGGAAGCTTTGTAATAGTACATTTTCAGTTTCGCTAAAACTTCATAGAAACATGTTTTTAGATGTTAGAAGTTCAAATTACGTATTTTTAGGAAATGTCCGTATGGATGTGTGTGTGTGTGTGTGCGCGTGTGTGTGTGTGTGTGTATACCGTGATATTTCTGAAACTACTCCGTCAATATCAATCAAATTTTACATGCATACCTATTTTTGGATTCTGAATTCGGGAAAAACATTTATTTTTTTATTTTTTCAATTACTTTCTTTTATGGCCATTTTTTGATTTTCGAAAAACATTATTTTTTTTTTTTTTTTTTTTTTAATCATTCCAATATTACAAACAATTCAGCTAAAATGCATTTGAAAGATAATAAAATTACCTACTTCTCTCTGTTTAGTCCTCGGATTGACCGCTCCGTTCGGCAGATAAAATGAAAAAGGTGATTTTTTTTTAAATTCATATCTCTAAAACTAAACATCACAACCTCACAAAAAAAACCGCTGCCAAGTCATTGGCACTTAGCTTCCTCCTATTCTGCTAGTGGAAGAGTACACAGAGTATACAGGGTGAGAGTTGAAGAATTTGAATCTTAATATCTTTTAAAATAAAAGGTTTCATAAGCTACAAAAAGAACCTAGCCGAAGTGATCAAAAGATCAATCTTTTCCTAAAATTTCAACTCAATTTAAACCTTTATACTCCCGTAATCGTACGACATAAAAAAACTATTTTTTTAGTTTTTGATTTTTATCTCAAAAACTAGTCGCCAAAATTGCTTAAAATTTTTACAACTAGTAGATATCGTTGTTTTTTATTGTCATGAATTTTTTCAAAACATTTAACTATTTATTTTTTGAGTTATATATGTTTATCGAAAAATTACCTTTTATATCATAAAAAATGAACAGATCAGTCAATCTAGAAAATCTTGCGGGAAAAAGTAGACAAATTTATGTTCTTTTAGATACACTATTGTTGAATATATTGTATAAATCATATCATTATAAAAAAGCAAAAATATTTTTTCAAAAATAGAAAAATGGCTATAATATGGCCATAAAATGGTCAGAATCATAAAACAAAAAATGACCTAAATTCAGAATTAGAAAAAATATATGCATGTCAAATTTTATTACGATCCGTCGCATGGTTCCAAAATTATGGCGGTATACGTACATACACACACACACACTCACACACAAACACACACACACACAGCCATCCGCACGGACATTTTCTAAAAACGTATGCTTCGTACTCCAAACACCTCCAAATGCGTTTCCACGAAGTATTAGCAAAACTGAAAAGTGTACTATTACAAAGCTTCCTCTTGAGGAGGAAGCAATATGTTGATGGGTTACGTGTCTAACTATATTCCATTAAAATTTCAAGTGATTTGACTACTTATTTTTTCAGTAATAAATCAAAAACTGAAAAAATGAGTTTTTTTTAGTCTCGATTACGGGCGTAAAAAGGCCTTAATGCACTTGAGATTTTGGGAAAAGGTAGGTATTTTATATGTTTTGGCTAAGTTCATTGCGCAGCTTTGAAACCCCTATGGTTCTTAATGGGGCACACCACCTTTAAACTCTGAAAAATAAACTTCTTATAAATAATAACAAAAATACATTACTATTGTTATATAATTTTTATACTAATATTAGGTTATATTACCTTATTTTTACCATTGTAAATCCAAATTAGCACCTACTTACCCATGGTGACTTTCCGTATACTGTGAAAGAATCTTATTTTTGTATTAATTATTTTCGCGGAAAATAAGATTCGTGAGTTCGAAATAATAAATTGTTTAAGGACTTGTGGCGCAGATATTATTATTTTTAGGAGTAGATCAGGAGCAGTAGGTCAAATAAAATATTACACAGATTTATGGTTGATAAAAATGATTGTGGCTAGCAGCCTTTATTCACTTTATTTATCACTCAAAAAAAACTTACTCAAGAATTTATCAAGAAAATGTTACTAATCTAATATTGAAATGAGCTAAGCGTAGAAAATCGACACCTTGGAATAATCTAAACAAAACTAACAACAATTGCGGCGACTCGACATATCAATTGTTTTTATAAACACAGATTATAATATTATTCGAATATGTGACAAGATTGACTGCTTTTCATTTAAATCAAGTAGAACCTACAGCGCAAGAAAAGATTGTTTATAATAATGGTTAGTAAAAAAAATGTGAATGAATTGTTAGATGAAATGTCCTGGAATAAATGAGAGTTGTGTAGAGAAAAGATCAATAATAGACTTAAGTTATGATGTTTGAATTTACTGTTTGGAGTTTGAGGTGTTTCTCCTTATTTGAACTGGTATGGGCCGCCAGGAAATGAGTGCCCGATATCAGAAGGTAGTAGGCAGTAAAACAGCGAGGGGTAATGATGAAGTACGAATCGATTTATTGGAAGTATAAAAGGTAAAGGTCTCTCTCTCTATTATGTACAAGCGTGTGCCCAAGTCGGTGGCTAAACGCTTTCTGATAATCATGGCTGATAAGCCCAAGCGCACCGCCAGCGTCGCCACGCATCGTGGCGGCCGGCAGGGAGCGCCACTGGATGGACGTGTCGACTGCTCTGCTCGATGTGGTGTCTCGAGATCAGGCGCTGCTTGCGCCGCTGACCTCGGTGGTGGCCCGGAGGAGCCCCCACAGCTACTCCCCCGCCAGTGACGAGGGCTACAGGAGGAACGATAAATAACGATGATGCCTGTGGAGGGAGCCGTCCTGGCGTACTGGTTGAGAGTCGAGGGAGCCGGCGCCTGTACAGGCAGCGGGCTTAGAAGAGCTGGTTGGCGCGGAACCGACGGAGAGTCCTCTCGATCCGCCGATTCGCATGAAGGTGGTTTCGTGGATGCCGTGGTGCTGGCCTTAGATCGGCCAATGATTGGGATTTAATCGATGACCCGTGTCGAGGGTCGGCGTCGTCTGCTCGCTGCTGAGCCAGTGTTGCGGGGTCGAGCCTGGCTGGCAAGTTCGCGACCTCCATCCTGGAGAGCGCGTCTGCCACGACGCTATCCAGTCCCTTAATGTGTTCGTAGGTACCCTGAAACTGAGAAACAAGGCTAATTGGCGCGCCTGGCGCGGCGGCGCCTTTTCGATGGCTGGTGTACCGTGAATGTTAGCGGTTCGTGAATGGAGTTGCGCTCTTGGTTGGGTTGTCGAACGTCGCCGGTGATGCGGGACGTGACGTCGGGCTCCAGTACCAGTCGTCGCGGACTGGCCTTGGAGCTGTCGGACAGTCGCACCATATTCTTCTCCTGCAGGCTCCGGGGTTCCGCTTTGGCAGCTTCAAGAAGTGAACCAAGGAGGCGTCGGCCTTGGCTGCTGCTGGCGATCGTGTGGTCAGGCTATGGTGTGGAGTGTCGAGGCCCGGAAGGGCGATGGTCGTGTTTCCCGGGGCAGCAGGGTCGCCGTGCTGGTGCGTCGGGTCGGTGAAAACTTCCTCAGCTGCGCCTGCTGAGATGATCCGAATCCAGCTGAAGTGTCGTTAGCTGCGCTGGGCTTCAGCGGGCAGCGTGGGAGCGGCGACGCGCGCGTAGTCGAGCGGCTGCGTCGTTGCTGTTGTTGCTGTTGTTAATGTTGTTGCAGTTGTTGCTGTTGTTGCCGTTGCTGCTGTCCAGAAGCGAGCGTCGTTGCGACGGACTGCAGCGTGATCGACTGCTGCTGGAGCATTGTTGTGATCTGCGTCAAGGCCAGGCGCAGCGATGTCAGTTCTTGCGCTGGCGGTGGTGGTACGGTGCCAGAGGCGAAGCCGCTTGAGGCTGGTGCGGCTGGGCGAGACACCGCGCATATCGATTCGTCTGGCGTGACGAGCTCGTCGGCCAGGGAGGCGACCTCGTCCAGCGGTGTCGCTCTCAGCAGACGACACATCTTGTTGATCTGCGCAGGCAGCAGGTCGAGCCACTTGACTCGAAGCGCCTCTTCGGAGATGGCTGCGCCAGCGAGCCGTCGCATGTGCCGTAGAAGTTGAGATGGTCTGCGGTCGCCCAGCTGGACCTCGTTCAGCAGCTGGCGAAGTTGGTTATCCGCTGAGACGGCGAGGCGCTGCAGCACCGCGTTCTTCAGTGTTTCGTAGCGGTGGGCTGCTGGAGGGTTGCAGATGATGTCGTAGACCTCCTGGGCTACCTCCGGTGGAAGATGTGCGACGATCAGGTCGTATCGGGCTGTGTCCTTCGTAACCCTGTTGGTGGTAAAAGAGGATTCAGCCTGGGCAAACCATAAGCGCGGGTTAGAGGCCCAGTAGTTAGGAAGAGTGCATGTCGCGACGGAGCCGACTGAGTCGTCGGGTCGCTCGGTCGGTAACGGTTGCGCGCCGGGAAGCGGCTGCTGTCGTTGTTGTTGTTGTTGTTCGGACTGAAGTTGCTGTACGCCGAGAGGTTGCTGTTGTTGTTGTTGAGACGTGGCGAGAGGCGGTTGCACGAGGCCGGGGCCGTCGAGTTGCTGTTGCGACATGGCCGGCGCTTGCGGAGGAATCGAGAGCGATGATCGCGGCGACGTGCGCTGCATCGATTCACTGGAGGTGTCGTGATCGGCGTAATTCGACGCTCGGCGCGCGGCAGCTCGCATGTCTGCACGGGAGCGCGAGCGTGTCTCGATGTTGCGAGAGCGGAGCGCGAGAAGAAGACGTGACGGACGTGCTACCTGGCGGCGAGGTGGAGAATCGCGGGGCGCCAGCGGGACGCGCGCGGGCCGCGGCTGCACGCAAAAATTGGCCGACCGCCGGCGTAAAATGCCGTAAGGTGCGTGCGCTCGGCCGACTCGCAGACGGTGCACCAGGTGCGAGGCGGTGAGCGAGCACGCGATGTATGCTCCTTTTTTTTTTTATTTAGGAAATTTGCGTCGTCGATTGCGACGAAGAGACGCGCGATGTGTGCGCTCGAGCGGCATCGATCGCGGCGCGGAACGCTCGGCGGCGAGCGCGCACTGGAGCGAGAGAGAGAGAGATGGACGAGAAGAAGATGGCTGCCGAAGGCGGCGTAGCGCGTGATACGGCGACCTTGACCTTGCGGTCTTGCTTCAAGGTCGCTGACGCACGCGTAGAGAGAGAGAAACGAGACGAGCACACGGCGATGATGCTGCCGTGTGCACACTAGGTACGTGGCTGAACACGGAGCGAAGAAAACGAGCGACTCGCTGCACGTGTTCGCGCGCGACAGAAGCGAAAAAGAAAATGAGCGACTCGCGGTCGCGCGCGGGCCGCTGGACAGTACCTGCGCTGTGCGTCGTCGATGCGGTTGAAAGGTTGCCCCGGCACGTTCACTGTAGATGGGCTGGTGCGGGGGTTCCCTCGAGAGCGGCTGTAGAGAGGCCGAGTTGAGAGGACGAAATCCTTGATGATGATGTCCAGGTCTCGAGGCCGGCTGTATAGAGGCTGCGGCACTCGGGAGTAAAGCTGCGAAGCGCTGGACGAAGGGACGCCGTTGGGTCCCAAGATGGCTGCTGCCGATGCTGTGCGTTGTTGAGTCGGGGTCACCACTTTGGAGTTTGAGGTGTTTCTCCTTATTTGAACTGGTATGGGCCGCCAGGAAATGAGTGCCCGATATCAGAAGGTAGTAGGCAGTAAAACAGCGAGGGGTAATGATGAAGTACGAATCGATTTATTGGAAGTATAAAAGGTAAAGGTCTCTCTCTCTATTATGTACAAGCGTGTGCCCAAGTCGGTGGCTAAACGCTTTCTGATAATCATGGCTGATAAGCCCAAGCGCACCGCCAGCGTCGCCACGCATCGTGGCGGCCGGCAGGGAGCGCCACTGGATGGACGTGTCGACTGCTCTGCTCGATGTGGCGTCTCGAGATCAGGCGCTGCTTGCGCCGCTGACCTCGGTGGTGGCCCGGAGGAGCCCCCACAACTGTTCTGAAAATACGCGGAGAAAATTATGATTTATCGGATATATGTCTAAAATATTATATTGCAACGATTCAATTGTATATAAGATGACTTATTTGCCATCACCGTGTATCCAGACACGTGTCCGGCTTTCAACGGAAAGATTACACGGGAAATAAGTCTCAAACCGATCTAAATAATAACGTAGTTGATGAATGAAAAGAGTAATATTATCACAAATAGAAGAAATCACTTAGAATAAATATTGTGGTGGAAATTGATGTACGTAGAGTGAATGATCTGCAAAAGGTTAAACATTAAGGATGAACGAGATAATATGTGATCCTCGTATTTGTAGATTATTTAGTTAGTTTTACGAGGTGTTACGATGATATGATTATTTTACGTATAATTCGCGAAATGCGACCATAGACAACCGACTGGGACGTGATATAATCACCACCAGTCGGACAGCAAAAGCTGTTTGTTTTGTGTCTGTCGGTGCCAGGGTTAGTGAATTATATATGCGTGAGTCTTTCCCAAAGGAAGAGACTCCCCGGATCAGTCTGGTGTAGAGATCCCCGGGTGCGAGAAAACAATAAAAAGTTACAAAGGTTAGTTGGTTAGCTAATGATAAAATTACGTAGAAATACTGGTCCCAACAGCAGCCCGGGATTCGCGTCGTAGCTGGCTGGAAATGGCTTCCTCTCGTACACTCGGCTACGTGGTTTCGTCTCTGGAATGCGTCGTGTGCGAAGTGTATATCTTGTTGAGCGGAAGGAGTAGAACTGATACGCTGCTTCGCTCGAGCTGGTCAGCGCGGCGACGAGCGAAGCGGGACCGCTAGGAGATGGGTATGCGCAGTGGACGAAGTCTCGTTTGCGGCGTAGATCTGCTGCGTCGGCGGCCCTCATACGACCGATAATCGTATGGGAGTCGTGTAAGCGAGAGAGAGAGAGAGAGAGAGAGAGAGAGAGAGAGAGAGAGAGAGAGAGAGCGGGGCAGCCCTGTACTTGCGCTCCGCGGCACCTGAGCTAGTAGATCAGGGCTATACCTGCACGGACCCAAAATGTGGCCGTTGCAACTGTTTTGAGCATTTTGGCACTGTCCGTAGGATTCCATGTGACCATATGCTTTGATTGGGCTAAAATTTTAGGAGAATGCTTTGTACACTTGTACTTTTGGTATGAATAAAGGGTTTTTGATTTGAATGCTTAGAAAATGTTTAACAATAAAAATACTTAATTTTTGGCCTTTTTTAACCTATTTATGCCACATTTTTTATCATAAAGATTTTCTAAGCATTCAAATCAAAATCCCTTTATTCATACCAAAAGTACAAGTGTACAAAGCATTCTCCTAAAATTTTAGCCCAATCAAAACATGTGATCACATGGAATCCTACGGACAGTACCAAAATGCTCAAAACAGTATACGGAGAGTCACCATGGGTAAGTAGGTGGTAATATGGATTTACCATGGTAAAAATACAGGTAATATAACCTAATATTAGTATAAAAATTATTAACAATTATAATTTATTTTTGATTTTATTTAATAAGTTTATTTTTCAGAGTTTAAAGGTGGTGTGCCCCATTAAGATATCAAGGTTTGATTTTTTTTTTTGAAATTTTTTTGATTCCTTACATCTCTAAAACAACGTAGTCAAATGCTCTAAAATTTTATTTGGTGATTCACCATAAACGAAAATATCTGCTGTTAAAATTTTAAACGATTTCGTTGAGCGGATCTTAAGTAAAGAGCTGAAATGTAAAAACCGATTTTTCCAAAAAATTTGGCTTCCTCTTATAGGGTTGTCATTGCACGTCGTAAAGTCCCTCCCTACGAATTTATGTCATACTGATAATATTAAAATAGCATTCACATACTCTATTTTAAAATAATATTTTATTTAATGGAACAATAAATTTCGTTGGAGGAAGCTACGTGCCAATGAATTGGCAGCGGTTTTTTAAGAAATTATAATTTTATGGAAATATTTTTCAAAATTAATTTTGAATCTTTCCATTTTGGACTATATGTAACGGTTATGAATATATCTGGTCCGCTAGAACATGTAACGGGGTGGACTCGACAATGTCGTGCGGCCGCAGAAATGCCGCACGTCAACACACAGTGAACGTCGTATAGCGTCTGGCTGGTCCCTCGGTGATCGGCGTGGTGATAGTGCGCGGACGTTAGCCGCGTAGTGCAATCACTATCACCAGTGCATTGCCTGCCAACTTCCGTTAAATGCGTGGTACGCCCGGGGTACCACGCTTATCCGCGTAACCGTGAGTCTACCAGCGGGAGGGTACTCGGGAAAATACAAATGAATACACTGAGGATAACGATAAAAGAAAGATATATTGTGACTCTACTGATAATACAAATCGGTGTACAAAGTTCGCACACGCGATGGCGAGAGGATCGCGCACAATGTCACACACGAAGCCGGGTCGAGGACTCGGTGGCAGCGAGTCCAGACCTGCGGCAGCTTCACGTGGAAGATAATACAAAACGCAACTTACTCGGTCGCCGGTTCGCCGTTGGCTAACTCGCCCTCGCGTTCCTTACAGCACTCCACGGGATTCCGGGCCGCTCGTACTCGGGTCTGGAGGCGTCCCTCCAGGTGATGACGTATTCGGTGGGTCCCGGTGTGCGCCAGGTGCGGTAAAGGATCCGCGGACTATTTGCGGTATATCGCCGATGTTGATCCGGCCGAAGCGAACTCGAGTCTCCTCGCTCGCTCTCTCGCGCGCGTACCTAACCCTGTCGACGTCGCACTATGGGCGATTTCAGGAAAAGTAGTGTCAAAATAAAATTGCGCCTCTCAGAAAAGTGCTAGGGACCTAATTTTTTTTTTTTATGAAGGTTGTACTTCTCAGATATAGGGAAAACTATCAGAATATTGTTTTCTAATGATGTCGAGCCGGGGCACCTATGAAAAGTACGAAATTTTGAGAAAACGATATTTTAGCGACTTGTTAATGCATTCATATGCCATAAAAATGCATTTTAAACAATTGGGAACTTTTGAGACAATAATCTACTATTTTTTTTAATAAATAAATGATTTTTTTTACTTACATAACCTAAAAATTCATCTATTTCGAGACCTATTGTACTAAGAAACGTAAATCCGGGACTTAAAATTATCATAAATCACCGACCTCTTATTTTATTAGCTTCGAATATTATACTCTAATAATACGGCACTATATAAACAAGAAAACATGTAATTTTAAAGTATTCTAACATACAGGAATTTTAAATCTGAGAGTTTCATTCTGTAGCATGAAATATTTCAAAGTTAACACACATCAAATTGTTGATAAAATAAAATATTATTATTCTCATCACATATAAAGTACATAAATTGTTATATATATATATATATATATATATATATAAAATTAATTATGTAACCTAGACTATTACATTACATATTAACTCTATTGTATTTACAAGTTATATTAGTATATAACAATAAGCAACGAAATAATAACTTTGTGATATAAGTATTCCATTTCCAATTAATATGATAACCTTCTATTATTTCATAATAATTACATTATAGATTCTTCATCAGAATTATCATAAGTCATATTACTTTCATCATCAGTTGTGTTCTGGTTTTCTTCTTCCCACTCTTCTTCGTTCATAATCTGCCTATAAAATGGATTGAGGATGAAATCATAATTCTGAGCTCATGACAAAATATAATTCGTAAATAATAAATAATCGTTTACGCGCAATTTTCTAAAATGATTTTTCTCTTTGTAATATTTAATATTGTCAAGTTTTGATCATTTGAATACTATGAATTTATATAAAAATATATTATATAATATTTCTATTATTTTTATATATATTAATAATAATCTCAAATTTATCGGAAATTGACATGTTTTAAATATTACAAAGAGAAAAATAATTTTAAAAATTTCGTATAAAATCTATATATTCTATGCACTATACTTTAACAGAAGACGTTCTTTCCCATAACTAATATTAAAGAATATATATTTATATAAATCCTTGTGTTGAAAAGCAACCGTTATTTTTCACAAGGTGTTATTTTTTGCAAAGTGTTATTGTTTACAAAATGTTAGTTTTTAGAAAGTGTTATATTTAAAAAGCAAGTGTTATTTCAGTTACGAAATTGTTCAAACGGTAAGTTTTAAAATTTTGATAAATTAGAATCTGTCGCCAAAGATAATAAAAGAAAATGATTCTGTGGCTCAAAAGCAAAACGACTGAAGTACACATTTAAAAAAAAATTGAATTTGCTAATATTTCGAAACTACAAAAAAATGTATTAAAGTCGTTTTGCCGTAAATCCACAGAATTAGATTAAATTTTTGATAACACTCATTATTGTGGCATTTTTTGATAAATTTATGTGGCATACGATAAATACTTACTTAAAATATCAGTAGCCAATGTGTTCTGAAAATCTAAAAATCGGCGTAGTTTGAAAATAACTAATTAAGGGGGAACTCCACTGATTTTTGGTCAAAAACTCGAAAAAATTTTTATTATATATTTTAGTTGCTTATAGTTTTATGAACATTTTGAGACCAACCCGATGTAAAAACTTACGTAAAGTTATACCAATGTTATGGGCAGTTGAGTAAAATATTTTACATTAGACTGCATACAAAAATAAAACTTTAAACGCGTTTTTCTCGTAACTTGTTCGTTTGACTTAAAAAAGTTCCTTGCGCAAGGCATTATGAACGAAGAAGAGTGGGAAGAAGAAAACCAGAACACAACTGATGATGAAAGTAATATGACTTATGATAATTCTGATGAAGAATCTATAATGTAATTATTATGAAATAATAGAAGGTTATCATATTAATTGGAAATGGAATACTTATATCACAAAGTTATTATTTCGTTGCTTATTGTTATATACTAATATAACTTGTAAATACAATAGAGTTAATATGCAATGTAATAGTCTAGGTTACATAATTAATTATATATATATATATATATATAACAATTTATGTACTTTATATGTGATGAGAATAATAATATTTTATTTTATCAACAATTTGATGTGTGTTAACTTTGAAATATTTCATGCTACAGAATGAAACTTCTCAGATTTAAAATTCCTGTATGTTAGAATACTTTAAAATTACATGTTTTCTTGTTTATATAGTGCCGTATTATTAGAGTATAATATTCGAAACTAATAAAATAAGAGGTCGGTGATTTATGATAATTTTAAGTCCCGGATTTACGTTTCTTAGTACAATAGGTCTCGAAATAGATGAATTTTTAGGTTATGTAAGTAAAAAAAATCATTTATTTATTAAAAAAAATAGTAGATCATTGTTTCAAAAGTTCCCAATTGTTTAAAATGCATTTTTATGGCATATTAATGCATTAACAAGTCGCTAAAATATCGTTTTCTCAAAATTTCGTAATTTTCATAGGTGCCCCGGCTCGACATCATCAGAAAACAATATTCTGATATAGTTTTCCCTATATCTGAGAAGTACAACCTCCATTTAAAAAAAAAAATAGGTCCCTAGCACTTTTCTGAGAGGCGCAATTTGATTTTGACACTACTTTTCTTGAAATCGCCCATAGTGCGTCGGCCGCCGACGTCGTCTGCTAGCATACGCGCCGACAGCTCCGCCTCGCGCGACTAACGAACGCGCGGGAAATTCAAGCGCTCGTTACAAACATTTTTTTACAATAGCCATAGCATCTTGATAGAGTTGTTGCAAATACCTTGAACCTCTAATAGATGTTGATGATCAATCTTTGCGTGTTTATGTATTGCAAAAAAAATGTTTATGAAAGTAAATTAGTAAATATGTACCTAAAAGTAAACAATATTTCCTATCTTTTCACTGTGCAAATCTTAGATTCTTTAGTTATACACCAAAAAGTAAACATTTTTTAAACCGCTATAACTTGATAACTACTCTATGTAACTTCTAAAAAAATAATGATGGTTATAAAGAATAAGAACTACTTACTGCGTAAATATAAAGTTATTTCACTTATTAAAGGAGATGTGCCCGGTATGGAATAACTCAGCTAATTTTGCATGTCTGTTCCATATTAAGAGGATCTAACCACCTTAAATTGTCATAAAATGAAAAATCGGATTTTATTGTTATATTAACATTAAATTGTTTAAAAAATGTATTAAACAAACATATAAACTTAAAAAAACTAAAGAGAACAAGAAACAATTTTCATATGTAACAAATACCAGGTGCAACATGTCTTCAAAGGCAAAAATTCACAATTCTCATTTTTTCACTCACCGCAGACTTACTTCAGTTCTGGACATTGAAGAGCACGACAACTTTACAAACATGTTTGAAATACACATAGTTCTGACATGAGTGTAGGTATTTGTAAGTAAATTAAATCTTAAAAAGTTATCTTCAATTAAAAAAAATATTTGTTTAAAAATGTTAAAAATGATAAATATTTTGTTTGTTTAATATATTTTTTAAACAATTTAATGTTAACATAAAAATAAAATCCGGTTTTTCATTTTTTGACAATTTAAGGTGGTTAGGTCCCTTTTAAATCGTTGTGCTTACAAACTAATGCTCCTACACATTGCTAAGATTTTTTGTGGATAGAGTTTATAATACAAATTGTTTGCATTAGTCAAAAGAATGATGTAGTTATTGTTTGCTAAAAGTTAATTATTATATAAGAATTGTTTGTATATAGTATGGCGGTGGAGGGAGTGGTAGAGATGCTTTTAACATTTTCAAAAATAACGCAAAAATGAAAGAATTTTACGTTATTTGTTGGGTGGTCATGGTGGGGGAGGGGAGTCTTGCCAAAATTATCATACAATATAGGAAGATATACATACATATAATGGAGTCGTCATTATATCCATTGGAATATGTAATTCAAATATCCTCTTTTAATTTCAGGCGTGTATTTTAATGAATAACATTCAGCAACTACGAGTCCAATTAGAGAAAATGTTTGAATCAATGGGAGGAGGAAACTTGGAGCAGGATGCGGCAAACATTTTAAATGAGCTCCAAGCACAGCTAAATAGTGCCTTGGATGATCTAGCAATCCAATTTGCCAAAAGCTTGGAACCCCGAATAACCGTGTCGGTAAGAGAAGTTGGAGACCATCTACTAGCGATCAAAGGTAGTGACCAGATGAACCAATCTGCTCAAAGAAACACTGTGGCACTGGAAGCTGATCAAGTACTCATACCCCTAATTGAGACACTGGATGAGGGTCTTGGACGGTATAGTTATTCTTGTGAAAAAACTGTCTTAAAGCGATTATTGAAAGAACTTTGGAAAATAGTAATTGGAATACTAGAAAAAACGGTTGTTCTGCCACCAATGAGTGATAAAAGTGTGAGTTGTATTTTCATATTACTCAATTTATAACATTTTTGTTTGCATTTGATTGTAGCTATTAATATTACGATTTTGCATAAATGAAATGGCTGTCTGCCACACAATCCCATACAAATACACACTCACGCGTGCACCTACCCACATACACTAAAAGACACACGCTTACACATACCTACACAGGCTCATGCTTCCAAGTTTTTTGTATCTATGTTTTTATTTTATTGGAAAAAAGTTCAAGAGAGTTTCGATTTTAATTGAAAATTCTAAATATTACATTTAGTAGTTTTTTGTACTTAGATATTTTTTTAATCAGCTTAAAAACAGGCACTACAAATATGACAGTTAAATTATTTAAAAAATAAATAAATAAGCAAGTCTAAAGTAGGTTTTTTTTGTAGAAATATCTCTACTTATGTAAAAATGTGGTTCTAATGGAAATTCCTGTAAGACTAATTTTGAAATCAGATACTTTAAAGCACAAGTACAAAATATATTCTTACGTCTGTGCGTGAATGTAAATGTATGTATGCGTGCAAGTGTATGTGTGTATATACGTGTTCGTGCGTGTGTGCGTGTAAATTTCTGTTTATATGTGTGTTTGTGTGTTTATATGTGTATATTTGTTTGCGATTGTGGGTACGTTTGTGGGTGCATATGTAAATGTGTTTTTTGTGTGTATATGTTTGTGTATTCATATTTGTGAGTATATGTGTGAGTAGATGTGCTACATGTCTTCGGTAACATCCAAATATACCGGGCAGTTTTGCCAGAACCAACGTCATCGGGGATTTCAACCTCCAAACTAGGAAAGCAAAATTACCACTTGACGGTCCAAGAATACAAAAAAATTGAAGAATACAATCAGGGAAATCTTCGAGTACGCCAAGGACAGAACCAACGTACTCGGTCCGATTAGAACGGGCCTCGCAAAGGCAATGGAAGAGATAAAAAGATAGAAGAAAAAAGGATGCCCTTCTTGAAAGTGCCAGAGCTTCGCTTGGGAGGAGAATCTCTCGGACTGAAAACGAACAGCTAGGAGAGTTTGGCAAGTGTTGCTAGCGTGAGAAGCACAAGCACAAATACTTCAAACAGAGGCAAAGAAAAATACCACTAGGGAAGGCAAGAAGCAGAGCTGGCTCGATACCAAGAAGAGGAGCACACGTACAAGCTGTTAGAGGAAGTAGACGATCTAACTTTTCACACACCAAGGGACATGAATAGCATTGTAGAGCAGGTTAACAAACTCAGAGAAATGGTGATGAAGTTACAGGACTTGCACATGGAAGAAGATATAAAGGACAATTACTATCATGCCGTGGAAAAGTACGAAGCACAACACGAGGTGCGAGAGAGCAAGGAGAGGTGATCGAAAACAGCTCTTTAAAGATGCGATTTTAGCAAGTATGAGGAGCAAGAGGCCAAGAGAAAGCCTGACTAACAGCCTCGAAGAGAAGAGAGTAGGAACGCGAGACAGGAAGAGACTACGACATGAGAAAGCGTTGATGCAACGTGAGACCCTCGCCCCGAGAGTCCCTCACAATGTACAGAGCCTCTGGCGAAAACCGGGCCCAAGAAAAACAAGCATCCTGACGGGATTTTGGTGAAAGTAGGGCAAAACAAGACGTACGCAGAAGTCCTGGGAAAAATCCAGAAGGATTTAAACCTGGACACCACTGGAACGATAGTGCTGGGAGTCAAGCAAACAAGAAGTGGAGACGTCCTCCTAAAATTAAGAAGAGGGTCTGACAAGACAGCGTTTACTGCGGAAGTAGAAAAAGCAATGTCTAGGCTAGGACAGGTCAAAAAGGAAGAACGGAAGGCCTCCGTAAAAATAAGGGACATGGACTCGGAAGCTACGGAAGAAGAGGTGAGAGCAGCGATAGGAGGAGCCTTCAGAAAGCCAGACAATGGCAGGAGGCCGACCTTACTGAAGCCAAACATAAGAGGCCTCAGAATGGCCATAGCGAAACTCAGCGAGAGAGAGGCAGAGGAGCTTCTAGAAACAGGACACATTCGCGTGGGCCTTGTAAGTTGTAGAATATCAAAACGTATTAAGGTAGTGCGGTGCCATAATTGCTTAGGCTTTGGACACTGGAAAGATGTTTTAGGAGGAGCCGATCACCGCATGACTCAATGTCAGATTAAAGCGAGCTATCTTCTCTGCAGAGAGGATGGACAAAAGGAAGAAGGCTGCAAACATGTAGCTGGCTCCGGCGGCTGCAACGTATTCAGGCGCGCCCTGGACACGGCAAAGCAACAAAAAGAAGAGCTTAAAAGATGGCAATAGCAGGAAGTGCTGGATGAAGCAGCATTGAGAACATGGCAACAAGAAGACGGGTTTGATGCAGAAAGAAGAAGACGAGATTGACCCTGAACTCCTAATCACTTTGGTGGATGGGGGATGTATGGAAATGTCAAACCCTAAAGAAGAAGTTAACTAGGCTAATTAACGGGCCCCATGGAAGTATTGTTTAACAATGGTGCCTGTGGGTTTCTGGTGTCGGAGGGCCACTTGTGCAGAGCTTGCCCTGCCTACGCCACATAAAAAAACATACATTCATACATACATACATACATACATTTAAAAGGAATCTGTTTTCGGTGTTAGGAAAAAGATACAGGAACTGTAGAGTCATCAAAATTTATCAATGGCCCTCTGGAAGGCCATGCCGTTCTATTTATTTGGGAAACGTGAATGGTGTCATCACTTTTCATAAAGCAAACACAATGCAAGGGGAATTGATTGACCAATGAGAGGCTGGGTCCAGCTCATATGACATACTCTTGAACAAAGACAATAAAGGACCAGTTTCCATCATGTGGTCGTATTAACTTTTCAATGTTCTGATTTTTCGGAATCTAATGCTCGTTTTGAATTTCCTTTGTTTGTAGCGAGAGCCGTGATGGCCTCACGTTACCCTAATATTCTTGCCATCAGTTTGACTATCTTTTATTTCTTGGCACTTAACTATCGTCTACTGGTCGTAAATGTCTATTTGTTATTTATAGATTTTGTGATTTACTGTTAATCAGCTGTCGCGCTATAGCTATTGATCTGTGCTTCGGTACGCAAAATCTGGTTGATGACTGAATTTATATTTTTTTCGCGACATCCTTGAAAATTTATTGACTCTTATCATAACATACAACCAGGTTATAAAAAGAATATATGAAATTCACCAACCATCGCCTTCTGGTTGACAAAACCTTTCGTTAATCATTCGTTAAAGAATTGGTAAATAATTGGTGAAATAGCAATTTAAGTTGGGAAAATTTCAACCAGGGTCATGATAAAATCATATGTATTAAGCTGGTTAAAACATTTATACGAAGAAACTATTATGCTCACTAAATTTCATTGAGCGTTAAATAGTTGGTAAGAGTATTGAACATTTAATTTATACATTTCAGATGATGTTTAAAAGTTTAACAGACAATGCAAAGAATCTAGCGGCTAATGCAAAAATAGAAGATATGTCTCGATTATTTAAAAATCATATGACGGGAAAACCAGATGTCAAAAATGCTTTAAGTGGAGTTATGGTAACACTAAATTTAGTATATGATCATAATCATTTTTCAATAGTCATAAACAATTTATTCTTTTGTAACACAGGACATTCCTAAAGAAGTTGAAAAAAATCTGTCACCTAAGCAGTGTGCAGTTCTTGAAGCTGCTTTAGAAATCATAAAAACCTACTTTCATGCAGATAGCGGTGGATTGAAAAAAAATTATATGGAAAAATCACCAGAATTACAAAGTCTCAGATATGCTTTGAGTTTATATACTCAAACCACAGATACGCTTATTCAAACGTTTGTTACATCACAAGTTACTCAAGGTATAGTTGCAAATATATTTTTATTAAAACGAACCAATTTTCTCTTCTAGCTGCACACTATTTTCTATTAAAATTAAGGTACAAATACTTTATACAGTTATGTAAGGGTAAACAAAATTTCAATATCGAGGCAATAGATAAGGTTAAAGGGCGCTACGTGTCAGAGAATTGGCAGTGGCTTTTTGTTTTCTTGCTAATATGAAATTATGATCGTACTCATGAACGTATTTTTTTATTTTTTTTTATTTTTTTGGTGACATCAAATCATTTACTATAACTTAAGTAAGTTGCCCAACATTGTTTCTTCCATTATGTCATCAGTTATTAATCATAAAATTTTGCGGCTATGCATTTAATATGAAAACGTCAAATGTCAAAATTATAGAAATTTCTAAAAAAAAAACGATGCAAAACAAATTCCCAAAATAGTTATACACTTAACTTAAGTGGCCCATGATTTCATGCGTAGCAATATCAACGGTGCAATAATAGGCTACTTAAGTCACGCATAAGCGTGACCTGAGTGCCGATTTAAGCCACTCGGTGCTACAAAAAAATATTTATACTTGTGGTCTATTAACAATCTTGGTGCGATGCATCCTATCAGGCTCGCAGTTTTGAAAAGATGTTCCCTTATATTAAGAAGCTCATAGTTCTATTTTAAAATTTGTTTCCACGATGTATATAAAATGCCCGTATGGATGTGTGTGTGTGTGTGTGTGTGTGCGTGTGTGTGTGTGTGTGTGTGTTCGTCGATATCTGTATCTCAGCTTCTACTCAGTGGATTTTAATCCACCAACACTCATTTTCTTTGTTTTTACTATAGCATGACGAGGAAACAGTTCGTTTTACATTTTGTAGGCTTGTTTTTTTTTATAGCGATTTTTTAGTTATGAGATTTCAGTTTTTTCCAATAAAGTTATTGAAAAAGTTAATAAAATTAAATTGCTTAATATGCACATGAAAGAGAATAAAATTCCCTATCTTTTTACCGCGGAGAATTTATATTATCTTTCGCCGTTCTTTTATTATAAACCATAAGTGCAATTTTTTGAAGCCGTTATAACTTGAAAACTAAATGTCGAACCTTTCTAAAATAATATATGTTTATTGAAGGTAATTAGAACTATACACTACTTTAATTTGAAGTAAGTTCATCGGAGAAAAACATCAAAAACTGAAAAAAGTCTTTTTTCTATGGGACGCGATAACTGGAGTAAATAGGCATTAATCAAGTTTAATTTTTGGATTTAGTTAGCATTATATAGCACTTCGACACTCCCTTTCTTTGGGTTGTTTACGATACCAGTTAGTTTCGACGATATGAGAGAGAGAGAGAGAGAGAGAGAGAGAGAGAGAGAGAGAGAGAGAGAGAGAGAGAGAGNGAGAGAGAGAGAGAGAGAGAGAGAGAGAGAGAGAGAGAGAGAGAGAGAGAGAGAGAGAGAGTGAGAGAGAGAGAGAGGGGGGGAGAGAGAGATTTAATTATATATATATGTAATTGATTCAAAATAATTGTATAATTGTATGAAGTAAAAACAATTATGATATTAAGCAAATGTTGAAGGAAGCTACGTGCCAAAGAAATGGCAGCGGTTTTTTGTTTGTTTGATGGATACAATTATTTCGAATCAATTACATATATATAATTAAATCTCTGGACAGAGATAGTTGGACAAGGAGTATGAGTTTCACGAACACCGAAATCAACGAAATAATAATTGGAACAGAGAACGGGAACGGAGTGAAAAACGCGTGCTTCAGGGAGCGGAGGGAGAAGAAGCGGGAAAACAGAGGGGATCTGAAACGCCGAAAGAAGGAAAAAAAGGAGGAAGAGGCAGAGGAGGTGGAAAACCGTGCAACCCATTAAAACGGAGGAAATTGGAAGATAGTCTCTGGGAAAACACGAATAAGAGGAAAGAAAGAAGCCCAGAGGAGGACAAGGACAAGCAGAAGAAAGAGAAATTAGAAAAGAGAGAGGATAAAACAGAAAAGGAAATTTTTGCTAGAGGAGGTAACGTGAAAAGGTCACCAACAGAGCACAAAGAAGAAAATACCAAAAAGGTGGAGAGTCCGGACACAGAAAGGAGACGAAACAAAGAGGAGGAAGAAAATAAAGAAGAAGGGATCATGGACCTGGTATTAAAGAAACTAGATGAGATGAACAAGAAAATGGATGTTGAGCAGAAGGAAAGAAAGAAAATGATGGAGGCTTTACTAGAATCCAAATTAAACAAGCAGATAGAAACCGGACTGAAGTCACTAGAAGGGAAGATAAAAGAGGAGGCGAAGGAAAGAAAAAGGATAAAGCNAAAGGATAAAGAGGGAATGGAAGGAAGCAATTGAAATAGAAGAGGCTAATAGAGAAAAAGACAAGAAAGAAATGGAGGAAAGGTTAGAAAAGGAGAAGGCAGAAAGAAAGAGGGAAATTAAAGAGATCGTAGAGAAGATGGAAAACTGGGTGAAGAGACAGGTAAAAAAACAGAAAGTGGACAGACTGAAAGCGGAGGAAACAGCAAAAAGGAAATAGAGTCGCAAAAAAATAGAAAACAAATAGAAGAACTAGAGTGGAGGATAGAGGAGGGAGAGAGAGACAGAAGAAGGAACAACCTGGTAATCACGGGGTGGCAGGAAGAAAGATGGGACAAAGAGACAGTGGAATCCTGGATGAAGGAGATGCTGAGTATAGAGGTCAGTATAAGAAAAACATGGGCAATAAAATATAATATAAAATAAAATACAATGGGCGGGCTGCTCAGTAATCGATTACGTTATAGCAAATGAGGAGGGGAGAAACGGAATAAAGAAAATAGGGGTAACGCACAGACTAGACTCAGACCACAACGCAATAGAGATAGAAGCATATACAGAGGAATGGGAGAGAGAAAGGGATGAGAGACAGGACGAAATGACATCAGTGTGGACAAAGGAAACTATAAGGCTGTTCAGAGAGGAACTGAAGGAAGCGAACGAAGCGACAGAATGGAAAGAGCTAAAAAAAAACTGGAAAGGGCAACTAAGAAAAGGGCAAGAAAAAAATGGAAAAAAAAGAAGAACTCGTGGTGGGATGAAGAATGCAGAAAGAAGAAAGCAGAAGTAAGGAAACTAGGAAGAGCTATAAGAAGAGATGAAGACAGGAGAGAATACGTGAAAGCGAAAAGAGAATGGAGGATATTAGTGGAGAAGAAAAAGGAAGATGATATGGAGAAAAGAATAAGGGAAGCGGAAGAAGACAGAACAGGACTAAAGTTTTGGGAAGTGGTGAAGAAAAGAAGAAGGAGAAGGAGACCAGGAGGAAAAATTAACATAGAGGATGGGGCTTGGATCGAACATTTTAAAACTCAGCTAGGAGAAGAGGAAAAAAACCCAGGGATAAGAAGAGAAGCGGAGGAGAGAAGCGGTGACATGGATGAAGATGAACAGATCACTGAGGAGGAGGTAAAGAGAGCTATAGGAAAAATGAAAAAAGGAAAGGCGCCAGGGGCAGACGGAATACAAAACGAGGCGTGGATATACGGGGATGAACTGGTAGTAGGGGAGTTAACGAGGATCCTAAATGAGATTTGGGCAGAAAAAGATCTATCAGTAGAATGGAAAACGGGTCTAATAACCCCATTACATAAGAAAACATAAGAAAAGAGATAAGGAGGAAGCAAAAAATTATAGAGGGATAGCACTGATGGACACAGGGTACAAAATTTACACAGAGATAATTAGAGACGAAATAGAACGGGTGTTAGAAGGAAACGGAATGCTAGATGATACACAAATGGGTTTCAGAAAAGGGAGAGGAACGGCGGACGCGATCTACATACTAAATAAAACGGTGGAAATAGAGCTGTCTAAAAAGGGAGGGAAAGTTTATGCATGTTTCGCGGATATGAGAGCGGCGTTTGATAAAGTAAAGAGAAATGAGATATGGGAAATGATGGATAATCTGGGGCTAGGGAACAGAGTTAGAGACAGGGTTAAAGAGGTGTATGAGGGCACAAGGAGTGAACTTAAAATAGAGAACAGAAGAATAGGAGGGTTCGAACTTCACAAGGGAGTAAGGCAAGGATGCCCGCTAAGCCCAACTCTCTTCAACGTAACAATGGCGGATGTTGAAAGGGAGTTGAGCAAGGTGCAAGAAGGAGGTGTGATACTGGGGAAAAAGAAATTCTGGTCGCTCTCATACGCAGATGATATGGTACTCCTAGCGACGAGTGCAGGAGGCTTAAAACAGATGTTAAAGAGGTTCAAGAGAATAATAAACAGAAAAGGGTTAGAACTGAACACGGAAAAAACGAAAATAATGGTGTTCAAGAACGGAGGAAGGAGGAAAAAAGAAGAAAAGTTTTATTGGGAAAAAGCAGAACTGGAAATAGTGAAGAGTTTCGAATATCTAGGATACACGCTAAAAGAAAACGGTAAAGAAGAGGGACATATAAAAAAATTGAAGGAGAAAGCAAATACAGTAATGAGCTCAATGTGGGGGTTAGGAGAGGAGCTGTTCAGGGATAACTGGGAACTAAGAATGAGGCTATTTGACACGATGGTTAAAAGCGTAGCGGAGTACGGGGCAGAAGTATGGGGCTGGAAAGCTAAGGAAGATATAGAGAAAATTCAAAGGAAATATATAAAATGGGTATTAAAATTAGACAGAACAACCCCAGAGCACATGCTACATCTAGAAACAAAAAGATTTAAACTGGAAACAAGAACAAGGAAAAGGGCGATGAAATATGAGGAAAAATTGAGCAAAGCGGAGGAGGGCACCTTATGGAGGGAATGCTGGAGAATGCTAGAAAAGGAGACAGAAGGAGGAAACGAAAAAAATGAGCGCAGAAAGGTGAGAGAAGAGGAACTAAATAAAAGAGGATGGTCACTAAAAGAATATCATAGAAGAGTAAGAGAGGGAGAACAGGTATGGGCAGAAATTGAAAAAACAGACAAAGACATACAGAGACAGACTTGGGAAAGGGATATGAGAGAATCAAGACAGGCCAGAGACGTGAGAAGACTAATAAATACAACGGGAGAAAAACCGGATTACCTAAAAGGAAAAACAAAAGTATGGAAGAGAGGTCTGGCCACGACGGCTAGGTTCAGGATGGGGAACGAACCCAGAGGGTACAGATACTGGATGAAAGAGGAAGAAAGAAAATGTAGGTTATGTGGAGAAGAGGAAGAGACTTACGAGCACATCTTCGAAAGATGTAGAGATACAGGAAGCGGTCAGGAGGCCTGGGAAAATGCATTAAGTGGAGAGAGAAAAAACTTGGGAAAATTGTTTAGAATAATCTGGAAGAGGGAAGAAAAAGAAAAAAGAAGGAGGGAGGAAGAGGAGCAAGCAAGAGGATAGAGGGAGCATATGAACCAAAAAAAGATCAAACAAAAAACAAGAGAAATAAAAAGCATAGTCAAGAGGAAAAAAATCAACTGAGAGCAAAAGCTAGGTACAAAAGGAGCAGGGACAGTTTAAGGACAGGGAGGCAGACGAACAGAAGGAAGAAGAAAAGTAACTAGGAATAGAACTAGATAGAGGGCGGCTTCAACAGGGGAACAAGGAAACGAAACGAGAAAAGGAACAAAGAAATGGAACGGCAGAAAAAAGGCAGCAGGAGGTGTACATGCTCCTTTGAGGTTAAGGAAAAATAATAAAAAGGAGTAAGTGAAAGAGAGCAGAAAGAAAAGTGAGAGTGAGAGATGGCAAAAGAAAACAGAAAGATGGAAAGAGAGATGAGGGACCTAAAGGAAGAGGTAGAAAATTGCAAAATAAGGTTGAAGCTGGAAAAGGAGAGAAGGGAAAGCCTGGAGAAGAAAGTACAGGAGCAGAGAGAGAGGAAATGGAGGTTATGAAGGCGAAGATGAGGAACTGGCAAAAGGAGATGGATGAGGCAAAGGAAATGAAGAAAGAGGTGGAGAAGAGGAAACAGCACACAAAAGGAGGAAGAAGAATAGGAGAAGTCAACGAAAACAAGTTCAGAAAGGAAGGGAGAAGAGACAAAATGGAAAAAACAAAGAGATGGTAATAGATGCATGGTCTGGGATAGAGGTCTGATCGTGCACCTAAATAATAGGAAAGAAAGAGGACTCACTGAAAGAGTGGATGGAGGATATCATGGAAGGAGTAGATTGGGAGATAGAGAATACCAGATCGGAGGACACAAAAAAAGTAATTTTTAAAAGGAAAGAAGATATGGAGAAGATCTGGGAGAAGAGAGCAGAGATCAAAGAGGGAGGAAAAATAAGATTGGAGCAGTCGCTAACGCACGAGGAGAGGAGGGCAAAAGCTCTCATAATGAGAGAATTGAGAAGGAGAGAGGAGGAAGAGGAGGAGGAAGAGGAAAAATACCTAAAAGAGGCAATAATTGCAGAAGTGGAGGGATTGAGGTATGAGTGGGACGAAGAAAGGGAGTGGATAGTGAGGAAAGGAAAACGGGCTAGGCAGCAGGCAGAAGAAAAAGATTATAAAAGATGGAGATACGAGGATGCAGCAGGAGAGGAAGAGGACTGAGGGAGAGGGACAGAACAGAGCGAGAGAAAGCTCAGACACACGCACAAACACACATGAAAACACACACACATAAACACATAAGAACAGAAAGCAATGTAAAAAGAAAAGAAGTGTACATATGTTGTATATGCCTTAATGGCAAAACAATTAATAAATATTATTAATTAAATCTCTCTCTCTCTCTCTCTCTTTCTCTCTCTTCCTCTCTCTCTCTCTCCCTACCTTTCTATCGCATAGCTCGCATAGCTAATTGTTAAACTGATCTCCGAGAGACATCACTCTCCCTTTTTTACTTAACTTCTTATTTACTAACATTTTAATAGTATATTGTGCAACTGGGGGGNCCCGAGTCTGAAAAAGCCACTCACCCCTTGTTGCATACCGTACTTTTTATAATAAGTGCGCGAGTAGGCCACTTATCATGCATATGGAAGGAATGGAAAATTCGAGGACTTTTCAAAGTAAAACAAATTTGTATTAAAATTTTAAAAATTTTAAAAATTTTGAAAATTTTGGAAATTTTGAAAATTTGAAAATTTTGAAAATTTGAAAATTTTGGAAATTTTGGAAATTTTGGAAATTTTGGAAATTTTGAAAATTTTGGAAATTTTGGAAATTTTGAAAATTTTGAAAATTTTGGAAATTTTGAATATTGGAAATGGGTGTATAAAATGAAACGAAACTCAGAATATTTTACTTCGACTTTGAATTTATTCTGAGAGCACAGAGAAATAGGCACGTCCGATCGCTACAAGGAGCTGCCAGAGACTAAGGGCTGCTGAGGGCTAGGGTGACCGGCAAGCTATCGGTAATGCAAGGGAATGCATTCCGCTGCTCCGTCTGCTGCTTAAGCCTAAAACAATGGTCCCCTTTTTAGGCACGACCGCGACACGGAAGTGCCTTATAGTTTCGTGTGCGAAAAATGTGTACCATGCGATATCTCGCACAATTTTCGACCGATCGGGCTGAAATTTTAGGAGAAGTCTCCTTTCGCAAAAGCTAAAAAACTATTTTTTTTTATCCCGATCCTCTACGTCGTTTTGAAATGCGGGCACAATTTGTTTAGATTTTATGGATTTTTACGTGTATTTCCAATAAAAACTTTGGTGTTACACGATTAACTCTGAGAGATTTTAATCAATCGGGCTAAAAATTTGTGTGTCAACTCCTCTTATAATAGTAAGCTGACAGTTCTATTTTGGGCTTGATCCTGCATGTATACGCAGAATGCGGTCACCTCCAAAAATCGCTAAAACGGTTTTTTGGCCGTAATCGAATATAGCTTCACAAAAAAATTAAATAGAAAGTTGTAAAATATTTAAAAAAAAAAAAAAAAAAAAAAACAAATAACTTTTTCTATTGACATGAAATATGAAATGCATATATAGAGCTCGAGTTTACAGCCCGCAAATCGATATATATACATATATATATATGCATAACTTGCGACTTACGTTTTACATTAAATAGTTAATATAAAAAGTTGTAGATAATTTTTGAATCACACTTTTTACCGTGGAAAGATTTTTGTGTGTGTGGCTAACCGAGTTTTTAGAGGAAAAACCCGACTTACGTAAATACGGCTATCTCTCTCTCTTCTGTCTTATAAACAATATACATACTATACAAATATCAATTATTTTTGCTCGCAACGACCTTGCGCATGTGTTCATTTTTTACCTAAAAAGAAAAGAATCAATTAAAACCTAAGAAACCTCTGTGTACCTTAATAATATTTTAAGTAAAACCATTTATGATCTACATCTTCTAAGCACTGCATCTGCAAAAATATTGCAGAAGTCAGCAACGCCAACCTGCATCAATTAGATAGTGTGAATCTGCTCCAGTCGACACCTTGAGGTGTTTAAAGAAGCCAGCAACGCCAGCCTGCATCGCTTAGACAGTGCGAATCAGCACCCGGGTAGTGCTTCCATTGTCAAATTGGCAACGATAATGTCTGTCCTCTGATACCAATGCCGTATAGCTATCAGTAGGAGACATCAGCATTACAACACTGATTTAACTCTAAAAACAGATCACACAATCACATAATCACTGATTTCACTGTACATAACTCAAAAAATGATGAACACAAAAACATATACTTTTTATGGATCTGTTGATGAGTGAATCGTCACCTTAGACGCATCTGACAAGGATTATATATCAGCACAGCAATAGAATCAGCAGAGCAGCAGCGCAGAGTAGTCACGATAGAAAAGATAACCTCAAGCCAAAACTCAAGATTTCTTGCCTAACAGTTACGTCTCTTTCACTATTCAGCATTCTTCGATAGAATGATATTCCACATGGCATCGTCTGTGCCATTCCGGGTGCACCACCTTGATACTTTTTGCCCCTTTTTACAAAGCCAGACCGCGAGTAGCTGATCCGCGAGCGGGATCGCGGTGAGCAGAGGTTGCTTGTAACGCATTACAGGATAACAGGACCATAGGAGCACTTCTGCTGCTAATTTTTAAACTACTGATAACACTACTGCATCGCGTCGTTTTGTCGTTTTTCACTACCGCACTCACTTATAATATCGCCAAAAGATGTACAGAGCAAACATTGCGGTTAGCGGAGGCGGGAGGCTACTTCAAAACGTTCCAAACACACACACGGCACGACAGCTGCGTGAACCGGTCGCCGCAGCTCGATGCGCACAATGTATGCGCAGTGGTCGAGCTCGCTAGCTGCCTCGCTTCGATAGAGCCAACAAATTATGTATTTTCTTTGCACAAAATTTATGACTTTAGAAACGTTATGGAATTCACTTTGTTAAGCATGACGTCACAGCTTACACATAAAACAATGATCCCGTTTTTATAACTACATGCGTGCTCCAGATGGCTAAGCTCTCCATAAAATCGGAGACGAGCGACGCGTCGCAGCGTGTCGTATCGCAAACCCGGGCCACTCATAAAACTATAAATCGGGAAACGGATTTACTTTCCCCGCTTCAGCTTTCTACATCTGTTTAGGATTTGTTTTTGAAACTCAAAAAGTAGCAATTCCAACACGCCCCCTCAAAAATAAATCTATTGAACGTTAATTTATAACTCTGTTGATTTTACTTAAAGAAACATATATCGACTATATTCTACGTTGTAATACAATTTTGAACATATAAGCAAAATAATAATATATGTGCTTCCTTCTCTGTGCTTACTCAGTTTCTGGGGAACAATTACATACGGTGTGACGTTGCGCTTTTTAAAGCTAATCCCGTAGCCTCGCAATCGTCTGAATTTCAATAATACTTTTGTCTATCTACTCGCTAGGACTCTTACATCTAAGAGGGGGACACACGATAGGTTTAAGGACAGGAATTAGCCTGGCGTGGCAGAGGGTGTAGTCAGTAAAAACACAATCAGATGTAATGCTGAAAACCAATTAAATATATTGTATGAACTTCCGTCAAGACTGGCTTGACTACAATCACTTCTCGATCGTTATTTTCCAATCAATACTCGCTACGCGTAACTAGAATTAATATTGAAATCCGAGATATTATTTAATATGTTCGCGTCAACAGTAATAATTCCAATTACGATCACTACGATTGGTTTGCTCCAATAACGTGTATTCGACCACGATCTACTCTCGTTCGAAAATCCAGGCGCAATCAATTATACTAGTTTGCATTCTATGTTACTCGCAAATCTCCGTATTTAACGTAATTTTAGGAGCGCATCCACGCCTTATAGCAAATGGCGGTGGCGTCGGTCGAAAGGACGCGGCGTCATCAAGATGGCGATCCCGCACTGTTAACAGAATTCACCTCCACGACTACTGCTCTGCTGTGGGCCTGCTCATGTAGATCGAATCCTGCAATATTCGCGAAATTATGGTCGCAACCGCCGTCTGCTCTGCTTCCACGTACTAGCCGAAGGACCCGAGACTTTGTCTCTAGGGTAGCGCCAACCATGCAACAACCGCGGTTTTGTTAGTCATGAATAGCCGGAGTTCTCATCAACCTCAACGGCGTCGCTAATAATTGGTTAGAACGTTTATCATAACCCAACCTGTCGGCGCAAGGACTTACTCTCAATATCTCCTTGAGCACGCACGAATTACGGTCGAAACCAAAAGAGAAACAAATACTCGACTCTCACGCTGGACTACTGACTACAACTCGCTCGCGATTTTAGCGTAACGGCACTGAAGCTAATTTTACAAAATGATGGACGTCCGACGCGGTTGAGAGCAGCAAACAGAATGGACGAGGAGGAAGTCTCCTCGCGACGCGATGCTCAGCGCGTCCCGGAAAAGGACGACTCGTTGCGCCCTCTATAACTACTTCCGCGACGCGAGCACTTCGTGTATCAAGCACGCGAGGAGCGCGCCAATTACGAAAACGCGAGAGCGGTCGGTCGCGATCCCATTGTTACTGGGCGTCGCGCGGTGCACGGGACGGCCCCGAGCGCGGCGACATGTCGCTATCAGTGGTGTGGCTAGTGGTGTACGCGCGAGTCCCCCACTAGCCGGCTCTGCTCTCGCCGAGCTCTCTCTCTCTCCTGCGCGCGCGTCTCCCTCTCCGCGGCGCGGAGTCTCGTGCTCTCCCCGAGCGGCTCTCACTATCTCTCTCTCTCTCCCGCTGCGGCTGCACGGCAGCTGATACGCGGCTTCGGTGCGCACGCGTCATTCGCGCCTCGTGGTCGTCCGCGCGTGCTCCAGACCTCGCTCTCTACGTTTTGTGCGATTCCTGGTGTCGGTGCATCGCGATTCTCCTGGCTGTACCAGTACAGCAGCGCCCGCGAGATCCAGCTGACTCGCATCGGCGCGGCGCGGCGCGACGGCGTCGTCTGCTGCGTGGCCCGTGCGGAGTCGACGTCTCTCCTGTCCGCTGACAGGAGAGGTTAGGAGCTCCGCAGCTCTCGTGTGCTACCTGGTTCACTGTCGTGCTTCCGCGTTGTTTATTGTTAAGCTCTGCTGCAGTGCGGCTCACTGCAACAGAGCTGTTATTTGTTTATTTAACGGCGCCGAGAGTTGCACAGTATTCGCACTGTTGCCAACTCCTCGGGCCGAAATATTACGCGACTTCTCGTATACGACGTGTAGCTACTCTACACGTCGCAATGGTTCAACATTCATTGCGAGGATTAGGGAAACCCAGAAAAACCTAATCAGACCATTTCATATATGTTTTACATCATAAAACTTATATGTAAATACATTTATATATTTTACTCCAAGCCCATCTCTTTTCCGAACTCCAGAAATTTAACTGCAGACAGCGGCTTGGTCAGAACATCTGCCAATTGATTTCCTGTAGGAACATACATCAATTTTATTACATTTTTCTCAACTTGCTCTCTTGAGAGATGATATTTTATATCAATATGCTTTGATCTCTTGTGATTGGTAGGATTGTTTGCTATACTGATACAACTATTATTGTCTTCATAAATTATTATTGATTTTGAAATATCAATCTTTATACTAGTTGCCAATGACTTTAACCAAAGACCTTCTTTTAAAGCTTCATAANTCTTTTACAGCTTCATAAAGAGCCATATATTCAGCTTCTGTAGATGAAGCAGCTACAGAGGCTTGTTTTCTAGTATTCCAACAAATCGTACAATTTTCAAATAACTTAAATAAATATCCGGTTGTGCTTTTTCTATCAAATGGGGTCATTACCCCAGTCAGAGTCTACAAAACCACTTATAAAATCATTATAGTTCCGTTTTACGTAATTTAATTTGATATTTGTTGAATCTTTTAGATATCTTAAAACTCTTTTTAAAAATTGCCAGAGCTCTTTATTATTTTTATTTGTATATCTACTTAAAATATTAATTGCAACACTCAAATTAGGTCGTGTGCAAATCATAACATACATTAAACATCCAATTAAATTACGACAAGGGGCATCATACATTCCATCAGAATTTAAATCTATATAATTTAATTTACTAGGAAGTGGTGTACTAACTGCATTACAATCTGACATTTTGAATTTTTCTAAAACTTTCTTTATATAAGCACTTTGATCCAAAGATATTTTATTTAATGTTCTTTCTATTTTAATACCAAGAAATAGTTTAATATCTTTCAAATCTGTCATTGAAAATTTATTCATAAGATAATTTTTGAAGCTATTCATTACTTTAATATTAGCCGTAGCAATCACAAGATCATCCACATATAATACAACATATACATTTTCTTGTATATTTCCTTTATCTAATATATATATATACATCTATCAACTGATGAATTTTGAAAGCCTTTCTCAACAAGAGCTTTTTCAAACATCGCAAACCAACATCTTGCTGCTGTTTAATCCATACAAAGCTTTATTCAATTTGCATACTTGATTTGCATTACATTTGACTCCTTCAGGAACTTTCATATAAATTTCTTCTTTTAATATGCCATTTAAAAATGCAGTTTTAACATCCATATGATGTAGTAATAAATTAAATTGATTAGCAAATGCAACAATGAATCTAAAACTAGAAATTCTTGCTACTGGAGCAAATGTTTCATTATAATCAATCAAGTATTCTTGACTAAAACCACGAGCAACAAGACGAGCTTTGTACCTTAATGGATTTCCAAATTCATCATATTTTATAGTAAATATCCATTTATTATCAACAATATTTCTATCTTTAGGTCTTGGTACTAATGTCCAAGTTTTATTTATAATTAACGAATTAATTTCGTCATTAATGGCTTCTTCCCATTTTAATCTATCGTCTCTAGTTTTTATTTCATGAAATGATACAGGAGTATCTTTTACTAGAGTTTCAGCTATCATAATATAATCATACTCTATATTATATTCATTATAAGACATAGGTGGCTTTTGTTTTATCCTCTCACTCCTTCTAGACTCATTATTTATTATGGGATTTTTATCAACTATCTCTTTTTCTATTGACTTCGAAACACTTAGTTTTTGAATCTTATTATTTGATTTATTATTATCTAATTTATTTAAAATATCTGAATTTTCTCTTTCAGATTTTTCTAACTCTCTATCTGATTTATCATTATCAGATTTTTGCAACAATTTGTCATCTGATTTATCACTATCAGATTTCATAAACATTTCTGATTTATCTTTATCAGAATTTTGCAATTTATCTACTGATTTTGACCTCATGTCAGATGCATCAGTTTCTTTACTCTCATTTTCACCACTTTCCATTAGTGGTCTAGTAACTAAGTAGTTTGTTTCGTCAATAATCACGTCTATAACTACAACGAATTTCTCGTTTTTCACGTCCCATATTTTATACCCATTAGGCTCATATCCGACTAATATGCCTTTCCATGATTTTTCATCAAATTTAGTTTTTCGAACTTTATTATGTGTATATACAGTTGAGCCAAATACTCTCAAATATTTTAATTGAGCAGTGTAATAAAAAAACGACGAACGATAATATAAATTTTTTGCGGTAAAAAGATATGTAATTTTATTTTCTTCCAGGTAAATATCAAGCAATTTATTTCTATTAACTTTTCCAATAACTTTATTAGAAAAAACTGAAATCTTAAAACTAAAAAATCGATATAAAAAAAAAACGGGTCCAGAAAATGTAAAAACGGACTGTTATCCCGCTATGTAGTAGTAAAAAACAAAGAGAAATATCGGACTGTTATCCCGCTATGTAGTAGTAAAAACAAAGAAAAACAAAGAGAATTAGACTTGGTAGATTAAAATCCACTAAGTAGAAGCTGAGCCAAAGGCGATACGAACGAACGAACACACACACACACACACACACACACACACACACACACACACATACATCCATACGGACATTTTCTAAAAAAACTAGTTTTCGACTTCAAATACCTCAAAACATATTTCCTACATGTTTTTACACAAACTCCAAAAATATTACTGTTTCAAGGCTTTCTTAGGGAGTAAGCAAAACGACTCTTAGTATACAGGGTGAGAAAAAAAAATTTAAAGCTTAATATCTTTGAAAGTAATTGGTTTCATAAACAACCCTGAAAAAGGGATTCACGTGCTATATAATGCTAACTCAATTAAACATTTGAACTCGATTATTGCCTTCTTACTCCAGTTATCGCGTCACGTAGAAAATAGTATATTGGGCAACGGGGGGGGGGGGGGGGGAATTGTTTTTTTTCTAACGAGGTTGATGTTTCGAGCACGAGTGGGAGTTGAGGGCGCCGTAAACGCCCAAGACGGACACGAGTGCTCAAAAAATCTCCCAAGTCTGGAAAAGCCACTCTCCCCTTGTTGCACACCGTACTTTTTTTGACAAGAGCAAGAAAAATATGCCCTTTTTTGTGTATGAGAAAGGAATGCAAAATTGAGAACTGTATAACTGTTGAAAATTTTTTTTTCAAATTGTTAAAAATTTTCAAAATTTTAAAAATCATTAAAACTAAAATTTTTGATAATTTTGAAACTTTTGAGCAGCGGGAGGAAAAACACTTCTCCTCCGCTCCTACTTTTCCTTCCGCTGTGAGAAAAACTCGATTTTTTATTCATTTCTTATGCACGAAAAAGGGCCTTTTTTCCCCCTGTGGAAAAAACGATTTTTTTTCAGTTATTTATGTTTTTCTCACGATCTGTTACATAAAATAACTCAAAATTAAAGTGAGGTATAGTCTCAATAACTTTCAATAATTACGCTTTTTAGTAGATAGGCTATAGGCATACCAAAACATAGGCACACTAAAACACCCCCTCTCCTCTCAAAGTGTTTTGGTACCTATGGGAGAGTGTGAAGGGTTCTCCCTCTCTGCCGCAACCCCCTCTCAGAGTGTTTTAGTAGCCGATGAAAGAGTGGGATGTTTGCGATCGCCCTAGTTCGTTAGCTCGCGCTTTTTTAATATACTGTGCTTTTAAGAAAGAAGGTGGGCGGAAGAGGTCTTTCTTAGTAATACTCTATGTTTAGCCGGTAGCGCGTCAGGGCCCGTCGCTCAATAGATGAGAGAACGCTATATATTAGAAAGGACAGAGAGTCGTTTGGAAAACGTCGGTGAGAGTGGGGGTGGAAACATATCCACTCTCTATCGGGCATAGTGATGAGACGTTTAGGATTCCCAACACCTATTAGAGAGAGAGTGGTCGAAACATCCAAATTTTTCTCGGGTATAAACACTTGAGAGGGGGTGGTGGCAGAGAGGGATAGGCATTCGAAAAATCCTTTTTGGAAAAAGTGGGTAGAGAGTTGGAACCTATCCCCTCTTATCGCGGACAATAGTAGAGAACGTATAGGCATTCCAAAAAGTATGGGACGTGGGTCGGGGGGGGGGCGGCGGCGAAAT